>JAXCHB010000022.1:77500-1277500 GCA_036926305.1 Uropetala carovei
TACGATCACGGAGGAATTATTTATTTCCAGAGGGCACAACAATGATTTATGCGTATCCGGCATTTCCTTCCTCTCTGACCGCGCACAGAGAGTTGCGCCGTAGAAGAGGAGTCAATGAAGTTTGTTTATTGCCCTCTTGAGGTCTGTAAAGTCGTTTACGAGCGCAACGGATGGTTTTGGAGATGGCCCGTGATTGCTAGTCTCAATAAACGGAACGGAATCTCGAAAAGCAATCGACCGCACTTAAGAACGGCAGTCGGTGGATTCGATTTTCGTGGCGACAGTCTAGCCTTGGAGAGAGAGAGAGAGGAGGAGAGAAAGAGAGAGAGAGAACGCATGCATTATTCAGGTCATTTTTGAGTTTAAAGGGATGTGTAAAAGTGGAAACATAAATAAGATGTCGAGTTAAATCGCTCCGTTATCTAATTCGGTTATCTAATTCGTGATTTTAGAAGTAATTAAGACGGTTTGAATTCTCGGTCCACTTAACCCCGTATGCTAATCGTAAACGACGTTATTGTCTGTTTGTATGTGATTAGGAAGGCAGCAAAAATCGCCAAAATCTCTTTTTCGTCAATCACGGTGAACTGCAAAGGTAACGTGGAGAAAACGCGATGATAGAATTTTCGGCGGTGTTGCATGTAGTGTTATACATTTAACAAGCGCGTTTTGTGCGCCATTCGAAATTTTACTTCAATACATCGTGCGAATTTGGTTTTTCTTCGCTTTTGCTCAACTTCGCTTATCAGCAATCGGTTAATATGTTTCATTTCCTTGGTAAAATATAGCGAAAATGTGGATTATAGAAGCTGCACTTCCTCGAAAAAAAATCATATAAAAATAACGACCAATGCGAGCGATTACATATGAAAATGGAAAGAGCTCTTCTCGGATAATAGTGCATTTTTACGAGGCAGTCGTATTGCTCCGCATTTATTATTTCCGTGAAACTGCGATTCGATCGCATCGGCAGGATTTCGCTCACAGCACTCCTTTGCGGTGAAAAAAAAATTCCGGCGATACTTTTTCTTTTCCGGGCATTAAAATGATTATATCTTCCGAAGCGACGCATAAAATTCTCCCGTCGGAAAAAATATGGCGTCCGTACGTGGGCGAGTGAGAGATCGAAAAGCGGGAAGGGGAGGAGGAGGAGAGTAAAAAAAACGGCGATAAAAATTATTCCGGCCGCAGTAAAGTGACCGGAAAAACATCAAACGGTTATTGTCGGCGGCATATCCTGGTCTCTCCGCGAATCCCTCTCGAGGCCGAATTTGCATAACGGCGGGAGCTTTGGTATCACACGCCCACCGCTGGACGCTTTCTATGCTCGGCTAGAAAACGCTAACTTTTTTTTTTAACAGCAAAGAGAGAGAGATATTGATTCTGGTTTCTTAATGAAAATATCAGCAGTGATATGCGTGGAAGATTTTTAACGGATGATGCGCAATTAAAAAAATCGGTACAACATACATTGTACAAACTTTCTCATATACGTACTAATGCGTCGTTTAGTTATCTTTAGAAAATGAAAATCGTATGAGCCTGTTTTTAGAAAATCCAATTTTTGTTAAAGTTGCCCAAGAATAAACTAGCCTTATATTCATTCGTTGGGAAAAATGAAATAGGTATTATTATTGAAGACGTATACTCAAGTAACTGTACGAAATTTTATCAAAATCGTTGGAGCCGTTTCTGAGAAAATGGAATTACTGTTAAAGTTGCCTAGAATAAACTAGCCTTATATTCATTTTTTGAGAAATATGAACTATGTAGTATTATTGAAGACGTAAACTCAAGTAACTGTACGAAATTTGATCAACATCGTTAGAGCCGTTTCTGAGAAAATCGAATTATTGTTAAAGTTGCGTAGAATAAACTAGCCTTATATTAATTTTTTGAGAAATATGAACTATACAGTATTATTGAAGACGTAAACTCAAGTGACCGTGCGAAATTTGATCAAAATCGTTATAGCCGTTTTCGAGAAAAACGGATTGTTTTTAAAAATGCGTAGAATAAAATACTCTTAATTATTGATCAATGTCAACCATTTCTATGTATACTCTGCTCAGTATGATAAAATGCCTAAGTACGAGATTTCATTCATTTTTGTTCTACCGTCTAGGCTCCAGCGCCAGTAACAGACAGACAGACAGACGGCATTGCGAAAACCACTTTTTCGTATTCAGCGACACCTAAAACGTGTATTTCCGTTAAAATCTCGAGGTCGAATTTTTTCGCAAAAACAATACTTTCTCGATACTTCGCATGAGAAAGTAAAAAAGAACCGATGAGATTTCAGGTTCTCAAGATTTACTTTATCCAAGAGCGGATTTAACATTTCATCTGCAACCAAGTCGTAGCGATAGAGAACGTGGGTAATAAAAAAGAGAAAAATGAGGTGGAGAGAGAGAGAGAGAAAGAATTTAAAAGGAGAGAGAGAAAAAGTAAATAGTGAGGGAGGAGAGAGAAGGTTAGAATAAAAGAGAATGCATGTATGTGCAAGGAGGAAACACCGGGTCGTTACTTTCTGATGGTTCGGTTAACATCTCCCTCGAGACATCTCATCTACCCTCTCAAAAAAAAGCTTCTCTCAATTTATATTACCTAGCCACTTCTCTAGTCTCTCTCCCTCTCTCTAGTTTCTCAATTCCTCCTGAAATGTTTTTCCGTTATCCTAACTTCTTTCAAGACTTCAGAACACGCAAGAGACAAATCACAATTTAGGAATTTACGTGTTTCATTTAAAAAAAAACTGAACTGGATTTCCCATATTCTCTTGGTTCCTGAGCTTTTAGATTGTGAATGCTTGCAAGTAACTCGCAAATACGGAGATCCATGCACGCTCGCATGTTCACCAGAAACTTCTTTTATTCCAGTAGTAGGAGATAAATTTTCACTGATCCTCCACGCCTGCTTTATTCCCATCTCTCTCTTCCGTGCTAAACATTCCATTTTCGCCTACATTTTCCTTTCGATTCTTTTAATCCTCTAACTCGTTCTTTATTATCAGTTCGGAACAATATTTTCACACAGTTTTTACTAATTTGCTCGTATTGGCCTCTCGTTTTCTTCTTCCCTTTCACCGTGGTTTGTTTTTCAATATATAAAAAAATTACACCGGCAATCCACCAAGCGTTGAGTCGACAGGTATTAAAAATGGACACAAGCTGATTCAAATGGAGCGTGATAATGAATGTTAGAGGCGTCATAAATAAAACAGTTATAAAAAAACTAGACACATTACAATTCAGCCGAATGAAAACCGATTAATTTAAGAGCGGTGCTTTAAAGGTATATATTTCTGATACTATTCGCGTTAAAGCCACTTCTCCATAAAGAAAGTAAAGCGATAAAAAAAGAAGCTCGTATACCGCAACCGCGAGTCTTTACTTCAGTTCCAAATTTCACCTCCGACCAAAACGGGAATTCCTTCGACTCAACAACACCATAATGCACACGCGCTCTACTCGCCTCGAAAACCTCACCCCAGATTCCGTCTCTCTCTCTCTTTTCCTCTCTCTCTCTCTCGAATCCGACCAACATTTCCAACCGTTTTCATCAATCCAGTCATTTCCCACCAAAACGCAATAATAACTTCCGAGTAAGGAAGGAGAGGAGAAGTGGAACAGCGCTAAAGATAAACAAGGCGGGCGAGATAATGGAGGAGGAAAGATAAGAGGGAAGGAGTGGCAGAGAGAGAAATTAGCAAAGAGAGAGAGCGGTAAAAACGATGCAGAGGGTAGAAAGGTCTAGGAAAATGGCGAAAGGGAGAAAGACGAACGAGTTGGAGGGGCGTTGAAGCGGAATTAGCATTCGCAGAGATGTTAAAGTGCTAGGTTGGATAAAGATTCAAACTCTGACGAAGAGAGAGTAACAAAAGAGAAGGATGCATAAAAGAGAAAGACAAACATATGCTTGGAGCAAAATCCAAGGGTAAGACAACAGCTGGAGGTGAACTGAACCACAAGGGGGAAAAGACAGTTACGGACGACTTTTAGAAATTTTACCTCGGAACGTCAAAAGGCGAATAATAATTGGTAATTGGGAAATCGGATGAAGTGCATGAAATTGGAATTCATAAAAATGATAATGTTAAGACGAAAAAGTAAAATTAGTGAATAAAGTGAGAATACAAATTGGAGACTGATAACAGTAACTGCATAATGGTAAACGGGAAAAGGAAAGAAAATAAGAAATCGATAAATTACCACGAATTATAGGATTAAAATATATAAACAGAAAGGATTACGCTACGAAACGGCTTGATTTATTTGGTATATAAAGTTAAATAACAGAGCAAATACAGATTTAAATGGGCACATCAATTATATGAAATCCGGACTATGGCATCAACGATAACGTGAGGAAAAAAACAAAATCACGTCGTTTTCGAGTAAAAGCCCGAACGAGAACTACTTTTCTAAATGAACGGAAATTCAAACGACGAAATTAACTCTGAGCATTAAACATAGATACTACGAGAGTTGATGGAAAGCGAGTGAAAAATCCTTCCACGACCGGGCTACCGAACCCGGCTCTTCCATTAGTGCGGAAGGTTACAACACAACTGAACTATGAGAGACAATTCTCCTGCTCTCTGACACAACGATAAACTGCGCAATAGCGTGGAAACGGTTGGAAGCAAAGAAAGGTTCACGGAAAATACCCAAGCGGGATACGGACCGAAGAAAAGGCTCGGGTAGTGTGAGAGAAAGCGCAGAAAGGAAAGAAACAATTCCGAAACTCGCAAATGAGCAAACATAACGACACGGGGTGAAAGAAAATTCTCCTCCGCCGACGAAAGGAGAAACGGAAAGAAAGACCCGAGAGAATGAATAGAGCGAGCGCTACCGAAGAACGAGGAGGAAACGAACGAGAGAGACGGAGCGAGAAAGATAAAAGGAGACAGAGAGAGAGAGAAGGCGACGCGTAGAGCTGATGGAAGGGTTGACGCCGCGCTAAAGGGAGTCCCGTGGATTGCATCGCAAGTGGAAATCAGGCGGGAGAGGCCCTTTGTCAGGCGGAAAGGATGGGAGAGGGAAAGAGAGAGAGGAGAAAAGACAAGCCCTCGAGTGGAAGAAGGCTTAAGATGTCTCAGTTTACGGAGGAAAATAGGGGAAGAAGGACGAAAAGGAGGAGAGGGGAGAGAAGCAGATGAGGGGGGGAAGATGGATTCCTCGCGAACACGGCTGTCCTTTCAGCACACAAACGCGCTATGCGTAAAATTAACACGAATGGCAGGGGGGGGGGGGGGGGGGTTGGTGCGCTTTTTTTCCCCCCTTTGTAGATCTGATACGATTTCCCATTACTGTGCAGCGATCCTACTTGCAAACAAGGAAGCCCTCCTTATCCTCGTAGCGAAATTAGTTGGTTAAAAAAATCGGGTTCTTAAACCGTGGCAAAATCTAGCCTCCTTACGCGATGCGAAGGAATATAAATCGGGAGCTTTTGACGTCTGGTGCAAAATACAAAAATACAACCGTGCCGTCACCACAGTCAGCTTTTAATAAAAACATTTTTAATCACATCTTCGACTTTTTTTCTCACACATCTTACGCAGTCAAATCGATTCTTTTTATTTACGAAAAACCGTATTTAGTAAATAAATAAGTTCATACATAGAAGAGCCAATCCGCTGCTCGTACTTAGCTTTGGCGTTAGCGTGACTGAGTAGAAACCATTCCGTTAGCCGCTACTACGTTTCTCGAGGTCAGTGGAACTTTTCTCTAATAAACTCATTCATCAATATCCATTATATTACGTTTTTTATAAAGCCCACAAACAACGCGAAAGTGCGATCAATCACAATAAATTTTTTAATGCATCGCTGTTCTGTGTAATTTTCCGACCTCGTATTTTTTTCTCTTCTATGATTAAGCCTTGAAGGGGTGTCCGGGGAGGGCTAATAATGAAAAATGAGCAAACATTATGTATCGTAAACGACCTTCGCTATCCTTTGACCGATGTCAGATATCACGGGACGGCGTCATTAATATAAGTCTTGGCTTTTAATTCTTCCGTTTCTATACTGAATATAAACCGCACGCATCAAACCGCGTGCCACTTAACACGATCTCGATACATTGATTTTTCATCAGGACACGTTACTGCTCTAAAGATCGAGATAAAAACGAATTTTTTTCTTTCCGACTCAAGATCGGCCATTAATTCATCGTCCCTGAAAATAATGGATCCCGCGATCATAATTCCGAACGAGACGTAAAACGAACAAAAAAAAAACGAAGGATGTAATTAATTTCGTTTAACGAGCGGTATACGCGTTCGTTTCTCTGTCGGTTTTTTTTTTTTTAATCGAGATCATCGATCGCAAAAGCTTGCGCCTCGCGTTTCATTCTATCGAGCAAAAACCTCCTTGAGTGAATTTAAGAGGAGTTTACGAGATACATCGGAGTCTCTCTTTAATTTTTTTCTCTCTTTTGTTATGTCTGTATATCTCTTTTTTATTCTCTCTCTCTCTCGGCGATGAATTTTCCGGCGGAGCTCGGCAGTTAATAGGCCATTTTGTTTCGAGATGGAAGCTAAATTGTCTATACTATCCATTAGCGCAGACTTGCTTCATCGGATAAAGGAAAGATTCTGTTCCTGGCCCGCGCGAATTAGGGAGTTTGCGCCAGGCGCCAAATGACGGGAGGGCGGAGGAAAGTGGTATGGGAGAAGGGAAACGGAGGGAAAGGACGGCCATTAGAGAGAGAGAGAGGAAAAAAGAGAGGAAGATAAAGATTTTTATTTCTACACACACATCAAACCGCGACACCATTAATGTAATTCGGGTATATTTTATTCATTTCTTTGATACATAATTAATGAAAAATTAAGTAAAAATCACAGGATTATGAAAATGAAAATGGTAGGATATTTTGCGATTTTAGGGGCGCCAAAGAATTAAAGGCAGAACTACAAAGCGAACTCTAAAATTTAGCTTCAAACGGAATAAGACGTACACATAAAATAAAGTATAAGAAATGGGCTACGTTTTAAATTATTATTATTATTACGAGTTATTACCTAATAAATTCCAGAAATTAAAACCCATCCTCTTTAAATAAATGCTGGATCGCTTGAAGAATTAATTATGCAATTTAATAAGTGATTTCTTAACCAGAAGCTGTTTCTTTTCGAGGGACAACTAATTCAATTTATAATGCTTCAAATACTGATCGGTTGTATTTTACAAAACCGTGATAGTTTAGGAATACTGACTTCAAATTGGAACGATGAATATAATCCTGATTCAGTGTAAAACGTCGTGAAAACAATAACGTGCTTAATTATATCATTTTAAATAATTTTTATATCACGCGAATTAAACGATAGACTGGAAAGTTGTGTAAAAACTATTTCTTCACCAACTTCCACCATGCGAGTTTTCGTAATTGATCGGTCATCTTCGTTAGACGAGGAAAGAAAAACCTTTTTTATGCCGATAGACTTATAATAGTCATTATAGAGGATAAAACGATAATTTAGGAATACTTGCTAAATTTTCAAATACGTATCCCATGATATGTATACTGCCTTATTCTTTCACATTCCCTCCTCTCGCAATCACATGATCACAATCTGACGAGCGCTTCGATTTTCCCGCAACTCCTCCACGAATACCCTTTTCATTTTTTATTTTCAAATAAACGGCATTACGCATAAGTCGAAGAGTTAAGGAGAAATACCGCGAGGATAGGGGATGCGAGGGAAAAAAAACATCCCTTTAGGTGACGGAGCCATTATCGTACGAAACGAGTGAGAATGAGATTAGGAAATGCTTTAAAACGCGAAGGAAGAATGGAGCAAAAAAGGAATCTGAATCTGACCCGATAAAATTTTCAACCGCGCTTAATTTGATGAAAAAACTTTTATCCTCCTCGCGGCATTGCCACCCTTCTTTCCTCCTACGTTCCGAAGCATCCTATCCTTCCCTCCCTCCTCCTCCTCCATCCCTCCCACAAACCTCCCTATTCACGTCTTCTATCACTCCACCCACCCATTCCATTCCATCTTCATCCCGGAGAGAGAGAGGAGGAGGAGGAGTATGTGTGTGTATGTGCGCGGGAGAGGAGGAGGGAGGGAGGGAATTGAATTTCGTTGACAGGCGTCGGAGTGGATTTCACTCTGGGCCCTCTTGCTCGGGGCGACATGCCGTCTGCCGCGGGATAATTGAGGAGATGGCACGCAAAAGTCCCAAACCATCCATCCTCCTCCCATTTTCTCTCCCACCGCATCCACAAAAATCGTCCTCTCTCTCTCTCTCTCACACACAATCTCTCTATCTCCTCAACCTAAGACATGGAGAAGGCGACGTCTGAGTGTGTAGACGGAACATTTGGAGAGGAAGTTAAGATCCCGGTGCAACAAGGATGCTTTGAGGACGGTTTTCGTATCAGCGTCCTTCCTTACACAGAGAAAGAGAGAGAGACCAAGACGGAAATAGGGAAAGAGAGAGGAGGGGACGGATTAAGAGAAGGAAAGATAGGGGTGAGAAGATGAAAAACACCTCCGAACTTGTCAATGTTTGTTTATCAGCGCAAACACAGAAGCGGGAAGCAGCTGAATGAAAAGCGAACGAAGAGACAGTGGGGCATTATGGACGAGGAGGAAAATAGATGACGTTTTGATACGCATTCTGTACCGAAGGTTGACGTTTTTGTCTGTGTTAATAAGGGTTCTCGGCATAGGCAGTCGCAAATGTGCAGTGGAGAGAGATAAGTCTGAGGGGATTTCAGGTTAGCGGTGTCACATGTACCGCGCAGTCACGATACGGCCATGATTATAATTGAAAATTTCCTAGTCGTTGTTGTTTGGAGATGAATATGCATCGTAAGTAACGCCGATAATTTGGTGCGAAGAATAAGGCTCTCTCTAACATTGGAACTCTTTGTTTTGTTTGCATGATTTTTTCCATCAAAGGATCACTGATGGAGCTGTTTTTATGTCATATACAGTACCTGAAAGAATCTTTCGAAAAAAAAGAGAACTGTCCATCTAGCATGATGGATTATATCTGGTTGCTAAATTGCTATGTAATTTATCAAGTCATTTCAACGCTTAAAATTCATAAACATAACAGCCAAACGTTTCAACGCGGTTAAGGATGTTAAAGATCACTTAATTTGTAAAGTTTTCACAAATAGATGTACAGAATGCACAAACGAGAAATGCTTAAGTACGCTAATGATTATGAAGGCAATATGTAATCATAATATGTGCTAATGAAAAAAGTACATGCATAGTCATTATCAATTCAAGCCACATGTTTAAACAGCTTTTGTACACGTTTTATTTTTCCACTTTTGCTGCTCTCAAAAGCTGGTGCTCTACACAGATAAACATACGTTTTGATATTATTGTTGTAATTGAGTGGCTATATCATGCCGTAAGTGTTTACAGGGTTCCCCAGATATTTGCATTCTAGAAAACTGTGCTGATATTCTACTGATATGTCTTTCCTAAAAAAAATAAAAGTTAGGAATTAGACCATTCGGAAGCCGTCATTCTTATATACAATTTCTCGGCTGACAATGTACAAGCACTTGTGTGTAAAATATTTTAGGAATTAAAAAAAACAACTCAAAAGTAAGGTCAGTACCATTTCGAAAAATCTTCCTCCAAATATTGGGCGCGGTCCCTTGTAACGCATTGCTTGTCATGCGAAGATTGGTTGGAATTAGGAGCTTTTACACCATTTAATTTAGCGTCCGTTGCATTTTAAATTAATTAGAATCGCATACAGACTAGGAACTAAAACATGTGGGTCACAAAAAGGACGATCTTTTAGTCAATAAAACTAGAATCAGTTACAAATTTAATAAAAAGTTTTAATTGCCATAAATATCCAGTTTATTATTTCTGTACTTTGCCAGGAAATATATGTAAATGAACGCCACCAGATTAGAATTCAATTCCTTGCTGAATTAATATTAACAATTCGTTGTTCATTTTTCTTACGTTATTTTAGCCTTATTCCTTACGTGAAAGGATTTGTGAATGTTTTTCGGTATAATAATATCTCCATAACGCCTTTTCATCTCTATGCCTTGGAAGAACGAGCAATTTTCTAATACATAATCATCGCCGAATAGCTATTCCATGGTGCCATCTGCCACAGATTAAATTGAGTAAAGCACAAACACAATCATCACATGCAACGACAACGTATGTTCACTGCTCTTCAAAGTCACGTCATTATAGAGCCTCCATTAGCGATCTCGGTCCGTTAGGTATACAGTTTCGTAGTAATTTTTGCTCGACAAATTTTAAACAATCATTGAACTAACACATTTAACCTCCCTCCCTCCTCGATTCACACTTTTCACTATCTAGTCGAAATACTTCCCCGAAATAATTTCGCTAAAGACAACGAAAAAAAAAACTCAAAAGTTTTATTCATTCAGCTAGAGTATCCATCTTCTCTCGAAGGACCTAACCGCGGCGAAGTAAAGGAAGTACCAGAGAATGGTTCGATATGAGACTTTTTCTCCCGAGGGGGAAACGAGGATTTATTCTATTTTGGCGCGGAGCAGTCTGGGAGCTCCGGAAGAGCTTCTAATGAGAGTCTCTGACGCTTGGCGCCGACCGATGTCCCATCTTTCCCCTTCCCTCTTTATCTCTCAATTCCTTTCCCCTCCGCTGTTCATCTGCCCTCCTCTCTCTCTCCCTCCCTCCGACGTTCCATTCTTCGTATCTCCCTTCCCTCCCTCTAAAAACCCTACCTCCTCCTCCCCTCTCTCTCTCTCCCTTTGGATAACCCTTTTATTTCTATACCCGATACAAAATGGCATCGTTTGGGAGTGAAGAAGACGGCCGACCTTCATGATCCCGCTGACCAAATCCTACGTCCCTCGTAAAAAATACCCCACCTTCTTCCAACATCCTCTCTCTCTCTTCCATATATCCGGTGCTCTCTTCCCTCTCCTCTTCCGCCAACAAACCAAACCACGCGTTTCCGCCCTCACTTTTTTATTTCTTCGTTTCGTCTTTTCCCTCCTCTTTCTCGCCTAAAAACTTCTCTCCTCGTGCATTATAACCCTTCCACGCACGCACACATAAAGGAACACGAACTGTAAGCTCGAAATAAATTCCGAGGGACGCGAGGATAAAAAAGATGAGGGAAGCGGGTTTGCTTGGCCGTATACACTCGACGGTTAGCTGGTCTCCCTCTCCCTCCTCCCTCCCTCCCACTCCCGTCATTCCTCCTCTCCTACCCGAAGACTAACATCCTCCACGCGCGACTAAGCCACCTGAGGAGAGTAAGAAAAGAATCATTTCGGCACTCCTTATTAAAATAAAAATTTGGCACCAACCCACACGATTCCAATCGTTGAATATATATATATATATATATATATATATATATATATATATATATATAAAACATCTCTCAGCGTAAATGATCGTCGCCGCCAAAACGAGAGAAAGAGATGTGGATCGGGGGATTTTTAGAGGGGTCCAATACACCGGAGAGGGTTTTTTCCGTATAAAAATTCAATCGAGCGTTTAATTTTTATGGCTTTTGTAGACGGAAGGACGAAAATTGAGTCTTTACATTTTTTTACTTTTTTCAAACCCTTTCGAGAGGGGAAAGAAGTGATCGTGAATTTAACCGAGGAGCGATTGACCCTAATAGGCAGCCGAGATTATCCTAAGCCTTCCCCCGCGAAAACAGCTTCGCTCCATGGGTCGATCATTCGCCTATTTCAGTGATGGCGAACCTATGACACGCGTGTGCCATAAGTGGCACGCAAGACGATTTTGTTTGGCACGCCAACGAAAGGTGAAAACCAATCAAAGCATTTATTGCATTGTTTTAGTGCCGCAAAAACATTTTTGTTATTTAGTTAACTATTGTAAACATTAATTTTATGGCTACAAATTTCAATCTCTTATGTCTTAATCACGAATTTAATTTAGTTGGCAAGCAAAAAGAAATCAAGGACTTTTTTGTGGCACGCGAGGCGGAAAATATTCGACAATTTCAGTTATATTGGCACGCGGGAAATAGAAGGTTCGCCATCACTGGCCTATTTGTATCCGTCAAATACCCGCAAAATAACGCGATTAATTTAGTAATGTATGTCATGGAGCCCAGCAATATTTAAAAATAGAATTTCCTTTTTCAAATTTAAATATCTGATTTTTCGATTTTATGCATTTGTATTTTGCATCCAAGCTGAAATCTAATTTACGTATTATCTAATCTAACTCTCATATGCATTTCTATGACCGCATATATTCCTAACTCTGTAAGTTTATCAAACCGAAACTGATGTTGTAAATGCATGATTGCTCTTGACATCACCGTTCTCAGAAATATTTATCAGCGATTACACTAGAGAAAATTTTTAAAACATTTTCAATAGTCTTTATTAAAAACAAAGTGGAAAGAACAAAGAAACACCAATCGAAAAATCTCCTAGGCTCACTGTATCACAAGGTAATTTTAAAGTAGCGACTGACGCTTACAATTCAGTTGCTATGTCAACAAAAAAAATATGAAATAGCATGTTATAGTCAGGAGTGAACATTGAGGACGCGAAACATGTATAATAGATCAATTATATCGAAAATATATATATTTCAGAATTAACTTTTGAGCTAAAATTATCATTGTTTGTGAAATAAGAATACAGTCATCCTCGTTAAGCACCATTATTAGGTAGATAATACTATCCAATTTCTCCGTTAGGTTGTGTCGATGTGAACTGGAATTTTAGAAATAAGTTAAATATCTCCAAAATGTATGGTTCTACGAAAAATTGTTTCAAACAAAACTTGGAAGAAATATTATTCTCTATAATTTTGGTCCTTATAAAGATTGTAAATAACACCGTTTTAAAGAACGTATTTGATGAAAACCGAAAACACCGATTATTGATAAATAATTCCAAAATAATAACTTCTATAGAAAATTGTTTCAAATACAAGTTGTAGAAAATTACATTCTCTACATTTTTTGTAATGGTCCATGCATACTATAATGACGTATTACCGGGAGAAATATCGCAAAATCCGAATCGGGTTTCGAATAAGCCTCGACTTTCGGTTAACCGGTATGGTCCAAAAACTAATCAGCTCTTCGTGCTCAGACCAAAGTATTATATATATGAAATTTGGTAATGATATGGAAAGTACTTTTCGAGTTAGAGCGCCCACAATCACATACACGCACTGACATTCCGAAAATAGTCAGAACGTGTTCTAGGGACCTCAAAACACGTATTTCCGTTGAAATATCGAAGTCGATTTCTTTCATGAAAACAATACTTTCTCTATTCTACGTACATGGAGAAAGTAATAAAGATTGGCTCAGATACGTCAAACGCGACGAAAAAACAACCGAACAAACAGATCGCGTCATCCAACAAACGTTAGAATATCTGCGTCGCGTAAGAGACGATATATTAAGTTATATCGACGTCCTTGACAAAAAAGAAAAAGAGAGTATCCCAATAAAATTCGGCTCGTGTCTTACCCTCGCTTCTCAAGGACGACGCTACAAACCACTCGGAATGAAGGAGATGAAGTGGCACCCATCCCGATATTTTCCAGAAAAGCGGAGAGAGCGACAGAAACGTGTCGAAAAACAAGAACCCCTCGACGACCGCTGTACAATCTTAACACGCTTCGCGGAAACACACACACCTTTTATTTTTTCGTTTCTTTAAAAAAAAATAATCTCTCCTCTCCGATGGCTAAACAGAGAGAAAGGGACATATCGTTTCTCGAAATGTAGTTAATCCCTTCCAGTCGATGGATAAAAAAATATAAAAAATTCTAATCCGACCGGAATAAAAGGAATAAAAAAAATACGCGACGGTATCATTCTTCCACGAGAAAGAGAGAAAAAAGTCACACGTGTCGTCTAAACAGCCCTTCCACCACATAATTCCCTTCCCTAAAGAAAGTAACGAGACGTCTCCATTGTGCTCTCGATGAAGAATTTTGCTAAACGAAGACCGTGGAAGAAGATTGGAGAGAGAGAGGGAGAATTTTTTGGAGTGTTAAAAGGTGCGGAGTGGAGAGAAATGGCGGTGTTTGGGAGACAGCGAGATGAAGGGAGTAACATGGGGGAGGTGGAGAGAAAGATGAGGGAAGGAGGAGGAAGATAAGTAAGACGGGGAACGAGGGAGAGAGAGAGAGACAAAAGACTTCGATCCTGAGCACACAGACGTTGAAGACGTCTGCGAATGGCAGGCAGAAGGTACTCTCCCTCCCTCCTCCTCCTCTTCCTTCTCTACCCAAGGCTCCCCTCACGCCCCTTGCTGAGCATCAGACGTCTAGCCGGTAGCCTAGCGAGCAATCGCATCTCGGGACCAAGCGCACCCGAGCAGTACGGACGTTGTCTCGTTTTTGCCCAACCCCCCCCTCTTCGCGTAGAAACGATATAACCCGTCTTTTTCGAGCCTATTTAAGGAAAGAGTTCGTTTTTAATAATCGGATCCCTTCCCGCGGGAGCCTATTTAAGGGACAACTACTACAAAATCGTTAATTATCATCTTATCCGTATGCATACATATAAATTGCGTAAAATCAACATTATTTTTTTTCCTTAATGGTTCGATGTACACGCAATAAATCACTTTTGTTGTACCTTCGCGCGCTTGAAATTTCGTACAATTTTGTCATTAACGTCAAATTCAATGAAAAATTATAGATACCGGATAATCGTTGCCATCCGGTAAACAGACCAATTTACAAATTGATCTAAAAATAATTATGAAACGATCCTAGCAAAAAAAATCGGTGGATGCGATTTAAAAAAAAAAATACGTAGAAGCTCTTAAATAAACCTCGGCGCGAAGAACAAATCTCTCAACATCGCCCTAAATAAAAACAACGGTAATTCCACAATACGTCTCTCTCCTTTTCCTACTCCACCCTGCCTCTTTTCTCTCTCTCTCTCTCTCCGTTAAACCAAATTCCTTACGCTCACCTCTTCCTTATTTACGCGGGTAACGTTGCGTGGCGGGTTTTTCGATCCCTTCTTTTTTTTTTGCGTGAGGGAGCAAGAGGCGGAGGCAGAGAGAGAGAGAGAGGAACGGACGGAAATTCGAGACTCTTTGAGCGGAGGAATTAAAAGGAGGAGCAAGCATTGCTCCGCCCGAGCGAACAAGTTGAGGCGATCGATTAAGTGTTTAGCAATGTTGCCGTTGTTTCGCGGCGATGGAATCTCTCTCTTTCTCTACTGTCGATTTTTTCTTTCTCGTTCTTTTATGTCTGTCGGTCGGGTCGGATGGATTTCTCCGTTTGCACTCTCTTTCCTTCTTTTATTTTATTTTTAAGCTGTTTCGGAAATTAGCGCGGATACGTCATCTGAGATAGTTTTAAGAATGCCTAAGATGGGAAGTAATTGAGGGAAAAAATGACGCGGCACGTGACAAGACGATTGCGATTTTATTCGGAAAAGGAGTGGATGGAATGGTGGAACTGTCGATTATAATGCCACGGAATTTTCGAGCTAGAATTTCGTTAAAATGACTTCTGAGAAAGACGGAACAAAATTCCTGGGTGAAAATAAATTAAACTCGGGAGAAAAATGTTCGATGAACGCGAATGCGGTCACATGAACGACTAATAAAATCTCACTGAAGTAAATCATATATTTATATAGAAAGGGTTTTGAATCCTTGTTAAAGCTATCCTATTACAGTTTTTTTCTAAAAAGAAAGTTGTCTGAAAAATGTGTTCCTTGATTGTTTAAAATATTTCGAAAAGTCTGCCGCTCTAGCTGTTTCATCTTTTCGGTTCACCGTCGTTAGAAAGAGATAAAGCTAAAAAAAAAACAGTCTACATGCCATCAAAAATTCCATGCTAACAAAAACATATTGTTAAATAATGCAAGGAAATAAATACGCTGGAAAGATTCAGAGATCTGCCTTGAACTTCTCAGTAATTTCAATGATGAAACCGTACGCAATGATGAATGCTGTACTCACAGAAAAAATTTCGTAAGAAAAATCACTGATGGCCAAAAATCTAATATTCTGCGAAGTATATATTTCTTCCTAAAACCAAATAAAAACCTAAGTTAAACAGAAAGAACGAAATGGCATTAAGTTTTTTTCATAAATAATTTTCCGAGATAAAATTTGAATTACAGAAAGGCGGAATAGCTTTACGTTTCCTCAAAAAATGTCACAAAACATACGCCAACAAAGAAGCATAACTGGGGATGTGCATAAAACACATTCGAGCAACAAAAAGACGACTCTTAAAGGGATAATTTCTTGAATTAATCGCAATTACTCCACAATTCTTTAAAACCAATAAGAAGTAGAGAATGAGAATCTCCAGATAAAAGAAAAAGGCTCCAAAAAGGGCATCGCCTCGTGAATTATTCTTATTACCTCGCGACCTCCCTCCCACCCTTGTTTATACCCGGTTAATTGCAGCCACTTGAGGGAACTTCCCGAGGCCGAAAATACTCGGGAAGAAGCCGATCCAAGAAACTAACTCATTGTGACCCATCCTCCTCCCTTTACACGTGTCTGTTTTAGAGAGGGAGGGCGAAAAGAGAGAGAGAGAGGGAGATAGGGCGACCGGAGGAGAGGATAAAGAGAAAAAGAGATAGAGACACACACACACACACAGATGGAAGGTGGAGGCAGAAGAGGGCACCCTCTCCCGGATAGCCGTCGTAAACATCGACGTTAGGAATTTTCGGGTCGCAAGGGTGGCGAAGGAGGGAAACGGGATGAGGTGGAAAAGAGACTAAAGGAGTAATCCTTCCGAAACCATGTCTTCTCGCCTACCCACAAATACTCCCCCTCTTCTCCCCTTCAACCCATCCTCTCTTACCTCCTACCCTCCCACCTCACTCCTCCGTTCTCCCGACCACTTCTCGATCCAAAACCCCTCGCCCGATACCGACCTCCCCCTCGCCCTTTTAATTGGCCGTAAATCCGCAGATGCTTCCGAGACAACCGCAGCGTTCCATTGGTCCTGCCCCAAAAACCCTTAGGAATCTACCGGAGGAGGACGGAAGAAAGAAAAAGGACAAGGGGGAATAAGAAAGGGAATTGGGCGCGGAGAGAGAGAGAGGGAGAGTAGGAAGGAAACAGAAGAAAGTTGAGAGCAGTTTGTAGCGGTCTCCGGCGACACCGCCACCTTCGCCCCCCTTCCCTCGGCCCACCCTCTCTCTCTCTCTCATTCAACCGTCCGAATCCTTCCGCTTCCTCCATCGCCGGCTCGGTTTCCTCTCTCCCTCTCTCTCTCCTTTTATGCTCCATCTTTCTCCACTCCTCTCTCTCTCTCCCTCCGTCCTTTCTAGCCACCCTTCCTCTTTCGCTCGCCACCACCTCGAGTATCCGTCATTAGCAGTGGGAGTTACCAAATGGGATAGGAAGGGATTTTTGGGGTGGAGAGAGAGAAAGAGAGAGAGATGGATGAGTTAGGGAGAGATGGAGAAAGTGGGAAAGGGAATATATGGAGGGCGGAAGATAGAAAGGGAGGAGTAAAAGGAGGTTTTTGGTTTGAAAGGAAGGGAGTAACGTGGGTGTTTCGCAGCTCAGGCTGGATATCCGTGGAAGTCGCCACCTCCGCGCTTTAATTGGAGAGCAAATGAAGAGGAAGGTGGATGGGTAAAGGGGATTATGTGGTGGGAGGAGAAGTAGAGAGAGAGAGGAAGATAAGGAAGGAAAGAAGGAGAAAAGGGGGTTCCGCCAGACGGCAGTTAAGGATAAATAGTTTTGAGGGAATCACTCCCGTCTTACTTCTTTATCCAATACCGTCGTCGTCTCTCTCTCTCTCTCTTTGATTCCCACTTTCTCTCTTTTGCCGCCTTGGATTTTTTGTATATCATTTCCTCGCTTCTCTCGAAACCTTTTCATTCATAAAGATGGTGATACAAAATTTTCGAACGTAATCGTTATTCAGTAAAAATAAGTAGTATATTTGAAATTAAAGATCGAGGAAAAATCATCTTCGCATAACAGAAAGCAATTAAGAGATACATCTATTCATGAATTAATCCTTGAAGAGCTCGTCATTTATGGGATTATTTTAAAGGCAACATAAGTTTTAAAAGATTATATGAGCAATTCCGGTAATTATATTAATATTTATTTTACATTTACGATGTAACTATTTTTTCTTAAAAGAGCAAAGACAGCAAATGTATTGCGACATTTGCCGTTTAATTTTATCAAGTTTGATGCAATTTAGCGTTAAAATTAAGTTGGCGATAAAAATAAATGGCTCACTTTAACTGGATATGGTTTTGAAATTCCGCCATTGATAACAATAATCGGCTAATGCAGTAATCAGTAAAATTAACGGTACTGTCCTGTTAAACCCCCACAAATAAACTGTCCTATAAAAACATTATCACGTTGCTAGGGTCACGATTAACAATTGAAGGAACTATGTTTTATTTTTAGATCGAGTTAATATCATACCTGATTGGCCGGTCTCGACATTTACAAACCCAATCACCGGACAACGGGGAGGAATACTTTGGATCCGGGCGAGGCGAAGGGCGCGGTAGCGCCCGGAGACGACTACCCATTAAAAATAGCGAGCCGAAGGCTCGTCAATATATCCTTTCAATGTTATATCCTCTTGAATGTTGCGCCGCAAATGGAAGGATATATTGACGAGCCTTCGGTTCGCTTTGTTTTAATGGGTAGTCGTCTCCGGGCGCTACCGCGCCCTTCGCCTCGCCTGGAACCAAAGTATTCCTCCCCGTTGTCCGGTGATTGGGTTTGTAAATGTCGAGACCGGCCAATCAGGTCTGATATTTAAGTATCAATGCTTGGCAGTTCATCTCCACGTTACTATGTTTCTTATTCATTTAACGTTTCCTTAGCGATAATGCTTTTATGGGACAGTTTATTTGTGGGGTATAACAGCACAGTACCAAATTAACAAGCGGCATCTTTTGGCGTAAGGCTAATATAAAATATGTTTCATGTGACTAGGTATATTTTAATTTGTTAATACTCGATATTCGAAACTGTTTTGCGTTAAATATTTTATTGTCTAGTTTACCAATAAAGATACATTAAACGCATTAAAATAAGCCGTTATAAAGAGATTTTCCATTATAGTAGACCACAATAAAATGATAGAATCTTATGCATTACAGTTTATATTTGAACTGAAATAGACAACTAATTCAGATGATGTAAGATTGAAGAAAAAATCGTCATTAAAAATTCACATGAATCTACGAGATACACCATATTACCATATAAATATATCTTCTTTCGGTCTAGGTTGTGATAATGTATTCACTATATATCTTTATACGATATTATAGAACTTAGTCAATAGTTTCAACTTTTTTATTGCAAATATTAAACATTTTAATGTTAAATAAATATATCTTCACATACTACTCTGTTAGATTCTTTTGTTACATATATAAATTTTTCTAAGAAAAAGTACATATTATCATATAAAAATATAATGAAAATAATTTTATTGATGAAATCAGTACTGTCGAAAAATGGCCATATAATAGTTAGCTAACGGTTGAATGCCGGAGAATGAACTACATTATGCTTATTAAGTTCGTCAAAAATATATAAACATACACATACAACGAACGGCGTCGATTTAAGTAGAAAAACTGTTTCCATATATAGATGGATGGTAATGAATATAACTAAGACTCACGCACACACAAGAAACCAGCGCCATGAGCGCATTACGCTAAATCTTGTCGGGTGGCTGAATTACCTGAAAAAAGAGAAAGATGAAATTAGTGAACGTGTACAAATACCATTGAACTGTCAAAAAGTACGCCAGTAAAATTATTTTTAATCACTAACTCTTAGCTTAACAATAAAACACCGACGCTACCAATAGATAACTAATCAATAAAAATCGACCGTATGTACTTTAAAAAAAACATAATCTGATAATAAGAGAATAAATTTTCCACCAAAAACTCCATACGTTCCTGCCTTCTCTCCCACTCAAGAGTCCGAAATTAAAACGTATTGCCCCTCCATGCTGAAAACGCATAATTAGTGGTTAAGCAAAGGAGTTGGCTGATTTTTGATTCCTTAACATTCCGCGTTATGAGGGAGAAAGAGAGAGAGAAATATGAGAGGGAGAGAGAGAAAGAACGAGCGGTGAGTGAGCGAGTGGTAGACATCAATTAATTAATCCATTCACTCCTCAACTTCTCTTCTCAACCCCGAAATGAGGGGACAGAGTGTAAGAGAGAGAGAGAGAGGGATATATATAAATCTATATATATATATATATGAGAGCGAGAGAGAGAGAGAGAAGTCACATAACAACGTAAATGGCACATGCACATCCTTCAGATGGAAGAGCTTGGGACTATCCTCTTCCAAAATCGCGAGGTCACGACTGATGACTCCTTTCCCAAATAACCACCCTCCTCCCTCTTCCCTCCGTCGGTCCAAAGATTGAAACAGCGGGAGTTTCCATCTCTCTCTCTCTCTCCCTCTCTTTCTGCTTTTCCGAGGGAAAGATGAGAGGGAGAGATATGGAGCGATAAAGATGGAAAAACCGAACCCGTGGTTTGGGAGAGGGAGAAAGAGAGAGAGAGAGGGAGAGAGAGGGTACATAATGTAAAGGGTAAGGATGTGGTGGTGGTGGAGAGAGGCAGTCGGAGAGGGAAGCTGTGAAAGGAGGAGCATGTGGAAGGAAGACGGTTTCGATGGAAACGAGGTCTCGTTAAGTTCCGTGAAGAGAGAGAGAGAGAGAGAGTTGGAGGGAAAGGAGAGAGCTAGAGATAGAGATGGAGAGAGAGTGTGTGTGTGTTGAGAGAGAGAGAGAGAAACCAGCAG
This sequence comes from Uropetala carovei, assembly GCA_036926305.1. NCBI lineage: Eukaryota > Metazoa > Arthropoda > Insecta > Odonata > Petaluridae > Uropetala > Uropetala carovei. The sequence continues at coordinate 98,281 of JAXCHB010000022.1, forward strand.
GACGCCTAAGAGTCATCAAAAGTTATAACTACGTGACTCCGCCGATGCAAATCGATACACTCTAGCACCTAGATGAGGTTTAAAGGGAGGTAGAACTTTTTCGAAAAAAAAATTAATATTACCTCTCGCTCACTCTCTCTCTATCTCTCTCTCTCTTTCCCTCCATGTCGTTACCTCTCGACCGTTTCTAGTGGTGACCGACCTATTCTCTCTCCCTTTCTATCTCTCTCTCCATTTTGAAACCCTAGTTTTATAAACTCCCTACCCACCCATCAGCCTCTCTCTCTCCCTACAGTTCCATCCTTTCCTCCCTCCCTCCCTCTCCCTCTCTCTCTGCAGATCCCCTCCTCTCAACCACTCGTCGACTCCTCCACTTGTAGTACGCCCTTTCTCCAAAACCCTTCTCCTCCCCACTGCTCCTCTCTCCCATCAACCCAAATTTTTCACTCCAGGAAGAGGTGGAGAGGAGGGGTTAGGCATGTTAGGTTAGTGTGGAATGGGTGACGGCTAAGTGGGAGAGAGTATGGGGAGGTAGACAAGAGGGAAAATGGTAGGAGATGGATGGGGGAGAGAGAGGGAAAGGGAGGGATTTTGGAGCTGAATTTTTGCCCCTCTCTCTCCCTCTCTCCCCCTACATGAAACCTTTTCCAAATTCGTGCCTCGATCACAATGAAGCTGTTAAATTAAAAGTGAGAAAAAGTTTTTTCCTCTCTCTCTCACTCACTCCCTCCGCTGTTAATTACAGCTTGGAAAAAGACTCGTCCACTAGTTAGAAATTCAAATGTGTTCCTTCTGTACCTGTTAAATGTTATATATTTTTTTAGCACTCCATGTCTGTCTTTGTATTCCTTTTGGTTTTTATTTTTGTTTTTTTATTTTTTGCTGGAGAATGATGATTTTTAAACGCCGCTGTATTTGTATTATGAAAAGATCGGTCCCTAATTTTGTTACGAATGCAATTATTTTTTATATTTAATATTGCTCTAACTTCTCGCGGCCGCTACCTGAGAGACTCGTTCTATTTTAAACATGAATCCAGTTATTTATTTTATATGTAAATTACCGCTATCATTATTTTTTCAGTAATTAATTCTCGTCAGAGTTATGCGGTTCCTACTTTGGATATTATTACCTTGTTTTCGGCGTGACAACCCATAAACTGTAATTATACTTGTTCAGAATTAAAATGGAATATTTTAAAATATATTGAATAATCTTTGCTGTTAAAATTCTTACTAACGATAAAAAAGTGAAACGTTTCGTCGAAATTTTCCCTAAAATACAAATTATTATTTGCATACTTGCGTGATCATAAAATTTTGTTCTATTAATGTAAAGTATATTCAATCCACATTGCATTGCACGAAATTCATTACTTTTTCAAGCAAACGAGCATCTAGCCCCTGAAAGGTATACATCTCGCGAGGCATTTTGGTGTGAGGTTTGCCTAACTTACAGGAAACTTTATTAATATCTTACATAATTTTACGGCGATTCCTAAGATACACGAAAATTTCGAGTTTAAAAAATAATATCCAATAAAGATTTTAAAAAGATGAGCTAAAAGGAAAATGTTTCATACTTTGATTTCTCCGAAGAAAGATAGCTACAACAATTGATACAGATACGAATAACTTGCTGTGGTAATAAAGAGGATAGCATTAAAACTTAATACCAAATTTAATTTAAAACTTACACTAGTAATAAAACTTGCTAATCAAAATGAAAGCGTCGACAATGCGCTCAACGGAAAATTTTCTAACTCCGTCTTTAGTGGTCGATCAAGGCCGAAGGGATAACCAGCTATGGAACTAGACTAAATTTATATATTTTAATCTTCCAGAATTGCAGCATTGAAATGTAATATTATTATATATCTTGGGAGAAGTTAGAATGACAGCGAATTGAACCTTCGTCTTCCACTTGCCGAACGGATATTCTACCCCTGAACTATCTTTGCAAGTGGAAGACGCGGGTTCGATTCTCGGGCATGACGGAAATTTTCTCCCGATTTATAATTCACACCGTATTCCAGCATATGCCAGCCGTATATGGAATCTTTCCGCCATACAACAGTAACTATAACGTAGCGATATATGTAGAAATCATATTTCGAAACACGGGTAATTCTAAGCAAAGGCGAGTCGATTGACTCTGACCCAAATTACAACGCAAGCGTCGCAAGTGGCGGTGATGGGAGCTGTTCGTCAAACGTTTCCTGAAAAGCAAGTCAATGGAAGCTAAGTCACAAAGAAAGCTTAAATGGGAAGTCCGCATTTTCTTATTTTTCATAATTGAATTTCAGGATACGAAACGCAAACTGGCAAACTCATACAAATTCATAATGTGCTTTCATTTCATTCGCAATTTTACTGAACCTTACGTTACTCTTTCGGCTCACGAGTTCATACAGTTCGGAAAAAGCCCGACTTATCAGATAATACGTATTTCTGTACGAAATAAACAGGAAAATATGTGAATATGAATAGCTCGGGATTTTTAAAAAAAGACCGGTTTAAATGAAAAAATACCGAAACGTTAGACGGAAGAAATGATCGACTCTTACGACATCCGCTTTAAAGGGAGAGCTCTTTTCATCACGAAGAACTCCTTCGTTCAGCCACGACGATGCTTAGAAATGCGTATTTTTTGCATTCCATTATGGGATATATGCATGAGCACGGTCACGTCCGAATTCCATCCGCCTCTCACAGAATCCACAGTCGAGGGAGGGGGGAGAAGCCAGCCATGCTCCTTCCTCCCTTCCACTACACTTCCCCCTCCACCCTCAAACCACCCCACCCCACCCCCTCTCTCCCCTCTCCCTCTAAAAAAAAAACAACCTTCCCCGCTTTACGACGCGATTCCGCCGCCCTGCCCATATCCGTTGCCATAGAGCGATCTCACCTCCATCTTCCGGCGGCAGGAAACTCCAACCAATCGGAATCGAGAGTTATCCCCCTCTCCCGCGTCCCTTTTACCACCTTCCTTGCAGAAAAAAGCCCTCCATATCCATCCTTCTCATATTTATTCCTATATCGTTTTCCTCTTTTTTATTTGTTTCTCGTATTTTTTCACCCCTAGATCCCACTCGGAGCTTTTCGCGCGGCAAAAGAAACAAGCACGCGAAAGAGGAGGAAGAGGAGGAACGAGAATAAAACAACGAAGAAAGGAAACCGCGGGAATAAAATATAAATTGTGTCCTACGGAGGAATACGTGCGTTCGTTCCCGAAACATTTCGTTGCATATATTTTTTCCCCCCTAACCAGACACGTCGTACAGATCTCTACAAATGACGAGACCTTCTATCGTACGCCCACGTAGGCGATCCTCATCCGCGACGAGACGGGAGCTAATAAATGAAAAAAAAAAAACAAAGTCGCACGTGCGCGCGCGGCGCCAGTAGTACGTAACGGAATGTGCGTCGGGTCGCGCGTGGGCGTATCGACGGGACATGTTCGCTTGGTAGGTGGGAGGATGGAGAATAGTAGGTTTGGGGTGAGAGAGAGAGCAGCGATGATTACGATGATAAAAAAACGAGGTTTGGGGAACTGAATTTACGATGTCCGAAACGTTTGTAGGTTATTTTTTCTCTTTTTTTTTTAAAGGGGAGGGGGAGAGTTGGGTAGGGAAAGTGGGGGGGGGGGGGGGAGTCGGAATGCGGCGCTTAGGACGACACGGATGCGTAATGGGAGCGGTAATAGGGAGGAAGCGGCAGACCCTGGAACTAGAGAGTGGGTAAAATGGGAGAAAGGCGAAAAGGAGAGAGAGAGAGAGATAAAAGGAGAGGGAAAGATGATAGAAAGACAGGTGGAGCTGGATCGCGGAGTCGGAGGATCCAGACGGAAGGTGCGGAAATTATAGAACTGCCGAGATTGAGGGAGATTTTTTTTACTGATAAAAAGAGAAGGGGAAAAAACGTTTTGGTGGGAAATAATGAAGGCAACGAGTATACTTTTGATGAAAGTATTCTTTATATATATATATATATATATATGCGATTTTTTGTTTAAAAACTCCAAGTCAAAGTACATATATCGCAAAGTAATGTTAATATTCTCCGAAATAGGGCGTGTGTCGCATATGGAATTCACTACAAAGTTATCGATCTCGTCTTATCTCTTTATAATTTTCTTTCAGGGATTTATTACTGAAGACGGTTACATTGCTTCACAACCTTGATGTGACATTCGAAGGCACCTAAGATAAGCGCTTATTTTATTAATTTTTACTCATTTATTATATTTTCAATATAGCACTAAATTATACCCTCTTACATGTTATGCCGCACATTGCACATTTTAAGTGCACGAAAAACACAGACAAAGAGCGAGAGAGTGATCACATATGACCGTTAACGTCGCATAGAAAGGGACAGACAAACGACTTTATTAGAGCGAAATTGAGACTATATTAGTCCCTTCTTACATTTAATCCTGCGACAACAATTACAAATGAGAATAAAATAGTAATAATAATTTCACAGAAAAGAACCAGAAAGTAAAATAAATAGAAAACATACAAGCAAAACACCAAATTACAAATTCGGAAAATTTCTATAAAAATAGTAATTGCGGTAAAAACCTAGGAAAGATATGGAGGACTGGAAAGAGATCGAGAGAAGAAACGGGAGAGCGTAAAATGTGACATTTTAACACTAAGAGATTTTTTTTTTAAAGTCGAAATTTATAATGGACGAGATAATATGAAGATCGCGAAGGAAACAAAACGGACTAGGGGTTGGAATTAATAAAGCGCGAGAAAAAAGGGATCGGACTGAATATAAATTTAGAGAACATGCTTTCGTCAACATTCTTCAATAACGGCTGAAAGGCTAATTAGTGGCGCTAATAAGCGAATAAAAACACCGATTTAAGCAAGATACGGGGTCGAATGACTGAATTAAAAAGCGAATATCCTTAGAAACAACGCTTCCCAATGCTTCGCAAAAGAGTAGAAAGAATTATTAAAAAGAATTCACAAATCAGCTGACAGTTTATCTCACAAGGAACGTTTAGCTCCAATGAGAAGATAAACTTAAAATAAAATTTAAAACTATTTACAAATATTTTATTATTATTTTAATTGCGTGTGTTACACCGATTACCTGATGAAATAATTATTTATTTATTTATTATAATCTTTCACCGATAACCAATTAAATGGAAATGAAGATAAATTAAAAATTGAGGGGAATAATATAAATGAAAGCAAGTAGGACTAAACACTACAATATATATATATATATATATATATATATATATATATATATATATATATATATATATATATATATATAATTTAAATAAATGAATTCTATGACGTTTGATTTAGACGAGTTTTCATTGACTGTGGTTGCAGAATTGTGTTCACTCATTGTTTTTTCGACAGCAAAAAAAGATTTAAAAAACTGATGTACAGAGTTTCGAAACATGAAAAAGTTTCTCCAGCATTCACCGTTTTCTATGTGGCATCGATATTTGGGTCGCTCGAAACCCTCCGGATAAGCTACAGCTAATCAAACCGTTGTTAAAAAGCGTGATTAAATCTGAATCAATTTCATTTGTTCATTATTACTTTCACAGTGAGCAAAAAAATTGATTACGAAACGCAATCATTTAGACAGTAATTTCAATCAATTAAATTTCTGCGGATGGAAGTGAATGGCCCGAGAACGAGAGTCACTGGAGCCATCGCAAATCTTCTCCACTTCTCCATATCCCCTCGAATTCCATTCATGCAATATATTTATATATATGCAAACACGCATGTATTTACGCGAGGATTTGACCTTCGAATACTCGACATTCTTTGTTAAGCATCCCGCAACATTTTGGGATCAATGAATTTCACGATATTTGGCAAAGCTTGCCCATAAATTCAGTAAGAATGAAAAAATTGATGCTGCTCGATACAAACGACGCCATTAAACGGAGAGATTTATGCTGCAAAGGGTTAACGACTAATACCGAAATTTCGAAACTGGTCTAAAGCTCCACATTGGTACAACATCGAATATTTTAAGATGTGAGATTATTTGACATTGATATAAATTTTTTAATCATAATACAATTATACTACCTACTCAGAAAGGATAGAATCTTCAGATTATTTTTAAATTGGAAAAAGTCAACAAAATGATTTATGGCCTTCAAAACAACACATTACGAGAACTAGTATATTTAACGTTAATTTAAATACATATACTTTTTGCGTAAAATTCCCAATTTACTTAGAGATTTGATTTATTTCGAAAAGAATTTGATATCAATGCCGATTCATTATATTCAGATCTGCAAAAATCATTCCTCTCGTCAATGTGGATGAAAACCGTTCTCACTCAAAAAATAAGGTACCTACTTTAAAGTTTCAACATAAATATTATAGCATATAGCTATACTTATTTTTAGGTAATGTACGCTCGTTAAATTGATAACGTTTCCATACGCGATGTTTTATAATACGATGCAATTTTAAGCGACAAAATATTTAATCTTCGCCATGGATTTCACACAATTTGCGGTAAACTAAATGGCAAAAAATCAGTCGGCCAGGAAGGAAATACTGTGGATGAGAACTACAATTAAAAGAATAATTTGATAGAATAAAATATAGGTGAAATTATATAAGACAAATCGAACTCTAAAAATGAAATAACCGGTTGTTTCTCTCATGAACTTCTCCTCCGCTCTTACAAGATAAGTCTTCTCACAAAATCGTAGAAAATGAGGGGGGGAAACAACACTTTTTAGAATTCATAAAGGCTTAAAAACACATCCCGAAAAGTTTAAACTTTGAAATGCGATCGGGTATGATTTGTTTCCTCTCTCGGAAATTTAATTAGCGATTCCTTTCGGCACGCATGACAGAACTAATAAGACCCATGCCAAGAATTTTCCTGTAGTCGTCGTACCCAATCTGAATTATCGCTCATTCAATTTACTTTTCCTGGAGGCAAATAATGCGTTCAAAAAACATATAACCCATTTGGGTAAATTGGCGAAATTTTCGCAAAAAAAAAAACGCAGAGGGAGCAAATATCCTTTTTTTTTGCGTGTTCTCGGAAGAGATTGAGAGAGAGCAAAGAAGAGAGAGAGAGAGAATCTCGAACGCCTTATTTCCAGAAAATTTACAACCGCGAAACTGATTAAATTACGCCCCTCTTCCCATTTTCTTCTTCCCAGCCTAAACGAAAGCTTCGGAGAGAGTCATTACTTTTCTCATTCTCACTCACGCCCCACTCCTTCAGAAACCTTCGGAACAAAAATATTGACATAGCTTCTCCTCGCTCCACCTCTTCGTTCTCTACGCCGTATAACGACATTTAAATGCGTCGGCGGAAGAAAAAAAATAGAGAGAATCCCTCGAGGAAGAATCGTCATTAGGACTCGCTGGCCCTTTGTGCGTGTCGGGAGAAAAAGAAAAAAATATTCCCCTCCCGTGTATTTTCCACGAGAGCGTGACGATTTGTTCAAGACTCCGTATTAAAAAAAAAGAAGGGAGTGAATGAGCGAACAGAGAGGTAAAAGAGGGTGAGCTGGATCTGCAGAGAAAGAGAGAGAGTGAGATGGAGAGAAAGAGAGAGAGGAGAGACATCGGGAAGGAAGCAACCGCTAGTGACATCTTCCGGCGAACGTCTACACTTTGTGTGAGACTTGGGGCGTCATCCGTTGAATGCTGAGAGAGGAAATCGGGGCAAGGATTGGGAAGAAAAGGGGGAAAGAGAGAGGAGGTAGGAATTGAAAGGAAAATGAAGTGGGGGAGGATTTTCAGGAGGAAATTGGGAGATTCGAAAAAAAAAGGATGGAAGGAGAGAGAGAGAGAGATGATGCTTGGAAATAAGAGAGGAGAGAGAGAGAGAGAGAGAGGGAATGTTTGAAGAAACGTGGAGTCTGTGCCGATGAGGTTTGGGAAAAGTTACGATAATGTGAAGAGCGAACGACAGATGGCTCTACATTGCGCTCCGAAAAGAAAGGACCAATACTGACTGTTCGCAGACAGGGAAATGCCACGGGGATCGCGGAAAAACTTGTTCGCTCGCGGCATGGTTCACGAACAGTTCAGTAGAAGTGAGTTTTGTAAAAAAAACTCTTCTATTGAAGCCAAGATGGGATAAATTTTATTCGGTGAATTTCACGTGTGATGAAATACTCCCGATTTTACATAAGCAGCCATTCAAAAAACATATTATAATTTAGTCTCTCTTATGATAAAGGAACACAATAAAATTTTTTGGTCTGTTTCGTTTGTTGTGAAATGACCTTACATGCACATATCATAATTTTGTTATACTTCAGGTAATGTCATCGTTAATTATGTGTATATGCGCAGAGTATTGACTAAGGAATATTTCTATATCATCCATTAGGCACTTTCTACACCAATATCGCTACATTATTTTAAAATAGCTGAAATAAGATGATTTTGACACGTGATGAAAAAGCTACACCACAAAAGTGACAAAGAATCTCGATCAAGTTTTTCATAATGGTTTTGCATCGATCCTAAAATTTATTTCATTTGAATCAACTACAAATAATAGGATAGATTATTAAGCATAAATGATTTTTAAACTTCCGGATTTAATGATATTCTCCTAGAGTAGTTTTTGTTAGGCTTACGTACGCGTATATCTGAGGTCACGAAAGACTAGTCAAGGGATAAACACCAAAAACTCGATGATAACTGACAATGAATTTAACAGCATCGATTAACATCAAATGTCGTTTTCCTCATTTTTCACTCCATGTCGAAACAAGCGCGCTCATGTTACACGATGATATTTTAAATTAATTTCTTTTGGATTCAAACGAATGCAGGAAAATTCTTACAAATTCGAAAAAATTAACAATAAAAAAAATTAAAAAATCGTTAAAATTTTTAATTTGCGCCAAAAGTTCTGGATAATCGTTGCTACATGGCATATTTATGATAGTGCTAGATTTTCCATCAAAAAAGTAATAGTGTCTAGAATCTCTTGAAGAAATTATCGCAAAATGAAAATTTCTCGGAAAAAATCACTGCGATCAAATCAACGTGCTTTTGAGAAAAATTACTAAAGCACGGACGAGGAAGAAGAAGGAATCGACCAAAATTCATTCACCGCGCCTCTCTTCCTCGATAAAGTTAAACATTCGCAGCCGATTCTCTTTTTTTTTTTAGTAAAAGGCCTTGAATACCAAATTAAATCATCGGCGCGAAGTTTCGGAATGAAAGAAGAGAGAATATAAGAGAGGAGAAAATGATATTTGCATAAAATTCTTCCGGATTTAAAGAAGCACGCGGAAGGAGGCGAAGGGGAAAAAATTATGGCGCATTTTTATAGACCGAAGGAACGAAACGGGAAATGGACCACCACCAACCTTAGCCTTAAGTACTGAAGAGGAGTATGGGGAGGAGTAGGAGGAAGGAAATGGGGGAGGGTTCCGAACAGGGTAAGACAAGAGCGAGCGGAATTACACACATTAAACCGACTTCTAACCACCTCATTTAGAAATTTGAACCTCGTGTGTGTGTGAGAGAGAGAGAAGGATAAAGAGAGAGGGAGAGGATAAAGAGAGAAAGAGGGAAGAAAAGGAGGCGAATTGGGGAGGAAGGAGTAGGAGTTGGCTAAAGTCGTGGCAGAACTTGTTCATTAGCTAGGGAGGAGTTGTTGCTTAGGAAGTCCTGTCCAGTTAACCTCTTCCTCCTTTCTCGCCACGGGAGACCCTGTGTAAAGGACTAATGAAGCCAAGTAGAGAGGAAGAGACATGGAGGAATTTAAAGAAAAGTTGAAGCGAGGAGAAGAAAGGGAGAGGGGGAATGAAGGAGGAAAAATTGGGAAGAAAAGGAAGAAAGCGTTTTAGAATAAATGCACACTAATTTCTTTAAGGATAAATGGATCGAATCGAAGGCCCTACGCCATAAGTTGACGAAAAGGACGGAAAATAAACAAATAACGAGATTACTTAAAATGTATGATATAATCTTGCAACTAAAAATTACCTTACTATTCCAATGGTATATATAATATTTAATCCGTTCTCTTATCTATTACCTAGGTATTGGATATGCTAGCGCATGTATTCATCCTTCAACTTTGATAAATGATACATTCTTAGTTAACAGCATATATTTTGTTAAGAAAATAACTCTATTCCCGCTTTCTTTAGCCTGTATGCAATACAATATTATACCTGAAGCATATTTACACTTTCAGCTAATATGGTCCTAAATTGTTAAGCAATTGATCCAACAGGCTACAAATGTGATTAAACTTATCGTTTTTGGTGCTCTGACTGTTTTCTAGGTAAACTTGGTAATCAATTAAATAAATATTAAATGTCTCTATCATTATCAATGTTCAACACTTTTAACAGAAAACATGGGATAATACCACCCGATTCAATATATTAACATAACGAAATGCATAAACGGTAACATTTACATTAGAAGGATATCAGAAACAAATCTGACACATACAAAAGGCTATTAAAAAAAACAAAATTTCATAAGTACCAGATGATATTGAATTGGGGACGAAAAACACAAGAAAAATTGGGAAATTGAAAGAGAAAGTGGAGAGAGCGAGTCGCAGAGAGAGAGAGAGAGCGAGCGATAAAGGCAGAAAGAGGGAAAAGCGTGCTGTAGGTTGGAGAGAGATAAAGAGATGCCAGGTTTGAGAAGCCTGCGGTTGAGAGACAGAAGGACGGTCTGATGGCTAAAGAAGGAGTTTTAGGTGAAAAGGGGAAGGAAAGGGTTAGCTCCACAGACGGGAAGGAGAGGATGCGGTTTTGAGCTTGAAGGAGGGTCTATGTGACGCAAGGAATCCTGGGTCTCAGCTCCTACAAGTTGCAGCCCCTGCCTTACCTCTCTCCCACCCCCCACCTCACCCTATCCTATCTACCCTCCAAAACCCTCTCCTCCGTCCTGCAAAGACCTCCCCCAACCCCGAACCAAGCCCTACCCTCAGGATCTCGAATATCGTTTTTATATAAAAAAGGTTATTCTCTCTCTCCCTCTCTCTCTCTCGGACTTCACCTCCCCATAAGTTCTACGGTCCGGTCTTCTATGAGGAAGAGGAGGAGAGAAAAAAATCTTTATCTTTTATTTTTTTTTTACAGCCTCGATTCCTTCCCAGACCTTAAAAAATAAAACTCTTACTTCGCCTCTGGAATATACAAGGGCAAGAAGGGACGGGGAGTTTTATTTTTTCTTTCTCTCTCAGAATAGAGAGAGGGGGGGGGGAGGGTTGGTGGCAACGAATGTTAGGAGAAAAAGGGATGAGGAGAAGGAGATGGTGAAGGAGGAGGGGGAGGGAGGGAGATCGGGTCGGGTAGGTGGGTGATGGAGTTTGGCGAGGCGTGGGTGGAAAAGGAATCGTAGTAAGGGGACATCGAACCACTTTGTCGCTCCGCGGGGCGATTTCCACCCGAACGAGAAATGGAGGAAGCGAAAGAGGGTTGGCCAATCGTGCGGATTGCGGCGCCATAAGGTTCCGCTCTTCTTTTTTTTTCTCCGGAGGAAAAAAATCTTTTTGTCCATCGTGCAGGGAGATCGTTCGTTGTTATAAAGAGATGGGGAAAAATAGCGGGTCCCTGATAGTTTTCACCCGAGAGGAGAATTGGAAAAGTGATGAAAAAATCTTATCGACCAATTAGTTTTAAATATTCCTTCCTTTTTTGAAATAATTTCGATTAAATGGGAATAGTTTTAGGAACCCAAAGCGATGAGATTACAAGTTCTGGATGTAACGATAAAATAACAACTCACTGTGATGCTACGGATGTTAATGAAATGAACCGAGGAAGTCGCAACTTTGGAGGAATCCGTTTACAGAAACTTTAATGCGCATTTTTTAAAGAAATCAGCAGGTGGTGATGATTATACCATGACGGCGAATGTTTTTATGTACTAGTTGAATCTGTACGAAGTTATACAAAATTCACTTTTTGTTACTTGTGTATTAAATTCTTTTGGAGTGGACACTTAACATCTAGTTTCACTCTGAAACAGCACATTTTAGAAGAAATATAATCAAACTTGAGCAACACACTGGATATCCGGACCTACACGACAAAATTCCCACGATGATTAGCTCGACGACATATTACATAGTGAGGTGTGATTGAATCGAGATTTAAAAAAACAATCGAGACGAAAAAATAAGCATTAGAACAATTAATCCTTTCAAACCTATAAATTCTTTCGCCGATGAACAACTAGGATCGAATCGCACAACTTTCTCCACCTACGGAAGAGATATCGATCCGATGATGACGCAAAAAAATTTAACGGCGCGCACCCGTAACATACGACCCGACGAGTTTCATCGGCCCCTCCTCTCCTCCCCCCTCCCCTCTTTCTCCTTCCCTCACACTCCTCTAGCCCCGATTCGAAAGAAATTTACGGGGATACATTAAAGGATAAAACTCCGAGTATACGTGACGCGTCTAGGAGGTCAAAAGACGGAGTAAGTATAAGAATGTGTAGCAGAGAAAATAAGGGGGTAGGTCAAGATAGCGATATGGGTTGGAATATAAGTCGTTGGAGATGGAAAAGTAAAAGAGAGATATAGTGGAAAGGGTTACAACAGGAAACGATCAGCCGACGATATATACTATCCCCTAAAAAAAATAATAATACTTCACGTGGAGACAGCTTTGGTGATTTGACACACGTCCAGATCAACCTCCTTTTGCCCTCTCCCACAGCACCCACGATACCCATCCATCCCTTGTTCCCCCTTCACCATTTTGTCCTCGATACGTTCCTGTTGTAGAGTCCTTCAAAAATATTCCTCCGTCTTCCTCAAGGGACTAGGCTTCTACCCTCAGATACTCCCCTTTCGTTCGTCCCCCTCTCTCCGCCCTCCTAATCTCCCCCTCTCTCCACCCCTCCCTAATTCTTCCTTCGCGACACTTTTAGAGTGCAACCCGTACGACACCTTCTTTACACAGACTCCCACTTATCCAATACTCCCCATAGTATACTGCTTTCCGCCCCTCTCGTCCTTTCTCCACTTCCTCGCTTATTCCTCCTCTCCCATCTCTTCTTCCTTCTCCTCTTTCTCTCCTCCCTTACTCACTAAAAGATGGATCCATCCTTCTCCTCCCAATCCAAACAGAGAGAGAGAGAGAGGTAAAGAGAAAACAAAGATTAAAAAATATACCACTACACACCAGTTCCCTTTCATCTCCCACTGCCAGTCTTGGGATTTCAACGCAATTTTTTAATTTCCTTTTTTGTACTTGTCTCCCACTACTACTTTCTCTCTCTCACTCTCCATATATCTCTCGCTTCTTCTTCAGCGGAATGGAATATAATCTCGAGTGGGTGCGAGGTGTAAGTTGTATTTTACCCGAGACGGTCCAAGGATAGGTATAAAAGTTACGGGCAAAAAATTGTAACGATTGCCGTTTGTTTTTTTTTTAGCTCGAGTATACTACAAGCTCGTTGAAAAATCTGCTTAGTATCAAATGTTTTTAAAAAATTTTTTTAAATCCCTCAGAAACTTTTGGTGTACATGCTCGACAAACATTTAAAAAAATTAGATTGGAACCAAAATGTATAAATTTCGTTCTTTTGATAATATTTAATTTCCGGGATGATTTAAAATCTATTTTATGTATCCATTTATGTTTTGAAATTATATGGTGGTACGATAGAAACATTTTATCCGCAGGAGTGTCGTTCCTCCCTTTAACGTAATTTAATACGAATATGAAATATTTTAACTGCAGCCTGACGTAAATTAACCAGAAATTAAAGATTTTTAATTATTTTTATCTCTGATTGATCTATTTAATTTTCCGTTTTTCAAAAAATAATGTTTTACGACATTATTAAATCGATATTATTTGCAACGAAAGGGCGAAGTAATTTATATTACAAAACCATGGCAGGTGTTAATTCAATGAACGAAAGGGATCATTAATGGAAATTTAATAAATTACATACTAGTCCAATGAGTAAAAAATGTTTAGTTACTAACTAAAGCATCGTTCATTACTACCCGCCATTTCTAATGGGCAACAATTAACATTTTCTAAGGTTCACCATTTCTAATGAGCACCAATTAACATTTTGCAAGGTTCACTAGATGTCGACGAGCCTTGGATTTTTTTATTTGAGTCGATATTTTTAATTAACGCTTATCTAGATCTTGAACACGTTTATTCTGCTAATTTAATACTCAATTCGCGCCCATCCGCCATGTATACCCTCAGGTTAAAACCCGCCAGTCAAAACGCGACCGACGACAAAAAATAATAGCGTGTTCTTTCACATCAATTTAAACGATTTCGTAACGAACCGTCCCGAAGAGATTTTCCCAATCGGCTCTAATTAACCGGCTTCCCCTTTCCAACTACGTGTCTATATATATATATATATATTATTTATTTATTTATTTTATTTTTTTATTCTCCTGCTCTCCTCTCCCTCTCCGTCACCTCTTCGTCACTCTACCCTCTCGGTTGAATCCTCTCCATCCATTAATTTTTTCCTCTCCTCGAGTCTCACGCGCGACTTCACAGACACGCTCTACAAGAGTGGACACGTCTCCACGATGAAGCCCGCTCTCAGACACGATTATTATTTTATTCCCACCGCCAGACTCTTCCTCCCACTTCCCTTCCTCTATCCTCCTCCTCCTCATCTCTCTCCCTCCCTCTTTTCCTCCCTATCGCCTCACTCCTCCTCATCTTCGCCGTTCCATTCCCACCTCTTCGAGTAAATTCTCTCTCTCTTTCCCACCTTTCTTCTCTCCGACGAAACACACTCGCGGGGCTATTTTTGTTCTTAAACGTTTTTTTTCTTGTTACGCTCAGAGCTTATCGCGCCTAATATACCTAACCAAACCCAACCCAGTAAATACGGATTCCTTTCTTAGGGAAATTTCTGTATTGTTTTTTTTAACGACGAAAAAATACAATTTTAAAACCGTCTTTCGTTCGATACTCGAGGGTTCAGAAAAAGACTGAAAACTCGAAGCGTGTTCTCTGGCTTGCTTGAAAAAGTAGCGTTTAGAAGTAAAATTTTTCGCTTTTCCTCACAAACAATTTCTGAAACTATAATTCAGGCACTCTCTCGCAGTATTTTTTTTATACATTGTCTTCCATATGTAAGCTTTACGAAGGTACATATTGGAGATCTTTCGGTCGTTTTTACCCCCAAAAGAATTTTTTAAAAAAAGGATTTTTAATACAGAAACATTCAATGGAAGAACGTATTTACCTTGACTAGAAAGTGAGCTTCTTGAGAAAACTTTTTTCGCCACATGTGAGAAAAAATTCCCTGCGAGAGCATCCCAAGATCGTAAAAAAAAAAGACTTGCGCGAGATCATAGAAATAAATTTTTACGGGGCAATGAAATTTTTTTACGGCTTACAAAGCGCCTCACCTCCGTCGCAATTTTTTTCTCCCGCGAACAATAACCTCCAGCTTTATTTACGCTAACTCGGCCTCCTTTCCAAAAACAAAATACTCTCCGAGATGTTCCACACAAACCACAGTAAACAAGAAAAGACTTCACAATCGCGCTTTACGAAGCGATGGTTTAAGGAACTTATTGATATAAAAATTATCAAAGTCTACATATAACGCTTTCAGGTGAACAATGTCTCGAAAAACGACAAATTCGTAGAGCAGATGCCTGGATACACACATATATATATATAATTTTAATTAAACAAAATCTCAGCATACAATACGAGCTTCGGAAAACAAAAAATTTGCATATATACATTGAGAATTCAATGAAGAGCTCACCTTACGGCTGAAATGAAACTGAAAATATGTCTTTCTTCATTAGCCATAAAATATTTGGGAAGACAGGTGCACTTTTAGGCTAAAAATAGGCCGTCATCAGTGGAGACTCACCGATAGTAGACTCGAGTTATTTTATTAGAATCAACAATGGCTGAATTGCCACTCCTAGGTGCGCATCTGATTTTCCCTGCGAGTTTATGGCTATCGAAGAAACACATTTTCCACACAATGGTGATAATAAAACTTAGTTAGAGATCGCATCTTCATTCAACGAGAGGCATTTGAAAAAAAATTGATCAAATTTTATGCAAAAAAATGATTAGGGATACAAAAAAAATAAATTCGATGCTACGAAATTTGCACCACTGCGGCTAAAAGATGATGAAATCCACCACCGACGTACGAGATTAAAAAAAAAGAAATAAATCCTCTTGCTACATCCAGGTCTTTACGATTATGCATTTAATTCCCGACGCCGACATGTTCCATCCAAAAAAAAAAAAAGGTGGACTCGTCTTTGACGATCACTAAGAGAGGGAGACATTTCCGATGAAGCTTTCAAACAGACAACCCGAGGGTGGGGACGTCATTGCGTCCCCGTTCATTCCTCCGCTCTTTCATTAATTCCACTTCACCTCACTCTCCTTTTCTCCCTCACTCCCCCACTCTCTCTCCCCCTCCTTCCTCACTCTCATCCAAAACTCCTTCCCCAACCCGCCCACCCCCCTCCCAAATCCTTTCTCCCACTCTCTCTCTCTCTCTCTCCTTCGCAACGTCCTGAATAAGTCATTTTCCCGACACACGTCTCAAACGCCCCGGGAAAGATTATTCACTCCCATTCTTACTCATCGCAAAAGTTGAGGAGGATCGCGGATGGCGGCGCCACAAACCTACCAACTTATTCCTCAACACAATGTTCCCGTGACGAAGCGAGTAATCCGCAAAGTCGTATATGGGTTAGAGATCCCTCTTATTTTCCCCGCAACTCCCTTCCATGAGGAGATGAGGAGGAGAACAGTGAAGATGGCGACAAAAATGAACGGATTCATTAACACCGAGATCCGTAGTATTTTAAGAAAGATGTGTGAAAATAAAGGAAAGGTTAAGGAGGGCGAGGAGATGGATAAATGAAGATTCGAAGGATTATTGCGCGAATAAAACGTGGATTTACTCGTACGCACAAATAGGAGCGGTAAAATCTAAACCCAAGCAAGCACTCCTTCGATAAACGTCTCCGATATAAACATTTGTCTACCAGTTCCCTGACAATGTCCTCATTTCGGCAATTTCTCTCGCTTTAATAAAAATATCCCGCCGCTTGTTTTGTTTACAGTCCGTTTACCACGATGAGTTAAAGAGCGAGTGTTTTTAATATCCAACAGCGTGGGTTTTTGTGACAGGTGTTATTAATAATGGCATAAACCAATATTAAGGTCCTTTATTTTAATTATAGGAATTTTTTAATGTGATGATTTTCCTTGCCGAATATACAGTAACGCAAATCAACCGGCTTTAATCTCTGATCACGTTTACGCCGTTAAATCGAATAGTCAACTCTATACACACATTATTTCCTTAGAGCGTACAACGCTCCCTTCCTCCACAGGACCATGGTCTTCTATTCGAAAATAAAAGATGTCGTTTTCTGCAGCCGGGCAGTTAGGACCTCATCCCAAACGTCTCTCTCTCTCTCTCTCTCTCTCTCTCTCTCTCTCTCTCTCTCTCTCTCTCTCTCTCTCTCTCTCTCTCTCTCTCTCTCTCTCTCTCTCTCTCTCTCTCTCTCTCTCTCTCTCTCTCTCTCTCTCTCTCTCTCTCTCTCTCTCTCTCTCTCTCTCTCTTTCTCTCTCCTACCAACATCGTCAAACCGCCATGCATTCGGTTTTTCTCTGCGGAGGACAGGAATTTCTCATTTCCTCGCATTTTCAAATTGCAGCCCACAGAATGGACTCGCCCTCTCTTTCCTCGCATCCTCTTTTCTATTTCTCTTTCTCTTTCGTTTTTTTTTTATTTTTCTGTCCTCTCCTTTTCCATTCCACCTCCCTCGTTCTGTCTTTCCATTTTGTAATATTCTTCCTTTAGTCCTCTTCGCCTCCCGCATTTTTCCCGCAAGGAAAAAGAAAGCTTTCACATCTGTGTGGCACTCTAGCTGGCATATTCACCACCACAGAGAGAGAGGGATGAAAAAAGAGACCTCGAGTCGTTGGTAGACGAAAATTTATAAAAGTCGTTAAGCTTGCATAGCGGTCGGGAATTAAAAATGTTGTTTGAGACAGTATCGTTCTCGTGAGTCGGCTTAAAAATTCCGCTTTACAAAAAAAAAAAACAAACGAATCTGTTTTAAATTTTGTTTTTAATCTCTTGTCCGAAATATTCTATTCCTACTTTTTCTTTTCGGATCGCTGTGAAAAATATTTCTCTCCCCATCTCTGGTTCGTACTTCTCTCGCTCTCTTCTAGCCATTCTCTCTTCCTCCGTGTAACTATTTTCTCCGTTTCTTTCCTTTATTTTCTTTTCTTTCTTTCTTTAGTTTTTTCCTTTCTTCTTTTATTGCGTTTCTCTTAGAGAACTGCAGATGGCTTCACAGGACCACTCCTTATTCTGCGGGTGCTATCCTGTAATGTAGTTATTTGTCTTCTTTTCTATTTCTTTCTATGTATGTTTATCCTATACATTATAGTACAATATATGATGATTTGTTTAGTGAATCTTAATAGGTTTAGCAGGTTTTTCACACCCCACTTCTATGTGGGTGTTTTCCTGCAAAGGGTTTGTTATATGGATGCAATAGTCCTTATTTTTCCCACACAACAGTATCTTTTTTCAGTATTGTATTATTATTATATTATTATTATTTATAGTATATAAAGTTATATTTGTATCATTACGAGTGGTTAAATGGACGATGGGACTTCTTAGGCTCAATCTCGCCCCAAATAAAGACGATAACTAATCTAATGTCTTACCGTTAATAATTTCTTTTTTTTTTACTTACTGTAACCCTAAAATCTATTTCGTGTTCGTTTCTTCTTCTTTCATTTATTAAGCTAAAATACTACATTATAACCAAGAATTTTATATTGAAAAGTTCAAAATGAATTTTCGTCATTTTCATTTGCTTAAAACTAACCGCTTCTCTAATACTTATGTATATGTGTATGTACGTGTATGTATACATAGGTTTATGTAGATATAGATATTTCTCTCGTTGTAAATACTGTAAATTTTGAACAAATTTTTGTTGATAACGCCTATCTCAAACATCTCTATCCTTATTTATTAATTCTGATATCAATTTCTACTCTGTGTATAAAATTCTGAAATCAATAAATCTAAATGATGGTTAGTTAGAAGAGGGGGCTACTTAGCCTCAACCTCGCCAATGAAGACAGCTTTTCTCTCTCTTCTCCTAACCTGTGGGGACAAGAACGTTAGAGAATTGGTAACAATTCGGTTACAATAATTCTTCTCTAGCCCTCATATAAATGCGCGACAGCCATGACTTCCTGAAAAATTTCGACGAAAAACGCAAGAGCGGGATTGAAAAATTTCCTCTTCGTGTTTATATTTTTTTATGTATTCTTCCTCCAATACATTTGACGTGGTTACGATATACACGTCGTGAACCCATCTTCATGGCTTATAATTATTTTATGGGAGATTTATTGTTGTAATTCAACGAATAAGTTCGTTTTCTTAGGAAAATTTATCGCATTTTCTAAAAATATTTTTGGTAACGCCTAACACACCAATTTCCACTACGCCGGGGTTCGGTAAACGTACAACCAGAATTTTTTATAAGACATTCGGTGATTTTTTAAGGACCAAGCAAACAGCAACGATGAAATCCGAATTTAATAAAACCGCTTTTCATTCTCACCCAGAATTCTTTGGAATATTGTTGAGTAAACATATTGTTTCGTGATTTAAAACTACTTGCATATTTTTCATTAGGCGGAAAAATGAGACGACTTGTTCCAGACTAGTGTATTGCAAACTTTGCAAATAAATATTCACTCTATTCATTTTTAGTGCGATACTACTATTCCAGAAAATGATAAATACACTAGTGATAACAGGTAGAAAATAAGGTATGGAAATTAATACAGAGAAATCCAAGGTTATGCGCATATCAAGTAAAGAAGAAGAAAATTTGAACATAAGTATTGGAGGAAAGCCATTAGAACAAGTTTCAGATTATAAATACCTTGGAAGCATCATAACGAGAGAAGCAAAATGTACCGATGAAATCAGGACTAGAATAACAAAAGCAAAAGCCGCTTTCAGAAGAAAGAAACTCCTACTAACGGGAAATATAAAGCAGGAAATCCGCAAGAGGTTGATAAAATTCTATGTATGTAGTATAGCTTTGTATGGGGCAGAAACATGGACGCTAAGGAAAAATGATATTAAATACTTGGAAAGCTTCGAAATGTGGACATGAAGAAGAATGCTGAAGATAAAATGGACAGATAGGATGAAAAACTAGGAAGTACTACGAAGAATAGGAGAGAAGCGAGCGACTATACAGACTATCAGAAAGAGGAAGGCGAACTGGATTGGGAATTACCTGAGGAGAGTGCATGATTAAAGAAGTGCTAGAAGGAAAACTGGATGGAAAAAGATAAAGAGGTAGGAAAAGGTTTCAGCTGGTAGACGACTTGAAAAGGAAAGAGAGCTATCAAGATATGAAGAAAACTGCGGAAAATAGGAGTGTATGGAGAACTAAGTTTAACCATCAATAATCACGGACCTGTCAACGGACAGACTACCTATGATGATGACTACTATTCCGGTCATCGATCGGCAATCTCAAATTTCATCGCCGTTTTACGCCATTCAACCTCGTGCCTTTCACCTTTTCGAGTTTCGAACCAACGACGTAGGGAAAGAAAAAACTTTGTAAAATTGCCTAAGCGTAACATCGGATTTGAAACTCTGGTGCGCTGTTTTGATCGAAATCGAAATTAAATAAATCACTCAATTCCACCCCGAAATAAACGTATTTTTTTCGCAAAATCTCTTTACCGTTCATCGTGGCCCGCTAAAACGTTTTACGACATGTCGCAAACCGATTATAACCCGCTCCGAAATTAGTCGCCGCTCAATCTATATCACCGACGAGGGAAACTCAACTAGCGTAACTACGCTGAATGGGACCTCTGTGCTCTTACGTACACCGACCGACGTAGGAGGTCTCTCTTGCCGTGCTCCCGGTTCCACAGGTGTATCGCTCATTCAGTAGTACTACTACCGCCGCCTTGCATCAACGACTGGAAAAAAACGCGAAAATTACATTGCGGGATAGAGAGAGAGAGAGAAAGGGGGTGGGAGGAGGGGGAGAAGAGGGAGAGAGAGAGAGAGAGACACATTATGTTGGTTAGGCCAGGTTGCGATCGCATGAGATGCGAGACAGATCGGGTTGAAAGAGAGAAGAGGAGGGGAAGACGGGTAACCAAAGAAGCGAAGAGATGGGAGAGGATAATGAGGAGAGGGAAGAAATGAGAGAGAGAGAGGGGAGAGAGGGAGTAGAAATAAGTGGAGAGCGGAAAAAATAGAGGAAATGAGAGGAGAGAGTATATAAGAATGAGGAGAGGGAGGTGAAAGGTGAGGAGATATTACAGGAGAGCAGAGATGAAAGAGGATATGAAAGAGTGGTGAGCAAAGGGTAGAGAAAAAAGAGAGAGTACGAGAGATTAGGGAAGAGAGGAGAGAGAGAGAGGGAGATAGTAGACGGGGGATGGTTAACGTGATAACATTATGGAATTCTTTTTTTTCTCTCTCTCTCAACGGATCGATCCGGGTGTAGAGTGGTGGTCGTTCCTTTTATTATTTCGATTTCTTCTCCAGGGGGGTGCACCTCATTAGGGTGGTTTCAGAGGTCGCATACGGTTGCGGGCATTGGGACGTCGCGGGAGGTGGAGGGGGAGGGAAAGGGGAGAAGAGAGGGAGAGAAAGAGGGGAAGGGGAGGAGGGGAAAGAGAGTAAGAGGAAAAAGAGGGAGGAGAGAGAGAGGGAGGAAGGAATGGGTTGGGTTGGGCACTGCCGCCACCACCAACGCTCGGTAATGACCTCGGCCAACGTAATGACTGCGTCGCGTGTATTGCGGTGTGGAGAGAATAAGAGGGATAGAGAGAGAGAGAGCGAGAGAGAGAGGAACGATGATGGAGAGGGAGGAATTTAGAAGAGGTCGATCGGGGACGGGAATCGAATCGGGGACGACGAGATAGCAAGGTTTCCATGGTATAAGGAGCAATTCAGTTATCCAAACCGAACTTCGTTTTTCCGTTTCCTCCTCTCTCCCACTTTTCTTTTTCCGCCTTTCCTCGTCCTTTCCTCTCTTTCTCTCTGTTTTCCTCATTCTAACTTTATTAATAACTCTTTGTCCTGTCCTCCCTCTATGCTACAATCTCTCTCACTCTCTCCCCATTCCTTTAACCTAACATTATTCTACAGTAATTCTCTATGTTCTACTATGTAATATGTAATTAATATATAAGTAATGTGCATTTAAAATGCAGCTATAGTCTGTTCACTTTTTTAAGTCTCTTGACCTTCAGAGAGCAAATAGCCAATCACGAACGTTTCCCCTTCCATCGCCCCTCACAACTTTCGCGCGGGAGGACAGATAGCCAATCACGAACAGCAACAGCAAGGAAACGGCGGTAGAAATGGCAACGCAGACGGATGTGAAAGCTTCAAGAGTAATACTGAGTTCCCCCCACTACCTTCCCAAACGAACCGTCTCCTATTGGCTGCTGCTAAGTCTTCAAGGTCAAGAGACTTTAGATAGTGAACAGACTATAATATCTTATATCATACACTACCTAAATGTTAAATGTAATAAGGGATTATATTGCCTCAATTTCGCCCTTAATAAACTCATTTGTCTGTCTCTTTTCCTCTCAGTTTCTCTTCCATTCTTCCCCTCTCTCCCCACCCTCATTCTACCTTTATTTCTTTCCATTTCCTCCCCCCCCTCTCTCTCTCTGTAGCTCCCCATCCTTTTGTCGAGTAGAAGATCCACAGATAGGGAGGTCTGCGCCTCGAAATGACACGGAAGACGAGGAAGACGTTCAAATAATATAAAGAACGCGTGGCCAATAACAGCGAAATCTTTTGTTTGAACGATTTTTTCCCTTGTTTGTATTTGCGGATCCGAGATTGCCGAGCCGAGAGTGTGGTACAATACAACCAAACAGGTAGCTGATGAAAACTACGTAGCATAAATTAAATTATGGGATGGTAAAGACGCACAAATTCTTTCTGCGTCAACACTGCTGAGTTGTTTTGTATTTAAGAATACAGACACGAGCGAGTCACTAAATATGAGCAAACACAGAAGGTTATTATTTTCTTAATCGACCGTCGTTTGTCGGTGGCTTCATTGACAGAAGCGAATCGATATTTACTACTTATCGAAACAAATTATTCAAGAGACGGTTTATTTATGTCGCCAGTTTCTGCGCCAAATCTTCTACTTCCTAAGTCATCACCTTTGGATTTTTCAAAAACTTTTCTTTATCTTTGGATAGCAGATTGGAAAAACAAACAATTAGCATATCTAAATGAAAAGACGTTTAGTCTGTGACTGTTAACAACTTATACACCTGCTACCACATTTTAATGAAAACTTTTCCCCTATATATTTTTAGAGGCAATTCATTAACCGACTCTAAAGAAACAATTTCGTTAATAACTACATACCACGTGATTGTAGTCACCAATATTATAGGGGATTGGTTGTATTTTCCGAATTAATCTCTTCAATGAAAGTAGAGAGTGTTTTTGCACGCATACAATGTTGCCATTGCTTTTCACAGTGTCAGGTATCCATAATATATATTTTATATAGTACATAAATAATGCATTGAACTTATTGTTTTATATTATCTTATTACTTCTCACGATATAACGTTGATACAACTGCAGCTATTATGAATTACAGTTTACGCTATGCTAATGATAATGATGGACCAAAAGCGACAATATCACTTATTATAAGCTCTTAAATATTCCAAAAAAAAGAAAAAAATGAACAGACGAAATGTCTGCCGCCGTTTTTCAGCGAATATTGAAAAATAACACGGAGAAAATAAGGTGTATTCCTAATAAAAAGTTGGGGAAAAGAGAAAAGGATCTTTTGCCTGTGCGAATACGTTATGCCGAACTATAAAACGCGATATAATGGTGTTCAGCAGCTAAAGAATTTCACTTTGGAGCGTTGTCATTCTCCTTGGATTTCCTTCGAGTCATTCTCGAGTCGTTCGTTTTAATTATGTTTTTCTCATTCCGTGAGATATAAAATCCAGAGAACGGCGAAGCAAAAATTGCCATGGGTTCATCATCCCCTTTTTTCACACGTTCACACCCCGACCGGTCTGAATATCACTTGAGAGGTTTCATCGCCGTCTTACTGTTTTTAATTGCGCACGTGTCGACACACCGTTCGAACCGAATCCATCACACGAAAATAAAGAAACAAAAAAAAGTACGGAAAACCTTGCCGTTTCATAAATGGAGGTTTAAAAAAAAAAACGGATCCGTGATTTTTTAAAATTAACGCGAGGAGATTTGTTTTTCGCGAGTATAGACGTCATGAAACATAAAAACACTCGTCGCCGGATTATACTTTCCCTCCCCCCCCCTCTCTCTTTTCGCTGAAAAGGAATAGCGGCGGCTAAAAATTATGTATCCTGTATTCAGGTCAGATTTCCTCGAGAGGAGTTGGAGCGAAGTGGGAGGGAGAAAGGAGAGAGAGAGAAGGATGCAGAAAAGGAGGAAAAAGGACAAAACCGCGCCCATTTTCTTTTTCCATTCGTCGAGGGGATATTTAACTACATCGAATTTCCTCACGCATAAGATGGAGTTGCAGAAGGAGAAGAAACCATGGTGTAAAGAGAACAAAAAAGAGTGGAAAACGAGGGAGAGACGGGGGATTTTTATGGAACGAGGAGCAACCAGACAGACAGACAAACGACTTTATTTAGGGCGAAATTGAGACTGTGAAGTCCCTTCTTACATTTAACCCTTTCGTCAGGATTGAGAATTATATACAAGTTAAATTACAGACTTTAACATACATATTGACTACAGATTTTGTTAGATGACAAAGAGAATTACCATAAAATTATGTTAGTTTTGTGGGTTGTAAAAAAAACTGTGTAATCACTTCTTTTAGCACAGAAAAAAGTCCCACTGCGGAAAAACACCTACGAAGAGGAGGGAGGTGTAAAAAAACAACGAAAAATCCCTAGACAGATACAGAAGAAAAAAAATATTAATAGATAAAAGCTAAGGATTTGAATACCAATAGATAAGAGGAAAGAAATAACATAGACATACATAGAACGTTAAAAAAATACAAAAATATACAAATACAGCAACGAGAGAGAGAGAGACAGGGAGGGAAGGAGATAGAGATGGATGAAAGGAGAGAAGGGAGAGAGAGAAAGGGAAGTGAGAAGCGATGCTGGGAGAATTTAAGAGAGACAAAATTAGATAAACAGAGAAAGGAGAGAGGGAGAGAGAAAGAGAAAAGGGGTGATGGATGAGTGTGAAAAAGAGCGGGAGAGAGAATGAGAGAAGAGACAGGATGAGATAAAAAGAGACAGGAAAAGAGAATGGGAGAGGATGCAGAGGGAATTTAAAAGAGATAAGATTAGAGAAACAGAGAATGGAGGGAGAGCATCTAGAGTCAGGGGGTTAGGAGATATGAGGAATACGAGAGAAAGAGGAGGAGAAAGAGAATTAGAGAGGAAGAATGAGGAAGTGATGCAGAGGAAGGGCAACAGAGAAGAGAAAGGAGACAGAGCAAAAGGAAGGTGTGGATATATAGACAGGGAGAGGGAGTTAAGAGAGGAAGAGAGGGTATAAGAGAGGATGAGAGAAGTGATGCAGAGGAAGCGTAAGAGAGAGAGAGAGAGAAATAAGAGATAGAAGAGAGAGAGAGAGAGAGAGTGAAAGAGGGATGGAGAGAAAGAGGGTGAAAGAGGAACGGAGAGAGAGAGAGATGGGGTGCGGGGGAGGGCGAGAGCCACGCATAATCGAGATGAATGGAGTGCTTGTTTCCCCCCTCGTGTTCCCGGCTCGTTCCCCTCTCGCTCACGCATTTCGCTCGTATCACGAGACACGTCCACCAGCGTGATAGGGAAGGGGGAGTCTTGCGAGCGTTCCTTCCTCCTCTTCATCTCCTCCCCCATCTCCCTCCATCCTTCAGAGCGTCGTGGATTGCAAGGCTCTCCCCCTCCTTTACTACGCCTAGCCGGGAGGCGTTCTTCCGGCGCGGTGGAATGCTCACCTCGAAGCGACGGAGAAGGAAGATAGTGAATCGATAAAAGGACCTCGCATATCTCCCCCTCATCCCTCATTCCCAACCTCTCTCTCTTTCTATGTATATATATATATATAATATATTATAATATTATATATATAATATACCTATTATAATATTATATATATATATACACACATACATGCATACATGTACACACACACACATATACATATATATACACGCACACTATGGGGCAAGCTCCCTGCCCGCTCGCGCTCGCCAACCCCCTCCCCTTTGCTCCTGTTTCTTCGTTCCTAGCATGTGCCTATTGGATTTAGATTAGTTTAACGGGAATATGTTTTGAATATGAGTTTAATGAATATATTTTATAAGGGATGTATGTTTGGCTTTTAATGACAAATTAAGAAAATTAGTTGAATAACTCGATAAAGAATAAACTTAGAAGGCTGAAATTCTCGGAGATTAAAAATGGCTGAGGTATAGAGCGTCAAAGAGAGAGAGAGACAACCAGAAATAGGATTTTAATAATGTAGATAAAAAATATAAATAACATGAATACTGCGTTCGATTTATTTGCATTAAATTCATTTCTTCGGTCATTTCGAGGTAGTTTTTATCTTATTTTCGATCTTTAAGCCTTTATTTAAGTGCATATGCACGGAAATTACCGAGGACAAGAATGTCGGTAACCATGGAATCTTATTATTGAAATGTTTAAAAAAATTACCAAAACTCGAGCATAAATTCAAAATATGAGCGAATTCGAATGATATCGAGTATTCGACGGTAAGAATAAGAATCCTCATTTGGCGTGTCTTAGCACAAATTTCGTGTCGATAACTTAATTTTAAGATATTTTAAAGAGTAAAAGAATGAAAGTCTTCAAACCGAAAAGGTGATTTTTACGTGTTATCTTATGGGAAACGACATTCATCGTCTGAAGTCGAACCCGTAATCTTTTTCGAAATTTTTTAGTCATTACGTAAAGATTCATCAACACTGAAATCCTGAGAACTTTCAGGCATCTAAGTATATTTCTAATCGAGTTATTCACAAAATTAGAGCGTTACGCATCATGACCATTACGATTTTATTATATATATATATACACATATATATATATATATATATTCATATATACATACATATATACATATATATATACACACACATATATATATATATATATATATATATATACAGATATATATATATACATATATAGATATAGATATATATATATATCATTCCCTGCCTCTTGCTTTCTCTTCCTCAGGTTCATTTCTCTCTCTCACACTCCACTTTTTCGCTCTCATTTTCTCTTCCCCTTTTCACGTTCCCCACTTCTCATCCCTTTTCTCCGCTCCGTTGCACATCCGAATGGAGGGTTAGGGACAAAACTCGACGCGGAAACTGATATAGGATGCAGCGATAAATGGATGGATAGTTCTGTTTTATTGCGCTAAAAAATAACTACCGGATTGTCAAAATACACGTGCTCATTTCTATATAAATATGTACTATATGATTTTTTTTTAACGGAACCTCATAAGATCTATAGCAGGGGTCGGCAATGTTTTTCTGTTGGGTGCCACTCTTTATCAATCCATAATTATACGTACCTTATACCTATTCATAATCCGTGATCCTCCGAGGGTTCCACCTTTAAATTCGTGTTGTCCGTAACGCTCACAAAATGCGGTTCTTATTTAATAATAATAATAATAATATTTTATTTAATACATACAGGAAAGCCCCAATTACATGTATTTTAATAAAGACAAACACAACATCCATGCCCAAAGCGGGATTCGAATCGAATCCTAAATAGGTATAATGCGATATCATTAAAGTAAAAAATAAAATTGAAATAAAAGTGACATTCCTTTAAAAATACATACTTTTCACAATTATTCTCTGAAATATCATGCCACTTAGAATCTCTTCGCGTGCCACTTTGTGGCACGCGTGCCATAGGTTGCCGACCCCTGATCTATAGTTTGTCCAAGAACGTCATTAATATCGCCTACAAGAATTTGATTTAAATTTAAAATGTCCATGGGCTCAATTAATGTCAAAAGTTTTATCTACATGCTCGCATTTGCAACTGATAAATGCTTTTAAAAACTTATCATTATTATCATTTTAAATACCTGAAGTAATAAATTTTATTGCTCTTAAATTATAAGATATATATAGATTATATATATTATGGTGAACTGGGAGATAAAACTGCTAGAATTATTAAATAAATAATTCGAGATTCGATGACAGAAATAAAGCCTTAATAGATTAGCCGCACTGGTCAAATTGGTAGAAATTTGATAAAATATAATCGATGTCGGAAATATGCTCCTTCTACCTTAGATGATATTATGCCAAAACATACAAAAACACTGTTACATTATAATCTAGCACAGCGGTTCCAAGACTCTGTATCGAATGTTAATTCTTAGTGATGCCGGAAAAAACGCTGTTAAATAAATATACCGTAATTTTGGAAATGTTTTATGAGCTAATATTTTTGTTTTAATAAAGTGATGATAATGTGGTGCTAAAAACTGAATACGTCCAAATTTTGTGATGACCAAATTTATATATATGCAAGGCTGTGCCGCGAAATTCTGTCTATATTTGAAAGTATGTTGCACCTAAAAAATTATTGGGGACTGTTTATCTAGCAATTGTGATTAAAGACATTTTAGAAACGTCTTACGACGGACTAAACTTTCCTTAGTTTAGGTTGTAAAATCCGAAAGTATCATCCAAACTACCAAGTTGTACCGCATAGAGAATCGCATTAGTGCCGTGGACGAAGAAAATTTTAGGTTTCTTTTTAGCCA
This sequence comes from Uropetala carovei, assembly GCA_036926305.1. Taxonomy (NCBI): domain Eukaryota; kingdom Metazoa; phylum Arthropoda; class Insecta; order Odonata; family Petaluridae; genus Uropetala; species Uropetala carovei. The sequence continues at coordinate 127,169 of JAXCHB010000022.1, forward strand.
AAAATTACTTCCCAGAGAGTGTGCACAAGTTTGAAAGTTACCAAAGAGTTTGGATGGGTTCCAGGGAGACATTTTTTTCTCCATATAATAGCGAGTGTTACATCTGCACCTTAATGCACTCCGCTTATATTTTTCTTGCAAAAGAGAGAAAAAAATTTGTCGCCTCATGGCAACAATGTCGTAACGGCTTGACATTTACTCAAATCCGCATTATCTCATTTCGTTTTTTTTCGTAAAACCTCAATTTTTGGCTTCACACAATCCATACATCGTATTATTAAAAAATGTTCATCAGCTACTTACGGCGAAATAATTCATAAATTCTTTTCATACCAAATTTATTTCAACCGTACTATTTACGGAGTCAAGTTTTGATCAATTTCCAACGTAATCATATAAATTTTGTTTTTTCTACGATTTTCTATCCAAGAGAGATGAATTCGAAATGTTAGCAATATTGATAAATCATTTTAATATTAGATTTAAAGGAATCAGCGGAGATGTTATCATGTGAAATTTCGTATTATTTTTCAATCTCAAAGTTATGACACTATAAAGATAACTGATCTAACTAAATTTTATAAATTTCAATGCCAGGATATAATAATCTCAAGCTCGTGTCCTAAAAGAATACATTATACATAATACACTTTTCCTTAAACTAATCATTATTTTGACTTCTAAATGGAAAAGGAAAGCATTAATTCATAAAATTGCACTACTCCTTGCCATTACCTTCCCTGCCCTACTTCATAAAATTTACAGCGATTTTTGGCCCTTTAATAAATCATTCAAGAACGGCTTCCATCCGAATGGCAATCTCATTAAATCATCATAAAAGCCCAGAAAAATAAATAGACCTAGACTCTAAAATTAAAGATCTTCGTTATAGATAGCAGATAGAGTGACCTCAAACTCGCCTCGCCTTTAAAGATGTCTTGTACAAATTCAAATTACCTCCATAAGACCTCGTCACGCCATCGCACTGACATGAACTCACGTTATGACCTCAACACGTATATCTCCATCAAAACGAAAGCTCTTTCCGCGTCCTTTTCAATTCATCCTCGTAAACATGTACCACCCTCAAAAATATCTTCTCAAATTAATCTTTCGGTATCACCTGTATGTCGGCACTCGGCGAATTTTTAGGTTCGTTTAAAAATCCTGTAATACAGAAGAGTTCGAAGTAATTTTCAGAAGCATTTTTCTTTATCCAGCTGGTATAACTTGAGCTCTGACGGTTAACAGGGGGGTGGTCATAGTTACCAAATTACATGCAGGAGAAGGGAAAGACAGGATACTGGATGTTCGCAACATGGTAACTTTGTTGTTCAGTAATAGGTCGGGGCCCCTTTTCACAGCTGCCCCACCTCATTTGTTTAAAAATTGCTCTCAGAGCTCAAGATAGACTTAGCCTACTATAAACGACGTTATGAGAAATACGTAAGTATCGTTGTGGAATTTATCCCACGCAAAAATTTTCATTCGGATTGAAATAACATTTTCAAACAAGGCAATTCCGAAGAGGAGCTTTCGCAACACCGCCGTTTTATTCGTACGACCTCTCCTCAACCAGTGCCATCTGGTGAGAAATATCGAACGCATTCAAAACGCCATTCGCTCCCAGACCATCCATCACAATCGGCAACGGCTGGAGAGTGACGGAATCAGAAATTCTTCGCGGGACTGTTACCGCGAAATTCTCGATTGAGATAGTACCGGCCGCGCAAACGACGCGACAAAAAAAAAAAAAAACGCCCGACGATTTTTCTTAATTTGCGAAGAGTAATTCTTTTACCCCGTCATTGAAGAGTCCTATAAACATCGGTCATCTGGTAGCACTTACGAAGATTTATCTCCACGCCTTTCCGACGGCGGAGAGATGCGGTTATTTCATGTGCGTGTGCACGTATTTATGTGCGCGCATGTGTGTCTGCCGTGCCAAGGGGAAAGAGAAAAATCATCGATTTCGTTTCTCTTTCTCTCTCTCTCTCTCTCTCTCGAAAAAAGTAATCCTAATCCGAGAGAAGATGCAGCGAGAAGCGGAAATATTGCCGAGAGCAATCTTTTGCGAGTCATTAGCAGATGGAGGCCGGAGACCTAAAACCCTTTAAGACTCTTCGGGGACCACGCTTCAAAAAAAATAAACGCGGTCAACGAAACGACCATAGGACCTCGAGTACGTGACCAATCGGGAATATACGGAAATGGTTTTTGACGCTGCTGTTTGTAGCTAAAAACGGCCACGTCGGACGGCGGAAGACTTAAACCGGATCTAAGAGTCACTGAACTCGGGGGAAAGAACACGAGTGCCCCGAAAAAAGACGGTGATGGCGAACCTTCTCTTGCCCGAGTGCCAATATTACTAAAATTTCGATTTTTTCCGCCTCGCGTGCCACAAAAAAGTCCTTGCTTTTTTTTGCGTGCCAACTAAATTAAATTCGTGATCAGGACATTGAAGAGATTGAAATTTGTAACCACAAAACTAATGTTTACAATAGTTAAATAAATAACACAAATGTTTTTGCGGCACTAAATCAGTAAGATAAATGCTTCGATTGGTTTTCTCCTTTCGCTGCCGTGCCAACCGAAATCGTCTTGCGTGCCACTTATGGCACGCGTGCCATAGGTTCGCAATTACTGTTCTAGGATATGATTGGAATAGCGTTCTTCAGAATTAGGCGTATTTAATTCGTTCATCTTTTTGAAATTCGTGAAAAAAAAGCAGCACTCAGGTGCTGCTTTTTTTTGACAAATCAAGATTAACGTTAGGGTGTTAAAATTTCAGAGAACAAACCTAAGCTGCTTTTGGTCCTCACTTCACCTCTACTCTGACATGAAGACTCAAATATCACCATTTAAGTCTATATAAAACAATTTAGGTCTTCTTTTTTAACTGGTTTGAAGACATACCCACAAAAAATCTGGTTCCTGGATGCGCATGTCAAGCTACTAGCTTTGCGATGCAAACATTTCTGGATACAATCCTGCCGCGTTTCTCAACATTATCATTTTAAATTACACACGTCCAAATGATTCCCCTGCGTCAAGTCCTATGATTAATCATTAAAGAAAAGCAGAAACGAGACAAATCTTTATAATATGTGAATACCGTCCTTAAAGCAGAATTCTTCTTAACACCGATCCAAAAAAGATTACCCTGAAATTCCAACTATAAGAAGTTTTAAATCTTTACCAAACGTTTATTTTTCTATCCGAATATTCATAAAATAATTTGAACGTCTTCTGGAATTCCTCCTCTCCTATTTACAAACCTGGCCGTTACTAAGGGAGTTCGCTGAAGAGGCAAAGTTTTCTCATCTTTATCTAATTCCATCTCTGCTCCTTCTCTTCACAGCGGAGTGACGCACGGCCGCCGTCTCACCGAAGCATTTCTGCAGGCACATAACATCCAAAATCGCTCCATCTCCTTGCACACAGACAGGAATCTCACAACTCGTACTTCCTCCGAATCGAGGCAGTAGATTCAAACCATATTGTTTATCACTCGGATGGATAAAAAAGCATTCGATTAATTTTTAAGCATTCTTGTTTCATATCCGAGATCTATCTTTTAGACATTTCTATTTTTAAATTTTGGTGGTATTGCACGAAAAAAGAAACGCAACCATTTACGCTGTAAAAGTAATATTTATCCAACTTCTTTCCCGAGCAAGGAAAAATGTTGGTGTAAAGAGGAAACTGTTAGTAATATTCGGATATTATAATTACTTTTCCAATATTGGTACCTTTTTATGATTGCAATCAACGCTTATTTTTCAATGTAAACTATTTATCTTTCACTTCCCAAAATTACATTTAAGGCGCGTTAAAATTGTTTTCTCAGAAAAACCTTTCTCGCAAAGCAAACGTATTTGGGCGTTAAATAAATTAACCACTATAATTTTGTAACTCGGCTTTTCTGATGAAAAACTGATTCAGGTACAGAATATTCATCTCCACACATCATTATCGGAAAGTAATCTTAAAAATTTCATATATTACAACACTCGGGAACCACGTAAGCTTCACTCAAATATTATCCGCAAATGGCTTGCTATTTCAATCGCAATAGACACGTTTAAAGGTACAATTTTATTTCCACTGTAATACGAGAGATTAAAATGAGAACAGAGCTAGCAGAGAGGTAAATCTCCATTTGAGCTCCTCTTACTCCTTACTGATAAAAGGCGTGATAATAACTAGCTGTAGTCTCACGTATTCTCATTCATAACGAGAAAGGAGGAATAAATTCTTTCGCGGAAGACAGACTCGTGGGTCGATAACGACCGACTCCTGATATTCAAGGTGTGGTCCATGGACAAAACAAAGTGAAAGACGTCACTCGACGCTATCGTCAATACCCGAACGAAAAATAAAACTCGTAATAAGCCACCCCGATCCGTCCTTTATTTATTAAGAGAGAGACTATATTTCGACTTCCTTTTCTTATCAACCCACGTCTCTCTCTCTTATACCCTCTTTTCATCCCACCTCAACCTCTTCCATTCCGTCTCTCTCCCTCTCACCCTCCTCCCACCCCCTCCCCATAACCTCACTCTTCCCCTCCAGAGTTGTACGCGCGCAGGGCACTCAACGTATGACGGGAGCTCGACTCTCACCGTGCACACACACCTCGCGTACACCGGAGCCAGGTAGCATCTCTCCCTCCCTTCTCTTTCTCTCTCTCTCTCCCTCCCATCCACTCCGTCAAACCCTTTCCCACTCCATAATTTCTCCCTCAACCCTCCGCGCCCCTCCCCCATCTCTCTCTCTCCCGCCCAAAATCCCACACCCTCCTTCCGTCTAGGCACCTCCCTCCCTTCTCCCTCTCTATCCCCCCCTCTCACTCTCTCGTTCTCCGGGCAGCGTTGCCGGTTCTCTCACACGTCGGCTGGGGAACACCCGATGCGGCAACGCCGCACACCCCGCGGATACATCCCAGACGCCATGGCGACGGCTTTTTCATGCCTCCACCCCTCCCTCTTCCTCAATTCCTCTCTCCATCCCGTCAACTCACCTCCCACTCTCCTCGTCCAGGCGCCCTACTTATCTTTCTCCTACTCTTCCCCTATGAAACTCTCTCTCTCTCTCTCTCCCCTTCGCGAAACCCACCAATCCCTTAACCGTAGAGATCGCCACAATTGAGGATCCCGGCGTCATTTCCCGAACGATACTCCAGAGAGAGAGAGAGAAAGAAAGGGGGAGGGGTGTAGGCATGAGCATCACTATGGAATTCTTCCGCGCCCCCTCTCTTACTCATAACACTTTTTTCTCTCTCCCACTGCAAGCTCGCTATGCAAGGGAAGGGGACACACACACAGAGGGCGGTGACTCACCCTGGGTTTATGCAAGTGTTCAGACTCCACACTCTACCGCACTGTTACGTAGCCTCCCTCCCTTACCTCTCCTCCGACTACTCCTACCACATTCCAAAACCCCCATCTTTCTCTTTGCTTCTCCCACTTCTTCCTCTCCCTCTCTCTCTCTCTCTCTATCTCCCATTCTCGTCTCTCTCCCTCTTTCCTCTCTCTCTCCCTCTCTCTTCATTCGTAATGTGGCTGGGCATTGTGGTACTGGGGTTCATCTTAGGTCATTCTGGACTGCACGCCCCGCCCCTTCCCTCGGATGGGGATTTCGGACATTAAGCCCAAAATGCCTTCATTTCGAATGAAGCGGAGCTGCATTGTCGATGAGGAACGGCCATTCTCTTTGGTGTGCCGACCCTCCTACTCTCTCTCTCTCTCTCTCTCTCTCTCTCTCTCTCTCTCTCTCTCTCTCTCTCTCTCTCTCTCTCTCTCTCTCTCTCTCTCTCTCTCTCTCTCCTATCTCCCGCTTCCTCTCTTATACTCTTCGTCCGCGACAAATTTAAAATAAAAAAAGAAAAAAAAGAATTCGTCTTTCCATTTTTTATCGCCTAAATGGAGAAGGATTTTCCAAGTCTGCTAATTCCGGGATTTCGTCTCTCTCTCTCTCTCTCTCTCGTTGGTTAATTTGGAATGTGAATAATCCCCGATTCATTATTATTGTTAATTACATTCGAGATAAAACGAGTATTGTAACGGTTTTATTGTTATTATGATACAACGCGTACATTTCACTCCCTTTATTGTCAGCTTATCGATCGATGGTATTTATATTTTTTTTTTGGAAGGCACCATTTCAGTATTCATCCCCATATCTTATTTTTCTCAGTCGAGGATTTTTTGTATCGGAAATTTTAAGTAGCACACACATACATACTCGCCCATACACACACAAAAAAACACTCGTATGCGAAGTCATAAGTTATAAAAGGTTTTTCGGGTCGCGTCGGTTTCATAGCAGTTTTTTTCGTACGACTGCGTTCTGTGTCCTCTCTGCATGTTTGATAAGATTTAATTTTGAGCGCGGAATCCTGTCGAAACGGACTTGAAAAAAGTTGGCGGTAAAAATCGATGAAAAGACAATGCCACGTTGATAGCCTCAAAAAGTTTTTTTTTATAGAAAGAAGAGGTGAAAAACAGGCGTGCTCAATTTCCTTTCAATAAAAGATGTCCTAAAAAATTTGTGTTTTGAAAAAAAAATCGCCTCAAAGTTAAAAAATTAGACTAAAATCTCCAATGGTTCGGAGAGAGTTTCTTGTGATAATTGATGTCTAGAATACTTTACATCAAATTTCATTATCGGTTTCAATTTGTGGCTAATCCTCAAAGCACGAAAGTCGAAGCATAAACTACTAGGTAACGATTACCGTTACGAAGGAAAAAAATATTTTTATTGAAGCAAAGATGATAGATTAATTATAGGTATAATTAAAATAAGAATTTTCTACATGATCGCAAATTTTGTTTAAGCTCTTATCTATGACAGGCACTCATTTTCTGAATCCTTTTTTTTTAAAAAATAAATCGTTCTCAAGCTCTGATAGCCAACTCAACGGGAGCAAACTTTCCTGTACCCAGTGAAATGTTCAGTTCATCAGCAAGTTTCGTACACCGCACTACCATGATCATGGCATCAACACGGAAATAATTATTTGCGTGCAAATATCTAATCACAATTAGATTTGCATTTTGACACCGCTTTTCTATATGTGCAGTCATTTCGGAACTGATGTTTTACCAAAAAATGTATCTTCTGCTATCTGGTAATAAAATTATCCTTGTTCGTCATCGAAGAAAGAGAGCCAAACATTAAGATTTGACTCGATTGGTTTTTACGACTTTAACCATATTTTATCTTATTTATCGAAACGCTAGAGGGTTGTTATCTACACACCTCAAAATACAATGCATTGATTAACCGCCACAAGCATGCTGTAATACAATTTGCATGGTTATGCGTCATGTGTCAAGAGTAATGTCACGTGGCCTGTCAATGTATATGCACCACCTGCGGTATAAGATACAGGGGCATAGTCTTTCGCTATCGTGGAGAAAGAGAGAGAGAGAGAAAGGGAGAATGAGAGGAAGAGAGAGAAAAAAACGGGATAGAGGGAGAAAAAGAGTGAGGAAGAATGGGAAGATTTTTAATTTTATTATTTAGTCATGCTTACCCGTCATTTTCGATGGGAATTTCCACGAGTCTAACATAAGAATAAGTTTTATAACACGAAAAAAGAAACGGTTTTTTTTTTCTAAAAACAAAAATCTAATAATAGACTACTCTGTAAAATTTTAATTACTATAATGAAGAAACCAAGAAAAGAAACAGCGGGAACTCAATCTGTTTTAGGATAACAAAAGTTCGATAAAAAACAATCGAAATTCTCCAAAAAATATCTGACAACGCGATAATCGAACTGAATCGATGCATTCGAAAAATATTGGATTCCGTTCCGTGATTTCAATCCCATCACCGGCGAGAGTTCTGAGAATGAAAAGGATTTTGGGGAACGGGGTTGCGTCTTGACCCGATTCCGTAAGTTAAGAACCGTGGAAAAAAGACGTATGGCCCCATAACTCGTCCCAGTGACCCGATAGAAGAAGTTGCATCTTACCACATACACACACAAACACACACATTCACACATACAAACACGGGGCAGAATTAATGGCCAATTTTGAGTCTACCACTTGCAGAAATGCATTGTGAGGAGAGATGAGAATGATAACGAAGTTTCTGAGAGTGCATATGGAGCAATTAAAAAAAAAAGGAAGGAATGAGTAGGATTTCTAATAATGAATGATTGGGGTAAAAAGTCAGGAAGGAGAATCGCCGGGGAAAAAAGGATCTATACGCCGCCTCTAATAATCCCGCAGATATTAAACGCGCCCCTTTTTGCCCTGCACAAAGGTCATTTCTTGACCGCCTTCTAAGAAGACCAAAAAAACCGGAGGAGAGGAATTGGAATGGATGTGGATTTCGTGACCTCGCGAGATACGGAAAAATGAGGATCTTGAAGTCTATAAAAGATAAGTTTCGAAACGCAAAACGAGGAGGAACCGGATGCTAGAAAAACGTCCAATATGCACATCCAGGAAAGAATAATAATAATGATATACTCGCCGCGGAAAAGTATGGTATATTTTTATCTTCATCACCTTAAAATATGTGAATCGAGCATTCCTGCCAAATTTAGAATTACTATCTCGATTCTTTCTCGAGTTATTCGCGTTAAACAATAATTCGCCACTAGACGCGCAACCTATGCAATATCGTGACCAACCAACACACTAACGGACGGACAGGCGTGGGCTATTATTAGTATTAATTATTACTATCGTTTTCATGATTTAAATATGGCGGTAGCGGTAGATTTAAGAATCAACACTAAGTACTACCAGGGCAATGAAATTAGGGTTCTCAGGCATTGGTGGCCCTCAATGGGGTCCTATAAATAAAAAAATTATATGTATTTTGTAACATAAAATTTTTCAATCTTCACTCGATTTGAATTATTACTGTTAGCGCATACTTGAAATTTATTCCGAATTACCTCAAACCTGAACATTGCGAAAAATATTAAATAATAATTACAGTTTGGCTGTTATACCTAGCAATAGATCAAAATTTAGAAATTAATAATAGCAGGTACTCGCAGAGAAAAATTCACGAAGAAAACCCGTAATTAATTCAGAAATACCTACTTATATATTTTTATTTTCATTTATTTTTGTGTCTTCGTTTGATCATTTATTTTTAACGTGTTTAATTTATATATTATTATTTGTAAATTATTTCAGTAAATTTACTTTTAAACTTATTACATTTCTGAAATTAAAATTTCTCTGATGTATACATTAAATATTCGTTTAATTAAATAGATAACGGAAGTATCACATGAATTTTGTCCTTTCGCTTAAAAAGGTCTTGCAGAAGAATTATGAAATAAAAGTTAGGACTATATTGCTCACTCGCAAAAAACCACTCGAATTCTTACTAATTCATTCGAAATGGTAGGAGGTGAACCAGTTTATTTGAGACTGTATAATGTTCAAGGCATATGATGAAGATACAAGCGTTTTTTTTTTGTAGCCTTTATGAATGTTTTCGCTTTGATGTACGAATTAACTCCTATCTTCCAATATGACATGGCTTTCAAGTAATTCTGACCATAGCTGAATTAATGAGGCAACAAACAAAAAATCGCTGCCTGCTCCCAAGCATCATAAAAAAATCTCCTTAAATATTTACGAAAACACATTTGCGAGAAATATAATAATCCTTCTCACATTACCGCCTCTGAACTAGAGCGAAATACGTACTGTATATGAGAGTTAATCTTTTTCACTTTATTCAGCTGCCTGAATCTGAAGATTTCTTTGAATGACTTAAGAATGAAATTTATGTGTGGAGTGAAAAAAAATCTCTAAAATAATTAAAATGGTGGGCTTTATAAATTTCAACGAATTTTTCACACAATATTTTACAAGCAGTGCAAAAACATTATATTAGTTCCACATTATGTAAGCTGAAAATGTATTCTTTTAACATCACTGACTGAAAAACGAGGAAGTACTGCGAAGAATAGAAGAGATGATTAAAGACGTGTTAGAAAGAAAACGGGATGGAAAAACAAAAAGAGGTAAGAAAAGGTATCAGCTGATAGACGAATTGAAAGAAAAAGAGCTATCAAGACTAGAAGAAGACTGCGGAAATAGGAGTATGTGAAAACTAAGTTTAACTATGGATAATCGCGGACAGAATATGATGATGATGATGACTGAAAAAAGTTTGTTAGCTCACTAACTCCTATCCCTTTAGGGAATGAAATTAGGTGAATTAGGCAGAATTAAATACCACCTAAAGCTGCTTTATGTTAAATATAAACATTTTGCAGACATCCATAATTCCAAATGCTCTGTAGGTCCATCATTTTCATATTTAACCTATAATATAACGGATTTTCTCGAATTATAAATAATCATAGCGCAAAAAACGCTTTCATATTATATTCCAATTCCCAAGATTCTTAATGGCATAGAATTTACGTTAGCACCAAAAATTTTTCGATCTGTAATTTTCTCCCCCTCTATCACAACCATTCTTTCGGCAAAATAAAATCGGAGATAAAGCTTCCGACCGCATTTTCTTTGTTTTTATTACCGAACGAAATTCACGCACTAACTGTTTGCACGCAGATTGGAATCACTAAGTACGTGAACGACGCCATCCGCCCCTCGACCTCATACCTTCCGCCACCCTCTTTCTTCTCCTTCCCTCTCCCTTCCACCCTCCACTTCCCTCCCCCCTTTCCATAGTATCGGAAGCACCGCGAAGAGTGATTGCATTTCCAACCAAGAGATGGAGACGGCGTCGAGAATGGGGAAAAGCGGGAGGAGTGGGGGGGGGGGGGGGAGGTTGGCGGCTGGCTATCGGCCGTAATTTCGGGTCTTCACTTATTGCAAATGAGGATTGGGTACTTCAGAGATCCCGACGCGTAATCACCCTCACCCCTCCCCTCACCGCAAACAGTTCCACTCCAAATATTCCCGGCGCCTCCTCTCCTCCCCGTTCCCCTCCACCAACCAAAACCCCTTCCTCCTTTCCCTCTCCCTATTTTCTCCTTCCCGACCCCCTTAAAAACCTCACGCTCGACACCAGAACCGCCCCATAGAACCGAATAAGTCACGCGATACCAATCAGATATTTCTCTCTCTCTCTCTCACCCTATCTCTCTCAAGGCGCATTTAAAACACTGCCCGACCACACGACTCAATCAATCGAGTTTGCGCATTCACGTCGATAGGGTGGAAAAAACTTCCTTTAGATTCCCTTCTCTACTCCTTTCATCCCGCCGATTTCAACGGGAAAAATATTTCGGGGATATTTGATTTTTGACCCAGGGTCTATGATGTCGGATTCCACGAGAATGCGGTCGGTGGGAATGCAACTCGTAGTAATTGATTTTTAGCTTTTCTTCGCGCTTCTTTATGGCTGAATTGCTCGTGACATTCTCGCAGACCGTTCGTCCCTGAACGAAATAGACTTTCGTGAGGATATTTCGTTGGTGTCTACATCAGTTTAATAAATTAGCAACCATATTCGGCTCGTGTTCATAACCTTTAAGGCTACATAAACTTGTAAACTGTATATGAACTGGTTATGCAAACTTAAAGCGTTAAATGTAAAGAAATTTATCAAATCTACGCATTTTTGCATTTCTGTTTCATAATTAAATCTCTCAATTAAAACTCCAACGCAATACATCGTTACCAATTAATCCAATAAAGAAGATAAAACGCTGATAGTGCAATTAGTTTTTATCGATTTGCAATCTGAATATAATTCAGTATACTAATTGATTGATGCATTGCGTATTCAAGTTATTTGGTTATATTTCTCCGTTGGAACTATATAACAAAAAATTAAATTCAAAATTTTGACTTTTGCAGTACGTATATCTTATACGATTTTTCAACTGAAGTCACGTTTCGTTGTCAATTTAAAAAAATAATATTAAAACACTGTCGGATTGCAATTCCCGGAAAAACGACCAAGCTAACATTCTTGAAAGTGTAATCTATTTATGCTTCGATGGAAATATTCATGAAGAGCCGAGGGTGGACGATTGAAACCGAGATAATTAATTAGCGGAATTAGAAAGTAATCTGAGTCGTTTTTTCAATAATCCATTTCCTTTTAAACATTAATCCGCACATTCGACTCGACTTATCGCCCAAACCCCTCCCCAAAGCGCTCCTTCTCTGGTTAAAACACTTTATTTTTACCACTCCTTTTACCAATAAATCTATAAGCCAATTCTGCGCATGTTCCCAATCACCACACAACCCAACCCAACCTTTGACCTTGGAGCTCGAAAGAGAGAGAGAGAATATAGAGAAAGAGTTAAGACGTTAAGAATCATCGAACAAGGAATGAAAAAAAAGCCAGTCGAGGCAGAGCGAGCAATACGTGAGGTTCCCAAACGAAAGAATAAAAAAAAAGGCAGAGCTACGACGAAAATCGCCTCGCAGGTGGTAAGTGAGAGATACATCCTGCGACCCTAAATACATCCGAATACATTATCCCCCGAAAATTCCCTCTCACCACCCTTCGACACAAAATAAAAATATCCCCTTTTTTTTGTTTCAACCCTCTTAAACCCAACCCGGAATCAATTTTCAACCCCTACAAAAAAACCTTTCCCGCAAAACCTTGCGCGCCCACTCTTTCCCAATTCAATCATCCCCTTTTCCTTTCCCTCTCCCCCTTCCCTTAACCTTCCCTCTCCTCCTCCCCCCCCCCCCCCCCTGGGTTGCTCTCTTCTTCCCTCGGGCCGTCTTATTATCCGTATCCCAACACATTTGGCACGCTTCCCTGGCTACCCTTCGTCCCTCTCTCTCTCTCTCTCTCAGACGCTAACCTTGTCACTTACTCTCCCTCCCACTACTCTTCTCCACCCCCCCCACCCACATCCCACAATTCTCCTCTCTCTCTCCAATCTTTATCCTTTACTCACGTGCCTTTTCGCGCAGACTTTCTCCCCCTTCAGTCTCTTTCACTCCCTCCCTCTTAATACTTATCCATCTCCTCCTCCTCATCTACCACCCTTACTCTCCCACAGTCTTTTTCCACCCTTGCCAAATTAATCCCCATTCCACTCCTCCTCTCACACATTCTTATCCATTCTTCCACTTCCTACCCTCCCATCCAGATCGACGCGACCTCTTTTCTTCCTCCCTCTCTCTCTTTTTCTCTAATGCCATCCTTATATCGGTGGGTTAGAACCCTATCCGATTTCTTATTCCCTTAAAAAAAAAACTATCCTCTTATCCTTCACCCCCCCCCCCCCTCCTCCCCCTCCCCTCACAAAGCGCCCCCCTCCCTTCCCTCTCCTTCCTTTTTTTCATTAACCCTTCACTAATCCCGTACCACCCTTCTCACCCGACACCTTCTTCGCATTTCTTTCCGCCAGAGAGGACCGACTACCCTTACTCTCCAGACCAACCATTTCTCCCTCTCTCTCTCTCTCCTTAATCTAACTCTCCCCCTCTCTAATTCCTCCTCGCTTCCTATTCCTCCTCCCTACCTTTATACGCGTCCTTCTCTCTCTCTCTCCTTTTCAGCTTCCTTCCCAATTCTCTTCCCGAAGAATTTACCTCCATTACCTCTTCCCTCGATATCTCCGATCGACTTACGCTCTTAAAAATCTCTTCTTCTTCACATTCCATCAACCGTCAGACCTCTTTCTCTCTCCCTCCCTCTCCCTCTTTCTCTCTCTAACCATTATTTTCTCCCTCGTCCTTTCTTAAAAAATTGTCATTCTTTCTAATCAACCTTCTTTACTGCCGTCATCATCATTTTTCCTAGGCGTCTATTTCGCCGAAATTAATTTTTTTTCCGTTTTCGCGTTCATTACGCTCGGTGCACGAAGAAAACTAAAACGGGTGAGATGGTGCATATCCAGTCCGCCCGTACGAATCTTTCGCCTCATAAAACACTAGGTTTTTTTTACGAGATTTCCTATTGGAGGTCTATATTAAAATCCGTCAAACCAATTTTCGTTTTGATCCACATTTGTCAATTACAACATCCCTTTTACGTAAGGGCCTGTGTAAAATTTCGTGTGCATCTACTCGTGGTTCACTAAACGCAAAAATCTTAAATCGTGAGGAACGAATTTAGAAACTGTGCACTCCGGTATAAAGTGCATCTTCCCATTCCTGCTTTAAATTACATTCCGAACTTAGATTAATATCTTGCTCGCTATTAACTGTCTCAAACTCATTTTATATCCGCTCCCATAAGGCAGTGCTCTCCAACCGGTGTGCCGCGGCACGTTAGTGTGCCGCGAGGAAGGCACTAGTGTGCCTCACAGTCTGAGGATATTTAATTTTCACAAAAGCGTTTGGAACAAACAAATTGGAATAAATTTTATCATCCAAAGAATTTATTCTGAAACTACGAGAGGAATTGGTAAACCTTAGTAACGATCATACAACTTAAAATTATTATGCTACCTTTAGATGTATTTTGACTAAAAGCTAAAGGAAAATATCCTTCAATATCTGAATTTCCCATCGATATGTCGTTCCAAATTCAACAAGGTATTTATGCGAATTTATTTGTTTGTCAAGAGCCCATATTAAAAATATTAAAAGGGCATGTTTAAAGAACCTAGATGAAGAAGTTCTTGTAGTTTGAGCGAAATATAAAGCGTCTTTGTACCAAAAAGGCAATCCCAAATTTTCTGTCGAAGAGCATAACATTTTTTACACGTTGAATTGTGTGTGTACTTAATTCACAATAAAATTTTACAATTATTTGAATATTACTTTACCAATCCTAACAACCTAATATAATTGCGACTTTTATTTGTTTTATGCTAGTTTTTTCTTTAAAACTGTGTATTAACGCAGTGAAATTAATTAGGGATGGTTTGGTGTGCCGCGATGTTTTTAAGCATGCGTGAAGGTGTGCCGTTGAGCAAAAAAGGTTCTAGAGCATTGCCATAAGGGACATTACCATCCCTCTCTCATTGTGATTCTCTTGAGCTATCCTTTGCGTCTAGATAACATACACTCGGATCCTTTTTCCCTCGAAAATCATTTCCATTCCTTGCAATCCATCCGATCCCCTCACTCACTCCATATTGCCGTCTTCTATCTCACTTCCGAGCAATTCTTCGACTCGATACGCTTTTATGCTCCACGTCGCCCTTTATGCTCCGCCCTTCACAAAGAATGACGTGAATGGGTCACTCTAATCTTTATTTATACGCGGCTTATTATCTATTTTTATCTTCCATCTCTTTCCTACGAATATTCCTCCTCCATGCTGAAATGATTATTATACCTTATTTCATCAGCCCTCTCGTTCCGAATACATGGAGCGAGACAGACAATAAGTACGATCATTATAGCGGCAGAATATACACACTATAGAGATGTCTTTCAGCAACAACCTCCTTTTCTTAAATTACACATTTAAATATTCCTTATATCCACATTTATCTTATATCCCTCCTTAAAAGTGGAATATTTGTATATTATTACAACAATTTTTTCCCGTCGAACGTTATTTGTTACGTATGAACCCATGCATAACGAGCACGTTTTATTCCATCTCTTCATCGTTTCTAATTCCCGGACAAAAATTCCAATCATTTCCCCCCTCCACATCTTCCGTCCTTTCTAACACCCCTCCTTTATTCCTTCTCTATACCTCATTTTCTTTTACTGCCTCGGCGCTGTTATTATTCACCTCTTCTCACTTTCTCTTAACGGTATCTTTACCGTGATCCTCTTCGGCCATGTCGTCTCTCTCGCTCTCCCTATATCTTCGTAATAAAAAAAAAACCCCTTCGTTCACGCGTTTCATTTACACCCGGTCTCTCCGCATGGTGATGAGACAAGTGATCCGTGTTATCCTTCCTTCCCTTCCTCCCAATTTTCGATATCTTCCCGCTACTTTTGTTTTAAAATCTCTCCCCTTCTTCTACCATATAATTCCCCCATCTCTCTCTCTCTCCCTTCCTTTAAAACGGGCTAAATACGATCCGTCTTCTCTCCGACTCTTGCGCGCCATGACGTCATTCTAACATTGTCGCCGGCCATCCCATCATTCCCTTTCCGTTTTGTCGGCAAACTACTCTTTCTCCTCGCTTTCCATTAACCCCTTTTTTCTGTTTTCTTTATTTTTACACGCGAGACACTGCTGTCCCTTCTTTTCTCTACTTTATTGCTCGGTCTGGAGGGGAGCTCTTGCGCAATTCGGAGGGATTACAGCCTTTTTAAGGGAAGGAGAGAGAAAGAAAAAAAAGACTGTAGCAAGGAATGGAGAGAGAGAGAGAGTAGGAGGGGAGAGGAAAAACAAACGAGGAGAGATTGGCGGGGTCTTTATCATTAGTTTAGTTTTTTTTTTATTGTCCGTCCTTGCCTAAGTATAGGATTAATTTGACTGTGTCGGTGGAAATTGATCGAATCATATCGTCTCCCTTTCAACTCGTTTTATTTATTTTACAGTTTGTTTTAAAACGGGAGAGCGACGCTCGCAAAAATAGTGAAGTTTAGATTTCAATTTCCTTTTCGTTAGCTTCCATGAGAGAGGAGATTATTTTACGGTTTGGTTTATGATTGCACGAATTAGAACCTCTTCGAAAAAATAAGCGGGTCAAAATTTAATAAGCTGATTTTTGGTTAATAAATTTTTTTTGCCGAAAGACGTGACGGTTAAATTATTTACCGCTTATAACCATAGACGGAAAAAATGTGTATTTAAACTAATTAACCTTTGCTAATAACTTAATGTGTATAATAAAAACCGCGTTTTTGATTCTTGAAAACAATCTGTTCTATCAATTTATAATTTTTATCAATCTCTTTCAACATCACAAAAATGGTACAAGATTTTAACAAAAACATAAGCCCAAAATCGCGCGCAAAAATAAATATACGTATCATTTGTATAGCGTTCATATTTTTTATTTCTTAGATTTTTGCCACAAACCTAAACAACTCTAAGTTCCCAATTGGTGCGTTACCTAGATTTATGCTAAAAAAATTCTGAAGTAATTTTATTCTTCACGTTACTTTAATATTTCTACGTTTGACCAAACGGGTACGTACATCTCATTACTGAACCGATTTTTAACATCTATCACAAACCTGCCATTTTAAGCGGATGACTATATGCACGAACATACTTGAAGTTGACGTATTTTCCATTTGTTTCTTCTGTAGCCTTTTGAAGTTTAACCATACAGAGACTTTAGAAATTATCTGTATTCATCCGTTTGATAACGTCTCATAAATAATCTTCATTCAATGACGTTCAGAAAATATCTGTCGAAATATCTTATTAATCGTGTATTTCTTTCGTATGACTCGATCAATTTTTAATCAAGAGCGAATCTTGTAAAACTCTCCGAATGACGAATTGCATTCCACGCATTGAATTCATCGTTAACACTTTCAAAATCAAAAAAGTACTCGAAATTACCTCTCCTTCCCTTTAGAGCACGTTACAGGTTGAATTTAGTTTTTCATGCACCGTCAGAGTTTTCGTGGCGTACTTTGTTTGGGAGCGAGTAAACTTTTGACCTATATTTCGGAGTTAGCCTTCCCCTTCCTCCCTCTCTCTCGCCACGAGTCCAACCTTCATGCCCTGCGTTTCAAGTTTCCCCCCTCCCTATCAGGAACGATTAACTTTTAAGGGTACAGGTCACGTGATCCGTGAAAGGAAAAAAAAACCCGCCCCTTAAAAATAATCAACCGATCGACCAATCACGGACGATCCTCGCCATCTATCGGGAAAAAAATAACGAGCAACGCCGTAGGAATACGTCCATTTTGATGCATTCCGTAGGACCTGGATTCGCACAGTACTATTGACCACGTGGTCTTGCTTCCCATTGGCTTTCATGGAAAAAAATTAATTACCAGCGCGCAACTCCGAGAGAGAGAGACATACTATCCCCGGCGTCGTTCAGAGGGCGTCGCATAATTGATTCGACTAGCAAACTCCCGCCGAGAGAAGCGATCCGACGCCGGCTGCCATCTTTCAGCATCCCTCCGAACTATCTCCTGAACCGGCTCTTTCTCTCTCCCCCTCCATACATATCCCTCTCTCTCTCCTTTCTTTCCCTCCATCCCACCGGGGTCAAACCCCGGATCGATTATTTGGGGAGGGGGGGGCCACGTGCCTGCGACCCCGTCTCATGACGTCACGGGCATCTCTCGTACTCACGCTCTTGCCCTCCTCTTCCCCTCTATTCTCCCCCCCTCTCTTTCTCTCCCCTCCTCTCTCAAAACTTCCACACTCCAACCTCTCCCCTACCTCTTTTTCTCTCTCCCTGCACCATCGACTTCCCCATTTTTTCACCCCCCCCATTCGTCCCCTTAAAATACAAAACCACAACCCTTATCCCTTTCCAACCTCCCCCCCACTTCAAGGACAAGGAAACCTCCAATTCTACCCTCTCTTCGAACCCTCCTCCGACAAACCCTCTCCCTAAAATACAAACCCACCCCACAAAAAAAAACCCTCCTCAAAAACAATATATAACCATGGGTTGTGCGGGAGAATAGCGATACCGTTCACTTTAGAAACCCAAGCGGCGGCATTTGACTCGAAGAGAGGCAGGTTCGGGACCCGGCGATCCCTTTTCAGGAATCCCCTCTCTCCTTACCCTTCTGATGGAGGCTGCGGCTGAGTCCGCTTCATCTCGTTATATCTACGCCATCTCTCCACACCCTCCGACCATCCCCCCTCTGCGTAACCTGAAGGAGAAAGTATGGCAAGGTTCCTCTTCCTCCTCCTCTCTTTTCCCCCGGCCTCCCCATCTTCAAGAACTCCCCCTCCCGGCCCCTACACTCCATCATCATATCCTCCGACCACACCACACCGCTACCGCCTCCGCCGCAACGAGGGGAAAGAAAGGAGGAAAGGATAAGTAGAAGGAAACGCCGAGGAGAAGAGGTACGGGGGAGAAGGGAAAAGGTGCGATGAGGAGGGTAACCGGTACGGAAGAAGAATTGGGAGAAGGGGTCAAGGGAAAGAGGGAGAGAAGGCGGAAGATGAAACAGGAAGGGTCGAAGAGTCGGTTGTAACGAGGGGGGAGGGAGGGGGGAGAGAGCGAAAGGAGAGAGAGGTGGAAGAGAGAAAGAGGCTAAAAAGTAAGGGGAAAAGGTGTGGCTGAGAGGGAGGCGAGAAAGCTGGCGGAAAAGAGGAATGCGGAGCTGATAAAAAATATAAATAAAGTCGAGGAACGGAAGAAGGCGGGTTTTGTCCGGAAATAAAGGAGGAATTAGGCGAGGGTAGGAAGGAGAGAAGATAAGGTTTTTAAAAAATTTCCAAAAGCGATTATTCTCCCTCGTAGAAGTTTATCAAGATATATATATATATATATATATATATATATATATATATATATATATATATATATATATATATATATATATATATAGTGTCCTATACATTGCGAGCTGATAATGATGATTTTTCATTCCTCTCTCTCTCTCTCTTACGTACATGTCCCTCCCTCCGGTAACCTCTTCCCCTCCTCCTCTTCCTTTACTGCCCTCCCATTCTCCCGCCTCCCACCGAGAAATCATATTTACGCCCTAAGAAGACGGTTTAACTCTTTAAAACCGGTAAGGGAACTTCAACGGCCGTCCGCTCTTAACGACCAGCTCACATTTACTATGCGGTACGCCGAGGATCGTTTGAGGAAAGGCGTCCTTAAACAGTAAATTCCGCCAGCCGATTGTCTTGCAAGATACGCGAGCTAATAGTATTACGTTAAATTGCCCTGATTTAGGTGGGTTTGAAAATTTCATTAACCGTTTCGCGCCTGGTGTGGTAAAGTTCGCGCGGGCGTCGTAATGCGTGATAAGGAGGTTGACGTAATTATTTCGCTACTTACAATTATCGGCGTGAATTACAAAAAAAACTAAACCAAAGGTTATTAACAGAAAGCTCGAGTTTACCTTACCTAAACTGTAGCTAATTTAGCGGGACGTTTGTGAGCCGTGACTACAAGCCATAGAATTTGGGAGTTTATGTTAGCATTTCCAGCATTCAAGCGGCTCTATCGTAACTTGTGGATGAAATTTTTTAAAAACTTAAACGATTCTTTTTATTTCATTTTGTAAGTGATGCGAATTAAAATACACACACTCACACATACATACATACACTCTGGGGGCTTTCTGAATCAAAACGTTGACGAAACTATTTACGAGATGAAAATTTGGATCAAAGGGGAAATAAATAACCATTCTCTCCCACGAGTAGGGAGCCATTCTTTACATGAAGCGGGAGAGACAAGAGAATTAGAAGCTTGAGAGAGAGGACAGGATAGAAAGGTGGGGTGAGAGTGGGAGGGAAGTGAAAAAGGGATAGAAGGAGCCGGAAAGATGGAAAGAGCGAGGTAAGAGAGAAAACCGGAGAAAAGAATATGAAATATGCTAAGGGCGATAAAAGGAATAGAAATGGGAAGAGGATGATAGCTTCCTGCAGGTAGAAAAGTAGTGACAAAAGATGTTAAAAAAAAGAGCTACTAACAGAAAGATGGAGAAAGAGAGAAGAAGAAAAATATCGAGGAAAAAAAGAGAGAGAGGCGCCAATAAAGTTTTATGGGCGAATGGGAAGGAAGCATAGGGAGAGAGAGAGAGAGAGAGAGAGAGAGAGAGAGAGAGAGAGAGAGAGAGAGAGAGAGAGAGAGAGAGATAGAAAGGGAGAGGGGAGGATAACGGAGGGAAGTTAGTGACACGAAATTGAAAGGAATTCGATGGGCTTAGAAGGGCAAATGGGAAAAGGGGGGAGGGAGGGGGAGAGGAGAAGTCATCTCCTTAAAGTATGCGACTTTTTGGAATGGATTAGAGTTAGAGTTGGAGTGTACCGGAAGAGGAAAAGACGCATAAACAGCAAAAGAGGGTGAGGACTAGACGGGAAAATGGCAGACGACCGTAGACATGTAGAGATAAGCTCTAAAAGTCGATTGGATAGAAATGAATGTAAAAAGGAGAATAAATTAAGAGATTTAAACTGAGTGTTTAAGAAACACGTAGAAAGTAAACTACAAAGTGGACATGTTTATGTTGCAAAAATCATATAACTTATTAAAAACAAAAAAAGATACCTTGCTGAGTAAATAAACAAAGATGATGAGTGAAAGGAAAAAGAGAAGTCAGAAAATGGGAGATAAAAACAATGCTGGAAAGTGGTACTGGCAAAAATTATACCTCTAGACCAAAAAATAAACAAACATTCAAATTTTCAAAAGAAATAAAGGACAAAGAAAAAGTATTAACGATGATATATAAAAATAAATCGAAGAACATAAGCTACAGTATTTATATTAGAAAAAAATCTGATGTGGCCAACACATGACTTTCTCCATATTTGGGGTATAGGTATTTAAATTATTATGAATAGTATTATAAGGCAAAATTATTATTTCCTATCGTACAAGAATACAGTCGTTCTTATTTCCAGAAATTATGTATATTTTGAATATGTTTACAGAATTCACTGCTACATGGTGGTGGCGCTGTATACAGGAAATTACGAAAAAGTTAAATATCTCCGAAATGGATGGTTCTACGAAAATTTGTTTCAAACAAAACTTGGAAGAAATATTATTCTCTATAACTTTGGTCCTCACAAAGATTACCAATAACGATGTTTTTAAGGAGATACCTGACGGAAACCGGAAATACCGATTATTTATAAATAATTCCTAAAAAATAACTGCTATGGAAAATTATTTGAAATAAAATATGTAGGAAATTTTATTTTCTACATTTTTTGTAATGGTCAATGTAAACAATAATGATGTATTATAGGAGAAATATCGCAAAAACCGAATCGTGTTTGGAATAAACCTCGACTTCCGGTTAACCGGTATTGTCGAAAAACTAATCAGTTCTTTGTGCTCATGCTAAAGTGTTATAGGTATATGAAATTTGATATTAATGTGACAAGTACTTTTTGAGTTAGAGCGCCCACAATCACATCCACACACACACACGTCATTCCGAAAATAGCCTAAACGTGTTCTAGGGACCTCAAAACGTGTATTTCCGTTGAAATCTCGAAGTCGATTTTTTTCGTGATCACAATACTTTCCCATTATGAAGAAAGTAAAAAAAACATTTGCGGAGAATAGAACAGAATTTTTTTCATTTTTAGAAAATCAAAAAGGAAACATGGGTAAAATAAAAAGTAAACGAGAGGAAAGAGTCAATAGCAAACAAGATGAAAGAAAACAGACTTTAAAAAAAAAACGGAAAAGAGGGTTTTAGAAACTAAAGAAAAAATATGTACGAAAGATGTAGAAGGGAGAAAAACAAGACGGGAAAGGAGAATGGAAGAAGGAAGCGGACAAGAGAAGAGAAATAGGAGAAAGGAGAAATGGGAGGGCATTAAGGGAGTGAGGAAGAAAGAAGAGGGTGAAGATGGAGGGTTTTATTTATCGGATGCGTAGGCGGCACTGGTGTAGAGCGGTCACAGGTGCGTAAGGGGCATCGGACTAAAGGCTCGAGGGGATAAGTAGGGGGGGAGGAAGGGAGGCATAACGACCAAAGGGGAGACGGAAATGGAAGGAAAATAATTCCGAAACGATCGAACACCCGAACAAGACCATGCGGATGCATATTATGTCCCATCCATGTGTCGGTATATAAATCGAGAGATAATCTGGAAAGTTGAACCGCTTAGCTCCTGGCAAACGGAAGCCTAAATTTTTAAGCTACTCCAAATTAAATTAAATGCTAAAATAATGATCCTTTAAGTTCTCGAAAAAAAAATGAGGAATTTGTCTGGAGTATGAGGATTTTTGAACGGAAAAAATGTAATTTGGGTAGATTTTCTTCTAAATTAAAAGTAAATAAATTTAGTTAAAAAGATGAAGTACATTTGGTTTGAAGATGGTTTTTTTCATCTATACGTAAATACTGATTGATGAAAATCTGTTCCTAATTTCAGGAATTTTATAGCCACAACGTATGTTATTTATTTAAAGTAGTGTTACAGATAAACATTAAAAACGAAACGGATGTATAAAAACACTAACTTCAAAATCCTAGAAAGAATTGAAAAGTTCAGATGACGAAATCAGGAAGAATAGATATGACAGGGTGTGTGTTAATACAGGATAGAACTTCAGAATTAATGGCTGAAAGAAAATCTTAATTACCGAAAAAATATGGTCAATCCAATGAGTAACCTCACGCGCATTTTAACATTTAATTGAGTAAATATACAGGAATTACGTCAAATATCACGAAACACTCATACAGTCGTTTAAAAAAACACGCGACCCATTGACTTTAATCGGAGATCTGAAATGTATTGAAAAACTCCAAGAATCGTCATTCGATCGACTCCCTGTCTAGGATCGAAACGAACACTACAGGGCGTTAAAATAATTCCGCACGGTCCTCCATTCAACATTCATGATATCTACTAAGCCGCCAGAATTCATAAGAAGTAGAGAGAGGGAGAGAAAAGGACGAAAAAAATAATAAAATAAATAACGGATGATCGAGCAGGTAAATCCCTTTTAAGGAAGCACGGCATTAACTAATGACGGGCTCTAAATTATGGATCAAGACTGAAAAGGCACGTCAGTTCCTCGATATAGCGGAGGAACTTTTATATAATGACTTCCCATGCTGTGGGCCCATCCCATCCGCCATTTCAGCAAGGCTACCGAATTGACCCCCGATGTCTCCGGCGCATTAAGGGTGTCAAAGGTTGACGCGGGAACAAAAGTGGATTTTGGAAGGAGACACTCCTAGCCATGCGGTGTGAAGAGAGAGAGAGAGAACGAAGGAGAGGCAAAGAGAAAGTGGGAGAGGAAATCGAAGAGCGAACGAATAAATAACTTCCGGTTAACCGGTATTGTCCAAAAACTAATCAGTTCTTTGTGCTCATGCTAAAGTGTTATATATGAAATTTGGTATTAATATGAAAAGTACCTTTTGAGTTAGAGCGCCCACAATCACATCCATCCACACACACACATACTTCATTCCGAAAATAGTCTAAACGTGTTCTAAGGACCTCAAAACGTGTATTTCCGTTGAAATCTCTAAGTCGATTTTTTTCGAAATCACAATACTTTCCCTATACTACGTATGGAGAAACTAAAAATGGAAATACAGGGTGTTTTAAAATTCTCTGTGCAATTGGCTCGCCTTAATGTATGTAATTACTATGGGCAATTTAATTATATAGTGGGGCACATTGGAAATTTCCATTGATTCGGCGGACTGGATTAAAGTTAAATCGCAATTTGCCTAGAGATTCTTAAGACACTTAATGAGTGAATATCATGTCAAAGTTAGGTTTTCAGAGTTAAAATTTCAATATTAAAAATCCTGATAGAATTCGATCTTAGAATTACCTTCGAAGAAATATCAAAAACAACATAAAAAATAAATTATTTGAATTGAGAAATATGTATTTACTACGGATCCCGAATTAACGCTATCTATTTTAACAGATTTTTCTAGATAAAATATAATATTTGGTAGTTAAACCAAAATAAAAATGAAAATGTTTTGAAAACTATGAAACACTGGAGGTAAGCCGTATAAAACTGGGCACCCCTTATCCTTGTGCACAGTGACCTTTGGAATACCCTGTATTAGACAGCGCGCCGAGAGAAGAAGGATGTGCAAAAGCGAACCACGTGGAAAATAACGGCGATGGAGAGGCAGAAATAAGAATTGGAAATGATAAAACTGGCGGATTGACAGCGACAAAGCACAGAGACAGAAAAATATATCCAGAAGGCTGCGCCATTACTGAAAAAAATGCTCTTAAAACTTTAACCGTCCTCATTTTCGTTCGTAGCATATTTAGAAACAGAAATAAGAAGCAGGCACGTGTCCGCCATAAAAACTTTTATTAAACTTAGGCTTCCTTTTAACTACAGAATATTTCGATCAAAAATTGAAATCACGTTGATTGATTTATATAAAGAGAATCTATAAATATTGGAGGAATGAGATCAAAGGAAAAAAGCCGTGGAAAGTACGAAAAGCTAGGGAGACCATCATAGGTTTTCCTTTTCTTCCATTTCTCATCACTTCATTTCTTGACAAGTTATTCCCTGTGTGTATAAATGCAAATGTTTCTCCGTCGCTTTTCATTACGTAATTCCACAAGATCACACCTCCGACTGTTGAACATTCTGATAAAAACTACCTCTCGAGCTTAGAAATTTCGATATTGATGAAAATAACGAAGGACACGGTATTTTTATAAGCGACGACGATGGAATATTTTAATTGAAAGGTAAAGGTCACACATCTGAGAGGAGCACTGGGTTCGAATGCTGGGAAAAGATACGTTTTTCTGCGCTGGAGGATTCGTCGGTCGAGTCTTGAAGATTCATGGACCTTCCCTATCATTGTGTTACGTAAATGACGAGTTGGACGGCCGGCATGAAGCTTCCTTCCTCATTTCTCGACTGAATAAATAACACGTCGCCTGTGTGAATTCCGCGTTCTCTCTCTTGCATTTGAACGAGCGTGTGACGGAGGAAAAATTACTTCAAAGGATGCGATTCAATTCAACTCTCTTCATTTTCACGCCACTGATGTGTGCATTTTTATGGCTACAGCGGTGGCATCATGATCACTGTTATATTTCAAAGAATGTGTTCGAAGCTGAAACATTAAGCATTAAATGCTACAACAATTTATACACAAAGCTGGTTGTTTATTATGTAATTACTAGTGTAATGCCCGTTGAAATATCAACGGAAGAATTATAGATAGATAGATAGATTATTATTATTTTCATTTAAAATAATTAATATCACACTTTTACATATAAAATATTTTGCTATACACAACATTTCTAGTGAATATTCTGTTGTTGACGGGCTATCTTTAGTTAAACTTAAAATAGTTGCCTCTCTTTCCCTCTCTCCCCCCCCCCTCTCACACCCTCTCTCTCCCTCCCCCCTCCTCATTTCTCCCCCTCCTCCCTCTACTTCCCTCTCTCCCCCTCCCTCTCGCTCCCCACTCTACCTCTCCCCCCCCTCTCTTATTAAAAGCATTCAAAGCACGTTTATATCCATAAGAATTGAATTAACAATATGAATGTACAACGTACAATGGAATTGGTAAGCAAGGCAACATCCCCTTAAAATGGCAAGATTTCCTCAAACTGTGTGAATTAAACGTTTACATTGAGAAATTTAGAACTGTAGGCGGAAAAAGATGAACAGAATAAGAAACTTTATAATGTTTTCTTCAAAATGGTTTATATACACGTGTAATTTTAATCTAAAAAAGAATGAAAGCCTGCAGGTCGAAATGTCCCTTTTTACGTGTTACCTTATGGGAAATAGAAAATGTTTCCAGGAATCGAACCCGGGTCTTTGATCTCAAGTTTAATACGTTAAAACGTAATTTTATTATATCATAATGCTATCCTGAAAATCACATGAAATTCGTTTCATCAATTTGCGAGATATTAAGCTTCAATCGCAGTAGGTCTTTGCTGACAGACACACACGCTGACATTGGAAATTATTCTTCTACGACGATTGTACTGAGCTTTCTTTGGGATTAGAAGAAATATTCACGCAACTTCTCTCGAGAATGTATATGACGAAAAGGTTGCCATATTAAAATCCGACAATTCAGAATTAACCTATGCAAATTTGTAAATTACAACCCTAGGCTTAGGTAAAAATTTACCAAAGAAATTAACAATATTACCATTTTACAGATGTCTACAGGTACAACATTTAACTTGAGCCACACAGTATCACCCTATTTATCAGCTCTTAAAATATTACTCTAGGCGATTACATATGAAATAATTACTAAAAATAATTTATCGTTGGAAATTATCTTTAAAATTGTCAGATAGACTTTTATTTTCATAAAAATAACATATGGGCCTGCGTTGCCAAAGACAGTTATAATGGCGAAGTACATCTTCATAATTTTGAAAAAAACAGACTGCTAAGTATAGTTAACAGCAGGAGCCAGGAAAATGGTGGATTCATCGGCATTAAGCTATTCCCGTGAAATGTTAATGGAGGTCACGCGGGTTAACGACCCTTCCTCAGGATCAGGCGTTGAGTTCACCACAAAGTCACTGAATAAGGGTTTGTGGGTGTTGGAGGAGGTTACCATGAGCCCCATATGAATCCAAAACATCACGAGAAAGTTAACTGAAAATTCAATCCACACAAGTAACAATACAATTGTCTCTATCACGTCAGGGTATCAAGGTCTATCTTTGCGAGATACATGAAAGGGTAACATAATTTTTCAATTGATCTCCCGTCGATTACGACGAATGAGAAATACTTATTCTTTTTCTGTCGAAACGCATTTAAATGACCGCCTTTCAAAACGATGAAGTCTCTAAGGAGGGTTACCACAGACATTCTTACAGAAATTTCTTTTTTTTTAATCACATAAAACTTACGGGGTCACGAATGCGGTCATTCTTCCTGCGCGTCCGATGGAGACTGAATGACTGCCGAAAATTTAAGAATCGTCACAACCTTTGACCGCACAAAAAAAACTCCTCATTTTTTACTCCGCTACGCCTGCAACGGTAAAAAAAAACTTCCGAAACATAATCACCGCGACCGAGAAAAAGAGCAAGCTTTGCAAACACAAACAGTTCATTTTTTTATAATTAAAAACAATCCGCTGATTAAAAGGGGGTCATTTCGTCCCACGTCGCCACGCCCCCATCTCTTTATCCTTTAGCCTCCCTTCCTCATTCTCATCCTCCTCCCGCACTGCAGTTTTCACTGCACAAACAAAACCACTCGCGGCTCTGAACTTCTCTCTCTTTCTCCCCCTCTCACCCCATTACAATCTCACCCTCTCTTTTTTCTCTCTCTTTCCCTCCTTCCTCTCTCCCTTCCTCTCTCTCTCCCCCCCTCTCTCTCCCCCTCTCGCTTCCCCTCTCTCTCTCCCTCCCCCCCCTCTCTCTCTATCCCTCTTTCTCTATCCCACTCTCTATCCTTATCTATATCTATCCCTCTCTCTATCCTTCTCTCTATCTCTATCCTTCTCTCTCTATCCCTCTTTCTATCTCTCTCTCTCTCTATCCCTCATTCTCTCTCCCTCTCTCTCTATCCTTCTGTCTCAATCTCTCTCTTTCCCTCTCTCTCTCTATCCTTCTCTCTCAACCTCTCTCTCCCTCTCTCTACATCTATCTCTCACCCTCAACCCTCCCTCTCTCCCCCTCTCCCTTTTCTCTTTCTCTCTTCCTCTCTCTTCCTATCTCTCTCCTTCTCTTTTCACCCTCTCTCCCTCCCTCCCTCCTTTCTCTTTATCCCCCTGTCTCTCCCTCTCTCTCTCCCTCTCTCTCCCCCTCTCTCTTTCCCCCACTCTCTCTTTCCCCCACTCTCTCTTTCCCCCTCTCTATTCCCTCCCCTCTATCTCCATCCCTCTCTCTCCCTCTCATTCATTATCATTCACGCCCTCTCCCCTTTCTTCCTCTCCCTCCATTTCCATCTCCGCGATCAAACTCACTCCCCTAATTTCTTCTCCTCTGCTTCCCAATTATTCCTCCTATTTTTCCCCCAACCTCGCCCATAGTGTTATACCCATTTATTCTTTTCTCTCCCATCATATCCCGCTCACAAACACATGCGCTAAAAACACATCAAACCAACTTCCTTCTTTCTCTTTTCGTTTTTAACTCCGCCACAATGAGTACGTGTGTGTACACACGCGCACCCACTTCACAGTTATCATTTTCCCACCCTTCGAACTTCTCTTCCTCTCTCTCTCATCCTCCTCCTCTCCCTTTCTCTCTCTGTCTCTCTCTCTCTCTCTAATAATGCTCTCCACATTCCGTGCGCACATTTTTTACACTAAATACCCAAACGCCCGATTTAAAATTTTTTAATAAGAATCGACGATATTCGCAATAATGCACAGCTAAAACGATACACGCTTAAGGCGTCGCCGTAAGCTTTGGGCGTTTAACAAAAAAAAAAGAGATGGAAGAGTTACTTTTTCGAAAAATTTCATCGTTTTTTTTTAGCAAAAGAGTGAATTTTAAATGACGGCGCATGTGCATGTGTGCACGCGCGGTCGTACACGTGTGTTCATCTGTGGGGAGAGGATGGGGATAAGAAAGAAAAAGGGAGATTTTTTTTCAAATATCCTCTCCCCCCACCCATCTTTCCCCGACGTGAAAAATATTCTCCACTCCTTCCAGTCTAAAAAAAAAAAAAAAACCCCCACACATCCTATCCCCATCTCCAGCCTCCGTCGCCGCTGCTCATCTCCGCCACCTCGTCGTCTTTTTTTGTTCAAAAAAACCCTCATTTTTTTTACTCTCCACATCCCACCCCTCAAATCCCCATTCCCTCGATCGCATCTTCCCTCCATTCCTCCCCTCCCCTCTCCTAAGGGAGCCCAAAGGGGGAGAAGAAGTGTGGAGGTGCAACGCTCGGGCTTTTATTTGCGGAGGGGACGTCATTAACAGCCAAGCAGCCAATGCAACCGGAGCCGTGAGAGGCACTACCCAACCCTCGTAAGCTTCAGTCACTCTGGCGTCTCTCTCTCTCACTCTTCTTCCTCTCTCTCTCTCTCGCGTCTATCAACCCCTCCCTCCCTCCCTCTATCCCTCTCACCCACCTCTCCTACTCTCTTTGGAATCGTCTCGCACACACCACCTCCGCTTCTTCCCACCCATCTCTCTCTCTCCCTCTCTTTCTCTCTCATACTCTTCCCATACATACGCCGCGGAGAGGATTTTGAAGAGAGAGGGTGCGGAGTCACTCACCGATCTCTGCGGCGCCCCTCTCCTCCCTCTCTCTCTCTCTCTCTCTTACTCTACCCCTCCTCATTATTCAGTATGCGAGGAAGCAGACGGCTGTAGCCATAGCAGGAGGTGCACGCCAATAAGGGTATGGGGGAGTTAGGGAAGGAGGTGTTTTTCGAATAAAAAAGGGATGATGGTGGAGGAGGAGAGAGAGAGAGAGTATAGTAGAAAATGTGAAGAGAGACCGTGGAAAGTGGAGAGAGAGAGTTTATATGCGTTAGGGTACGTGAAAGAGCGATAATCGATGTTAAATGAAAGAGATGGATGTCTTTATTATTCCGTGAGGTGTGAGTTTTTTAAAGCTAGACTTTTTTATAGGAAGTTATCAGTCGCGTTTTATAGAGGGGGACGTAACGGATGGGCCATGAAGCACATCGTAATTTCGATAATAATTTACATTACTATTAATTGAATTATAAATCTTTTTTCCTCGATACGATATAATGATAAGTGCTGATAAATGGCGACTGAGATGATACGCTCTCTGTCACGATCATGATGATAACGTGCGAAGTTATTATCCGACTCGACACGTTTTAAAGAGATAAGAAAAACATTTTCGGAAATGGTTACTAAATTTAATACTTTGAAGGATATTTTTAAAACGGAAGGAACATAACACGCAGAATATAACCGGAGATAATTGTAAATACGTTAAATCAGGTATCTCAAACTCGCGGTCCGCGGGCCGCATGAGGCCCGCGCGATGCATTTGTGCGGCCCGAGAATCAATTTACTTTATACTACGCGACCCGAACTCAAATCTATTTCTTATAAAATATTTCACGCAAATATTTCTAAATAATCTAAGAAGTGTATTAAATCATTCCAATTTATATCAGCCTGCACGGTTTAGTTACCTACTGAAGAATGTTTATCCCACTGACAGCGAGCTTCTTGCGTATCAGAAGGACTTAACCCTTGTCGCCAAATCTAGCATTTTTGTAATGACTGCGTGTACGACGCGTAATAGAGCGATTCTTCTCTTGTGGAAATGGAGAGTGAATATAATACAAAAAATAAAAAAAGTGTGAAGACTGGGAAAGTAAGGAATGTGGCCCACGGATCGGCAGAGAGCCGTCATGCGGCCCGCACACCGATATGAGTTTGAGACCCCTGCGTTAAATAAATTCAGATGAAAATATTTAACGTCACAGTGTCTCTTTAATGAATTAAATGTCATAAAGGACTAAATTTATCTACTACAAAGATTAATGATAAGTTTAGTAAGTAATAACTCCTGTGAGCAAGAATTTTTAATTTTTTCCATTTGGATTATCTATCAGTAACGGAAGTCATACGTTGATGGAAAATCTATTATAACTTCCAATAATCGCTTCTCCATAAATGGTAAAGAGCACAATGGGAAAGAAAAAATAATTAAGTGAGATTAATCCGGAGTAAACATGATGGTATGCAATTTTAACATTTTTATACAAAGGAAAAAATTAAATTATGGAATCGGTAAATTTTATTTCGCTCAAATAAATATAAAATAAAAATAAAAGGAGCTGCTTAATTTCCTCTAAAAAAATCGACGGTTTGTTTACCAGTACGTTGTTGAAAACTATCAGTAAAATATTTTATTAGACGGTTTTTTTGGATGACTGATATCGCGAGCTATACAATTTCAACCCGCGTAACGCCACACAGAATTGCTATCTAGAGCTCTAAATATAATTTACGAAACAACCATTTCACACGAGTGAATTACACAGTAACTCGCAGAAAAAGAATCGATCATAAATCACGGAAACAATTAGCTGTTATTCAAGATAGCGCCTGCGCGATAGCCTACACTCAATGCGCCAGTTTCCCGATGCCCCAGAAAATTATAGCGCCCGCAATACAAAAATTATGGTGGGTTGCATACATTCGCGGGGATGATCTCCCTTTTTTTCGCCGTTATCAATCTTTATATCGATTTGCTGTCTTCGATAAAAAAAAATACAAATTCCTCTCTCGCGCCATATTCTCTATCTGCTAGTAACTCCCCAAAAATTTCTGTAGTTCTCCTATTTTCCGTAGAAACCATTCCACATTACACCCTCCTCTGAAAACTATTCTCTATTCCCCTTTTCACTCCCCATCACGCTGTTTTTTCCTTCTTTTATCACACAACGCTTCCCAGAATCTCTGTTGGCGTCCATCGCTATTGTATGCCTTGGCAGCTTTCCAGCTATGACGACAACTACTTCACACCCGACTTTCTCCGTACGTTTCATATTGCATGTGCGTTTTCAAAAAAAGATTACATAATATTCCATTTCCAACGCAGCGTACTCGTTTCTTCCATGCTTGTTGAAAAATGGGTAATTTTCGGGGAAAAAGAACTCGGTAGTTAAAAAGATCGCCGTCGAGTTGGTAGGAATAGTTCTATATTATAAACATTTCAGTCGTCTGTATTCATGCTGTAGTAACGTCATATTTCGAAGAAGGAAACTACGATCAATTTGCCTCATACTCACGTAACGCCTTTGCGATATTGTATCAGTATAGGCAATAAAGAAGAAAGCGATTAAAATGGCCTAAAATAATTGATTTTTTACGTTAAGTTTCCAGAAAAATAAACATATGAATTCAAAAGTAAGCGTTCATACATAGCTATCC
Source organism: Uropetala carovei (assembly GCA_036926305.1). Classification (NCBI taxonomy): domain Eukaryota; kingdom Metazoa; phylum Arthropoda; class Insecta; order Odonata; family Petaluridae; genus Uropetala; species Uropetala carovei. Next base: position 159,482 of record JAXCHB010000022.1, read on the forward strand.
AGCGACCTCTACTATTTGAAGGTACGAACCTAAAAATTCGCATTGATCCCCGAGAAAGCGTTCAGACATTTCTGAAATGCTGTAGTTTTAATTTTTTTAATTCCATGGACCACACATATGACCCTTTTCAGGACGAAAACTCGATATCACGGGGTGCGTCATTCTGTGATTGTTTTTGCATTTAATTGGACAAGTCGCCTAATAATAGATGGAGGTGCATTGGTGTTATCGGACAAAAAGAAAACCTACGTTTGACGTCAGCAGGTTCGATTTCACAGAAAAATTTTTTCAACAGCCAATGGAATTAATATGAATCGATTCGCGTAAATGTTTACGTGGAAAATGATTTTGATGAAGCTATTTCTGAACACATTTCGTCGCTGTGAAATTGTGTAAATTTATCTTCGATGGTGTTTCACTTTCTTAAAACTTGAGAATTAAAAGTTTGGGTTAATTTTATATGTTTTAACGTGGTAGTAAAAGTCTTTAGTACATAGTATACATAGTATATAATAGTTATTTTCAAGCAAACGGAAAATTCCTTCAAATACAGTAGCATTGTACACGCGGAAAACACGTCACGAGATTGCAGAAAATCTGTTCAATTTATATAATGACTGAACATTGACGTGCATTAATTTCTCTGAATTCTAATTTTAGATAAGAACTTTTTAATTTATAAGAAAAATTGCTGATTACATCATATAAAACATTCACAGTGATGTAGATTCTCTATCTTAATATTTACTATAAAAATAGTAATAGCAAACACGTTTTCCAGATGAAAACCGTTATAAAACCGCTAAATAAATAGTTGAAGGCTTACTCTAACCTCCAAAATTAATTTCCTAACATTATTTTCCGCCTCCATAGGTAAAAAATACCAAATCAGATTAGATGTCGAAAATCGACAAATATTTCTTTCGAATAATGAAAATTAGCAGAACGGGGGAATGGAAATGTTGCGTCTGCAAAATAATACCGGTACGTCAATACTAATAAAACCAAATTGATTTTAATGACATAAAATTCGATAGGTATACTTTTTAAAAAATAAACATTTCACGCAAAACTCGAATGAGATCTACTTGCAGTCTGGTCTACACGAAAATATCGCATTACCTTTGAAAGTTAATAAATAAAGTTCGCTAGCAGAGATAAACAATAATGTCTGAAAGCATCACGCGTGAAAGAGACTGAATGAAAAGGAGAAAGAGAAAGGAGCGGCAAAAGGAGAATACCAATGAGAGGATACGAAAGAAAGAACAGGTGTCCCCACGGAGGAGTCGAGAAGAGAGAGAGAGAGGAAGCGAAAAGAAGTACTAAGAGAGTTTTCTTTGAATCCCACTTAAAACATTCAGGCGTGCAAAGGCGAAGATGAAATAAGAGAGAGAGAGAGAGTCTCAGTGAAAAGGGAATGAAAGAGGTCTTAAAGATGGCGTGTCAAAGAAAGTGGAGCGCGGCGGGAGGTCCAAGAAATGTAATGAGAGTGAGAGAGAGGGAGGGAGGGAAAATGGAGAGGAGGGAAGGAGGAGAGAGAGAGAGAGAAAGGAAGAGCGTGAGGCAGCAAAGGAAGGACGCAGAAAGAGAGAGATGATGGAAATGAGGAAGTCGAGAAAGATGAGGCAGGTTACGGGGAAAGAAAAAAATTAGCGGAGCAAAGCGGAGGAACGGATGAACCCGGAGATGATGAAAATTAGCAAAGAAACTATTGGAACGAAGAAAATGGGAGGAACGAAGAAAACGGAATGAACGAAAGGAACGGAATGAAAAAAAGAAACGGAACAAACGATATATGAACGAAAGGAAAAGAGGAATCGGAGCAAGGCATTGACGAGATACAACTAAAATGAAGGAAGATACATTGTAAAAAAAAATGACGGAGATGTTTTATAGAGCATAGCGAGCAAGAGAACGAGATAAAGTAAAACAAAAAAGGAAAGGAAGGATGGAAAAAAAAGAATAATGAACACACGTGTGACGAAGGAATGAGGAATTTAAGCGGAACTGAGGAAACGACGGTAAATAAATGACCTGGGAGAATTGAGGTCATTGATATAACGGAATGGATGCAAGAAAAACGTGAAGCAAGACGAGACAGGGGAGGAAACGCCGAGCAAGGTGGAGGGAGAGGGTGAAGAGAGAGAGAGAGAGAGAGAGCGCAGGCTACACCAGACAGAATGTATAGAACATTAGAGTGAAGAGAAGAGAGAAATTAAGAAAATAAAAGTAAATGACCTAAGTCTAACAATAAGAGTCATTCCTGGAATCTTTGGGAATAGGAGTTTGAAATTATGTTGCAAAGCAAACTAATCCTCGCGGGAACAGAGCAGGGATTGAAATTAAGAAGACATCCCACACTAACATGAAAGGGATTTCACTCCAGTATTTTACTGATTAAAAGTTGCAAAAGCTTTCGTGAAAGAAAATTTGCAGTCTTCGGAGTCAAAAAGATTAACCATCCGTTTATATTATTTTTGAAGTATCATATATATATATATAAAATATAATGCGCAACTTTCAACCACAATCATATGACAGTTTTAAATGCATCAGCTCAATTAATAAATGGGAAATAGGATGCTGAGGTTGGGCCTCAATATTTATAAAATATTGTTAGACTAAATGTTCATCGCTTGTCATGCATTATCGATTTGTGTGAAATCTTTGATTAGTCAAATATAAAGGATTACCCTTTCAAGCGAGGACCATTAATTCTGTATATTTTTAGTTTATTTTTATCTAATTATTACAAAAAATTATTAATTAATACGAAAGATATTGTTTTGGGCGCACATATACAGAATATTCCTGTAATGTGGCGTGTGAGATGTTGGAAATAAGCGGCGAGTTTTTTTTTCCTCAGTTCATCCAAAGTGTTTCTGTGTTATTGATGTATACGCCAGTTTAATGAATCCAGTTCTTTATATCCAAAATTTTTATTCGAATTAAAGGTTCACACTAGGAGTGATCACATTGCTTTTCCTTCCAAATGCATCATCATTAAACATACATCAGAACATGACGATATGATATGCTATAACACGGTCTAGAAACAACAAAGGTGTTTCGTGTTAAGCTCTGATGAAAGTCAGGTTTAAAGGCACAAGCAAGAAAGAGAATAATTTTTATTGAATATGTGAAATTCGTCGTAGGAAAAGGCAATTTATTTTCATTCATCATGCCCACATGACGTTTCGGCAAATCTAAACAGCAACACACCCAAACTTGAGCAAACATATGTCTCCGCAGCAGATTTTACGATTTCCATATAAATTCCGAGGCTCTCCGAGCGGAATTCTCCAAAGTTGCGTAAGGAAAGCCTCGATTACCAAAAAACGTAAGTAGTTTACACAAGAGTAGGTCACAAATACTAGGGGAAATGTTTATTTTCAAAACACCTCATAAACGACCCATTTGAATATTTATTTGTCTTACGAAATATGACGCTCCTTCTTTCCTGTTCGTCAAACCTTAACGTGGAATAAAGTTGCTTTAATTAATAACTAATCTAACTAATCTCCAACGTTTTAAATGAACTTGAAGCAGAAAAAAAATGTAATACGCAAGGCTGCCCTTAAATTGGTGTGATTCAATTGCCTAGGAAGGAAAAACAAATATTTTTACTCGAAAAAAAAAACTTTGGTTTAATTCTGAGTAAAAAAATAAATTTAAACAAAGCGACTCAGGTTTCGGCGCTTCGTACCATCGTCACAAGCTATTACATTCGGGGAAAATAAATCACAACAATGTGGGGGAATTTAGGTATTAAGCAATTGTAGCAAGCGGTATGGAAAAAGGGATGGTTTGAAATGATGCTGCGATGCGATGCTTAATGCTTGAAAACATAGGAAAAGTGCCAAACAAAAAACGAAAAACTGCAAGGGTAAAATTAAACACGAATTTCAAATACTTGAATCTAAACAATTTCGAGAAAATTAGTATAAAAACGGCAGCAATACCGAATTAAGGACATGTCACTTCCAATCTTCTGGAACGTCAATTACAATAATCTCGATTTAACCGCGTAAAAAATAAATTAATGTGGGTGAAAAGCTTTTCAAAAATTTCTATGTGCCCGAGATCGGTGAAAATGAATGCAGAAATATTAAAATACTATATATATTTTTTTTTTTTTTTTTAACGACCCCATACTCGTGAAATCATCCCTGTCACTCTTCCCATCATCTCGCCCAAGTGGAGCATGGAACTACACGTGTTTCCACGCCCTCTCTCCTTCCTCCTCCACCTCCTTACCCTTTTTACCATCCGTCCGCACCCCCCCCCTTCACCCTCCACCTCCTCCCCCCTTCTCCCCCACCCACCCCCTATTCACCAAACAACACTCGCTCAGTCAGGACAGATTTCAACGAACACAGGCACAGTTAGTTCTCAATGGCAATTTGCTTAAGCCCACGGGCATGAAGACTCGAGTGGCTCACCATGTATGGAGGGAGGGAGGGAAAGAGAGAAGATGGAGTTTTTTTTTTTTTAAAGAGGACAAAGGGCAAATACGAGCGGAGAGTGACTTATGGGAAAATGGAAAGGGTCGTAAGGGGTTGGTTAGAGAGAGGGGGAGAGAGAGAGAGATCTAGGGATGAGGAAAAAAGGAAATAAAACGAAAGAAAATTAGAGAGCGATTCATAGGAGTTAGGCAAAATGAGACGCTAGCAAGGGTGAACGTTAATCTTTGACTGGCAACTCAGTATACGTCTCACTCCTCTTGCTCTGACTCTAGAAACTCCAGACCACACCTATCTCTCTCTCTCTATCTCTCTCTCTCTCTCTCTCACTCTATCTCTCTCTCTCTCTCTCTCTCTCTCTCTCTCTCTCTCTCTCTCTCTCTCTCTCTCTCTCTCTCTCTCTCTCTCTCTCTCTCACCCCGCATCTTACCGATATACTACTGCTCCCCGTAGCCGTGGGGCTACATCCACCCCTTCCTCCTCACCAAACTCGCCCCATCAAACTTCCTTCCCTCTTCTACCCCTACGAAATCCTCCCTTTTCCCATCGGGAACTCCAACCCTCTTATTCCCCTAAGGGCGGAAAAGCGGACAACAAACTCAAACACGCACTAGCAAGAATGGGGAGGGGAGAGAGAGAGAGAGCATGGGAAAAAGAGAGAAAGGGATGACATTATATATATGCCACACACACAAACATATATATATATATATATATATATATATATACACACACACACACACATATATACAAACACGCACAAATGCATAAATACATACACACGCACCGAAATCCACTTTGTATAAAAGAGGCGGTGGTTTTGGAGATAGGAATGGAGGAGAAAGGACACAAGAAAAGGAAGAATGTGTATTGGGAAAATACAGGGAAGCAATATGAGAATGGGAAGAGGGGGAAGGAGGGAGAGGAAGAGGTCGCGGTTTCAGAAGAGCTTGGGTGCAAACAGGACAAAAGGGTGGAAGTTTTGGGGAAAAGGAGGAGGGAGAATGAAAAGAGAAAATCGACAAGAGCGAAAAAACCGGTTGGTGTGAGAGAGGAGCGAAGGATGGGCGGACAAGAGATGAACGCGAAGATAAAAGTAAAAGAGAGAAGTGAGAGAAAGAGATCAAGAGGAGAAGGTGCTTAAAAAGAAAAGCGGCTTTATCATTTTTTTGAAATAATAAAAATTCATCGAAAATAAAAGCAAAAGAAAGGAATCATGTTGTCACGGTTTTCAATTTTTTTTTGAGGGAATGAATTAGTTTTATGCGAAAATGTATTTAATCGGTATATAACACGTAACGATGGGCATTTATGGGTAATGGAAGTTCAACGATAGTGTGAGTAAAATAACCGGTACGAAAACTTTCCCTTGAAGGGATGTAGCAGTTAATTTAAATTTAAAAAATATTAGTGCGACATAAATACACTGTATCTAACAAGGTTTTCAGTCAATATTATTTAATTTTAACGACGTAATTCGCAAGCTAAAATACGTATATATCACTGAAACGTACACTTTTGAATCAATTTTAATGTGGTAGATATTCGATTAACCGATGAATATTCTTTATTAACATACTTATGGTTCAGCGAAAGATACACTTTTATTTTTAAGTTCATCTTTATTTTCAGTCTCATTCTTCAATATAGGTAAATACATTTTCGAAAATACAATACGATTATGTTTGCAAATCTAGTTCGTTTACTTTACGATACCATTATCACTTGATTATCAGAGCTAATCGAGAAAATGTGCACTATGTTTGTCTCTAATTAGTTCGGGGATTTGAAGCTTTACTTTAATTATTAATTATTTTCAAGAATAAAACGTCGGGAAATTTAAGGCAAAACTGAGGAATGCTTTGGTGATACTGTGAAACAAGCTTAGATATCTGTAGAATAATAAATAATGATAATAACTCGGAAGAAGAACAATCACGTTTATAAACATGCTTATTATAATGACAGTTTCTAATAAATGTTACATTTGACGCCCCATAAAAACTTTTCCACTTTCATATTAGCATTCAAGCTATAGCAAAGTCAATTTTTCACTATTATAGCTTTTCTCCGTGGCATAAATTTGACGTCAAAGGCCAGATGTGGGCAACCCATATCAAGACCGACTACGAAGGACCAAAGATTTATTCTCCTTTTAGTAAAAGTAGATAACTGCGAAACTACAGCGTCCGTCGCTTCTCCGAGACGATGGAGTTACCGTTTTAGAGTGATTCATTGTCAAATTGAATTCGCTGCCGAAAACTTGGCGAATAAACACCAAAATAACAAGATGGAAAAGGAGACATCGAAGCCGATAATGAATAGTGAATGTAAGAGGGAAGAGAGCGAAGAAAAATACGGGAGGGCAAAAAGGATGAGAAATTGCTGGAGAAAAGACGGGAAATACTTTAGAAGAAAAAGATCTTCCGAGATGAGAGGCGTCGGAGAAAAGAAGAAAGTGGGCAAAGGGAAGAGGGAAAGGGGAGAGGAGAGAGGGATGAGATTGGGAAATGAATGAAACAGAGAGAAATGGGAGGGGAAATAAAGGGGATGGGGTGTGGCGGGTGTCGTTCCAACTGAGGAAATAAGATTTCCAGCGGATGAGGAGAAGGGAGGGGGAGGGAGGGAGGGAGAGAGAGAAGGGTGATGTGGAAGGGAGGAAGAGGAAAAGCGCCTGGAGTGCTGGCGGAGGCTGAATAATAAGAGGCGAGATATTTTGAAAAGAATTCCATCGAGTGATTGGTTGTTCGAAGTTTATCTAGTCAAAGGTGACGAAGAGGAAGAGGTTTTGTCGCGTTTACGTTCTTCAGCTATTCCCATAATAGTTGCTCGAAGTAGAGCAGCGACAACGCATAACAAGGCTTAGTCGAAATCATTGATTCTCAACCTCTTTCAAATTCGTGTATTTAATAAATAAGGATGAATAATTAAAGATTATCGAAATAGATTTCATAAAATTTGTGACATCCATCTATTCTTTTAAATACATAGTTGTATACGTCTTTCCCAAAATTTGTGACATCCATCTATTCTTTTAAATACATAGTTGTATACGTCTTTCCCATCTTGGAATATAAAAATGATATCGCTGGCTAGGGGCAATGAAATTGAAAGATAAATCAATATTTTTACAATATCTCAGTTGATTTACATGCTCGATTTCACTTAAAATATCGAATAAAAATTTAAAGATATCATGAACGTATTTGATCATTTTTACCTTCCTTTACCTTTACGAGCGATATTTTTAAAATTGCCCAGACATTTTTATTTTTCCTTTTGACAAAGCCTTCAACGTCTCCTCCATTCCAGCCTCACTTTTATAAAGCCGTAAATTTTCAAAGGGAAGGACAAACGCCGCCACACTCTCGGAAACATTTTATTGCTCTCTTTCTCTCCATCTCCCTCTCTCTCTCTACGTACTTAGCAAGGTTGGCCGTAAATAAACCCGTCGAAAACAATCCACTAGATGGATTGTCTCCTTTGAACGGTGATGCATTCCTTAACCGTTAACCTCCTCAATTCCGTCGCCATCATCGTTTCGCACATAGAGAGAGAGTGGAACGGGGAGGGGGAGGAGGAATGAGGAGGAGGAGGAGGAGATGGTAGCAGTTATCGAGTCAGAATGCCAAAACGCGGCGAAGCAATTCCGGGCAAAGAGAAGGAAAAGAGAGACAGAGAGAGAAAGGATAGATAAGTGTCAAAGGAGAAAGAAAAAAAAAGACTGAAATGGCCTACGAAGAGCGAAAGTAGGAAGAGATGGAGAGAAAGTGGGAGAAACGGATGAGGGAAGTGACGCATGGAGAAAGATGGAGAAAGATACGTGGAGGCAGAGAGAGAGGCTTAGAGAGAGAGAAAGAGAGAGAGGGTTTCAGAGCTATGTCAGCCCTCCAATCCCCCACTCCACAAGAAAGGTCGCCCGCCCAGCAGCGGCACTCTCCACACCGCCGCCAACCCTATTCCTTTTTTTTCCGAGCACCACGCCCGACGGTCTTCCAAGAACTTCCACCACCTCCACTCCCCCTTCCACCCTCCCTCCCCACCCCCTATTGCCACTCCCTCGGCCAACGGCCCACAAATTCCTCCGACTCTCGCTAGCGGTGGCAGACCCGGATGGGCCTCAACGGAATTCCGAGATTCCTTTGGAAGAGGGGTGGGGAGTGAATAGAAGGAAAGGGCCAAAAGTGGAGTGGGAGGAGGGAAAGATGGAGGGGTGGGAGAGAGAGAGAGACATGGGGGCATAAACTAGGAGGAGAGAGGGAGAGGAGAGAGAAAAATGAATGAAAAGTGGTGAAGAGACAAATGAGAATGCGAACGGAATAAAGGGTAAAAGGGAACGAAAGGGAAAGGAGAGGGAGAAAAGTGCGATAAAGGGGGAAAATGGTGGTCACGGAGAAAGGCGAAGAAAAAGAGAATTACACCAGGTAAGACTACGAGAGAGAGAGTAATTGCACGGGAAGAGGGAGAAATAAAATTCATTGCAAAGACGATTGTAGAAATTTTACATAAAAATGACGTTGACCGGCGATATTCTCGACATGAAACGTGGAAAGAGAACAAATCTTGCGATAAGGCAAATAAAATCGTTACCGCCAGCTATCTAATATGATTAAAAAGACTGATTTTAACTATACATACCAAAATATTAAATATGAAGACTGATTAGAAGTGATAAAATAAGGCGACCAATACCTAAATGATAAGTTACAAGTCAAAGTAAAATTTCCGCGAAAAAATAGAAAAAATTTAATAGGGCTCGATTCAGAGATTTACGTAGCACCGCTCAAATCAACCGTGCTACGGCATCGAAGGACGACCTCAAATTGAATAAGAAAATTTTAAAAGCTGAATCCTTTCATTAACCAAATATATCTTTATCAAATTGTAGATGGGTAAAAAGGAAATTCATTAATAATTAAGACGGAAATTGTTTCCCGAAATACTCGCGTAAAATTAATTTGAGAAAAATTGAAGAAATTACTAGAACTTTTCTTTTGCATGATTAAAATCGTATTAAATAATATCCTTAACATTCTTTACACATATTGGTAAATAATATTATGACTTAATTCACGGGTATGACAAGCAATATAATAATAAAAGTTGACGAATGCATAAATTATTGTTTCGACATTTTTCATTCGTGTCTGAATATAAAACGCTATTTTATTAAGAAATAATTAACAGGAAATCATTGCATTATTTAAACGGTAAGGCATAAGACTCAGCGAAAAAATATAAATTTAATTACGACAGCACAATTCCCGATTTATTTAACCACAGCATATAAATACCTTATTTTTTCTACCTCACCCCTCGCATAATAAGAAAAACATGGAAATGAATATAAGCGGCTCAACTCTGATAACAGCTTGACCTAAATAAAGACAAAAACAAAGCCGAAATAAGGAAAAAACGATATTCAAATACCCGCGATGCAAAGCAACGACGGAAGGAAAAGGCATCTGGGAAAAAAACAAAAAAAAACAGAAAGATGCGTGGAAAGAGAAGAAACGGAGGAAGTGCCATAAAGGGAGGTAGGAAAAGAAAATCTAGTGCAGTTAGAGGGAAATGCATGCAGGGAAGTAGAGAGAGAGAGGGAGTAAAAGAGAGCCGGAAAGAACGGCAAGATCTTCGCTGGAGGTTAGGAGGAAGGTATACCGGAAACTCGGCATCAGGAAGGAGGAAATCTAGAGATAAGGAGGGAGGGAGGGAGGGAGGGAGGGAGGGAGGGAGGGAGGGAGAGAGGGAGGGAGAGAGAGGGAGAGAGGGAGGGAGAGGGAGGGAGAGGGAGGAGAGAGGGAGAAGGAGGGAGAGAAGGAGGGAGAGAGGGAGGGAGAGAGTAGGAAAGAGGAAGATAGATAAGCTTGAGGGGGAAAGATAGAGAATGGGAGAGGAGAGAGAGAAGGGGGAGGAGAGAGAGAGAGAGAGAGAGAAAGAGAGGGAGAGAAGTGGGAATGGAAATGAAAGGGTACTGCAGGGTTCTAACGTCACGGTTACGACGCCGTAAAAGGCTTGCCGCTAAGAAGTTTTGGCGAGTACATTGAGAAAGAGATAGAAAAGAGGAAAAGAGGGGGAAAGGATTTGTGAGGAGTTACCGATGGGTCGGAAGAGTTTGAGGGGAAACAAACCGAGGATCGTCGTCATTGCGAGAGAGGAGGAGGAGGAACAGAGGTGAAGAAGAGAGAGAGAGAAATGAACTATTTTACCCTCCTGAGCTCGCTTAACAATGGGTTTTATAAGACGATGAGCTTTCGTCACAGGCACGCACTCACACACAAAAAGAGATTTTCATTTGAAAATTTGGAATTCCCGAGTTTCTTCTAGAGAGGCTTTTTGCTCCTTATTTTAATCTCTTCCAAGGAGTCTCGCGAAAAAAAGTAATCGAGAAGTGTTTTTTTTTTTAACCGTTCCATTTTACTCCTGGAAGAAGCGACTTTTCTCGCGACGATAACTTTGCGGGCGTGCATGAAAGGGGAGATGTATATTTTTTTGAATCTCCAACCGCTCTCCTTAGCAATTTCGGAGTATTTTGGGTATAAAAAAAGCGTTGAGGCCGTATCTTGTTTAATTTAATGACGGCGAGATATTTTGACGCGAAAAGTTAGTGTACGATGCATGGAGATATAGTATAAGATCGCAGTTGGCACGATTCCGCCTCTATGGCGACTTATTCTTTTGAGTTCCCAATTGCAAATTTTAAAAGTGTATGTAGTTTACAGAATCTCGGAATAAAAAAGATACGCTGCTGCAAATGAAATATTTTCCAAGCGACGTCTATTGAAATACGAATGTAAAGATAGCAACGTGTGGAGCCCTTGTGTTGAACTGCTTCGCGTTATGCGTCTACGGAAATATTTTCCTGGTTTATTTTAAGTTATGCGCCTTCTGTAAACTTCGGAAAATAAAATTCTTATACAAGAGGTCACGTTTCTCAATAGATATTTGTGTACCATATTTTTATTATTTGTATATTAGCACTCGGTTGAATTTCTGACAATTTTTAATATCACTTGGTATTCATTTTTTAGTCCTACTTAACTTTGGAAAATAAAATTCTTATATAAGAGGTGACGTTTCTCAATAGATATTTGTGGTCCATATTTTTATTATTTGTATATTAGCGCTCTGTTGAATTCCTGACAATTTTTAAGATCACTTGGTATTCATTTCTTAGTCCCCTACTTCTTGTTACGTATACCGCAAAGGAAAGGAATTTCGTATTTCTTATCGCTAGTATAAAATACAGTTATGCGCGATAGAATTCGCCATAAACACATTCTTACTTATATGTTTTCTTTACTTTCAAATTTACGGAAAAAAATTTAATTAAATATTACATACATTTTATGATAGTTTTCGAAATATAATTAATGAGATTATAAGTCGAGAAACTAATATGCTGTAACATCACATTAATTTAGCTAGCTGGTGCATGGATCTACATTACGCCTCTAAGGAGTAAGTCGCAAACAATGAAGCGACAGTTAGATATTTCATGAATTGAATTAATAATAAAATCGCAGGGAAAAATGAATGCTTACGTTTTTACTTTATAGCGTAGCATAAGGAATACGAGGAGATTAGAGTTATTTAGTAATAAACATTCTGAAAAACACGATAAAGTGCAATCATGTTTAATTTTCAATATAATACACCAGTTGATGCGTGATTTTGCGAAGGCAATTAATTATACTTAATTTTAAAAAATAACTTTTTGAGAATCAACATTCATTTTTATTGAAAAACGCAAACTGTTTTGCTGCTTTACTGCATCATCCTTTACACATATTTAAAAATAATTGATGAATCTCAAACAGTCATTTTTAAATCGAATTACAGAAGATTCTTATGGACAGAAATTAAACAAGATTCCTAATGCTTTTCTTATACTCACATTACTGAAACACGCTGTATACATTCTTCGGACACAAAAACAGTGACACGAAAGAGTAAAAAATGAAGATTTATACAGAAATTGGAGAAAATCACAAAAAGAGGATAACAAAAACGATCCGGATAGATCCTACTTCGGCCAAAAGGGTACGCTCGGAAAAATCTGACATTAACCAGAGGCACAGATACCAATGCAAGGTACAAGTCCTACGCTTTTCGAATCCGTCGCCTTGCGAAAAAAAAAAACTCGGCCGAACGGATTCGAGATATATCCGCACATGCAAAAAAAGAGAAAATACTTCTCCCGAGGAGGATAAAAAAAAATAATAATATCGGTATTGAAGCGAAGGCGTCGAAAAATCGAGGATTTTTCGACGGAACGAGCGAGAGGATGTCGAAGGGGGGGGCGGAGGGGGGGGGGGCGGAGGTGGTAGGGGTGGATAGGGTGGTGGGGGGTGGGGGGGGGAGGTGGGGGTAAAGTCGAGGGAGTTATCCAAAAAGGAGGAGGAGGAGGTTTAGTGACTACTACTACTACGGCTCTTCCTGGAGGACAAAAAAAAAGAAAAAAAGAGACGGGGTGGGGAATAAAAGAGGTGAGGGAGGGTGGAAAACGAGTAAGGAGGAGGAGGGAGAGAAGAGGGGAGGTTGTAGGAGGAAGAGGAAAGGGATGGAGTCAATGGCGGTGGCCGGGATTCCTTTGAAGTGGATCAGAAAGGACAGGAGAAAAAGAGAGAGAGGGGTCCCTTTTGGTAGCCTTGGGCTAAAGGGACAAGCGAATGAAGGAAGCGGAGAGAAGATAGAGAGAGAGAAAGAGAAAGAAAGAGGGTGGGAAGGTCAGAGGCATCGGCAACAGGAAGAAAGGGAGAGAGGTGAGAGGTTAGGGTTGATACGGAGGGGTGAGGAATAAGGAAGGGAGAGAAAGGTATGGGTCGAAAGAAAGTGGAAGGGAGACCCTGAGGATATAGGATCCCTACACACACACACAAACACACACAAACACACACACACACACGTTCGCTCACGCGCACCATTCCAAAATATCTTCTTCCTCTTTTCACGATAAAGCACTCCCATCGCCGTGTGCCTTGCTTCAATCCCCGGCACAAGGTCTCGGATTCCTATGCACACGCGCGCACGCACCTCCTGCCGTGATCTATGGTATATCCTTCATCTCTTTCTCTCAAAGAGTCCTCATTGTTTAACCGAACCCAACAGAAAAAATAATAATAATAATAATAAACCCGCCACTCGTGAGTTCGTCTATTTTGCCGGGAATTTTGTTTTCCTTTGAGGAAGAAGGAAATCGGAGGGAGTTTCGCGAAACGTTAGATTGTGCAAAGAGAGAGAGAGAGAGGAAGTAAGAAAGGAGATGGATGGAATGATAGTGAATTCAGGGATATAGGCGAGAGAAAGAGAGGGAGTCCGGAGTCCCTTAATTTTATCGAGTGGTCCAAAGTTTGGAGAAAAGATACATCCCTTCCCGAAGCCAAGTGAGATGGAGACGTATCTCTTCTTTTTCTTTCTTTTTCGCCCTCCGTTGGGTGAGTGGTAAAAAAGGAACAGGTATGAAGTTTCATTAAATTACTATTGTTATTATTATTATTATTATTAAATTTGCGATTATAATGTTTATACAATTCGCGTTTCCTTTCTTGGTTTTTTTTATCACGCCTCCTCCGTTAATATACAAGTTTTTATTTCATTTAATTTATTTCTTATATACTTCTATTTATTTCATTTATAATAATTTTGCTGAGGTGTGGATGAAATCTGCAAGCCGTGAATATTCACGGATTTAAAAATAAAAGTGGATGGGCCAACTCAAGAATGCGAATTTAAAATGCCGCTGTCACAGTAATAGCGTGGATTTGAAATTTATTTTGCTAAAACTATAACCCTCAATGCGTTTCAGTCCTGCTAGTCTTTGTATTTACTCAAAATTTTAGGAATAATTTCGGAAGAAATCATGACAATTCGCATTATTCTTATGAGGCTGTCTTGACTCTTTGTAAAATATGAATAGGAAGTCGGATCTCAAAGAAAACACGGCATGTCATTTATCAATAACCAATCTTTCACACCTGTTATCATAGGTAGTCTGTCCGTAGACTAATCCGTGATTAAACCTAGTCCTCCATACACCTGTACAGAGCGAAAAAACTAATTAAAAGACAATGAAAATTGTTCTTACAAAATCTTTCAAGACAGCCATATGAAAGTGATAGTAGAAACAACGTCAAAGGCTGACCACGCCTTAAAACTCTTACGATTAATGAACCACTCGTTTTAATGGCTCAGTACGCATTACTCAAACACGTTAGGGATTTTCCACTCCTCGAGGGATTCGACGCGTGTTCAAAGAAGCCGGGTTTCGCCTTATTCCCTTACATAAAATAAAAGGAGTCTTCATAACCATCGCCGACAGCATCGACTCATGTGACTAAGGATACGATGAGCGACGTCTTGCTAAGCAGAGAGTGGGAAGGAGAGCAGACACAACAACGAGTTGGAGACGGGAGTTTGGAGGAGGAAGAAAGGGAACGGACGACGACGATTCCTACGAACACACTCCAGCAAACGAGTCAAAGGAAGATAGAGAGAGAGAGAGAGGAATGCGATGGCTCATGCAGACTAGAGTAGTCGTCGCTAGAACGCCACCAACAGCATTCCTATCCGGTGAAGCCCTGCGGTGTAATGAAGGCAAACAAGTCCTTCTTCCCAGCTCCTTTCTACCTCCCCCTTGGACAAAACCCAACCCCTTTTAAAGAGCACGTCGCCTTCTTCCCGGCACCGTCCCTCCTCTCCTACCCTCCACCCTTTTCCCCTTCCCTTTCCAAATCCTCCCCCTCAATCGGATAAAAATTTGCCAACGACCCGCGCCATTGAGGGAGGCATAGAGAGAGAGAGGGATATTAGCGGTTCGTGTGTGGCCAATAGAATCCGGTCGACGATGCACTTTATGGATGTGTTCAGTTAAGCAAGTACGAACGCATCTATTTTTAATGGACCGCGGAGGATGGAAAACTCCCGGAAATGTTTTTTTTTTAATGTTCGAAAGAAAAATGGACGGAAACAGTTTTCTAAAAAAGGATGTTAAGCCAAGTTGGAAAGACGATTCGTTTGCAATCTCGGCTTTAACGTCGGAGATATCCTTTGGTATCGCGCATAAATATCCTATCTTAACGCCTCGCATGTCCGAAAATACAGCCGAGCATTAAAAAACGGGCTTAATAACGCATCCGATATACAGACGATTTCGGTAGGCGACATACAGTATAAAGTAGCAGCGTAACCGCCCGTTGAATTTCAACGAATTTAATGAATCTACTTTCGCTGCCAATTCTAGGGTGTATGCGGGATATACAAAAATATTTTAGTCTACGAAAACCAAAATCACATATAAATAATACTTTTTCACTTATCCTTTATTAACAGTTAACCAAATTCGTTTATAAACAGTTCATTTCCGAACGTATTGCATTAAAATATAACGATAATTTTATTTCGTATCGTATCACTTACGTCAAATCCAGCTTCATTTCTTGCGTAATTATGCCTTTCTGAAATGTTTACTTTTATGTCTTGTAAGCAAGAAACCCATGAAAAGGCAATGTATAGTTGTCCAAGACTGAATACTGGCATTGCTACAACGATAATTTCGCTGATTAAACAAAATTTTGAAACGAATAATGCTATTTTTCATCTATTTGAAAGTTTCATTGACGCAAATTGAATCGGAGGTAACAATAATGGGCGCCTCGGCAATGCCCGGAAGTAGTACGAAAAATAAACAAAATTTCGAAAGAGAATGCGCATTTCTGAAAACTTCGACCCTGTAGCATGTAAACATCGCAGGAATAAGATAGTAAACAGTTGTAACCGTCGAATAAAGTAAAAACGAAGAAAATCGGTCTATACTTACGTATCATATTAATGAAGGAAATCTTTCGCATTGAAAAATCGAATATTATGTGTAAACTTATGGGAAAATATAGAATTAGACACCCACTCCCTCCCTTCCCCAATTTGTGATCGCCATATAAACTATATTACCCGCAGGGTATAATTATATACCTCTGCGAAGTTTCGTGGCGATATCTTCAAAGGTGTGGATTTGTATAGAGAACAAACAAAATCTGAATTTCACTTTTATATATATATAGATTCCGCAAAAACCTACGGTCGAATAAAAGACACTTCGGATCGACGCGGTTTTTGAAAATCTTAAAACAAAATGAGTAGGCATATTTATTTTATAAAATAAGTCAACGTAATCATTTTTACCGCCATTTTTTATTCAAATTTTCCAAATAGCAAGCTTGATTGCGGTTTGTCTAACTGGAATCTTATTGTTAGTAACCCTAAGGATCCCCTGCCTAGCAACGGACCTGCTAAAATTAAAGGTGTTTTAAATGTCTCTCTATTCTGTAACGACATAAAACAGGGACTGTTTTCGATATCTCTTTCATTTAAAGAGAGTTTAACATCCTGACATGTTTTTTTTACTTTTTCGAAAGAAAGAGAAAATCATTAAACTATAGTTTTCTTATATATATAAGGAAACGTCGCAATTTCATTCGCAAAAAAAGAGCAAGAAGGAATTTTTCAGAGTAGGAGTAGTTTGGTATGATAGGGGAGAGAGAGTGATAAGGGAAAGAGTAAAAATGGCGATGGTTCCAAATGTGCAGCGGACGAATGAAGTTTTCGAATGCAATTCTGGAGCAGCGCCACCCAGAATCTTACATCGACCAGAATTTGTCTCGACTCCACCTCCGTATCTATCTCTCTCGCTCTCCTTCTCTCTCTCTCCACATCTCTCACTAAATGTATTTATGCTGCATACGCAGTCTAGATGGAAATGAGGGAGAGAGAGAGAAGAGAATGAGAGGCCAACCAGCGTCTCACATTTTCTTCGATCCCTTCTTTCGTGTTTTTCTTACTTCGTTCTGTAGAAAGAAAAATAAAATAAATGCGAAAATCTTCTCGTCTCTCGATTCATTAAAAAAAAAAAACTCCTACAATGTTCGGCGAGTCGGTTTTTTTTTTTTTAATCTTTCGAATGCCAGGGTAAGTTGTGGAGGGAGGCTGGAACGTTTTTTTTCTTTTTTTTTTTTTTTTAGAAGTAGGCCACCGGAAATTTTCATGAATTGACGGTGGCGCCAGTGATCTTTTCATCGAAAACCTTGCGCTGTGGTAGTAGAATATTGGTCGAATGTTAAAAAATTTGATACTGTTGTATGTATCATCGGTTATTCGGCTGAAATTTTTTTTTTTAAGTATGCCGCTTTATATTCAGGGTTCGGAGCAAGCGGAAAAATTCTATTGTGAATAGCGATGGAATGCGTGGTTTTATCCGCGGTGGGATATTCAAACGCGTCTATGCATTCATGGTTAAAGAGGTTACATAAACATGAAAGTGTACAACGTTAATATACTCCCTCACAGTGCTAGGTTATTTCGTAGCTAAATGCAGAAAGCCAGCAGAATGAAGAAACATCTTTACATTTTAAGTGCGCGGTTCGCTCTATTTAAAAAAACCGTCTTAAATACGAAAATAAATGTTATTTTCGACCAACGGAAAATTTAATACGATCGATTAAATTCTGACGTTCTCTCGCAAAAACTGGGCTATGCCGTTAGGTCAGAACGACTTTAAATATTTTCTCCATACACAAACGATCGTGAATGCTCACTCAAGAGACGGAAAGGATTTCAAAAACGTAAAAATTCTCTCTTTCGGTACCACGGCTCGAAACCCCCATCGCTTTACTTTCCCCAGTGAATTAGTTTTATAGAAACCGAACATTAATTTTCCCTATCGGTAAAAAAATATTAACCCCCTCCGACCTCCCGAGATCGCCCAAAAAAAATAATTTCCAAAACCGAATCCGAAGCGAAACCGCCGCGGGGGGATATTTTTTTTTCCCCGGCATCACCCTCCTTCTCCTTTAAAAAAAAAAAAACGAGATTAAACAAAACAACGCGATCCTCGCACGAAACGTGTCTAACGAGGACGAAGAGCAGAAGAAGAAAAAAAACTACACCCTCCGTATCGTGATCCCTTCAAGACTCCACACCGCGAAAAAGTCTTCCATCTGTCTCCCCGCACGGACCGTTCCTTTTTTTACCCCGAAAAATAATATAAAAAAATACTCCCGAGGAATAACCTCCGGTAGATTCAGTCCTCGGGAGTTCTCGGGAAAGAATATCGTCCAAAATAAACATCGAAAAGGAACGAGAGAGAAAGAGAGAGGGGGGGAGTGGGGGAGAGAAAAAAGATCGGCCGCCATAATACTTCGCCCCAGAAATCGATCCCCGGTCTCTCCGTTGGCGACGCAGGCGCATTTCCACCCTCCCTCGCGTAAGGGGGCGAAGTAGGAACGCGGGAGAAGGGGAAAAAAGATAGGAGGGGGAAAGCAGTGGGGGGGTTGAAGGGATGGATGGAGAGATAGAAGGGAGTGCGAGCCCCCGGCCGCCCAAGGCTCCGTAAGAAGGAGAGAGGATCTGGGGAAAGGAGCGGACGGGAGGCGGAGGTGAGGATGAGGAAAAGGAAGCGGGAGAGAGAGGGTTCTCCCTCTGTCCATAGAGGTGACTCCAGCGGAAGAGGCGCGGTAGAGGCTAGACGAACTGGAGAAGGGAATTGGGGGTGATGCGGCGGGAGAGTCGAGAGGGAGGAGAGGGGTAGGGATAAGAAGGGTCCAAGGGGTAGGAGGGTGATATCGGGGGCGGCGAACTTCAACCTCGCCGAAAGAGAGTCCTGTGAGGCGCTTGCTCCGTCTCCAGGCCACGTTCCCACCCGCTATTCCTCCCTCCCCCACCCGTTCCATCCCCACCCCCCTCCCTCCTCTTCCCCCCCCCTCCCCCTTTACCACCCCCTTTCACTCCTCCCGTTCGTCCTTCGCCTTGCTTTGCTCACCTTCGTCAACCCCCTCGCCTAACCCTGGTACCCCTGTAAATGCGCCAGGAGTGTTAGAGACCCCGGACGTCGTCCGAAAAGCTGCGGCCGGAGAGAGGTAGTAATCCTCCCTCCCACCTCCTCCTCCTGCTTCCATATCTTCCTCTAACTCCATCTCTCTTTCTACCTCCATCTCCATTCCCTCTCTCCGCCCTTCTTTCCCCCTCTCACGAAAATTCCCCTCGATGCCAATACTAACCCTTTCCGCCTTGTATGTAAGTGTCCATAGCTGTGTGTATGCGATGTCCTTCCCACTCCTCTTTTTTGCCTTACGTCCGTTTTTTTTTTCTTTCGCTAAAATGGAGGTTAAGGGGGAAGGGATGTGAGAGGACGGAAGTCCTTTTTAAACGGCGGCTCAAGAGCTTTTTGGAGTTTTTTTTTCCCGAGAGAGGAATTTCCGCGCTTTTTTCCCGCGAGATTATTGGACGGCATCAAGGTTTGATGGTTTTGGTCGGCGCTTGGGTTGACGAGAAAGAGTGATAGCCTCGACACCTTTGAGGGGCTTTGAAATCAAAAAAACGACCACTCAAACGATTTTAATTATTGTTGGATTCCACCTGATCTCCTTAGCGACCGTTGGAGGCAATAAAAATGGGGAAAAATCGTGGCGGCGAAAAGTCGCACTTTGGTATAAGTAAGGACTGTTGATTCATGTGCTCGTGAGATATATTTTAACGCTTGTAGTCGAGATATGAAAACATCTCATGTTGATAAATGCGAAGACTAGTATATCAAACCACATTAAAGGGAGAAAATGACCAGAGATCCTGACTCGTGATCCTTAACATGTAAAGCTATGGAAAACTACTACATAAAACAAAAATTTGATATGGACAAGAAAAAAGGAAATAAAAAAATTGCGTGTCATTCACTTAATGTTATAAGAAGTGATAAAATATTTGATAACCAGAATGATCACTTGAAGATACGATCACTTGCAATAATTTATGTTCGATACATGCCAAACTAAATGAACAAAAAATAAAGTTTAACATCGAGGTATTTTATAAGTTTCGAATTAAATGAAAATTAAACAGAACTGTAACATACCGAGCCGAATATTTTCTTTCAACGCAAGTGTTAAACTCAATATGACGTCACTTTTTTCGACGGTTCGTAAACGCCAAATATAAACTATTAATACATAAGCACTGAAATTTTTCTAACAGACTGTATGTTATTCTTTTCCGGCTTTTTAGTAAAAAAAATTAATACACAACGGATGAAAGAAAAAGTTGAGTAGTTTGATTCATTCTCACTCCTTATAATTTAAAAATATAATTTCCACGTGACACATGATTAAAACCTGTTCAAAACAATGTCTACTGCAGTCACATTAATTAAACGGCTGTTTCATCTAGAGAAGCAAATCTCTAGATTCTTAATTTATAGGACCGAAAACTAAATTTTCAAGAGTTTCAAAAAAAGTTAAAACGTTCCTCTACCCTTCATATACATGCATATACACATATTTAATTATGTTTACATACAAAGGAACGCATTCACACACACACACACACGCCCACGCGAAAAATGATAAAAATCACATTTTATCATCTCCGCTTACAAGATCGAGACAAAAGTATTCAAAACATTCCAAGAACTCGAAGGGACGAAGAAATATCTCTTTCCTTTCGAGAAATTCCCCCGTCCCCTCTTCCACCTCTCTCTCTCTCTCACTCTCTCTTCCCCGCTCCGCTTTTCCCTCGTTACCGCAAACTTGATGGAATTCGCGTCTCCTTTTCCAATCTAGAAGCAGACAAGAGTTTTAGCGAGAGAAAGATGCGTCGGGGATAAGACAGGCGAGAAGGAATGGGAAGAGAGATCTCTTGGCGCGTGGGATTGGGAAGTGTGTGTGTGAGAGAGATGGAGAGAGAGGGAGAGTAAGGGAGGGAGAAGAAGGCAGGAAGAGAGAGAATTTTGAAGGGAGTGAGAGAGAGAGAGTTTGAGAAATAGAGAGATTTTGGGAAAGAGAGAGAGGGAGAGGGAAAGAGGAGTTGCAGAGGGAGGAATGGAGGGTGGAGGCGGAGCAGAGAGAGAGAGACAAAAGAGAGTGAGAGAGAAAGGGAGATCGTAAGGTGAAGGAATAATCTGGGAAAATGAAGAAGTGCCGGGTGAAAATGAAACAATGGGATGAAGAAATGAAGCAAAGGGAGAATCGGAAGAGAGGGTGATATGGGGTTCCTGGGGAACGCGAAAGAATACGGAGTGAAAGAGAAAGGAAGCAAGAGGTAGAGTTGAATGGGGAGTGGGTTGTTGGAAGAGGAATGAGATTAAAGACCGACGTTGGAATGAGAACTGAGATAGCAAGTGGGAAAAGGGAGGCTTCCTCAAGTGTGGAAGGGGGGTTTGGAAGCGAATGTTGCGGGAATGAGAGATGATCTGGATTCACGGTGAAAGAGAGAGAGAGAGTTGAGAGGGAGAGTGAGGGAAACGGGGGCGTGAATGTGGCCTTAAGTGGTTAAATGTTTAGTTGACCACGGTGAGATTTTCTCGTTTGGTAGTTCTAATCGTCCCTCTTATTTAATCCACTCCAAATTGACGCGTAACTCCGTTTTTTTGAGCAAACAATGAAAACGGTCCGTGCAATTAAACGAAATCTGTTTGAGAAAATGTTTCTTTAATGGCGTATAAAAAGTCGGCCAAGCGAATTACGCGGCATCGTTTAATATCTTTTGGTGACAGTTAAAGTGAAACGAATAACGGGGACTTATGGATCAGCCGTCCGTCTGTCCGTTCGTCCGTCACATCTTTCGGCTCCAATGTCACTAAACGTGCGTTCGTGAAATTTGGCATTGAGAACTGGTATCCAAAAAAAGAATGCAAATCTCTGTAAACGTTTTTTGTGCGTAGTTTTACAAATTTACGCAAAATTGCATAATTAAGTATTTAGAACTTCCGTCAAAACTCACTAACGAAACCAGAAAAAATTAACAAACTGTTTGTCCGCTAATGCCGTGATAAAATTACAAATCATGACTATTAGGTTATAATATATAATTTGTCGAGGTAAGATAATCGGGATGCTATATCGTATATCGTGGAAAACTAAAACAGAATTTTAATCCAACTTGATGGAGTTTCTGACAAGGCATCATTCATGGGTACGATCGAAATCGAATTGTTTTGAACTCTTAGTCCTGTCGATCTAGTGGACACAATGACAGTTGCCCTCAATTCGAAGCGTAAAGGAGAAAATGCCGACAGCAAGAACTCGAGAGGAGAGAGACATTCTTCTTAAGATGTGTGCCTTCCATACGTGTTCAAATTCCATCATTACTCAATGGGATAATTTCCAAGGCGTTTATGCATTTACTTTACATGGGTAAGTATTCAATTAGGATGGGTTTTTCTTTGGATCCTAAGGGGCCTCTGATACGCTTGAAGTCCTGGTCAATTTTCATTGATCCATTAATGTAATGTTTCGAATGATAACGGTATACCGCTTTCAAATAAAATCATAGAAATTTTTAGTTCTATCTGATAATGTATGAATATAATTTTAGGACGACGAATGATATTAATTTTATCCCCTCCGCAATTCTGATTTCTGAGCAGCGATGTAGCAAGGGAGTTGAGAGAACGGGGAAAGGAGTAAGAACATCGCCTCAGGCCTTGAAAACTGTATATATAATAATTATAAGTCAAATAAGAAAAGTATCACAGTTATTATTATCTAACTATACATATCTATAAAGAAAAGTGTTTGTATATATGAATGTTTTTTTATAGCGCAGCAACTACAGCACGTAGAAACAAGAGGAAGGTACCATTTTAACCGGAATAAAGAGTTAAGTGGTGTATTCAGGTTGTTATACCGATTTGATTAACCTTTCTAATTTTTAAAATATTTTCTTTTTTTAATTTTCTCCATTTCAATAACATAGGGATGTGTGCAGCTTATTTTTCATTTGAATTTTAAAATTACTTATAAACGTGGTATGAACTCGAGACTTGGATGGTTCTATGCAGGAAAGGACAAAGTTTTTAATTCAAGACAGAATCCGAATCCTGATCTAATTAGCGTAAACATAGGTTATATGGCCATAAAAAATTAGGGGGGAGGGAGAGCTTAATTCAATAATTATTTTTCCGTAATTTTACGCGTAATTTTCGATTTTTCAGTGTGTAAAGTATTTTTCCTTCATTTATCTAAATACCTAAATATGGACAGGTTTGCTTAGTTTTAGCTTTTTCTATGGTTAATACTGTGTACTATCTTATTCTTGCAATGTTTATGCGTTACTCGGTCTAAATTTTAGATTCATTAAATCCGTTGAAATTCAACGGGCACTTCTGCTAGTATCTAACAAAATTGAAAAAAATATATTTTTCCAAGTGTTTATTATGTGTAATAAATGACTCGTGACAAATCTTTTGGTGCCCCTTGGCTTCCGAGAGGAAAGGTCGCCCCGCTCATTCCTCCATTGGCAAGGTACAGGTTATTTTTCTGGGATTTAATCCCTTTTCAAATCATTGAACGCGAAAATATTGTATGCGGCGACCATCTCGCTGCAACGTAATTCACAATAACGTACTTTTCATATTGACGTATTTTTTATAAATCTCTTCTAATGCGTCGTGTAAAATATGTAATTTTTTCAGTTTAACGCCTCAATGTAACGTATTTTCAGGCTTACGTACAAATACATGAGATCCCAAAGGAATGTTTTTAACTGCAGAATATTTCGTCATCAGCAAATGACTCGGAGAGATGCAAGGGATGTCCGACCAGGTGACGTTTCAGGCAAAATCCCCTGAGTTCGCGAAACAAATGAAAATTCAAATTCGTTGTTTAGATTTAGAGAATTTGATCGCTGGGGAAGAAAGGAATTCCGGCACAGATGAAGTTGAAATGTGGACGAAACAAAATATATAATGGACATAACAGAGTCGCATAATCCTGAAAACTTCTTCAGCGTAATTACTCAGTAATTACGCTGAAGAAGTGAGATAAATAGGCGAAAAATGTAGTAGTGGTAGGAGATCGAACTAAAGTTTTCCGTTTTATTTTGCTGCAAGGCAACAGGTACGAAAAAGTTGCTGCTCCTAGTAAATTTGCAAAACCCCGGCGCTACAACAGCGTTTAACCTTTTCCCGCAGAATACAAATGTAACACACGTGTTTGGCTGATAAAATAACTTTTTGAAGAATGGCTTTAACAACTGACGAAATTACGGTAGAAAAGATAAAAATATTGCTTATATAGTCGAAAATCGATTACCATATGCGACTGACATTCGGCTGTAAAATGTTAACTGAAATTTTTCCGGTAATGTTTAGAGCCAATTGACTAGGGCAGGGATGGCAAACGATTTTTTTGTCGCGTGCCAAGAAAGCAATTTGTATCATCGGAATTTTAGTTAGCGTGCCACTACTTTACTCCTCTAAGAAACGTCATATTTTATATAGAAAATAACAATATTACGCGTGCCGAGTAAAATCGTAAGCGTGCTATTTCTGGCACGCGTGCCACGTAGTTGCCATCCCTGGACTAGAGTATTCCAAAAAATTAATTTACGGCGCGGGATCATCGAGGAAATGCTGATTTCTTCTCTAAATCATGGAAATGATTACCAGTGACTGAGTAATAGTCAAGAGGATAAGTTTTAAAAATGCTGAAAATATCGGGTATTATATTCTTTATCTGACAATGAGATATCAGATAAAGCTTATGCAGAAAGTTTCTATGTTCCCGGCGAAATCTGGAAAGACGTCTCCTCCAAACTTCGGCTTCCTTCAAATTTGGAAAGTTTCCAAACGTAGATGATAATTTGGAAACCACCCTTTGTTTACGGATAGCTCCATTGTGAAGAATATTATCCAGTCATATTTGGCAATGAGTAGTGATTGAGAAGGTAGAGGTAAAGCCAATGGCCTCATTCGAGGAATTGGAGGAATTAAAAATATTTATTTAGAGATCTGATGATATGACAAACGCAGTACTTAAGTCATTTGATTGGATAGAAAATAACGCGAAATATCATATTCTTTTTTAATGAAAAAAGCTAAGGTGTCTGAATATTTTACACAGGAATAAAGTATGTTGAAAATAATTTTTTCTATCCCTCTCTATATCTAGTTTGTATTTTCAATGCAAGGTACTTTAGCTACAACGCAGGAAAATGAATGTTTCGCAGACATATTTTGTATTAGATTTCACTGTAAAAATTCTGCGTGTATTCTCATTGTACTACTTTCAAAAGTTTACGGTTTCAAAAAATAATTTCACTTCCTCAATAATTACGATGCTTAAAATCAAACAGATGACTTTTTCCAAATATAATATTCCTAACTTTTAAGTTCTTTTTTTTTTAAATATTGTCGTTCTTCATAGCGCATAAAACTTAACCATAAGTCTGCTTCATTACGAGTAGCTATTTATTTTTATTTGCCTTTAATTAAACGAATTGCGAACTCAACAACCCTGTCTTGATTAAATCCGCATTCTTTTCCTAGAGTCAATATACCTCGATATAGCGATAGCGAATCTAACCTACTCTCGCAACCTAGACTGCGTAAAGAATGGAAAATCTCAAGTGTTGGGTCGAGTATCGAGAGAAGCAGAGAGAGAGAGAATGATACAGATCGAATCAGATGCGAGACACGAGTTGGAAAAGATATGGAAAACGTAGAAAGATTGATAGGCAGGTTGGAGAATAGAAGCAGGGTGAATTGATCCCCTACCCAACCCACACACACACACATACATACATACTAAACAGTCCCCTTCAAAAAAAAAATAAACCTCCAAAGGAAACGCCTCTTCACCTCCCCTCCCTCCCGATTTCGACCTCCCCACGATCTTCATACATATGGCACGTTCACCCAAGACAAAGACCTCTTCTATCCTCTCCCTACCACGACCCCTCCGTCCACCCCTTGACCCCTTCGCCAACCAACCGTTATCTGTTTGCCCTTGTCCAATAATGGGCCAGTCTCGAAACGTCCTCTTCCAGCCTTCCTAAGGCCCGACCCTTCGCCCACTCATTCTTTCACACAAAACCTCTCTTTCTACCTCCTCCTCTTCACCGCCTCATCTTCGTCGCCGCCACCATCTTCCACCCTCCCATTCTACCTCCGAACGTCTTCATAGTTAACGTCCCCATCCACCAATCTTTTCGACTCATTGTCCGCCTCTTCCGTTAAAAGTCATCGCTCGACCATTATCCTTTCCTCCGACATCTCTCGAGTCTTTAATAAATTTCTTTCGGTCTCCCATTCACTCTCTCTTTCTTTCCATCTCCGATCCTCGTTTTCACACTTCATTCCTCACGAGTCCTTATTACTCGAACTTAATTCCTCGCTTTCTTTCCCACCCCCGCGCTATTATCGCGTCAGGCCGAGCTATTTCCGGGAATAAATTCGCTCTCTCTCCCTCTCTCCTTCCATATAATGTAACATATTCGATTCTGTCTCCTCACCCACTCAAAGTCTCCGATATCAGTCGTGAAAATTTTCTACCTTTCCTTCGACGGCGGATTCCATCATTCATCGTCGTTCAACTGTCACTTCTCTTTCACCCCCGCTTCTTCCTCTACGTCGCGAACCTATCCTTCATTCCGGTCCTAAAACCTTCGCCGTCATTTTCTATAAACCCTCCCCCCCGACATCCATCACGCGTTTCATCTATTTACTTTTAAACGAGTGGTGTATTATATTTTCGTTCACGCGGTGTTTCTTCCGGTACAAACGCTACTTTTTTTCTTGGACTCAAATGTATTTTTGAATTCTTTCCCTTCTGTTTAACTTTCCCGAAGCTTTCTCTCACTAGTACCAGAGTTTCGATTTCTACATTTCTGAAATCACCTTCCCGCTAATTTTTCCACCTCGCTCATTCACTTTTAAATTATTTCTGGCGGGAATAACTCTTTCTCTTCCCTGAATCATATTATTTCGGATAGTTTCTTCCGATATCCCATTATTCTACGACACCGTATGCTTTAAAATGTTGTTCGAAAAACTTCTTATGATCGGCCTCCTTCGCATATCCCCCTTATTTCTCCCATTAACTCACCTAAACTTTTACGTTCGAATTATTTTTGCACAACCGTTTTCTAACTGGAAAAATGATCGAATATTTCAAACTCCTCCACAAGATCGAATATTTAACTTCCCTGTAGTACGGGTTTGCTCGACAGTGGCGAAACTCAACATCTCGTGACCGCAAACTTGAAAATAAACGGCGAATTCACCGAGACAACCCCGAAGTTTCAACAGTAAATTGTATCAAGTTCAATCACTTCTTTACCAAAGATGACGAAAACTGGACTACAACGAGGAAACTTAGCGCGAGTATAAAGCAGAGCATTAATGGAAGTTTCGGGGGAAGTGAATGACCTCGTTTTTCTTCAATACCCATTCGATGGGAAACAGGCAAGTTTTTTTTTCCGTTCTCCGAATCCCTTCAACTCCGTCTCCACTCGCTCACTCCCGAAAAATTCCTCTTCTCTCATAACATGCCGGGAATAAAATCTCGCGCCTTGCCATAAGGTTCTTCCATTTCACTCCTTCCACACCTCTCTCCCTCTTTCTCACTCTCTCTCTCTTTTCCTCCTCTCCCTCTTCCGAGACAAAAAAACCTCCCCTTTCTCTCTGAGAATAATACATCTGACAGAGTCAAAAAAAAAAAAACTCGACTCATCAAGGTGGTGACATGGCCATAAAAGCATCACTCCTCTCTTGCGGATCGCGCGAGTCGTTTACATCCCACTTCAAGACGAAGGCTCGAGACGTCTTCTCTTGAGGAAAGGGATTTTGAACGGCGATACAGAATCCTCCACATATTCTCCTTTATTCTCCCTCTCACCCACGCACACATTTTAACCCCCCCCCCCCCCCCCCCTACTACCTGTCATAAGCGTTTTCTTCTCCTTTCATTTAGGTGAGCAATTTCTCGGGACCTTAACCCCCACCCCATCCTTACGACCCTCTTTGCTTTCCGCCAATCCCATTCTACCTACTACCCATCGCGCTCTCCCTCCCTCTCTCCCTCGATCCCTTTCTTTCTCTACACATACCTCTCCAGCTACTTTTCCAGGAGGCGAGACGCTACTCTCGCAGTGGCGAAAATTTATCATCTTCCTCAACGCCAACCATAAAGACGACGGAGTGAAAGATAAGAGGCTCTTTTTACTTTCTCTCCGTCTATCCCTTCTCAGATTGTCTTCGCTTTCCAAATTTTATCCTCTTGCGGGACATTCTTGTGTCTTACCACAAAATTTTACTACTTTTCTCACGTCTCTTTACAAATAAATGGCGTTGAATCTCTAAGTCGTACTTCAAAGAAAGTGAGGTGACATTTCTAATTTTTATCAAAATTTCGGGCGAGTTAACTTCATTTTAAGGTCCATGTACAGTGAAAGGGAATTTCCTTGCTTCCATTAATAGAAAACGCAAATTATTCATGTCCAACTGTAAATTTTTCGTCATCATTGTCTTTAATATTTAAATATGAAAGTGTTAATGTGAGAACAGTTGAAAATCAAAGATGGAGCAAGAGTGAATTTATTCGTTTTTTTATCCTTTAATCACATCATTTTCTTAGAAGTCTGTGTCTTCGTTTCTACACGACCCAATTTCTACAGCGTTTGTCGTTTGTCTTTTAAAAATTTCCACTCAGCTGCCATCTCCCATCCATTAATTCCTCCTACCTTAAAAGCCTCTTAATTTTTCTCAAATCCTTTCCTCCTCTTCCTCACTTCCCGTGCCTCATATCTCTTTTTTCGTTCGTTTTCATAACTTAGTTCTCTTTTTAATCTTCCCTTGATTTATATTGATTCCTCCAGATCATCCGTCTCCCATCGTGAATTTAGAAACACTTTTTTTTGATTGGGCAGCAATTTTCTTTTGGAGAGGCTTCATCACGCTCTTTTCCTAACTCATGTCATTCCGGTGTATTTCATTTTTCCTCTCCTTCTTCCTTTATCCCTTATAGCTCATTATTTCAGTTTTCTTTTACACCTTCACCTGACAATTTTCATTGTTATCTGAAACAGATTGACGCTTCGGTATTTCCTGATTTTTTTTTCTAACAAGTTTTTTTGTGCGATCTCGAAATTCGCAGGTTTCTGCTAGACGTAGCATGAGTGGGTCGGGTTGAAAGTGGATAAATTTCGGGGATCTAGTTCGGATTGGGTTGTATACGTCCATGGTTCATTGGGAATAAAAATATTCAGACTTTTATTGCAATAAGTTTTAATATTAAAAATAATCTTCACATCCATGGCGTTAAATCTCGAAGAGCACGGTGAACGGATAACGTCAAAGCTAATTAAAGGGTTAAACGGATGTTTAACCCTTTAATTAGCTTTGACGTTATCCGTGCACGACCATTTCCGTGTGTTTTGTGTGTGTGTGTGAGCGAATGTATGCAGGCGCGTCGAGTGTGATATCTTTCGAGCGACCATGTTTTATCTCGCTAGACATCGATAAACTAATTGTTGCGGATTAATGAATTAATTTTCAGATAGATATGACACCATTTTATTTGTTGGTGCATTCGATACTAACAAAACTACATAAATTTCGTTGCAGATATTAGTAACTGGAAGACCAAAAATTAAACATGCTTGGTTACAAAACATTACTAGAAATCTCTCACACTTTATATTAAATAATACTAACTTCAAAAAGTCATAATCGCATATGCTATTAAAAAAGGATAGCTTAAAATAGAATATTGCTATAAGCACGTTTTTTATAATTATTTAAATTAAAAACAGCACGAATGGCCATGTTTTGCTATGTTTAACCATCCGAAAAAGAGACGACACATAATTGCATCGGTTATTTCTGTAATACCTCTGTCGGTAGCAAGGACTATCCTTCCGTGAATCCTGCGCCCCACGCTACAGAACGGGGAAAAGGAAAACAAAAACCCAAAATCCGTTACGCCGCAAAGGAATTTCATTTGGGAAGATCCAAGTAGAGAAAGAGAGAGAGAGGGCAAACACAAGTTACCCCTTAAACTTGTGGACAGGGAGAGATTTCATAAGACCTCCTTTTGCGTCCTCTTTGAGAAGAGATTAAACCGTCACGGAAACACTACGGATCTCCGGATGATTTAAAACATCGATCGGATGAGTTTTACTGCAAAGGCAGCTCTCTCGGCCGAACAGTAATACGGAACAATCAAAATATAATGACGTTACCGTGCAGCAAGCTCGATACTTTAACAATGTGATGTTTTTCTTCAGCCGTGTCCCATATTAAATTCTGCCGGAATCGGCGTTCTCGAAAAACGTCTCTCGTTGGTACCACGACTCGAATTTTAAGAATCAATTCTCCATTTAAATTAAATCAACAAAATACATATTTCACATTTCTCAGATTTCATCGCAAACGCATTGAAATGTTTTCTCATCGCAAGGAAATTATAACTGACACAAAGCTTATACGCAGTAAACATTAGAGTGACGATATTTCAAATTCGATTCAAAAAGGCATCAACAACGTCTTTCAAACAAAATTAAAATAAAATCACCAGTAATGTTAGTGGTTTATTTCTAGTAAATAACGTCTTGCCTATGGAAGTTCAGTAAAGGCATATTATAAACCCCCCATCTCAGATTTTAAAAGTGAAGTATAATAACAAAAAATATTTAACCACTCGAAAGAGTTGTAGCGTGCAATTTTAAAACTCAC
This sequence comes from Uropetala carovei, assembly GCA_036926305.1. Lineage (NCBI taxonomy): Eukaryota > Metazoa > Arthropoda > Insecta > Odonata > Petaluridae > Uropetala > Uropetala carovei. The sequence continues at coordinate 190,442 of JAXCHB010000022.1, forward strand.
ATCGTCCTTTTAAACTCAAAATCCAACAACCATTTCAATAACAGCTCAGAGCAGGTGTGGGGAAACTTTCGACGATACGGGCCGCATTGACCGTTGTAGTTGCTTAGGTGAGCCGTATTAACAGATGAAAATGCCTCGACGGGCCACATTAGGATCCACATCGGAAGTTACTTTAGAGAACGCGAAGGTTTCTATCTTTGAAAATTGATAATTAATAACATTTAATTGCAGAAATTTCACAAGAAAGATTTTCAGGCCCTAATTTTAACCAAAGAAATTCGAGATTATCTGTGTTACATTTCATGGTTCGCTTTCGTAATGACACCGCGGGCCGTATAAAGTGCTCCCTCGGGCCTGATGTGGCCCGCGGGCCGTAGTTTCCCTACCTCTGGCTCACAATCAGAGGAACGAGTATAGTTTTCAATGTACAAGCATATCTCATACTGCATTAGAAAGTCAGCAGAAAGCAGAAGTATCCACCATAGATGGGAAAATTCCGGTTCCGAAACAAGGAAAGGTTCCGAAATGGTTCCGTTCCTGGATCCGAAACCGGAACGGAAAAACTGTGTCGGAACCGGAACCTGAATCGGTACAACGATGTCAAAATATTGTTCGGAACGGTTTCGGAATGGTTCCCTTAAAAATGAATAAATTATTATTAATATATCTACATATTTAAAAATTTAAAGCATAGACTATTTGATTTATACGATTGTATTTTTATACAAATTTACGCTTTGAAAATTGTACGCTTCTTTTCACAAAGTCGAATGTCTTTAGCTCGTGTCAATTTTATCAATCCGAAATTGATCGTGTAATAGTTGCGCTGATAAAATAAAACGAGGAAGAAAAATAAAATTTGGAGTGAATGTGTGGAAAGAAATCTTACCCATGTAAAATTAGGATGCGGCCCGCGAAGCCATGATGAAAAAGCAAGTCGAAAATTTTAACACACGAATTTATACATTTTTATGAAAATTTTGTTAATTGAACTTTTAATATTGAAATGTTAGCCATAAAAACATTACTTTGATACGATTTTAGCTTGTATGGCACCTTAGAATATATTGGTAACTTCAATTTAAACTCTAATCCAACCCGTAGAAGAATTTGCAGCTTGCGACGCGGCCCGTCGAATGAATAGATAACCCGCCATGTAGATTTACAGGAACGGAATATGTAACGCGGGGATTTTTGCTTATTTACTGAAACGCGCTATCCAGATCTTTAATATATTTCTATCTGCCCACTTATAAAATAATTTTCAGAAAATAAAAAAAAATCCCCTAAGGGGAGAAAGAAGGAAGATCGTAAAACATCAGCTTCGAATAAAGGCACCGTTTTAGACATTTTTATAGATCCCAAATCCAAGATAGAAATTTGAAAACAAACCTCCAAGGTGGCTAACAACGGGCCTGTTACAGGCATTCCGTCTGAAAGATTTTCGTCGTAAATTTAGGTTGCTGAGAGAGCAATAACACTCGATAGCGAATTAAAAAGTTTACCGTTATAAAAATCGAAAATTTTGTGATGTAACAGAAAGAAAGAAAACGTAATGTAGTGATAATTCATTATGATATAGATTAAACCCTAGTAGCATTGAGTGGTAAACACATAGTGGTAGCATAATATGTCCAATGTACTGTATTGATATGTATTATTTGGGAAACAAATGTGTCAAAAATATCCGCCAGGAACGTAACCCCTATAATAACTGTTATCGAAGTTCTTATGGGAATCTTTGTTTCGCTATACGTTGTTTCGTTATAAGTCGCATTTTTCAGGTACGCATCTCCGACGTATAGCGGGGTATTACTGTATTCAGAAGTTGAATTTCTTGTGTAAATGATCAAAGATGTTTTTTTCTAAGAGGGCGATTCAAAAAAGGCTTAATGAATTTGAAGACGAAAATATAAATCCAACGTCTTGATGCTATCGACAAGATAAAACTATATCTTAATTATCCGCCAAACAAAATTTTCTCGTACAATATTTGTACTTATCGCGTAAATTAAAAAGAACCAAAAAGATCACACATAAATCGTTTCATAAACTACATGCTTGGGCAGAGGGGGGTAATTTTTATCTGGCTTCAAGGTGACTAACTGTCTGAAGCCGACCCTGACTGTAAATAATTCACGGTGTAAATAATTAGCTAATTCGTGTTCTAAGGTTTATTTCCTATTCCCTTTAAGAGCTGACAATATAAATATTATTTTTAGCCGTTAGTTGTTTTCTAAATAAGATCACTCAACACTTTAATTTTATTTCGACAAATTTTGTAGAGGTTCCTCTGGAAATACCCGATATTTATGTGGCCAGCTGCTTGGAATATAACTACAACTATCCAAATAAATGCTGTTATTATATTACAATCTTTGAATGCATAAATAAATTGAATGAGTAAAAATACAATTTCAATAGGTTGAACCTAAAGTAGAGGAAAAAAGAAGCACGACTCGAATAAAAAGACGAAATAGTTTTGAATTAAGAAAGGGAATTTTTTTTAAACAGATGAACTTTTGTCGAACTACTTTTAAGAAACATCTTATTTTGATTTAATTGAAAAAAACTGTAATTAATGTAAAATTTTAACAGTAAAAAACACATTCTTTAAAACTAGGAACGGTTCCGGAACCGTTCCCTCTTTTGATCACTCGGAACCGAACCTGGAACGGAACGAGTTGAAAAATTTAAGGTCGGAACCGAACCGGAACTTCCCAGCTCTGGTATCCATCATGAGCGCAAGACAGAGGAACTTTTATTCAATTTATTCAAATAAATAACAATGTCGAATCCGAAACAGCAACCTCCCACTCTCGCAAAAAAAAAGGACATCTTTTTTTATGCCGCAGGAACGAAGGAAGCGTGCGACAATCGAAACGAGTCTGACGCCGTGAGTAAGAGAGAGATGACGCCGCCATTGGAATTCAGAGGGGCGAGGAGAGGGGAGAGAGAGAGTAGTAGAGATGGAGGAAGTAGAGGAGGAGGAGGAGGAAGGAGACGAAAGGGGATGAGATGCGCGTCACTCCGCGGGCGAAAGAATCAATTCCAACCCCGCTACCCTACACACTCCATTCCCCTCGCTTTCTTGCCCCCAATTCACCTCGTCGTCCCACACTGACCTTTCTTCTGCCGCAGCAGAGCATCGCTGCTGCGGTGTCCGGAGTCCCACTTGGTCTCGTACCGAGGCCTCTGGAGCGACGCGGTATGCCTCCGAGCTTGGCGCCCGGGGGTAGACAGCGTCGGGGGAGGGCGCGGAGGCGGAGGAGGAGGCGGCGGAGGAGGCGTCGGAGGCGGCGGAGGCGGCGGTGGCGGCGGTGGGGATCGAGGGGGGGAGGCTGCTGCCGCGGGGGGGCGGGGTGCATGGGGCGGCGCTCCCTCCTTCCTCCGACGCCTCGGCCGCAGACGCCGGGGACGTCGCCGCCGCTTCCTCCGCCTCCTCCTCCGCCTCTACAGCTGCTCTGGACGCTCTACCGAGGAAGCCCTCGACCGTCATGCCCTGCGGGTGGACGAGAGAAAAAAAAAGGATGGTTCAGGTTATGAACGAGAGAGGGAGGGAGGAAGAGCGATGCGCGACGGGGAAGGGGAATGTGTGTCACGACACGCCGGGACACGGTCGCGGCGACGGGACGTGCCGAGTGCACACGCTCGCACGAGGATCTCGCGTGCCAGACGGGAATTATTTTTGGATCCGCGCATTTTTTTCGGGAGGCTTTATTTGAGACCGTAATGTACACGGTTTTTTTATGTCATACTCGTATTAAAAGCGTAAGATATAAAAAATGTCGCAGTAAGCTTTTTTTTTCACTGATCTCTCAAAATCTAAATGAAAACATATGAAAGTTAAGGTGTTGTATGCACGATCCGTGTAAGTTAGAGGATCTTATAATTTTTTGCGCCATAATTAAAACACACAGATAAAGTGACGCTTCCTAACGACTTAAACTAGGTCAAGAAAAATTAACGAGCAATACAGTTTACAAACAAAAATACGTATACAGAGTAGCAAATAATGACTAAAAAAGACATTATTATGAAAAGATACGGAAGACTAGTATATAAATACGGTGTGTGCATTTTAATTCAAGTTAATCTACCCACATCATCACAAAAATGGATTTTAATTTATTTTTAATACGTTATAATATATTTAACGTATAGGTCAGGGCTGGCGAACCTTTTTGAGATCGCGTGCCCAAATTGTCGATAATTTTCGGAGGAATTCTTTAGGTGCCCATGGGAATTTTGAGCAGCAAAATAGTGTCTTGAAGTCTTTCTTCATCATTATTAATTATTATTATATATTATAATTATTATATATTATTACTGTTATTGTAAGAATTTTTTACGGAGAGAGAACAAAATACTTGAAAACATTCTTAGAAAACTTGTTAAGGCAACAAATAACGCTTCTGAATTGTTTTAAATGAGACAGGTTTAGAAATGACGTTATTTATAACTAGTACTTCATAAAAGACGAAATGAATGACTTTAAGATGATAATAAGAGACAATTAACAAATTTGTAAGAAATAAAATGAATTATTAATTTATATGTAATTTTTATTTGTTTTATTTTAAAAATTTATCTGCTTGTATTCATTTTGCTTTACTTATGCAAATTATAACAGAGAGAGATTCAAATAAATGCAAGCATTTTAGGAAGCCTGTTTAAATAATCAATAGCATATCTATATTGTTTTAAATTATGTAATTTAAAAATAACATTATTTCAAAGTAATACCAGATAAGCTACGGAAGAAATACCACTGTGGCAGTACTAGAGTAACAATGATAAGCCTTGGTTAATATTATATTACATAAAAAATTAAGGAAAAGAAAATAAACATTTTTCTATCAATGAGATTTTTGCTGCTGTACCAAGGATGACAGATATTTTATATTAGGTTTGTACTTGGTTGTTTTGAGAGCTATGCATGCAGCACTAGCTTCTTCGTTAAGACTACTCCTAAAATTAGACTTGACAATGTTCATTACTGAAAACAATGACTCATATGAATATGTAGATGAAAATACTGATAGTACTGCCATTGCTACATTTTTCAGACAGCCAAGTTTCAGGAATGGAATTCCAGACTTTTAGAACTTCATTTTCTGCAACCGACTAACCGATCTCTTTCAATATTTTCTAGTTCAGCTCTTAAATCGACAAACCTTTGCCTTCAAATTCGTAAATCAGTCAACTGCATCTCAAAATTATTCAAATAAATCCATTACAACCTTTCCAAATTCAGTTTGTCTAATATTACATTGTCTGCACATTTTATGAATTTTGCAGTTTCTTCAAATGGCCTGAGTAAATATTGAAGAGAATTGTTTAATAGTTGAATCAATAGTGCTGTAAAATTGCACGTGAAGGCTATGAATGTCTGGTTTTTTATGGTTTTTAATATCATTCATGTGTTTTTGTAGGCTTGGAAAACATTTATGTGCCATTGTTGGCATCACGTTTAAAAATTTTCTATTTGATTTCAAACGCTTTTATGTTATCACACATAACATAAATTTTTTTGCCAAACTCATATAATTTGGTGTTCAAGTATTTTAAATGCAAGGAAAAATCTGTAAAAAAACATCAATCTACAAATCCATGCAACGTCATATAATTCTTGAAATGACAATTTTTCATTCGTCAAAAACACGAATTTCATCAAAACACTCAACAAATCGTTGAAGAACACAACCTCGACTAAGCCATCGAATATTATTGTACATAAGTAGTCCGTTGTACACCGAATTCACCTCGCTAAGAAAATTCTGAAATTGTCTTTCTTTCAAAGCACGCGCAGAAATAAAATTGACTACTTTGGTTACAATTTTCATCACTTCTTCAAGTTCTTTAATGCCAGCTTTTGCACACAAAGCCTCCTCGTATACAATACAGTGAAGTCCAGTGGAAGTCCAACATATTTTGTCCGAACCAAAATTGTCTCTCGCGTCTCCAACTGCCACCGTAATACGCGCAAACTATAAAATGTTTTTTCCAAAGTCAAGTGCTTGCCCAGCCGGCGGCCTACTGAGAAATCTCCTGTCAACACTCCCGGTTTGTATAAAATAATTATTCATTCACAGCATCATTTGGTAACTATGATAATGAAATACCACATCTACGGCTTCAGCGATATATACGAGGGCGAATCAATAAATAAGGTGAATTTAAGTGTAGCATCAACACAGTTTATTCCAAAAACATGCACATACACTATATATATATAAAACCTCTAAATATAGACACCCTTAACATTATGAATCTCCTTAACGTAAATTTCGCGATTTCGAGCCAGTAGAATTTGGATAAATGTTTAACATAATCCAGCAGCGCTCAGAAAAAAATTTTTCGGATAGACAGGCGAAGATCTGGTGGAAAAGGCAAAGGTAATTCCCTCGAGCGTTAGGACTAGGCTTTGGCACAGACTCATAATCATAAGATATATCTTCCATTCAGAAATATCTCCCGCAAAAAAAAATAATGGTCCGCGGGATAAATTTTTCTCAAAGTGCGGAGCTCGACAAAATTTCCCTCCGTCTGTACGTCAGAGAGAGTGGTACCGAATCCTCTTTCTCCCCCCTTCCCACGAACGAAAAGAAAAGAAATATTCCATTGACAGAATGTTCCCGAGGAAATTTTTCGACAAGAAAACGTCTTCGCCCCGAAATTCCAGGCGCGGGAGCAGATGCACATAAAATATTCAGCCGGATAAAGGAAGTGGAAAAGTATATTTAGTCAGAAAAATGCTACAATCCGAATATTTTTTTAAAGCCATAGAAAAAACGTTGGCTTCACAAGCTTTTCTTTTTAATAAAAATCTGGATTTAATGCTACACGCTCGTAATTGTCAGATTCTCAACAACGTTCAAGCGTAAAAATGTTCTTCCTAGTAAAGCGATAGAGCAAGCTCGCCATTATTTTCTCGTTTAAGTCTCCTAGCTTTCAAATGCGGCAACAGCTCGTGACGTTGTCGAGACGAAGACATTTCTAGTCGTTCAAGCTCCGACAAAAGGGCGCTTCATTTAGAGTTTAAAAATTATTTTTTTATCTAAATTGAAACGGACGTGCAGTCACTCAGCAGTATGAAATATACAACTAAAAATTTTTAAGGAAAAAACCTTCGATTCGCTAACTAAAATGGATAAATAAAGTTTTTATGAGAATATCTGATTATGATCATACTCAATCTAATGCTCATAAAAATGGTAAAATAACTGGTGAGCCATTGGATTTATAATTTATCAATACCTAGGCTATTATTCCAAAACTTATATTTTATATTTTGCTATAAAAAATTAAGTATTTCTTCGAAACTTTATGTTATCATTATTTTTCATTTTTAGCATTAAAATGCACGTATTAATCTTCTTATTAGTTCATAAACATGTATTATTATTTCTTTTTCAACAGAAAGTTTTTTGTCCGACCTGGCGAAACCGAGTGGCGAGTCTTTTTTGGTACGGTGTGAAAGTTTTTAGTAAAGTAATCCAAGGAGAGTATAAGCAGATTATCGTCTTGAGAAGTGTTATTTGAATAAAATGTCTTAAAGTACTTATATAGTTTAAATTAAATATAATCTAATATGTTTATCTTGAACGTATAAACTTCCTAGGTTCTAAATTCGATTTCAGCATTTCAATAAAAACTCAAACACTTTTTTTGTTAACTGAAATCCATATAAATATTTAAATATTCCTCTTATTAACACATCATACTCCAATATAAATTGGATAAATTACGCCTTGGAAAAATCTATGCAATACGGAAGGTCTTTCTATTGGAAATACTGATTCCGCCATGAAGGCGAGTAGATCGACACTTAAAAATTGAGTACATTGAATCTCTCACCAGAAAATGACATGAAGTAATTTAGGTCACAAACAAAGATTTTCCTAGAAAAGGGCTTGTGTCGGAAATACTGCCTACTCAACGTCGGAGAGTGTGATGCTGTGGACCGGATGAGGATTAACGAAGGAGCTAAAGTAAATCTGTCATTAAACCAAAGGTTTCCTCTATACTGGCGTGCCAAATGTTGACTCTTTCACTTATGTTTGTTTGGCTAAGTATATCTCATGTAATTGATATTTTTAGAGTCGCAGAAGAGACTCTGTAAAGCATAGACCGCTATTAAAATTCAATTTCTAATTTTGGTTAAGTTAATTAAAGTTGCCTGCTTCTTATAATAATTATTAATAATTCTCAATAGTAAATAGAATAGACGAATTCTAAAGCACATAATCGCGCATTAATTTTATTATATGGTTCCTTGCAAATCTTTATTTGCTTGTTTTGGCTCGCAAGGACCGATATAGTCACACAGTGAATTCTTTACACACGAAAGCAAACTCTGAAGGTATGATCCGAATGCAAACATTTATTTACAAGAACTGGCAAATATCATGTTAATTTTCGATTTTAATCGTGTAGAAATAAATTAAACAAAAAAAATTTCCTCAGCCACATTTCAAATATCACATCAAAACTTATACAAATATAATATTAATGCATTATCCTGGTCTAGAATTCTCTCAAGTAGCCATTCCCGAGATTATTTATTCCTAATTTGGATGGAATAAAACCAAGGGAGCAATAGCGGCTTGCCTGGTAGTATACAATGTAGGGGCTTATAAGTAAGTTGGGTGGCATAAAATCAAGGGGCATTATAGGTTTTCCTGGTTGCATACACTGTAGGGAAAATCACCGTACGTTGGGTGGCACTAATTCAAGGAACATTTGCTGTTTGCCTGGTAGATTATGCTGGGCAAAGTAGTGTTTATGTTGGGTGGCATAGAAGAAGCGAAATATTTTAAGTTTTGTGGTATACATCTTAAGGGTAAACTAGTGAAAGCTAACAAGAGTGAAATGATGGAAATTCTATAGTATATGCTAGAAAAAATGCGAATAATATTTATTTTTACATGATAACGACAGGATTCGAACCCGCAACTGACAGCTAGACACGCTAACCACCCTTCTATCAATAACTCAAGTAATTATCGAGATAGAAACTCAATTTCGCAGGAATACTCGATTCACATATTTTAAATCGATGACGAAAAAAATCTCGAAAAAAGTCCTGAGTTCGATTCCAAGGAATACGTTTATATTTCCCAAAAAATAACAGGTAAAAAACGACTTTTCAACATGCAGGCTTTCATTCTTTCTTAGATTAAAATTAGAAAGGATTAATCTAAGATTTTCGGAACTTAACTATTTTGAAGAAAATATTATAAAATATCTTATACTGTTCTTTTTCCGCCTACATTTCGAAATCACTCATATTAAACGTTTATAATTCACATATTTTGGGGAAATATTCCGATTTTAACGGGATGTTTTCTTTCCTACCAATTACAAAGTTTAACTAACGATAGCCCGTCATATACAACTCGATAAAGGATCCACAGATAGTGCATCTCACTTCAGGCATTAAATTTATAAAATAAAGACGAATTAAAACACATTTTTGAACAGAATAAGAATTATCTTTTGAAATGTCCATATTTGATATATTATTTCGACCCGTCATATTAACGGGCTATTACCTAGTTTAACTTATATGCGTGAGTGCATAAGACTGATCACAAATGCGAATATAGAGAAGGAGAAAAATACTGAACTTGACCGGGAATCGAACCCGGGTCTCCCACTTGCTGGGTAGTTTCTTTAAACAACTAAGCTATCAATCCGTGAGAGACCCGGGTTCGTGTCCCGGTCAAGCTTAGTATTTTTCTCCTTCTCTATCTTCACATTTGTGATCAATCTTACGCATATAAGTTAAATTTCCATTATTTCGTTCTTGTTATTTAACATATTCTCAATTGTGGAATAAATGAGGGGTGTTTTCCGCTGTGCCTCAGTGAGGACATCTAATGTATTAAGGTTTACTATTGAGTTATCCCTTTCTTCACCGTAAATACCCCAATTCGAGAAAGGAGAATTAGACCGACTTGATATAACAAACCCCAAATAGGGCAATATTTCCGCTGTTTTAAGTGACAAAGGCATTTTTAAATGTTTAGGCAGCGTATAAATGGCATTATAATCGTAATAAGAATATTTCGAGGTAGAAATTTGATTAGTGTTAGTGCAAATGTAGCATAAATCATCACAAATATTGCCATGAAGCTCTCCATAACTAATTCCCGCAGTAGCAAATATTAAAGTTGATACGATGGCTCATTTGACTCATATTGTGATTTGGACGGTCGATTACTGCTGGGTTTATCATCGACTGAATCTCATCCCTAATAAAATTTCTTATGGCATTCAAATCTCTACCGTGAGTCAAACCATCGCCGTTGAATATACTTTTCATCGCTTCAAACGCTTTTTTATTTGTTTCAACTAAACGCACAAAAATCATTATTCATGATTGGTATGTTAAACACCACTTCACTCCATAAGCGTTGTATAGAAAATGTCAAAAATATGCCTGCTGAAATGATAACGACTTAAATATGTAGGGACATGTTACGAGATGCAGTAAACCAGTATATGCCCATGTTCTGTCGATAAAAATTCACTCCTCTTCATTTTCCATTACCCCTCGCAAAAGAAAATCATTGCGTTCATTTTCCATTTATATGAATTCGATAATTCTTTTTCAGATAAAACCGCATATCTGCTAAACGGCCAGATTTTACACACTTGAAATGCATAAACCCTCTATCACGACAAAGAGACCGCAATACTCCGATGAGAATACCTTCATCATCAAGGCACGACGGAACAATAGAGACTGTGGTAGTTATTTACTGCAACGGACGGGCATGTAATTCTCGGATCTCTCTCCTTTGATCGGTATGCCTTTCCATTTTAAATTTCAAAAGCGCGACGGAATCTTTTACGTCATGGAATCCTCACTCTCCCTTCTCTCCTACGTCCCACAACCCACAATCCCCACCCTCCTCCCACCCCCACCCCACCCTTTTGCCGCGAGCGCGCATCTTCTTTCCACGGAATCTCCGGGAATCGTACCGACAGCTTTGCGCACCACCGTCACTTCATGCCTCCTCCCTGGTGCTTCTACCCTTCCTCCTACACACTCCCCCCCCACCACCACACACCTCCAAACCACCCCCTTTTACCCCCCTCCCCCACCTCCTGTGCAACCCTCGCATCTCCCATCTTCCTCCTCCCTCCACCATTGTTGCGTCACCTGAATACCCATTGTCTCCCTTTTGCGTGTTTACCTGCTAAAGTTCTCCCGTCCCCTTTTGTGTTTGTCTATTCAACTTATACACACGATCCCGCGCCGGTGCCTTACCCCACTTCCTTCCATATTCATCCCAAAAGCCCCCTTTTTCCTTATCCCTCGTCGAAACCTCCCACTCCCTTCCCCCACCCCACTCCCGCTCCTCTCTCTATCTCTCTCTCTCTCTCTCTACTCTCCTCTATGCTACTAAATCAAACATTTCGTCTTGGCGCGGAGGTTGGCAGTCGTGAGAGAAGGAGCAGTAGTAGCAGGGAGGACCGCTCCAGAAGGACCTCGAATAAAAAAAGAATTGTTAAGTAACAATAAATAAGTAAATGCAGGTCTCTCGTTCATTTTTTTTCTCTACAGACGAACCACGCGCGAGCGCCTCTTCGCCTCAATCTTTCGATCGGTTACTCTACTTTTTTTTATAATTTATGTATTTCCTCTTCCTGTACAACTCCCTCCGATTTATTCAATCAGCAGCACACACGCGGTTTTTTATTGAAGCAATTAATTTGGATATAATAAAGACAGGGAAGACATAAAGACGGGGAAGAAATGAACGGGGACTTTTTTATGTTTTCGAAAATTCCCCGAGTTCCTCGAAAACCCACGCTGCTTCTTGCTGGAGAAGGAATAAAAAGACATCCGTTTGCCTTGCGTAATGCTCGCTCTTAAATTATGGGCAAAACGAGCACTACTTTGGGAGAGATACGGAGGAAGAAAATCGGCCGTCTCTTGCCCCGCGATGCGGAATAACTAACATATATTTTCGAAATGCCACTCTTGGGATTAAATTTTTTTTTAAACTAAAATGTTTACTTCGAAAGTTCTTAACGACGATGTAGTGACGACTCGTGGAAACGATTGCGCTGAATTAATGTGCATTATTTTTTCGTCTGTGCAATGAACTGTTTAAATTAAATGTTCGTCTCTTTAAGATTTTTCACGGCTGTGCAAATTGCATGATTTCGACATAATTTTAAAAACGTCGACTTACGTCAAGTGGAAGATGGATCGCAACATCAACCAATACTTTCTTAAAGCGCATAATAAACGTAATCTTTAAAGTTTTACTATATAAATGTCGTCATTCAGTATAAAACGAACATATATATCGAAATAAAATAAGATCGGACGGACGACGCCGCTGAAATAAAAATCAGCTTTACTAGCTTTTTTTATGTAATTTACCAGACTGGATAGCTTCGGAGATGAAACCCTTTTACAAAGACCCCTATGACGCATCACGCATCGTTCTATTCTCGTGTTTAATCGGTCGTTCGCGGGCATGGAATAATGCATCATTCACTACTGTCCTCCCACTCGCACACGCAGATTGGACGGGGGAAAAAAACAGAAACGTAATATTCTCGATTTTCCCCAACATCCTTTATCGCGCTTCTTTTTACTATCTTTTATAGCGGACCTGCAACTGCCCGGCCGTTAATATTACGTACGTCCGACCCCCTCGCGCCATCTAGTCCTTCCACGAGCGTAGGAGACTGAGAGGAGGAGGTGGAGGGTAGGGAAAGAGGGAGGCGGCGGCGTCGTCGGTAACGGCAGTGGCCGAGTACCGACGCCCCCTCATTAACTGCTGTCGGAGGCGTCGGCGGAGATTCCTCCCACTCCTCCCGGTGGCAGTGGCGGCCGGTAATCGCGAGAGGTCCTGAAAACGGGACGAGGTCATAATCAGGGGATGTAAGTGCGAATAGCGTCCGCGACGCGGGAGACGGAGGCGCAACTGTCTTTTTCGAGACACTTCCGAATGGTTATCTTTGCGGAGGAAGATGCAGGTTGTCGAAATAAACCGCGCGCATTGTTCCCTTTGTCCGGCTTTTGTCGGGTGCTCTCGAAGTTTGTCCCGTCCTTATTCATTCTTTTCTTATGGTCTAAAAATGTATCGCCGTATTTACGTGCGCTCATACGCAGTGACGTATTCTGAGAGATACAGCGACTATGGCAAAATCTTTGGGGAACGCTTTAATTATATAGAATATTGTTTTTATAACGTATTAATAAATAATAATGGAATTTTCATTAAAATAAATTAAACGTTTGAGCATTAAATTATTACTTATTTGTGGGAAAATAAACTTTCCACGGGGCCTTTTGTAAGCGGTGCCTATGGCAAATGCTAACTTCGCCATATCCTAGCTACGGTACTGTCCATATGAGTCCGATTTTCTATCACATCTTTTTAGCGTACGGTATTCACTAAATCGTCCTAGATAAAAATACCGAATGTTCCTATAAAAGGAATTCACTGCGTTAAACATACTATCATAACTGATAATTAAATTTAACGATGTTTTATAATAATCAGATTAAAGATTTCTAACTTTGGTATGACCCTCGAGATGAAATTAAATTGAAATAACGGCGCGAGGACGTAGTATACGGCGTTTTAATGGCCAATGCGTCTCTTTTTTGCTTATCCGAAGATGAACTCAGGACCAATTTAAACGACAGAAACAAAAAAGAATCTACCCCCGATGCCGTAATGAAACTGCAGTCATTGTTTTCACTTCCTAATGAAAAAAAAAATAACCCGTCTGCTACGCAGCCGTAAATTTCGATGAGCTCGGGGAGACAGAAAGAGAGAGAGAAAAAAACGCGAATTTCTCGAACAACTTTGTAGCCGAAAACGAGAGAAAAAAATAGCTTCATTAAGAGAGACGTATGACGCCACAAAAGCCCCGGCAAGATTTATAAATTCGAATTAATTCGAATTCCGATTTTTGTTTCTCTCTCTCACGCGGTAGTCAACTACCTACGAAGTTTCGAGTGATTTTTTTTCGGGCGAGAAGTATTTATAATGTCCCCTGGTGGAAGTTATTTAAAAACTCGGCAAGGAGGTAAATCAACCGAGTCTGGTAAAAAAAAGCACTAAAATAAAATAAAATCCGCAGCGGACCGGAGAATTAATGTAATAACTAGGGCAAGTGACCGTAGAACGACCTTGGAAATAAGATTTGCGCCATTTCCGCGGGCCTTAGGACTCCCTCCTCTCTTTCTCTCTAACCACACACTCTCTCTCTCTCTCTCGCCAAAAGAGGATTTCGCCAACCGAATTAATTCCCTTTCTCTCCCTCTCTCCCTCTCCCTCTCTCCCTCTCCCTCTCTCCCTCTCTCTCTGAAACACTCCCATTCCGCCGCAGAAATGTCCGCTTTTACGCGCCGGTTGATTCTCTCTTAAGTCTCTTTCCTTCGGGAAAAAACGCCGCTCTGGGTTGTTTATCGAGGGCTGTGATCTATAAACTAGTGCATTTCTGCTCTGCACTCAACGTTTCATTCAATAGAGAATTACCAAGATCGTCTTATAGCTAAACGTCAAATGGACACAATATGCATCTCCAATAGTCGATCGTTTTCACGAACATCTTTACGGATTTGCGTCAACTTCTACTTGATGACCGTCGAGAGAATCGAAATTCTACGACGGTGTGGTCTTCGTTCATTAACTTCACTCAGGGAGTGTCATCATCGGTTTTTTATGAAATACGAGGGTTGCCCAGAAAGTAATTCACCACATTTTTTCTCAGTCAAATCATATTTTTTAAATTTGAAACTTTCAGTGCTAGTATAAGTTTGAAATGTGCTGCGTTTGGATGCCGAGTTATGAAGCATTCCGAGAGATACCACAGTTGCAGTGAATCTCAAAAATGGCGCCTGTCAGTGAGGTGCGTTCCAAACAAAGAGACGTGATTCAATTTCTAATTTAACATTTTTACGAACACCGTTTTAGTCCTTATAGGTTCGTGATTCGAGCTTGATTTTACCATGCATACCTGTAGTCACACTATGAGGCGAATGCGCGCCAAGAAAAGAATCTTCGACCTCAAAAATGCACTGAAATGTAGACGACGACGACATTTAAGTTATTAATCAACGATGACATTTTCTAGAAAATATATATACGATAAAATATATATGTATACGATAAAAAAATATATATACATATATATATACGATAAATATTTCTTTGTTATCGATTTCATTTTCAGAAGGTGACGTTCTGCGGAGTTTCCGAGGTTGAGCAAAGTTCGTAAGATCGAGTTTTCGGTGTGAAAAAGTTCTTGTTCGCTAGATAGAAAGTTCTTGAATAAGATGTTCGTAAATCTGGATTATGGTATATTCAAACATCTACAACAGGAACCTTGGGGAAAACACAAAAAATATCAGTTAGAAAAATTGTTATTCGTTTAGAATTTGACCTCAAATTCGACCTTTCGACTTTAGTTTGCAGATTTTCTACAATTATACGCCATAATCACTAAATAACAGAGTTTTTTGCTACGCATTGTAAATACAAATGCATCTTTCCGCATGAAGGATGTCATTTTGCACGGAAAACCATCTAATATTACTATTCTGCAAATTCAAAAAATGTCCATCAGTTGGCGAATCGGAAAGTATTTCTCGATAACTTTAAATTACTACGATTAAACCTATTATATCCAGGGCCACTCCAAGTGTGTTTAGCGCCCGGGTGCAAAATAATTCTGCGGCGCCCCTCTCCCCTCCCCCAAAGTGATTACTATTCAATCCTAAAAAAAGACCGCCACTGTCCCCTACATAAATGTTAGCGAAGATATCAGTTCTTATTCATATTATGGACAGCTTCTAATTTAAAAATAATTTACCGATAATGTTTACAGTTAAACTTTGCTACGTTCGTTTAATATTATCTTTCAATTGCCAATCGAGCGAAATGCTCAGCTTTATCACCTCTTAAAAGAATTTCGAAGAAGAGGCAAACTTTTAAATGAACGACAAAAACAAAGATACAAATATCTTGATGGGAATGCACCCCCGACTAGATGGCGCCCGGGTGCCGTGCACCCCTTGCACCCCGAGTTGGCGCGGCCCTGATTATATCCACCTATATTTTCGTTTTCTGCTAAACCACCAAATTTTAAAACTTTTTTAGCGGTACATATTCCCATTTCCTATCCCATACAAAGAGTGGAAAGCCCTTTTATTTATTCTTACCGGAATTAGAGGATGCAAATCCACAGCCTCGATGAGCAAGAGCGAGTGCCATTCACGCCCAAGTCCGATTGCGTGTCCATGCGATGGGGAAATAAAACCGACTATCCTACACGCTTAACTAAACATGCCAAGGGACTACTCGGCTCAGGCGTCCCTGACGAATTATAGGATGCCGTCAAGTGTGTATTTTCTTCTCGAAACAGAATTTGAAACGTGGGGAAGCCAGAATTGGAAACCGCAGCGTGTAAAGTCAGCTCTCCAACCTTCCACCGACCACGATAATTCTCCACTTTCGTAAAAAAATTTCTCGGAAAGGAAATCCCTCGATTCTCGGTAAATGATTTGGTATCCGAGGATTTGTGAGGGAGAGTCGTCGGAAAGATAAGCCAAAGAACAAAGGTCGACGGTGACACCGACTTCAAAAAGAGAGTTGTGGGCGTGACCTATAATTGGCCAAATAGTATATATTTATTTACTAAGGCCCAAAAACGCCATATAGGCCACATTACATTGGAACGTAAAATTAACCTTGAATCTACAAGTAAAGGCTGTAGAACTTAATGTGAAGTTTTTTATTTTTATTTTTAAAGTCTTGTGCCGTGCTGAAAATTTTATAGAATTGTTTGAATACTATCTAGTTAAGCTTATGTAAATAAGTTTCGATTCAAACTCTTATCCTGCCTGAGGAAATACCCGCGACTTCGAATTCGGGCCACCGCGATAAAAAATGTGTACGCCCCTGGTCTAAAGAAAACTTTAGGCGATAAATTACGTGGTGAAGTCGAGGATGGATTAACACAGGACGCTAGAATTCAAACAAAAAATTAACACGAATAAATCGCTAAAAGTTTCAGTTTCCAAAATATATAATTTCTCGTTTCAAAAAGAAATAACTTCTCCAATGAGAAACAATGGCTCTCCTACGAGCATACAATATGTTGGTAAAAATCATACGCGAATTTCGGCTAAATATATAAGACATCAAAAGCGATTCGCCTAGGGTAGGGTGGGGCTATTTGGATCAAGGGGCTATTTGGATCAAAATAAGCATTTTACTTACTGCACACAATGCTTCGCGCATCCGGCAGCCATTTACTAGTGAACATTTGTGGAAGACTGATGGTGATGCTGTTGAGGTGGATTTATCTAGTTCTACATATTTACACATCTTCAAAACACATTTAAAGGGATCGAGGTAAGCGTTACTAGCTCTGATTTTAACTGTATGTAACATTGCGTCTTTAGAATTTAAGGTCTAGTGTTAAAATTATTATAGCTATGCTGTTTATTTCTCTCTCACAATGTACAACCTTCTGCATTGTTCCATGGTACAAGTAACACATTCTGTTAGCAACTAGAGGAACTATTTTCTTTTGTTTGAGGTCGTTATAAGTGGGGCTATTTGGATCACTTTTAGTGGGGCTATTTGGATCGGTCAACCGATTGTCTTTGCAGTAGTGGCCAATAGGTTGAGAGGTTTGTAAATTTAATAATGTTTGCAATATAATATTTTTAATATAAATAAGTGTAATTTTTTCAAACATGTTCGACAAACAGTGTCATATATGTTTTTAATTCATTATACGGGTATATAGTTGATAACATGACAAGAGATCTTGGGACAGATGGTATAAACTATAGCCTAAAAAATATTATTTCATTAATTATGTAATTTATTAAAAGTTAGTGGCTTGAGAATGGTAATATAATTCCCAAAAGCGCCGTCATACATAGAAAGGGAATACAGTAAAAGGATTTGAATGCACCGGAATTTATCCTTTCAACTCAAACAAAATATCTGAAGACAAATTTCTCCCATCAAATATCTTTTCCTCTAACCTTAACTCTGAGAACAATTCTTTTTCCTACTGTGAATATTCCGATATAACCCCTATTCTTTCCAATGATCCTACTGAACCCTCAAGTCTAAATACTGGACCATCAAGTGAGAATCCCGGACGATCAAGTGCAAATACCCGATCATCAACTTCGTCTGCCGAACCATCAAATGTAACTGTAGATTCATACAACAAACTTTTCAATTGTTTTACCAACACCTACCAAATCCAATCCAAAGAAAAAAGTAAACAAAGAAAATATTCTGCCCGTCACCTGATATCTCCTCAAAACATTAAAAAGACAAAAATAAAGAGTAGGTTGCAGTTTGAGAAAGGAACAAGGATTAAGAAACCTAGAAATGAATCAAGAAAAGTAATAAAAAATGTATGCGAAGAAAATTAATGGACTTCAACAGTTCAAGTGAAGAATCTTCATACAAATCATCGGAAGATAAAGAATATGTACCGTGTCGGTTCTGCGAAATCAAATATTTTGATCCGAAATCTCTCACCAAAGGTGAGTGGATCAGTTGTGAAGCATGCAAAACTTGGTACCACGAGCTGTGTGTAGGGGCTGCTAGACATAAGCTCTTAAGTGTGGGAAATGCGTTTAATCCGTAATTAATATGAATGACTGTGGAGAGAAAATATAATTCTTTGTTTATATGTAGTTTATAACTTTAATACGGCTAATTTTCAGTGATTTTTACAAATAAAATATGTGATCCAAATAGTCCCACCTCTGATCCAAATAGCCCCACCATATTTGTAAAACTGATTTTTTTCATTATCGTATATTTCGCGGTGTATTTTAAAATAAACATGATGTTTAAAACTTTTAATTATACTTTTTAATTAAAGAAACATTAATGCAATCAAAAAGATTACTGAATCACGAATAAACATTTTGACAACTTTTTATTTACTGATTTAATCTGAAATGATCCAAATAGCCCCACCCTACCCTATAGTAAATTCTAACACCGCCACTTTGCGTCAATTTGAGTTTAACCATAAGGTGATCATTCTTTATTGAATTATCTTCTCTATCAATAAACATTTATCGACTACCACAAGTAGAACGATTTCGACACCTGGATCCAAAGGCCAAACCGTTAAAGAAATAAAACACTTATTTCGACACCTAGCACAGCGATTGAAAAGTAAACGCCATCAAGCATACATTTTTTGGCTTTTTTCCCCTTAAATGGCATCAACACCGTAAACAAACGCACGCTTTCGTCGAAAAACGAGCAGGTTTTTTATTCTTGAGCAACGTTCTAGCCGTAATGAGAGGAAACAAAAGAACTCTTGAATGATCGAATAAAGTAGGCATCAAGAGGAAAAATGAGCATATGAATGACAAACGAGATAAATTGCGGAAACGCGAAGAAGATAGGGAAAATGAGGGACGGGGATGGCGATGTCACATCTCTCGCCTGTAAAAAATAATAATAAAAAGAGTGGAAGAGTTCATCAAACCGGGGATCATTCGTTATACTAGAGTTCACCTAACCGAAATACTATGTGGAGGTGGAGGGTCTTTTGGGAGGAGGTGGAATAGGGAAATGAAGAGTGGCCGAAGTGAATATCTGAGAAAAGTGGTCGGTGCGTGAAGAATCGACGTATGAGTGAGAGACGGAATGAAAAAATAAAGAAGGTATAGGGAAAAAAAGAAGCGAAGAGAGAAATAGGGGTGAAAGAGGAGGGAAAGAAGTGGAGAGAGAGAGAGGGGGGGGGGGAGAGGACCAAGAGATGTGACTGTTAGGAGCAGGAGGTTTATCGAAGTTGGAAAGGTTTTCCTTCCCAATCGTTCAGAGATCAATAACGTGGATCGAGGAGTTCAAGTCAAGCGGGAGGGAATGGAAAGGAGGTGGGAGGGAGAACACACTCTATCGGCCATCCTTTCTCCCTCCCCCTATCTCTATTTCCCCTCCTTATTCCCCCCTCCCCCTTCCCCCCAGGCCCCTCATCCTTACGGCTCCTCTCATATCCCTTCCACTCCCCCCTTCTCCCCCATACACCTCCCCCATTGGCATACTACCTCCTAAAAAAAAAAAAAAAACTCACCGTGCCACTCCGAAAAAAAAACATCCCAGCCGTCTTTTCACGTCTATACCCTCCTCCCTCCATTTCCACCTGATCCGTCTCTTTTCCCCCTCTCTCTCTCTCTCTCTCTCAATCTTATAGAAACCTCTCCTCCTCTTCTCTTTCCACCTCTCCTCAGAGGCTCTTCCAATTCCTCACATTCCCATCCGGCTGCCTACCAAATCACAAATTTAATCTCGGTTTCGCTCCTTTCTCATCCCCCTTTTCCTCAAAAGCCTTCCACTTCCACGCTCTCTCTCTCTCCCTCTCTCTCTCTCTCTCTCTCTCTCACTGGTTCCATACCTGAAGTCTACTTTCACATTTATAATCCTAGTTTCTGCGGCGCTTCCGAAGTCATCATTTTTCGGGAGGTTTCCTTTTTTTTAAGGCACGCTTCTTATAAGGGAGAGAAAAAATGTTCCTATTGTGTTCGGTTTGTCCGTCTTGTCAGTCCGTGCGAAAAACGTCTAGCGAAATTATTCCGATGGAATTTGGTAGCGAGGAGTTAAAACAAAACTGGAACAAGAAAATTGACGCTCTCGGGGACAATCGCTCGGTCATTGTCGCTGTTTTACCGAGAAAAGAAATGAAAATTTTATCATTTGTTGTGATATATACATCTAGTTTATTTGTGCCAATTGCTGAGCTAAAAAATAATCGTTTCATGTAAAGCACCTATTCTCGTTAAGAGGTTGGTTGGTACGTTTCAAACAGCTCCACTTTTAATGTAATATAACATTCTTCCTTATTTATTGTTTAAATTACAAGCTTGCAGTTCTCCTAAAAGTTGTATACCTTCTTTAAAACTATTGGATCAAAAGGAAAATTTCACCAATAACAAGTTAAGCTCATCTGAAACTCGTTTTCGTGACCTATAAATTTGACCCAATTAACTGAAGCAAGTCACAATAATAAGCACGTTTCATGAAATAAAATTGAAGAGGAACGCAGATTAAAAGAGAAGAAATAATCTAAAAATAACTATGACGTTTAACACCAGATAATATTCAAGAATAAACGTTTAAAGTAAAAGAATTGAAAAAATTACTTATCTCAGGTATGTATAATAATCACACCAATCTTACTGTAGCAATTGGAGATACCTGAGATAAGTGCTGTTTTCAATATCTTTATAGTAGTTCTTAATCTTGAATTCTTCTCGGTCATAAGAGGAACCCGATAACTCTCTAGTGAATAAGATAACATAACATTGGAAACGTGTGTTTTATTTAGGTGGCTATAATTTTTCTGGCATTATATGTCTCTATCTGTTTTAATGAAAGAAACCTGCTGGAAACGATTTCTATAATTAATTTAAACTTTTAATGACACATTTTAATCCATTATCAGTCGTAAATAAAGAAAGCGTTTGTCGTAGGGAGATGTCGCCGTGATTACGACTGTAATTCGTCTCATTTGGATTGCCATCCCTTCTCTGACCGGAGAACGGCCTCCATTTTCTCGAAGGGAATAGTGCAACAGAAAAACTCGGGTTAAGTATGCGAACACAGGTTAAGGTGAGAATGAGAGCACGTCGATTCATCTATAGATTGACCTTTTTCCACTCGATAGACGAGTCACGGGCGAGTAAAATCACGCTAGAGAGATTTACTTTTGTCGCCGTCCTCAGATCTCATGAATTAAAATAAAAGGCACAGTCCCTGCAGAAGACAACTCGTGTTTCATGCAACACTTAAGCATACTTTTTACTAGCCCGTAAAACGTAAATTAAACGGATAAGTGCGTTTAAAGTGTTGAACGCAGAAATTTGCCCCTAGAATAATCGAATATTTGCACGGCGATAGAGAAACAAGCTAAAGTAAAAGTCACAGTATTCAATTTAGGAGATATAATTCAAGTGTTTAATCCTCAAGATATGCTATTTTATGAGTCGAAGTGCTCTATTTCCAGCTATCTGTCCGAACTGATTTATAAAACTACGCGGACTCGTGATAATCACAGCGGTGAACTGGCGATTCTAACCTTTGGAAACGATTGGGTTTCGATTCCGTGGGAAAGACTCGCAAGCCATAAAAACACCAAACCTAACGATTATCTACCGATCTGGAATTGAGTGGATCCCAGGTATTACGCAGATCACGCCTTTTCCCCCACACCTTATCGCCTCTTTGTCTTCATTTCCCTTAAAACCCTTCCACAGTTTTACGGAGGGCCTCCTTATTCACGCCTCGACCAGCCTCCTTAACCCTTTGCCACAAAACCCTCCCCTATTCCCCTAAGACCTCCGTCCCCTCCTCCCCCTTACAATCCGACTCCTCCTTTTTCCTGTCCTCTGCCGCCCTTCTCTTCCTCGCACCCTCTCCTCCTCCCAACACACATCCCCCTCCATACTCCACCTTCTTGTCTTCCTCAAACTCGTCCCACCAAACCGCCTCTCTCTCTCTCTCTCTCTCTCCTTCACAGACCAAAAACAAACCACATACACCCCTCCCTCCCACCCACCTTCTTCGAGTAATCCAACACAGGAAATCCTTCTCTTTCTTTCTTTCTCTCTCTCTCTCTCTCTGAGTAGCTTCCTACTCTCTCCTTTCTTATCTCTCTCTTTCTCCCTTTCTCTCTTCCGCTCTCTCTCTCTATTCCCCTCTCCTTTTATCTCTCCCTACCAATCTCCCTTTTTAACCTCTCCATTACAGTTCTACTCTCCCTTTCTTCCTCGTTCTCTCCTTTCTTCCTCTCACTCCCTCTCGAATGTTTCTTCGACCTATCCCCCAGAGAGAGAGAGAGAGAGAAATTCCTGGGGTTTCAATTGGGGTTCCAGCAGGATGGAGTAGGATCAAAATGTTCACGGAACCATTCTATGCCTTGGAAATCATTCCTTCCTCCCTCCCCCTCCCTCCCCCTCCGCCCACTGCCCGGTCCCTCGCGTCACGCCCACTCACGACCTCAACCGCCGCCACCACCACCAACCCCAAAACCACCAACGTCGCCGCCTTCTGCTTCCATTTTCCCCTAAAACAGATCCCCCGCCCTCTTTCTCTCTCTCTCTCTCAAACTCGCTCGCTCGCTCGCTCACTCTCTCGCACAAACTAAAAAATCCCGCTTTCTTCTCCGCCATCCGTCTCCAGCATCCCATCTCGAGACCGATTCATCTCATTCCCATCACTCTCCTGGACCACTCCCGCCCATCTCACGCGTCCATTCCCTACCGTCTGCGAAGTCCGCCTCCTTGACCCGTCCCATTCCTCTCTCCCATTCCCCTCCTCCTCCCATTCTTCCTCTCTCTCTCAAGAGCAATCCATCCCTCGCCTCCCAGAATCACTCCTCCCTCCCTCCCTCCCTTCCCCAAAGATCCTTCGTCCTTAACCCATCCCATGTTATACGTCTCTGCAATCCCACTTTTTCTTCATTTTCCCTCCACTCCCCTCATCACGTCCATCCATCGGATAGCAGAAGAAAAAATACTCTTTTGATCTCCTTTGATTCTCTTCTCTCTCTCTCCATCTCCCTTTTCTCTGCGTCTTCTTCGATGTCCTTTCCCTTAGCATGTACCCATCTCTGGCACAAGCCCCTTCTACTCTCTTTTTTTCCGACCCGATCTCTCTTTCTCTCCCCCCTCCCCCTCTCTCCCTCCCTCTCCCTCCCTCTCCCCCTCTCCCCCCCTTTTTACCCTCTCCCCCTCCCTTCCTCCCTCTCCCTCTCATCTTCCTCTCTCTCTTCCTCCCTCTACTTTACATCTCACCCACATCCAAACCCCCCCGCTTCCAGAGCTGCAGAAATATACAAAATATTCTCGTAAAAAAATTAGCGAGAATAAATGATCGAAAAATAAAAAGGAAATAAAAAAAATATTCCCAAAAAACTTTTCTTACGGTTCCTCACACCGTCCGTCCCAATCTCGATTCCCCCTTACTGGACATCTTTTGTCAAAACCTATACGCGTATATATACGTCGTCGTTCGTACATCAATCGGCGAAACTCCTCCTCCTTCTGTTCCTCTCCCATCCCGAATCTTTCTCCCTCCTTCTACTCCCGCAATGGAAAATAAAGAAAGATAAAATTTTTAAAAAATCAATAAAATCTTTACGCCGCTAAAAAAATTTTTAAAAAACCGTTCGATCCCAACACGTTGAAATGGGGGAGCGAAAGTTTTCGGGGAGTTTGGAATACCGTCTGTTTCCACGGCGGAAAAAATATATGAAGGAGCGGTTCCCTTGTCATCCCTCCCCCATCCCACTTCTTTTAGTCGAAGATAGATTCATTTTTTTATTATTATTTAGGAAATGTTTCGTTTTATTTGCGAATCTCTCTCTCTCTCTCATTTCCATTTTATTTTCGGGGATGGAAAATTAATGTGGCGTCGTCGTGGCAACGGATGAAGTAAAAAAAAAGATGGATCGGTCCGAATGACGTAGAGAAATCAAATTATCTACCGCGCTCTCCGATTTTCGTTTTTTAAAATTTTTTTGAATCGTCATTATTACTTCCGAAGAAATTCGCGGCTTATTTTTTTTTTACAAATTTTTCGAAAATTTACGATTTAATTCGGCGGCGACCGACTCACCAGAGGGTAAATGACTATTTATGAGAACGAACGAATGAAAAATTCGCGGAGAGCGTCGTGTTGTATTATTAACGTCACTTTCGAAAGAGTCGTCTTTTTTTTAGTTTTACGCAACCGCTCTCGCGATTTCGAGTTTTACCTCGTTGCGGTAGGAATCCTGAATAAAAGGAGAATCTGATTCCTGTTGATTTTTCCAACAAGTTTCGCGAACAGCAATAGAAATTGACCGTCAATTATTCATGTGATTGTTTCCCCGATATTCTATTCGAATGCGGAAAAATTATCCCGATATTGAGAAAATTTGGAGCGCTTCCAATTGGCAGTTTTTCAAATATCCAGAACAGTGTACCGAAATTCACTTCAATGACTGGTAAGATAGGGGAAATTTCTTTTGTGAAAACATTTTTAGGGTTTTTTTAATGGCAGAGAACTAAAGAACTGATTATCTACTAAAAAGCAGCTCGAATTCAGTGTATTCCTAAAATAACGAAATAAAATTACCTTGATATCAATATTTTATACGTCTAATTGAGAAACAGGCGAATTGATTGAATTGAACCGTAATAAACGCTATTACAACTAGTTAGTACGTCGGTAATTTAAAATACTCCAAAATTGAAAGCTTAAGTTTTTTTTAAGAAAAACAGAAGCTTGGCATTAATGCCACATAAACTTATAACAGTATCAATTTTTCCAAATATTCCTTACATGTGTAAATTACGGGATACATGCTCTGCATAAAATATTAATTTAATAAAAACCTATTAAAATATTATTGTGGCATGACCAAGTAATATAGCGCTATATAACATGTTTTTAAATGACACGCGGATGATACTGCTACATCAGAATCAAAAATTGAGAAAAATTACAAACAAATGCGTATTCCAAGTTTTCAGCTATATAACACATTAATGGACTATGTACGAGGGTGGTTCAAGGTTCACCTGCACTTTTATGTGTCAACCGGATAAAACAGCACAAAGTCAGTAACAAACTTGTTTATTTTTCAAAATAATCTCCTGCTACATTAATACATTTGTCCCATCGACGAGGAAGTGCGTATATACCTGCATGGTAGAATTCTTTAGGACGACTACGCAGCCACTGGAGGACAGCAGTTTTTACCTCTTCCGTATCATTGAATTTTCGAACGCCTAGGGACTCTTTGAGGGGACCAAAGAGATGATAATCACATGGCGATAAATCCGGGGAATAAGGGGAATGATTTAGCACTTCCAATCCCATTGTTGCCAGAGTTGAAGTCGTGAGATTGGCCGTATGCGCGGACGAGCATTATCGTGCAACAGGGCTACCTCTCGTGACAGCAGACCTGGACGGCGTTTGCGTATGGCTTCCTTCACGGTACCATGAAGCTCACTATAATACGCAGCATTCATTATTGCACCAGCCGAAGAAAATCTACATGAATAAGACCACGCCAGTCCCAGAAAATGGTCTGTTCTGTTACTGCAGTCGGTCTCGTATGTGCACGCTCCAAATCACTTACTGATTCGCGACCGTTTTTGAGTTCTTCTGCCCAATTATACACGGATCTTCGTGAAAGACATTCTTCTCCGAACTGCTCCGACAATCTTCTGTAAATTTCAGCTGGTTTAGTCCCTTCTTTCACCAAAAACTTGATAACACATCGCTGTTCCAGCGCAGGTGTGACTTATTGGGACGCCATATTGTTTATACCCATCACACCTTACTGCGAACTAAATCAGTGTGTGACGTCGTCTGGCAGTGTTGTCAGCATTTGTGAGCAAAGTCCCTATTATCTAACACGGTTGATTGCTAGTTTACAAAGAAAAATGCAGGTGAACCTTGAACCGCCCTCGTATATTCAAAAGGGGTTTCTAAACTTTTCCTATCTATTAGAAAGAGAGAGTATAAATTTAAATTTAAACATAAGGCGAAATAAATATTTCTCCAATGAAATACCAGCACCTATTTTTTCTTAAATAAAAATTACTCTTTAATTGTGCCTTCGAGAGGATTTATCTTAGTACTGACCGGATAATAAAGCCTCAAAACGTCACGTAAAAATGTAAGATGTTCTTTTATTCAATTCCTCCACTTTACATTACTGGTCAATTTATGGCTCTTCGGATAAATGCACAACAATAAATCTCATCAAACATCGAGGAAGGCGAGTGATAGATCCGGATGCCGTATAAATCCGTTGCTGATTACCTTCCGGTTCACTTTCACTTGCGGTAGAAGTTTATTATTTAAATTCCGTCGCTAGTATTAAACGCGGAAAATATTTCGTGGTATTTTTTTTCAAGGGAAGCATTCGCTGAGATCTATGATTAATTCAAACTCCCACATTATAAAACATTTCCACTGTAATAAATTCTATCGCCTCGTTTGATGAGCGTATAGCGTGACTCCTATTACGGTTGTGACATGGCTTATGTGAAGCGCTCTGGCGAAAGTAAACACGGTGTGTTTCCTAATGGGTAATTTATTTACCAAAAGAAGGAAAAAAAATCAATTTTATTCTTTATGCACACTCTTTTAGACTCAATTCTTTCCCATCTAAATTGGCAAACGTTACCATTTTATTGATTCACATCTATGAGAGAAATAATTAATTCCAAAGCCCTTCTTTCTTTAACTGGCTGAAATTTAACAAAAGTAAGTCATTTTCCTCCAAAGTTTAATAGCCTTTTATGATGAAGTGATTAATCAAATGCTTGTAAATAACAATTTAATCCCAACTGACCTTACACGTTTAATTTAACCGTATTAGGCGTGATTAGTTGTTAATTTGAGATGCATTTACTTTGTTGATTAGTATTTTATTTGCTAAAAAATACGCTGTCAAAAACCTGCAAGGAAAATAACCCGTACATTCATAACAATTCTGGCAACTAATAATTGAATTTTTCTCGCTAATATAATTACATCGGACTCGAACAGTCAAACAAAACAAAAAGGCCTTGCCTACTTTGTTATAATATAATATATTAACCACGTTTAATTAATTTAATTAATGATACTTCCACAAATACATAAAAATATGAAAGCATAAAAGTAAATGAAAATCACATCAATTCAACGAATAATCCCCCCTCCAAACTAACACAAATAACTATTACATTTAAAAAGCACAGATTTTTTCGTAGCGATTTATTCTTCACGTAATCGGGAGCTTTTTTTTTTCGTCAGTAAAAAAAACCACGAGTTTTAGACGGAGGAGGATGTAGGTCAAAAAGTTTTGAGAAATTGAGACAAGAAAGTGGCGAGATAGAGGAAGAATTACAGATGACGCTCGGAGGGGAGGCGGTGGGGAACGGGGAAAGGGACGGGCGGGGGCGGAATTGAAACAGGAAATGAGGGAATGGTGCAGGAACTAAAAGAGGAAGTCTGAGGGAGGCAGAAAGGGATCGTATTAAGTAATGATTTTGTGGCCGAAGTCAAATCTCAATCCACGATGACTCTCATGGCGAGGCTGGATTACAAAATAAAGCGAAATTTTCTTCGAGGTTTAACTGCCTGCGTTAAGTGTCGCAATTTCCTTCACGAACAAAATACTACCGAACCCTTAGGGTTTTATGACCAGTACAATAATTTATGGACAAAGGCTGGACCGCAGCTATGTTAAGGAGATTATAAATTAATAAAAAGTCATACGAAATTCCTCTAAATTATCCTGAGAGACAGAGACACGCCCATGATTTCATTATTAAAATTTTTTAAATCCGCACGCGTGATTTAGGAATATAAGCATTCGTATGATAATATTCACATCAATTATATGGATAATGGATGTCTTAGCAAATAAAAAAAGGGAATCCCAGAGTAAGACGCTTGCGAAGTGAATGTGACGCAAAGTGATATTGATTGATTGGATTGATGGGGAATAAGAGGGTGGAAAGAGGTAAAACGATTCTAAAGGAAGGTTTGCTCTAATTGAGATGGATATGAATATTACGGTGAATTAAGACAAGTGAAAAAGGCGGAGTAAAAAGGTTTTGAGATGCAAATGACAGCCGTCTTATAAGTGATCACAAATAAAAATTATAAAAAGATAAGATGGGACATTAAAATTGGAATTAAAGTCAACAAGCATAATAACATCGATATTAAACTAAGAAATCTTACAATTACTATTATGATACTCTCATGCTATTTAAACGTTATTTATATAAATTAATGAAACAACAAAACAGAAAAGGAAAATATTTTCGAAAAACCCACTCTAGTTTCGAACACTTTAAACTTAGGAAGGGACTTATTATAAAATATATCACATGTACATATCTCTCTGGATTGGCAATGAAATTTTAATCCCACCCGAAATATTAAGTTTTCGAAATTTCTTCTTCCGTTTCCTAAACGATCACCGCATTTTAATAAATAAGTAGAAATATGTCGTCGCGTAAAATTAACTGATTAAATGTAACTACAAATCTTGTCATTGTGTATGATTTTTTTCGACTTGGTGCACAACGTATACCCAGATGTAACGCGCGTGTCTTTTGAGAGTCGCGTTCGATAATTTTGATCGGCCCGAATGAAAAACAAGCGGGATGGACCCGCTAAAGCTTAAACGATTTAATCACTACCGCACACAACCTTATCCATAAGTGACACAGATCCACGTTTATCGAACATAGACGAGATATAATGACAAAAATAAAATTCGAAAAACACATTCGCACAATGCATTTAGGCATATAGAGCGGGTGGAAAAGAATGCTTTCAAACCTATCCCAACTACTTATCGTAAGAAAGATTGAGGAGAGGAGAGGAAGAGAAATAAAAATGATGAAAGAGGAGGAGAAAAAGGAGTGGTAGAGGAAGATGTATGTATGTATGTGTGTGTATGTATGTATATATATATATATATATATATATAGAGAGAGAGAGAGAGAGAGAGAGAGAGAGAGAGGAGTGAAACTGCTAACCGATAAGCATTTTGCGTACGCTCCGCCAACCCCGGGGATCCGTTCCTTGCCGCCTACCTTAAAAAAAGCCCTAATCTCCTCCCTTACCCTCTCCCTTACTACCCTCTTCCTCCAACTATCTTTCTACCCTCCTTCCTCCGCCATTCTCCACCCTTTCCCTTTGCTTCTCTTCCCCATGCCCCGAAAAACCTCTCCGCCAATGGTATGAATCGAGATCACATGACCAGGATCCATCCATTAATTATGATTGTCGGCCGGATAAAGGAGCGGGCCCAGAGGGCCTGCGGCTCGATGAGAAAAGTGGGAAGGGGAGAGAGAGAGAGAGGAAGCGGGAGGAAGAGAAATGGAGGGAGAGAAAGGAAGATGATGAAGTTAAGAGGGGTGGTGGATGATGGAGGAAGAGGAAGGGGAGAAAGTAAATGGAGGAAGAAACCACGAGAGAAAAGCGTTAAGAGAGAGACTAGGGAGTAATAACAATGATAAAAAAAGAGAATAGACTCTTAAGGGATATTGAGGAGAGCTAATAGCAAGCAGGCGTCAAATGGGACAACGCTAATTCGAGAAGTTTATCTGGTAGAAAGGGAAAAGTTGGAAAAGGCAATGAGTAATAAGGAGAAATGTGAGATTTTCGGAAGAATGAGGGCATAACATAAGGAAAGAGTGAAATAATGAAGGAAACGCGAACGGAAGAGATCAAATGAACGGAAAGAAAATTTGGAAAGAGGAAAGAGGAAGAGAGAGAAAAAGGTAATGGAGGATGTAAATGAAGAGGGCGGACGAGGATTAACGGACCGAGAGATGGGAAAAAATAGGTCGAGAGAGAGAGAGAGAGAGCCACAAAACAAGTTGGACGAATGAGAGATTTGAGAGTAAATGTATGCTAAAGAGCGAGGCGGAGTTCAAGAAGGAAACAAGAACTTGAAGATAAGAGAATATCTAGGGGGGGGGGGGAAATAAACGGGATTGTGGAGAATTAATGGGCATCAAAGGGATAAGATAAACACCCCCTGCCACTCCCCCAAAGAAGGGGGTAGTTAAGAAAAGCGTGAGAGAGAATGGAAATCGGGAGTAGAGACAGGGAAAGGAAGTCAAAACCTGAGAAAAAGTCCTCGCGAGTTGGAAGGGAAAAACGAGTCGCGGTTCGGAGAGAGAGAAAAAGAGAGAAAATGGAAGACAATGGGAAAATAAGGAGGAAAATCGGAGACAATGGAAAATTAAGAGAGAGAGGGAGGGGGTTTTTTGCGAGCAGAAGAAAGGATATTAAAATAATAAGGCGAGGGGATTTTTGGGTTTGTCTAGAATGGAAGGAAACGGAAAGGGATGGGAAAAGGGCATTAAGGAGAAGAGAGAGAGAAGGAACGATCTGAGAGAGGAATAAAATAGGAAACAAGGGGAGGAGGAGAGAGGCGAGATAAAGAGAGAAAGAACTCGGTCCGAATGGAAGAGAATTAAGAGACAAAAAGGTACGGAGGAAAAGGGGGACAAAAGGAGATTAAGGGAGGTTTTTTTTTTTTTGGCGGTAGCTGAAGAGGGGGATGGAGGAGAGGGAGAAGGGGGGGAGAAGAGGTTGCGTAAGATGGAGAGGTAGATAAGAGGAAAGAAGAAGAAGGGAATCGATACATGAAACGCGGCGGGAAGAAAAGCGAATTCGAGGGAAAAAAAAGAAAAAAAAGATCGGCGGAAATATTAGTAAACCCAAAAATGGTAAGGGACGACATGAAAGGAGGTTAAAAATCGCAAGGTGAAGGAAAAAGGACGAGGGGACAAAAATAAATTTCAACTGAAGCACAAACACGTATCAATTTAAGTCGGAAATAGATTTTTTTTTAAAAAACTCCCCGAGAAAAGTGACGTAATGGAAGAAAAATCGACAGAATGGGAGATTCGTTTCGAAGAGTCCGCATTTAAAAAAAAGAAATTTGAATTATCAAAAGAAAACGATTTGGTAAAAAGATGACATTTTTTGCGAGCGGAGGAAACGGTACGGCGAACTCATACGGGTAGAAAGGAAGGAAAAAAACAAAGACGGAAAAATTGAAGATGTCATGGTGAGAGTATTTTGGATAAAAGAAAGACGGAGGCATCTAAAAAAAAAAGATAAATAAAACGAGCAAAAACCGAGAGAAAGAGACCGGAAAAGATAAATGTACGTTATGCGAAAACGATTACAAGGGAATGAGGAAAAAAAAAAGATCCGAGTCCGTGACGAAAGAGCGGGAACGGCGAGGCGAACAGGTGCACAACATTAGGAAGTATGAGGAGATGAAATTGGCTTAATGCGGATTTACGCCCTTCTCCATGCAAGAGCATACGGCTAATTGGGACGATGACACCCTGATAAAATAGCGATGATGAATGAATTAATACGAGGCGAGAGAAAGAGAGAGAGAGAAAGGGAGGTGTGAGATGGAGAGAGAGAGAGAGAGGGTGAGCCAGAGGAGAGAAAGAGAGAAAGAACCATCAACGTCCTCGACCCTTTGCGCGAGGAATGAAAAAAGGTACCAACGCCTCACGATCCCAGTCACGACAACGTTGCTACAAGTCCGGATAGGTGCTCGAGCAGATAGGACGGAAAGAAAAGGGAGAGAGGGAGGGAGGAAGGGGAGTGAGAGATGTAAGAAGAGGGTTTAGAGGTGGAAAGTAATGAAATTACGAGGGGAGGTCTGTTAGGTGGGAAAGCAAGGGAAGGGAGGGTGAAAAGGAAGAGAGAGAGAGTGGGGGGGAGGGAGGCGGGATGGAGAAAAGGAGAGAGAAAAAAAGAAAGCAGGGGGAGTTTGAGGTTGTCGGAGTCATGTGGAGGGAGTTGGAGTAATGTGGATAAGATGGATGAGGTAAAAGGGGAGGGGAAGTGAGGCAGAGAGACAGAGAGAAAGAAAGAGGCGGTGGGTGGAGGCGGAGGTGCTGGTGTCGGAGAGTCTTTCGTAAGCGAAAAGAAGGCAGGAGAAGGTGAAGGAAAGTGGATGAAAAAGATGAAAGAAGCAGATGGAGTTGATAAAAGAGGGATAGAGAGAATTAGGGAGTTCCAGAGATGCAGAGGGAGGCAAATATGGTTTATTAGAGAGAGAGAGAAAGAGAGAGAGAGAGAGAGAGAGAAAGAGAGAAAGAGCGATGCACAGAAGGCAGAAAAAATGGATGTGAAGGAAAAAGAATGGTTTAGGATGAAGGAGAAAGATGGCATAGGAAGCCGGAGAAAGGTAAAAAAGATGGAAATGAAACTAATAAAAAGAAAGAGAAAGAATGGGAAAAGAGAAACAATGAAAGAAGAGGAGAAATTCCAGAGGAAGAAAGGAAAAAGGAGAGGGGAAAAAAGAAAAAAAGGAATAAGAGAAGAGGACGTAAGAGGAAGTAGACATGAGGAAATGAAAAAAACAGAAGCGGCGAGAGGTTCGGAGGAGAGCAGGAAAGAAACTGACGATAAGTAAGGAAAAAATAAGGAGACGAGAGTGGATGAAAGCGTGGAAAGTGAGCGAAAGAAAAGCGTGATGGGAGATGAGAAAAGCATAAAGGTAATAATGATAATAAGAGGGAAGAGAAAGACGAATATGGGAAGAGAGTGAAGCTGACGTAGTATAGGAGGAGAGCGAAGGATATCCGAGGAGAAATGAGAGAGGAAAAGAGAGAGAGAGAGGTTGTGTGTGTGTGTGTGTGCGTGTGTGTGCGTGCGTGAGAGACAGAGAGAGAGGAAATGTGGATGCGAGGAGTTTGCGCGGAGGAAGAGTGCCGCTTCTGCCCCTGTGGTAGTAGGCAGGTAGGTAGATGGGTGTACTCCCCAAACCAGGTTGCTTCCCTCGATGGAGTTAAAGCTGTAGCCAGGGGCAGCCCAGGGTGCTCTAAAAAGCCCTGGATGTGCGGGCTAGGCCAAGCGCCTCTCTCTCTCTCCCTCTCCCTCTCTCTCTCTCTCCTCGACCTCTATCTCTCCAAAAACCCCCCCTTCTCTCTCACCCTCTCCCCTCTCTCCCGCCCTTCTCTTCCTCCTCACAGTTGGCCACACCGTGCGGCGGATCTGCGCTTATTTCGTGAAACACCGATTCCATTAACGACAGCGTTATCTCTATATCGCCGTCCCTCTTTGCACGTAGAGGGAGGGGGAGTAAGGGGAAGGGTCTCGCTAAGTGGTTTCTGAATTATTCGACTAATACCTCCACCTCCTCCTCCCCACCCCCGGTTACTCCCCCGCTCTCTAGCTGAGAAGCCTCACACAAGAGGAACCAACTTTTCCGTTCGCCTTTCTCTCTTTCCCTACCTCTCCATCTCTCTCTCCCTCCGTCCGCTTCCTATAATGCCGCCACGATACAAACAGACGTGAAGATGAGAAGAACTCGAAGATGTGTGGAATGAGACGAAGGAAGCGAAGGTTACCGTTCCGCTTTTCTCTCTCACCCTTCCGTGCACTTTCCCCTCCATGGTCCTTTTTTTTCCCTTTCCTGGGACCTAAATTAGCTGGCTGCGTGCCACGGAGGGGGTGCGACGGATAGAATTGATGCTCCGACCGGCAGGCCGCAAACAGCTCGTGATTGACTCTCCGTGTTTCTATTTTTTTTTCCACACACGATTCGCTCGCTATCGTCCGTCCATTGGCGGTATCTTCGCAGGAGCGCGTCGTTTATACCTCAAAGAAATGTCCCGACGACGAAACGCCCGATCGAGTCGTGATTTGTTAATCTCGATATACAGAAGGTGAAGAATGAGACGAGCAGTTTTTCTTAATCCTTCGGACTGATTGCAGGATTTGAGGCGATAATTAATTCGCCCTGTTTAACCCTTGACCTGTTTTGTATTTCTTTTAAAACTCGGGAGTGTAAAATTAAATATAAATTGTCTTCTATAAACGGGAGTGGTCAACCTTTTCTAATTGGTGGTCGCAAATATCATGCAAGAGAAAAATCAATTTTAAATAAGGTCTTTGGGATTAAAATTTCAGTGTTAAAGGTTTCATCGTCATAATTACAATAAAAATATTATAATTTTGTGTTAAATTTTACGGATCCTTTTTTTTAAATCATAGCTTCTCGGGCAATATAAAACGTTCTCGGGATTTCATGTGGCCCGTGGGTTCATTTCTACATATTTTTTACGGATTAAAAAAAATACAATTGATGATAACTTTAGAAACATCTGCAATTTTTAAAAAAATATTTGGGATTAAGTACATCTGAGTTAAATATATTAAGGAATGGATATGAGAATGAGGACGCTCTGAAATAATTCTTCAACAAATTATAAGCTGTAACATCTAACGATAATTTATTGTAACAACGATTTTTATAACCCTAAATTAGGAAATGCTGCTCTTTTCTCTATAATAAAAGTCCTTGCACCCTATTCTTCTGTTTGTATTTGAAAATATTCGCCCGCGGACATGAAGGAAAAATAAACAAGATAAGAGATTTGCATTAACAGATTATACAAAACAGAAAATTATCTTATTAACTGACTATATGCATTGCTATGATCTACCACAACTCAATTTTATTTACATATATCCGATAAATTAGCACTAACTATCGAAGGATGCAAAAGACTTCAGTTATAATTTGAGAAGAAAGGAAACGGGATTGGAATTTAGTATTATCAGTAATAATTAAGCACACATTTTTTAATATTCCGATATTAATCCTCTTAGAAAAGCATTTATTTCGGTGTTTAGTACGCGCTCGCACAAAATCGTAGGCCGACGCTGCAGTTAATCACCGGTGACAGAAAATTAAATTTAACAAAAATAATTAATCACAAATTTAGAAGATATCTGATACATTTTTCAAAGATTTACGAGAGCATATTTTAATGAAATGTTTTGGATACGCTACCTGCTGCGCTCAAAGGCCGCCGAAGCACTTAACGATTATGAAAAACTGCACAGGGTAAATGATAGGCGTTCAAATCAATAATGAAACATTCCATTCCACGTTGTTTATATACATATATCAATATTACCTTCACCGATTCAGTTTTCTGTTATATAGACACTCAACGCGGAGCTCTGAGGTCGCCATAAAAGTTAAATATTTTTTGGAACAAAAATAATATTAGAGCATTATTTTTTAGAGAGATAATTAAACATATGTACTAGGTTTCTTTTACATCGCACACACATACGTACATATATCTGCGTTCGGAGATCACCAAAGTACATAACAAAAAATACAACTAAATACAAAGGGCGTATATATTTTTCCTTACTTTGTCTGCACTACTACCTGCCATCCCCGTCTCACATTTTTTACATACGAAGTGTTAATATTTGCTTGAATTTGTGTCTTCGTCTTTCTTGCGAGAACCTGTGCAGAAATTTCCTTCAAAATGGATACTTTGTTAGTCAATCGAAAACCCATTATCGTCTTTCAAGTAATTAACAGACACTCCGATGGTGAAATAAACTCGATCCCTCGTTCGACTGATATCTGGGAGTTCGGCTAATGCCCAGTGCCCGATATCTACTTCGGAGATATATAGGCATTTAGTACTGGAATTCGCACTTTCCCTGCGTGCAGAATCCGAATTGGTTATTAAACCCGATCGCATTCTGCTGAACGTTCGAGATGAAACTTTGCGTCCTCTACAACTGCTCCAAACGACCTTTTCCTATTCACATACACCTATTCCACATTTCCTTATTCCGACTAATAGCAACGGGTTCGGTAATAACAGCCTGGTGAAATACTACAAAGGTTGAACTTGGTTTTTATGCGAATAATAATCTTTTATATAGAGTCTGGGAATGATTTAAAATGATATTTTATTAAAATATTTTAATAGTTATATACGAATTTTTTGCTGCTAACCGAGTAGTAATTATCATGAAATGGCGACGAACGTTAGAATACTATTTCTAAAACGATTAAATATCTTTATTTTCGGCCTCAAAAAATCTATGTAACAGACATTTTACAAATTTGACGTAAATATAAGGTAAGATATCAAGAGGAGTGTATATCAATATATTCGAACTAATACTGCATATTCTACTTGGGTTTCCTTTTATTTACAGGCACCCACAGACTCTTAAAACCACATCCTTTAACTGACCCGTAATTAAATTTCCTCGCATCTTTGAAATATTTTTATATATCTTTAGTCTAAAACCTTTATAAATATTTTAAAACATCGTATGACCTACAAATTCTACGATCTAGATAAAAGTGTGGTTAGCTTGCCTGCTTTCCAACAGTGAGGTAGCGGGCATGGATGTCTGCGATTTTCTTTTTTCTGTCTAAAATCTCTTCATAAAAGGTAAAACTTGTGCTGTTTAAGAACTAACTACAAATATATAAATAAATCACAAAATTCCTTAAAGACTTCGCAGATCTAACGCAGAAACAAAATTAAAAACCTAAAGGATATACGCGTTATAATACGTACCTTAAATAAAAGCCGTTTGTTTGACTCAATTATAAATAATCCTGTTATAATCGTCCTTATGGATGTAAGGCAGTTTTTAAAACACACCCAAATACGACACTATCCCGGGAATAACAAAATAAAACAAAACAATATCCGGAAATATAGACTTCTTTTTTTTCTCTCGACTCAACCGATCAATTTTATTGCTTTCACCAATCCATAAAAATCACAATAATGCACGTATGCTCAACAACGCGTATAAAAAAAAGAAAGAAAACCCGAACGCATATCGGAGTCGTCGGGAGTTTTATTATTATTTTCTTTCTTTTTTTTTACTAGCCGATTCCCAGAACACATTTTTTTCCCTTCCTCACCCTTCGACCGAATATCGATCGCTTTTTAGGCCAACCAGCTAGTCGGTCCAATATCTCCAAACATTTGCCCTCGCTATGTCCCTTCCCTCCCCCCCCTTCTTCCCCCAAACCCCCTCCCTACCTCCTCCCCTCCCCAACTCGCCGCTCGCACGCCCCCTCTCTCTCTCTCTCCCGAGCGGTAAAAGTAGTAAATCGAGTATTTGCGTTTACGAGGCGCGCGCGCACGCAGGCACACACACACACTTTATCGCGTACAAAGGGTCCATTACTACATAAGCCGTCCCACTTTCTCGGAAGGGGGCGTGTGTGTGAGTGAGAGAGGGGGAGAGAGAGAGAGAAGATATGAACAGGCAGATACGTAGAGAAACAAAAGAAATGAGAGAGTGGGGGGGGAGGAAATGAATAAAGGAGAGGACGAACCAACGTGGAGAGAGAGAGAGGGAGAGGGTAGAAAGAAAATAAATAAAAAAATATGAGGATCGTACAGAGAGAAGGAATGAGGGGAGAGCGAACGCATTGCCGTGAGCGGAAAGAGGGAAAGAGAAGGGAAGTAGAGAGAGAGACAGGATACCACTTCCTCTCTCTTTCTCTCTCTCTCTTCCTCCTTCTCTCTCTCCCCTTCACTCCGTACACCTTGCAACGTGAAGCGATTTTAGAGCGGCGCTCCCTTTAACCTCACCAATGAAAGGGGCATAAAAATAAAACAAAAAAAAATTTTCCCTCTCTCTCTCACTCCATGACATCTCTCTGCCCCTTCTCCCCCCCCCCCCCCCCACCTCCCCTTACAAAAACTCTACCGCCCCAAAAAACGGATGGAGGAGGAGGAGGAGGAACGGATGGTGAGGGTGTAGGATGGCGGGGGAGGTGGGAGTGGCGACGGCGAAGAGGGGTGGAATATACCTCTTCCTGTGCCACTAGAATCAATATCAAAGAGAGGGGATCTGGCAGTCGGAGGATGAGGGAAGGGAGGGAGAACCGAGGGAATAAGGGGTTTCGAGAGTTGTATTCAGCAGGGTCAGGGGCCCCCGAGGGTGTAGGGCAGGGAAGTGGGAGGAAGAGTGTGCGAGGATGGGTTTGAGGGAGGAGCTGATGGCAGGGAGTGAGGGAAAGAGATTTCGGAGAGAGAGAGAGAGAAAGCGTAAGGATATGTGATATGGTTTAGAGGAGGAGGAGGGCGAAGGAGAAGATTAAAGGGGAGTGGAAAGGGGAAGGTTAGTGGAATAAGAGAGGGAGAGGAATAAAAAAAGGGTTGTAGAGGAAAGAGAATGAGATAGGGAGAAGGGAAATGAGAAAGAAAGGAAGAAGCAGAGAGAGAGGGAGAAGAAGTGAGAAAGGGAGGAGGAATCAGATATATGAATAAGGGAGGAAGGGAGAGGATAGCAGAGAGAGAGAGGGAGATAAATGAAGATTGGAGAGGTGGGAAGGAGAGAGAGAGGGAGGAGAGGGTGGGAGAAAAGAGGGACGGGAGAAAAGAGGGATGAAAGAAGGAGAAGGGAGGGAGAAGGGAAACGAAGGAGGGAGATGAAGGATGGAGGGAAAAGGGAGAAAAGAATAAAGAGGTAGAGAGAGAGGGAGGGAGGAGAGAGGGATGGAAGAGGGAGGGATTAAAAAATAAGAGAGGGAGAAGGGAAACGAAGGAGAGAGATGAAGGATGGAGGGAAGAGGGAGAAGAGAATAAAGAGGCAGAGTGAAAAGATAACAGAGGAGGAAAAGAGGCAGGGAAGAGGAAGGGAAAAAGGAGAGAGGAAGGACATAAAGAATGGATATAGGGTGAGAGAAAGAAAGAGTAATGAAAGGCAAAGAAGAAAGGGATAAAATAGTTGGTTTAGGGTGAGAGGGAACAGAGAACTGAAGGACAGGGGGAAAAGAAAAGGGTGTAAAGGCTTTTTTGGGGGTAGGGACGTATACCAAACCAGAGGGGTTGCAAAATGGAGGGAATAATAGGAAATGGGGTCCAAGAGGAAGTTCGCCGTTAGGAATTAGTATCGGGGGTGGAAGTGGAAAATCGGATAAAAGAAGTTTGAAACATCAGAAAAATAATTTCCGAGGACTGCTTTCTGAACATTCTGGTTTTGTTGGATGGGTGAGTTTTTGGGCAGGAATTTTTACCTCGTACCTAAATTTTCGGGATGTTTTCAAAGCTCGAGAAAATTTTTTAAATCGTTTTGTGGGATTTTCTGCTAAATTTGCGCAGACCTTGTATTTCTGGCTATTTAAGTATTTTCAGTTCACTGTAGCCAAATAGCGCTTGGGTACATCGTGTCTCCGTCCAATTCATTTAAAATGCATATTCGAAAGGAAATTTGACGAACGAAGTCACAAACTTCACGTGAAATTTAGTTATATTAAATAAAACCCAACTTTTATTTTAAAATTGAGTACTTTTCTAGCGCAATTTAACAATCATAGACAATACTCCTATTTATGTCAAATAAAAAAACTTTATATATTATCCCATAAAGAATTAGAAATAGAATGTGTCCTCAGCTGATACTGTAATAACGTCCAACTTGTCAAAATAATAAAACAGACAATATAAAAAACAAATTAATACTTATTGTATGACCGATAATTTTAATCCAGAAAGATTAATAATACTACAATGTTCAACGGACACTAACGAATATCAGTGCCGATTTTTATCATCGAAAAACGCTTTCGAGACGTGTTTCTGCCCTGAGAAGTCCCCATAACACCAAACCATTTCGTAATCACATCGAGCGGCATTACAGAAAGAAAACTCGACGGAACGAATCGACGCTATCTTTTCAAATACGGCGGTAATGAGTAACCTAGTCGAGAGAAAAAAAAAGAAAACATCAAAAAACCCCTAGGAACGAATTCGCTAAAAATAACTCGGGGAAATATAAGCTTTATGTCATTATCACGGACGAAACAGTCGTACCTAATTGACTTATCACTTCCGTCAAACACTTCGTTAAAGCCTCTTTACTCAAGGTGCTCTCGGAAACATCCGGTCCCCAATTCCCCCTACTCTCGCTCTCTCTCCTTCCCTTTCACTCTCCCTTCGCTCCCTCTTTTTCTTCCAGGTCAACCCTTTCCGAACAACTCTCCTACCAAGTCTCTCCCTCCCCTCTTCCCCCCCCCCTCTCTCTCTTAGTCTTGTTTTCCCCTTTTCCGACCCGACGCCTCTTCTTTTCACCCCTTCCATACCCCCTCCTCACTCTCCCTCTCCCCCCTCCCCCCCCTCCCTTACGCCCCTTTCCCCACTCGAACGGCGTCGGAGTAGACGTAACTTCCCTCCCACAGAAGGGGGAGG
This sequence comes from Uropetala carovei, assembly GCA_036926305.1. Lineage (NCBI taxonomy): Eukaryota > Metazoa > Arthropoda > Insecta > Odonata > Petaluridae > Uropetala > Uropetala carovei. The sequence continues at coordinate 231,015 of JAXCHB010000022.1, forward strand.
ATTATAAGCAAGGTAAACCAAACAAGGGTACATAACAAGAGAGAGAGAGGGAATGGGATAGGAAGAGAGAAGAAGAGGTTATAGAGGAGAGAGAGAGAGAGAAAGGAGGCGGGAGAGGAAGAAGAAGGTGAGAGGAGAACCCAGAAAGATGAAGGGTTGAATGTCCAGTTGGCGTCCAAAATCGAATGCGGAGCGACGCAGCAATATTCACGGGTAATTTCACTCAACTGGAACGATAGTTAATTTTTGGCTTATTAATGGTCGATACGGAGAAGTGAACCTTGGGGTCGTCATCCTATAATATCTACGAGACACTGGAATTATCTTTTATCGTTAGGTACAATTTAAGAATTATTAATTAATTAATTAAGTGCGTACTTTAAGTTTCGATTATTGTGCAGTTTTATTTAGATTTATATTTACTTTAACCTGAAACTAATTTGGCGTACATCTCAACTCAACCACACTAAATATTTTGTTATCATATAATATTATGATTGAATTGCAATACATGTTAAGACATCAATTATAATAACGTACTATTTTACTGTATAATTTCCTTAATACGTGCAAACAGATCATACATATATTGCCATTTGACTATAAAGATATAGTGCGCATATCCTAGGATACACGTGTTATTCTTCATGATTTAAATCTCACGTTTGCAAAATGAATGCATTAAATTTTGAGAATTATTGCTGAATATCCCGGGCGTACTTATCGGACAAATTTCACAAACTGGAGTAATTTTTAAATGATAATTCGCAATCGACCGAATTGGTATAATTAAAACTTTTATTGTATTCTAGAGTCAGATTGAATGATTTGGAACTATTTGTTTATGCCAAAGTATAAATAAAATCGAATAAAATTATGTGTGTTATTATTTTATGAATTGTTGGAAATTTTCAAAGCATGCGACATTTCACTTTAATATACACAATAAAATTATCACAATCACTGATTAGTTAGTGAATACGTCTCAACTCCATTTTATTTTGCGTTGACTAAAATTAAAATTCTTCAACGGCTTAAACAAATACAGGCTGTTTATTCGTCGCTGGAAATGATAAAACAGCTTTTGTTTTGGCCAGCCGAAATGAGATAACAATGGGCCAGGTATCCACGCCAATTTAAATTTCTCCTGTTTAAAAGTCGAGTTTTTTTCGGATTTAAAAGCAATTTTTTTGGCGATCGTAATTGAATTTTCCCAACAGCCAAAATAAACTTTATTATTTCGCTTATATTGGTCAATTTAGGTCTCGAGTTAGTATCTAAATTTTAAGTGATTTAAAATGCAAATTTATAATTTCCTGCACTCTCCTCCATGTTTTCTCATGGAAAATCGAGATAGAAAAAAATGGGGTAAAAAACACTCATAAAATTAATTGATTTGTTTTGGAGTTTAGAAATTTATTCTGAGAAAAACACAAAATCGCATGTCTGGAGTTCATCTAGAAGTACTGTAAGTCAGTGAGACTCGAGCAGATTTACATTAAGTACAACCATCCCTCGCTTTGCGCTAATATACGTGCGTTACTGGGTAAAACCGTAGGAAGAGAAACCGCGTAAAATGGAGTAGGTTTCCCAAAAAGGAAAATTCACGAGATCACATTTGAGCTCTACATGTAAAAAATTTAGTTCCATTGTAATCAGAATGGCCGTGCAATTAGAGGCATTTCTCCAAAAGAAAGTCGTGCCAAACCGACAGCGAATAAAACGAAACCGTTCCATTGTAATACATAAATGTCTTGGTCAGTGATGGCGAACCTATGGCACGCGTGCCATAAGTGGCACGCAAGACGATTTTGGTTGGATCGCCAACGAAAGGCGAAAACCTATCAAAGCGTTTATCGTACTGATTTAGTGCCGCAGAAACGTGTGTGTTATTTAACATTTGTTTCATTTAATCGAGGACTTTTTGTGGGACGCGAGGCGAAAAATATTCGACAATTTCAATAACATTGGCACGCGGGCAATAGAAGGTTTGCCGTCACTGGTCTAGGTCCTTTTATAATCGTCTCTCGCAACTGAAGCGAATTTGTAGGGGTATGTGCATATATGCGTATAAATATATCTCACGACGTGATTAAGAAAATTACATTGACACGTTTCAGCCTGAAACGCCGTTAAAACATAACGTAATATTTTTCTATCGAAAGCGGGGTAAGAGAGCACAGGCGTATTTGAAGAGGGTGGAATAAAAACGAATGAGGTGGAAGCGATTGAGCGATGGGGAAAACACGGAAGACACGGGTATTTGGAGTGGAAATAGGAGGGGATATAAACACGAAAGAGCGGGATAAGAGGGGAGAGAGAGAGAGTGAGAGGAGAAAGGAGGGTGACGGAAGAGTGGCTCTGGGGGGCTAGGGGGGAGGGGGTTGGGGGTGGAAGTGCGCTGAAAGACAGCGAGGTGAAGAGAATAATGGGATTGGAGGGTGGGCGGAAAGGGTAGCACTTGGGGAAGAAATATCGGAAAGAAAAAACAAAAGAGATGGGGAGAAAGAAACAAGGAAGTGCGAGGTTTAACTTAAGCGTTACGCAAATGTATTAGCTATTTATTCGTTTATTTCAAAGCTTAAAAAAACCCCGTAGGGAAACAACAAAATCTATGTGATTAATATAAGGTCGATATACTCGATTCTTCAATCGGGAGGGAATCATTTTGATCGAAATTTTTAAATGTAACCCTTATTTGTTATTTTTGTATATTTCATTCTAGCATCCACTCTAAGACAAATAAATTCCTGCTCTAATTTTGTCTGCAGAATCGTTTAGCATGTCAAAATTACAAATTACAATCTAACCAAAAAACACTTCTATTTCTAATATATAGTCTCTATAGAAATGTAATAATGAATATATGCAACAAAATTTCTGTTAATGTCGGCCCTTATTCTGTAACCATCCCTTTCAACGGCCATTTCTCGCTAGAAGTTGCTGCCTGCCTTGACAGCAGTTTCAAAGTACATATTTGCTAACTTAGTTTTTCGGAGCCAAGCAATCAACAATTGAATTCGACGCTACAAAATTCGCAAAACTTTTAACTTTCGAAAACTGTTTACGTCAACACGAATGTAAACGCTCGATGTAAATTAAAATAAGTCAAATTATGTAGAACTTCCCTCGAGAAAATTAAAATTCGAGAGAGAGAGAGAGAGAGAGAATTTAAAAAAAAGACATCCCGGAGAATAAACGAGAAACTTCTTTCCCGCGTTATGTTTTGAAATTTACGATTAAATTCCTGGAGAATATCAAATCGTTTTGTAAACTAGGGAGCCCAAAACAAAAATTCAGACGACAGAAGCGTATTAAAAGCGGAGAAGGACAACGACGAAAAAGCGAAGAAAAAGAATAAATAAAAGGAAAGGCAAAAAAGGAGAATATAAAAAAAAAGGAGCGCGGGTTCGTAAACGGGGTCGGATGAAAAAATAAAAAGAAGAAAAGAGAGAAAACAAGCGCGGAATTAGAGGCGCGAGAGAGGGAGGGAGGGAGGGAGGGGTCGGGCGGGAGTAAAGGGAAGAGACGGCGGAGATAAAGGGTGCGAGGAGGAGGTTAGAAGTGGGAGAAAAGGGATTGTGAGTGGAGATAAAAGGGGTGAGACTTCAAAAACAGACGCCATGTACCCTTCTCCCTCCTCTCTCTTTCTCCCTCTCTCTCTCCATCCACGCCATCTATGCCTCTTTACGCCGTTTGCATTCTCCAGGGTTAACAACCGCCTGAGTAGACGTGCCCTTGCGGGAGAGGGGGGGAAGGAGGAGGAAGGAAGGGTCGAGGGAGAGAGGAAGGGGACGGATGAGGAGGAGGCGGCGGCGCAGGCGCCAACCGCAAAGGGAACCGCGAAGGCGGATCATCAGGAGGACGGGGCCTTGTCCATTCACGCTGCCACGACGATGGATGCACCCATATGTACTCGGTAAAAGCAGGAGGTTAAGGGAAAGGGGAAGAGGGAGGCTGTCGCGAGAACCGAAGGAGATTAAGGATAGTCCCTTTTTCGTCGCCTCGGTAATAAACGGTTGGACGCTCGTTTTTTTTTTTCCCACCGCATATATCACGAGAGGGAGGGGAAAACGGCGGTTCTTTGTTTGCATGATCACGCCCACTTCCAGCATCCCTTGGGCTATACTCTCGAAGACCTTCCATGCCTTAACGTGAGACCGATAGAAACCGTTGATCGTCCCAAAATAAATTTTTACCTGTAACCTTTAGTACTTAGATTCGTTAAAGTATTATTTTTTTAATTGATCGTTTTTCTTATTTTTATGGAAACAGGAAAATAGACATCATTTATTCTTAATAAGCTTGCAGACGGTATTACAAAGCCCTTTAAAATTAACACAACTAAAATAAAAACGAACGAATACGTTTACGTTCACGGCGGAATTTGAATCTTCGGCCATTAGGAAGCAAACGCCATTTAAAAAAAAACCTTGACAATAAAAATGAAACAAAATACGAGTATAATTGGTCCATCGAAAATTTGTCACAGGTGAATGTTTCACTTTAATAATTAAGAATAAATGCGGTATTAGTAAATCGCTGCCGTTTAAAAAATTCAAGTTTCTCCAAATTATTTTAATTGATTACGGAATTTCATGCTTTATAATAGATGATCCTCGGCCAAAAAATCTAGCTCTGTAGACTTACAAGTAAGCCGCGTGCTTCTCTTATTCTTGAGTAAGAAATTCAATTATCGGTACTGTCCCAGAAAACTATACGGTTAAACGTTGATAGGCAAAAAAACATCATTGCATCTTTTGATACCGAATTCTCTTTCCTTGAAAAAGAACCAACAGTCGGCGACTTGCCACTGAAGTATGTCTCTTTGTAGAATTTTAGCCGGTTTACTCAAAAAAATTTCTAGCTATGAATTATCTGGTTCACGGATGTACACCTTAAATCCTTACTAGGATCGAAATTGAGCGTTACTAACTACCCCTCCCGAATGAAAATATTTAGAAAATGAAATGAAACCAGAGGACGCATTTTTCAAACCGGCGCGGCGCCCGGAGTTTTTCTCTCGGACGTAAAAACACGAAATTATTTCAATCGCTCAACTGTTAAAGTAATATTATACATTATAATTTTTAAAGTTATCGGTATTTAAGAATTCCTAGACCAATCAAAGCACGACCACCATTTTTCATAATGGAATCTGTACCTTAATTGCACAAGCCGAGGACGAACCATTGATATATATATATATTACAACCCAATTAATAAGTTTGTAAATATTTCTACTTTGTCTCATCTTTAATACCTTTGTAAATAATATATCTTAAGGAGGCGGACCACACCAAACGTGTCAATGAGCCACGTGCACCCTTGTCCTACATAACCTTTTCGATACAAGTTGCAAAATGGGTCATTTTTTCAACTTTAGTTTATTAGTTTATTATTCTGTATTATCTCACTGTCATTATTAATTGTACACTCATACAACCAGAATAAATAGCTTTTTGCCCAATTTTTCAATTTTCTACAAGGTTATTATTATTCTGAATAGAAAACTAAACCTACATATTAGTGCGTTGACGAAGGATTTCCGCCTCTCGTAAGAATTTTTAAGCAAATTTATAAGAAAAAAAAACAAAATTATTGGGGGAAAAAAACCGCATTACATATTTTCTATCTTATTACAATTTAGAATGCAGGAAATATTACAAACTGATCTAGAGGATATTTCGTTTATTCTTCGAAAAACAAGTGAAAGACCAAAAGAAATTATTGTCTTGGAATACGATGCAATTGTTTTTTTTTTTCGATGCAAAGTGACTATGTCCTAACAAATTAACGCTTCGCCATCTGTTGGCGTCTTTAAAGTAACTTATCGCGGTAGAGGGAGAGGTTTCTCGCATGCTGCAATCATCGCCTCCTTTAGACACTTGATCTCATTTTGCGATAGCAAAATAAATTGATTTTTAATCCTTCGGACGTTTGACGAAGGCAAAGAGCACTAGAAAAAGTTAAACGTCAAAAATATCACTTCCTTGTTCAGTAAAATGCATGTTAGATAGGAATTTGCTCTTCCATTGTGTCTTTATAAATTATCATTAAGCTCATCTAATCATTTTAATGATTAGATGTTATAGAATGTGACTTGAATCTGAGCAAAAATTAATTCTGGCCAATGTTTCACGAAATGTTATTTTTTTTACTGTTCTTCCTTTATATTTTTAATGCGGCCGTGTATCTGTTGCATCAAGTTAAAACCGTTACGTCGGCCTGTGAGAAATTTTTAATAAAACAATGTTTAATTCTACTAGTTACTTCATATCTGCGACGACCGTAGTACTAAAGATGAAGAATTAAAGCACAAACTGACTTTTTTTAAACGAATGTTACTTACATATCGGCAATGGATCAACCAGGAATTCATTACTCTCAGTGAATACGGTAAATTAGATTTTAAAATGTAATCGGTAGACAAAATTATAAAGTCACTTTGATTCAAAGAAATATTTCTGCGTGCATTTATAAATTTTCAAGTTAGTAAATACCAATTATACGCCAATATTTCACGGAAATTACTTTATAGACAAAAAAATCGGTACAACACAACTTTCTCATATATTAATGCGTCGTTTAGTTATCTTTAGAAAATGAAAATCGTATCAGCCGGTTTACAGAAAATCCAATTTCTGTGAAAGTTGCCCAAGAATAAACTAGCCTTATATTCATTCATTGGGAAAAATTAAATATATATAATTGCATACGTAAACTCAAGTAACTGTACGAAATATGATCAAAATTGTTAGAGCCGTTTTTGAGAAAATGAAATTGTTGTTAAAAATGCGTAGAATAAACTTTCCTTAATTATTGAGCAATGTCAACCATTTCTTCACATACTCTGCTATGTCTGATAAAATGCCTAAGTGCGAGATTTCATTCATTTTTGCTCCACTGTTTAGGCTCTAGAGACAGACAGACGGCATTACGAAAACCACTTTTTCGGATTCAACGACACCTAAAACGTATATTGCCGTAAAAATCTCGAGGTAGAATTTTTTCTCAATATACTTCGTACATGAGAAAGTAAAAATGGCTTTCACTTCCATTCACCTACTACAGTAAAATTTTAATAACAGAAAACCAAATCCTGTTCATCCTTCAAAAATTGTCTCTGCCTAAATATTTCTCGTTAAGACAGAGAACGAGAAGAATAAATAAGGCTTTCTGTTCCCGAAATTTTTAAAATAAATCCCTTAACGTTTTTAGAGTAAATAGTTTTTGTGACATTTTATCAAAACTTTATCAAATATAGTTTTTTTTTATTTTTCCGCAATTCTGAAAACCTAGACCCTATGTGATAATTTTCACTCAATAACTACAAACAAAAACATTTCTATCAACTTCCTCTCCCATTTTTACACGGGATAATTAAACAAGATTAAAAAGAGAATACGTTACAAAATTAAATACTACATTCATCATTGTGACAGCAGCTTATATAACACCTTTAAATAATCAAATTTAATGCTAAAAGTTCCATCAGGTAAAAATTCTTTTTTGTTGCTTTTTTACTCAACTAAATTGATTTTTTAAGTTAAATAGTCAACTTCTTGTTGACCTAAAAGGTAATATAGTCTCCGCATCTCCTGGGAATAATCCCTCCAATTTTTCTGCCAAGGTCCAGCTTCTACAGACTCTGGAATATGTCAATGGTCTAACAAAATTAATTTTATCATACATCCAAACAAATGTTAAAACTCTGTGATAAGCATATGGATATTATAAAAGGAGAATTATAAATAATTATTGGTATGTTTTGCGCATAAAATGTTTAGTATAAACTGAAATTCAGTGTGATCCACTGCTACAGATGTTGAATAAGACTACATTTTTCCGTTATAACTAACAGTCTAATCCACAAATGAATTATAAATTTACATATAATATGACAAGAAGGTATTATAACCGTCTTCTAAAATTCTTTGATCTATCCTTTCTGAAAATACTTCTAAATTTCTGTCTTGAAAGTTTTGCTACTGAGTTTATCTCCTGGAATTAAGATTGATGAATTATTGCATTAATGTAGGGTATATTTTCTAAATGAGCTCCAACCGTACCGTGTTTACAACAACGAAGGCACGGCAATTCCATTAATTTATTTAGAAAATTGCACTCTCTTGAAGAAAAGTATTTTATATAAACATTTCACCCAATACTGTAATGCAACTATATCCACTAACCATTTTTTCTAAATTTTCTTGAATGTTTAAAATTCCAGACACATTTTAGCAAATATAAACTTTGGTGAAAGTATCACTATTACATTCTGATTCCGTAAGTTTGTCACGAATACTTTCGCTGGCGAATTCAATTATTTTGGAATATATTTTCAATGTTCTTACACGCGTTATGAGCATTTTTACTTGTATAACTAGATCAAATCATAAATGTACACAGATGTTTTAGCGAGCGAGAAAACATTAATCAAGAATGTTTACACACTTCCAAAAAAGTGAGACATTGGATTAAGTGTTTTGGAAAGGGATAAATCTCTCTTTATAGCAACATGCCGAAACTGAAAAGTTGTCTAAATATTGCTATTCAAATACTGGAATACGATAAATCACCTGACAGATTAGTGTCCAATTGGTTTAGTAAAACGTTACCTCGCTACTTTTCACGTTCTATAAATTCATTTTTAGGGCAGGCTAATTTTATTCACATGAATGGCGAACATCCCCCTTTTTCTAAATTTCAAATATTCTTAACACAAACAGCTTTAAACGTTTATAATTAATCTGGACAGTAAGTTTAGAAGAGATAAAATTAGAATGGACACACAAGGAACACAAATTAAGTAAGAGATAAATCTTAACAATATCGTAAAATTTATATCTTTAGATTCTAAAAAGGTTAATTATTTGATGGGCAGCAAAAAGTACACAAGTAAAAAAACTCGCATTTTTCAGGAGAGCTTTTACAAGTTTGTAAAATGATCCTGCAAATCGGAACAGAGAGACTTAAGAGTCTTTTTACTATGCCCATGCCTTAAGAAGTGAATGAGACAGACTTATGCCCTTTGCACCAGTCGAAAGAGACGAACGTTCTGAACTAGGAACAATACAACTCAACACAGAAAAAATATGACTTATGTCCTTTTGAACGCCCACCAATGAATTTATACATACACTTCAACTTTTTTATGTATTCCAATAGAATAACTTTTACACCTTTAAAAATCATGAAGCGTGAGATTCGCAAGATATGGTCTTTTATCTTTGGAGCAAATGAAATTTAGATATATCCTTATAATTTCCTTACGTAGCATAATTCAGGCCATTTAAGTTAAACAGATTTTTTATCTCGAAATGTGACTTTTTTTCCTGGAAGAAAGCTTCACAAATGTCTTACAAATACGGCTTGAAAGGTTTCTTTGCATTACCTCAAGGTCTTACAAGCCGTATTTAAAAATAGAACGAAGATACTCGTTCAAGACTAAAGCGAGAAATACAGGCTTATTACACGTCGTTCCATACACATCACCAGCGGGTGAATTAGAAATCACACATGTCAATCAAAACAATTTCGATAAAAGACGTTTACTGTAAAGATTAACCCTCGGCATGGCAAGACCTCCGGGGAAAAGCTCCCAATTTAAATTTTTGAAAAAAAGGTCGAAAAGAAAGTTATCAAATCCGAGAGATTGGGAGTGAGGAGTTATCACCCTGATGAAGATTGCGAATCACCGCTTCATTCAAAAGCAATTTCCGACCCGAACCGTCCCGGAGGGCCATCCAAAGATCCAATCTCCCACGCGCCGCTTCAATTTCTATTTTGTATTTTTTCAGCGTTTCGGGGAACGTGTTCCAAACCGGAATGGCACGGATAAGGCAACACTCCGAAAAGGATTTTGAACGGCCCTTTATTTATGTACATACTATATGCTTTTTTCCGTTTTTCCTACCGTTTTGCTCTCATCTCGACTAGTCGGCAAGAGAGGTCGAGGCGAAGGAGAACCGGACGCCGGGCGGGGGTAGGAGACGACGACCCCGGGGTGCGAACAGGGGGCGGCGGGTGGGGAGGAGGGTCGCCGGCGCGCGGCGCGGTGCCCGCGGCGCTGCGCAGGCCACCCCGGCGCCTCGGGGCATCCCGACCGAATACGGGGTCAAGCGGCGCCGTCTACGGCGTCGACCGGAGGACCTCCAGGGGTCCAGGCACGTGCTATTCACGGGCGGCGGAGTCGAATAGGGGGCGGAAGAGACGAAGGCCGGAAAGGGGGCGTTGACTCACACTCTTTGTCTTCTGGAGGAAGGTAGGTTCTCTCTTTGTCTCCGGAGGAACACACTCACTCGTCACCACTATTCTTCTCCCAAAAGGGATTTTTTTACACCCTTATTATACCGATTTTATCCCGATTATGATGGGACACGAAAACGACAAAAAATAAAAGAAAATGAAGCCACTTTCGAATCCAAATCTATGTGGTTTGTTGTTCCGTCAAAAAAACTCCCTGTCTCCTTACCCCTAACCCTTTTCGCGCCCCGGGACGGAGTTTCAAAACTGGCGAAGGAGGAAGAGTTCACTGTTCCCAGTAAGGCAAGAAGCCTAAGGGTCCACCGTTCTCCCCTATCGCAAAGTGTCGCCGGATGGCTCACGAGACACTGGTGGGGAGGTCTTCCTTTTCCCGGCCGTGCCCTCTACCACCCCCCGGGCTTCTCCCTCTTCGCCTCCCCTTGCCGCCTCGACCAGCTCCTTCGCCCCCAACCCTCGCCACGCAACCCGCCAGCCAACACTTTGATCGATCAGGGAATGTAGATAGCGGGGAGGGGAGGCCACCGGGGCTCCTCTCTGCTTCTAGCGAGTAGTTTGCTCGCCTACACACACTCTCCGTGGTGCCACCGTCACTTTTCGAGTCTTGAACCCTCCCTTCTCGATCCAAACCACTCGGGAGGCATTCGACTACTGCATAAAAGGTCAACGACTCCTTCGTCTTTGAAAATCCACCACTTCCGCGCTGATACTGGCATAAGGTATCACGAGAACTGAAGAATTTATGTTGGTTTGGAGTAACAATGCTGCAAAAAACCTGTGGTGGTGTAATCCTCGTCCAGATCGAAGCACAACTCTAAACGAAAACTTCTTGGACACAGTTTATGTCGAAACGTCTATCCAAATTCCGATGTATCATTCTTGCTTAATACTCATTACCGTACCCTTACTTCTACACACCTTGGTCAGCGACTTCCCCCACACACCGCTTTCGACGCCAGCGCGACCACAGTCAAAACCCTTGCATGCATCGCCGGTGCTTGGATGTGACGGTAGATGGCAGTATGTATCATCCTACCGCCAATTGCAAATACTCACGGGTTTAGTGGTGTAAAAGAGTAGATATTTATGACTAATGCAGCAAAAAAAACTGCACGTTATTTTTAAAAGTTTATTAGTAGAAGTTTGAAATATATTATTCCTTGCATGTTAATAAAATACTTTTGTAATTTCCTCTGATCCAAAATTTCTTGAATGTCAATCGTGGAGGTAGAATATTTCCAAATAAGACCCGCTAAATTAGCTTAGCTAAGATTAAAATTTAATGAGATGCCCGTCGTGTTTTCAGAGAGTATTCTTGATTGTATCCTTTTTGTCTATACGTAAATGTAGAGCAGCTATAACAGAAGCGATAATATTTTAAAGGCGTTAGAGTAAGGAATTATTTAGAAACCAGCATAAAATATATAATATATATATTTGAATATTGAGTGACGAAAATCAAAACATAATATGGCTTTAGTTTTGTATAATCGTTGTTAAGAGGCTAGTTAATCCATCATAGTCTATTTCGATGCGCCTTTGTTTATATTACATTCCTTGAGCAGACGAAGGTGACGTACGGGGGGCGCAACAAAGTCGCCGAACATGGAGCTTTGTGCCTCCGCGAAAAGGAAATCTTTAAATTATAATAAAAAACGAAAGGCGCATTTACTGCAAAAGTTGTACCAGAGAGAGGTAAATTGTAATATTAGTTCAACAAATAAAATATTTTTGAACCTTTAATTGTAAAATCAAATGTATCTGAAAAGAATATAATTCTCTTGGTCCAGGCAACCGTTGAATATGTCAAACGGATAGCCATCGCAATAAATTGATAATTTTCGCATGGACTTCGTAATAAGAACATGTGGATTATATCTTTCGAGAATTTGTTCGTTCTAATTTTGGCATTGTTTTTTTCCGTTTCCATAAAGTGATTGTTGTGGAAAACACTCCGAATGTACAATAACGATGTTTTTTATTTTAACTATTTTAAATTCGCACATAGTATCATAAAGTTATATTTTTTGTTTGATAAATAAATTTAGTTTTAATATATTGTATACTTCCTGAATATATGTGTATTAATTACGATATTGTGTACTTAACTGGCAGATCCAAGGCTCTTATGGTCCTTTCGTACGTGCTGCTAATCAACCTTTATTTAGTCGATTACCTGTACGACTTGCTTTCAACCTTCGAGAACTCGTTCCTGAATCTGCTTTAATAGCTGGGTATGTATAGTAGTAAGCTAGATATTTTCAAATATGAATGCTTCCATGCTGGTGATGTCTTTTGTTATTTATTGTATGATTAAATTAGATATTTTTAGCTTAGGGATTTTTCGCTTATTCACTCCAGCCTTATTCTACGAAACTTTAATATAAATACTTTATCTAAATCAGGTGATAGCTGTCATGTGCTTCCTAACTACCATTCCTTATTATTTATCCCTATATTATTTAAGCTTCCATATTTGGTTCCTGTTAACTTCTTATCACATGTATATCAATCTCCTAGGCTAATATTAGATTGCTAACACTTAAAAGTCCCTTTGTCATGGTACATTTTTAATATGTACATGCACACGTTTGAAAACAATGAGCAAGTAATTAACAATTTTTTATTGTAGTAGTGCATATTTCATGCTTCCTCATTCTGCAGTTATTGTATTTATTGAACTATTTTAAGGAAATTGGCATTTTATTTTGAAAGTCAAGTGAGACGTTAAGGTTATTTAATCCATGAATACTCTTTTAGAGATTTGTGAAGGCTTGGGATTACTTGTCTTTTTGAAGATGTTTCTGTTGTTCACAATTCAGCTTTGCAGCCTAATCCCATACTCTATTAAGTTGTTCACTAGTAGCAACCCCTCCCCAAAGAAAATAATATGCACTCTTAAATTCATGTATCTGTAACCATGTTAGCATTTGTATATAATCTGTGTATATGGATTGTAGACTAGAGCATGTTTTAAAACTCTATGCTCAAAAATGTTCAGTCAAGAATGTGCCACTTTTTATTTTCTTTCTTATGGTAAATTGTTCACTTAAGTAATTCATAGGTTGTGATCATTGCTTAATTTGTAGCCAAATAAGAAAGGGAATGCCTAACCTTCCCAAACCTAACCACTCAGAAGAAAACTGAATACATAATGAGATCTATGGTCTTTAATAAATATAAAGTAACTTGGAAAGTGTAAAATAAAAAAAAACAATCTTTACATGTCAGATGCTGTCCCGCAAGAGGGAGGTTGAAATGCACAGACATTCATCAGCCTTTAAATTCTTGTAACTTAAACATTTTTTATTCATAACATTTTAGAAACTTCCTCCCAAATAAGTGAGGGAACACCGTTCCTCCAAAAATTAAGCACTGGTTGTGATAAAGAAAGTCTAGATGTACATCAGTTGCACATGTATAATTAAATCAGCCAAATAAGTCATGCTGTGTGTGGAATGCTAAGTTTTTTATTTGTTTTCACTTTTAAAATCTAGTATTTTTGTTATTTTCAGGTGTTGCTTCCTTGCCATTAATTATGGGAGTAAGGGTATGAGAAAATATTGCACTATTGGAGTATTTTTCCTACATTAAAATAATTACTGATATTGGGTGTTTTATCTGCATGAAATTCATAATAATGTCTTTTCAGATTTAATCTTATTTTGTTACGGAAACAGCTACATGTTAATAGATTCAAATTTACCTGAAGTATTTTGAGCTTTTTTATTTTTACCGTCATCGACTAATGTTTTGTACATAGCCATACTTGAAGTACTCAGTGCTTCATTTTATGCTTTTACAATTGTTATATCATAGATAATATGATTACTAATTTGATTTTCAGCCAATTTTCCTTGAGATCTGATTAGGAATAATTCAACAGATAGTAACTGAAAATTACCTATCTTTCATTGGTTTTTTACAGTGGATATAAGTGAGCTGAAGTGTTAATAATCTTCTATTAAATGTTGTTATACTCTAATAGTAGCTATATTGAGATTAATCTAAATGCTGTGTGGAAGCACATTAATTAAAAAGTTTCAACTGTTTGCAAGTTTATTTGTAATATTAAATTTTAGCAATGAAATTTTGCATAAAGGTATCAGTAGGAGTATCATGTGTGTTTAAAGTGTTTCATTGGTCAAAGAAACCAACTGAAAACTTCATTTTATTCTCTTTGCTGAGACCACTTAGGATAAACTTGTATTTTAAAAAATCATGTAGCCAACAGCTTTGTTTGGCAACTATTGAGATAAATATAATATTTAGGCATCAACATATGCTCTAAAGAGAGTTAAAAAGGAGAAAAGTAAGAAAAGTAAAAAATGCTCATGATACACTTAAAACATGCACAGATACCTGGTTTATAGATATTTAGACTGTTCAATAGACCACATCACACATGTGCACATTAAGGATATGCTGTTCCTTGCCAAGGAACTTATCATCACTCACATACAGTCATGCTAACAAGCAGTTTCTCCTTTAAAACCAAGAATTGCACCTATATGTACATTGTGACATCTAAGGTGTTATCCTCAGTAGCTTTCCATACATGTTTCGTAAGTATTTTATCAAAATACCATAGACTGCTCAATTGGTCTCCTAAACTATTGAGATTTGATTGATAAACTAGTTAGAAATATGATAAACATGTCTGTGAATTTTGTTCGCTATTATCTGGTATATTTTAATCAGAGTGGGAAATTCTTTCAATTTCAATTCCCCTTCCAATAAACAATGCCATAATGAGTGTTTGAAATTATCATCAACTTGAAGCAATTGCCTATTTTTTTCCAAATACATCATCAGCTGCTCTGTCCTTCATAACAAATGTTAGTCATAGAAACTTTTCTTCTGTGTTATGTTTTAAATTGCTTTGTCTAAATAAATAAAATTTTTACTTCTAGCCATGTCTTCATGGGACTGTCAAGATGTGGCCAATTCCTCATGTCATACACACACACAGTGGAACCAGATCATTCACTGCGTATGGTATATAAATATAGGCTGCATTGGTGGACTTTTGTACCTTCACAGAGGTCTCGAAAAGTTGCTGAAGTCACTCTGTTCAGTGATGCAGGAGTAGGTCACAATGTCTTCATTTCTATCAGCCAATGGCCAATGGATACTAAACATGTACTCGTTTATGGTTGCAGGTAGGTAGTAGGTATAATGATAAGCCCTGTTAACAAATTTGAAGTAAAAATATATTTTTATTAGATCAAGTTGCACGTTTTAGTGTTAACAGATTTTTCTGTTTCAGCGATGATCCCTATGAACGATCGCTTACCCAGTCAGCACACTGCTACCTCACTATTACTACTGTGCCATCAATGCACAACTGCCCAGATTGCCTAAAGGTTGCTGCTTCCTATGAGGATGAAGGTAGCCTATAAATTCATTTCTATGATTGAATTTCTTAAAAATGAAATCACATGCCTTGTGAAACCTTATTATGGTGAACTTACTTATCTTCTTGACTGCAAGCATCATTGGTGATATGTTTTACATCTCAGCTTTATCGTTTGTTGAAGTATGGCAATATAAACTATCAACTTTACCTATAATTTGCCCTGAAAGGTATTCAGTTTTATCTAGATGACACCTTCACTGATTTTGGCAACTATGCATTTATAGCCAAAGTATTTTGATAAGAAACATTGTAACAGTTTATCTGACCATCTTGTAAGCCATATATTTTCTTGTTAAAACTTCATTTTTCTCTGGTAAATTTATGCATTTAATGATAAATAACCAATTAATTTATGCATTTCTTCCTCCGATGAGAAGACTTGGCTGCCAGCTGGGATAGTTGTGTTCGATTCAGCTGCCTTCGCCATGGCCTAACCGTCCACACAACTTTTGATGTGGTGCCACCATTTCCTAAGTTCGAACCTCGAATCAGCATGCGCCATGAAGGAACTGTTGTTTTGAACACTGGCAACTTTCTTCATGCACTTCATGTGCGGTTGGAGAATGTCCCAGGAGCAGGGAGCATGGGAGGTGGACCACAAACTAGCTATTGGTCTGGAGGAAGCAGCCACAAAAACGATCCAGAGACTGAAGCAACTCCAGCTGAAGGACAGGAAGATGACGAGGAGACAGAAGAAGAGGAAGATGGAGGAGGGGTATTGGAAGCAGAGACAGCAGGGATCTGCAAAAGGCCCAACACTCGTTCATCTCAGCAGCCTCGGACTCAATGCCCCAGGCCATATATAACAGCTCCGGTGCGCATCAAAGACTGTGCAGAAGGGGACGAGGGAAAGGTGCGCTGCAGGGGCGCCGCTCGTCGTGCTCGTTTGGGAGAAATGGTCCGTCGATGGTGCCGTCCCGACGAGGTGGAGGTGGAGTGGGCCTGTTGGGGAGGGTGGGAGGGCCACGATGAAAGTAATGGTGAAGAAGGTGCAGTCGGGGCCCGTGCCTCTGTCAAGATGGGCTGGGTGGAGAGATGGGGCTGTGGGGAGGAGGCAGAGTTGGGAGGGAGGAGGGAGGTTTCAGACTTAGGGGATGCACGGCGAGAGTTAAGCATTACTTGTGGGGACACTCCAGCCCCACCTGTGACTTTCTTATCCTATCCATCCACTGGCGATGAGTCCATGGGAGGAGGGATGCGCTCTAGGCGGATGGCTGCTGAGCGTGCGTACGAATTCACGGACGAGGCTGACTCCTGGGGAGGAGGAGGAGCATGTGAGAAACTCAGTGTGTTCCGTCGGCGCCGCCTGGCTGACAAGAAGTACGAGTTCTGTGATGACGAGGATGCCGAGAATGTGGTTCCTTTTTGGGTGATGCGCGGCTCGTCTGCACGGGGAGAGTTGAGCGGTGGAAGGGGATGCGGAGGAGGCAGAGCACCGTCTCCTGCAACGCCACGCACCGCTGCTTCACCAACACCTCCACCTCCAGTGGCAGCAGCTGCCTCTCCACCCCATGCTCACTTGCCTCCTGTGCAAGAGCTGGCAGGAGCAGGTGGGGGAGAAACTGCCTCTCAGGTGGTATTAAGGCCTCTCAACAGGAATACTACTGCAGCAGTTACAAATGTTCATCACGTTAGGGAAACAGGAGGTTTAGGGGTAGGAGATAGGAAGTCCACTCCCCAGACAGTAGTGAGGATGGGTAATCCACTCTCTCAACTAGGGTTGCTGCCCTGTGGAACTCCTACTCCCACCACTACCTCTTCCGCTCCAGTTCAAGCACCTACCCAAAATCATGGTCAGGTAGGTCTGTTACCACTGTCATTACGAATAAACAGTACAGTTGCTCGCATTACCATAAGTCAGTTTTGTATATCATATGTGCACTTCACAGGTTAGCCCTAAATGACATCAGTTTGCCAAGTTTTTGTTCTAATAAGAACTTGCAATCAATGATCAACAAGTTCACTCTGTGAGTGACAATATTGTTGAAACTGTAGTAAGGTTAACTATTTCATGGCTTTGAGTTCATTCAGTAAGTTCAACTCACAAGCCAGGTTGATATTTCAATGTTCACTTTATATAATATGATCTGATGTCAATGCCCAAATTCCAATTATGGTTTACTGCAAATGTAAATGTCGATAGTAAACCAACTCTGTGAGTAAAATATTAAAGGTGTGAGATCATTTTGGATCAACATTCTATGAAATTTAAAAGTTTATGCATTAAAAACTATGTTAATGGCTGCTAGTCAATATCATCCCATAATTTAACAATTTTTAAATAAAATATTTATTTTGAGATAATTATTTGTTACTCTTATATAAATTATAATTGTTTTTGTGATTTTTACAATTTCTTATTATTGATTTTGGCATAATTTTACTAGGTCATATGTACTTCATCTATTTAACTTTGACTTTGAAATAAAATAGATCACTGTTAGCAATTAAGATCTTCCAGTTCAATAAATGCAGCTATTTCATTTTGTTTGTATGCATAAATTCAAGTAAATAATATTATTTCCCACCATACAAAGAGCATAACCTTTTTTTGGTAAATATCTGATTTTTGTGTGGATTCAGAAGTTTTACCTTTGCTCACCATTGTTTTTTATGTCTTACATTGGCGTACATTATCCACTTTTCATCACATGTGATTATATGCTTTAGAAACGGATGTTGATGCAGTAGCAATGAAGAGCAAATAGTGATACGCTGCATCTTGTTTGTTGGTGACAGTTCATGTGTACCCATACACCTTGTTTTGAAGACTTTCCAAGACTATGAAGGTGCTCTAATATGGTTGAATGAGAGCATTTAAACTTCTCAGCGAGTTCTCTTGGCATCAGATGAGGATTTGTTTCAATTTGAGATATCAGTAGGTCATTGTCTATGGCAGATTTTCGATCAGACTGATTCATTTGAAAAGCTGAAGTTTCCTTCTCAAAATCTTTTAAACCAATATTGGCATGTTCGAAGATTAATTGCATCTTTCCCATAAACACTGCATATATTACTAGTTGCTTTTGTCACACTATTTCCTTTTCTAAACTCAAATAACATACAATGGCAAATTTGTGTTTTATCACTTTCCATTTCTAATGTTGTTTTAATGAGTAAAATAAATCAATAAAATCAATATTTAACAATATTGACCCTATAATATCTATAACAATACTGATAATAAATTTAATTGGAATTGTTGACGTGTCATCGCAAAATCTAACCATTACCAACATGTTTTCAAATACACAACTCTTTTCTGTCCAACCTATTATAAGTGAGCATATAGAAATTTGTTAAATTGCATTGAAAGTAACATTTTAAGTATCTTCTTGAAAGAAACATTTTCTTAAAGTATTCTCATATGAAAATTTTCTCTGTCTAGTCTGGAATATCTCCTTCAACTGGCTGTTCTGTACAATATAAGAGGTGGTACCTTGAGGTTGATGATGAACTAATATCCGTTATCACCGACATTGAAGGTAAGTTGCATTAACCATATTTTTTGATCTCTTAAGCTTTGCCACTTGTCATTCAGACACTTAAATTATTTACCTAATCACCCTTTTAGTCTTATACATTGTGTATGATAATTCCCTTTTATATTGTCAGGCATTTATTAAAATAGTTTGAATAATGATGCCCTTTATTTTATCAGATGATGATCTCAGTAGCAGTACTGGCTATCATAGTGCCCTTCCTCTTGATATTCATGGCTCAGGTTATGCTCAAATGCAAATGGTTTCAAGTGCTAAAGTTGAAAAGCTGGTGAGTTCGTGGTTTTTATTTGTTGGCTAATGGAATAATAATTTATTATTACAAAAATTTATATTTGGTTTTTCTTATTGGTGAAAATTTGTATTTTCCCCAAGAAGTCATAATTGGAGAAAATGATTTCTGGTTCATTTGTTAGGAGAATCCTAAGTGATGTAAGCATTTAAACTTCATGTTGTATGAAAGAATTGTTTTGCATTGATATCCTTTTGCAGAGGGCTCCTAGTGTCTTAGTTCACCAGATGAGCTTAGATGTGGAGCAGTTCTGTCACGAGGTAGCACAAAAATTGTGTGCTGATGCTGGAAAGAAGTATTGGTTCTGTAATGATTATGATGTGGAGATTGTTGCGGTGAGTTCTTCCATTTGTCATTATTGCTTTATTTGATGGAATAACTACATTCACTTTCATTTTAAAAGGAATGTTTTCAAATTGTATGTTCTCATTGTGCCAGGTTTGTCCTATTTCTGGTGATGTGATAGCTGTGGCAGCAATGCTTATCCAGGCAGCAGTGAAAACAAAAGGCCTAGCCAAAAGTCAAAGGTTAGCAAAATCAAAATTAGCTCTAGTATTATCATTATTTTACTTTTCTGAGATTAAATATTTTGCCTTTCCATACTGTTAGCACTATAGATCTATTTCTTTCCGATTCAATTTATTTCAAAGGGAAAAAAATCATTCGTTAGCCTTCACTATTTTATCAGGTCTAAATATTTACATTGCATAGGGTCCATTTTATATTTTTGTAATAAAACTTGCAGTAAGCTTTTATCAGTTAACTACAGCACAGTTTGTTTTTTACTACCAAAAATTCATACAACGCGGGTTACGGTTCGCATCAATGCAGTTTGGTTGGAATTGGGATGTGGGATTCCCAATTGCTGATTGAGGGAGAGATGAGCTGGAGGGCTCGTGCTCTTCTTACCTGTTAGGTTTTCTTCCTTTTATTATTTATGGCAATAGTGAGAAACCCATTGTTGGAAAAGATGTTGGATGCCTGGGTGGAAGACCAGAATCAAAAAAAGGTGGCGATTCACTCTAACACTTAATAACTTTTCCTTAAAATGGTTCATATCCGAAGATTGTAGGTTAATTCCTTCTAATTTTAATGTCAACAAGAATGAAAGTCTGAATGTCAAAAAGTCAATTTTTACATGTTATTTTATGGGAAATGGAAATGTCTTCCTTGGAGTCAAACCCAGGACTTTTTTTGACATTTTTTTTCATCAGCACCTTAAAATATGTGAATCGAGCATTCCTGTCAAAATTAGAGTTTCTATCTCGATTGTTCTCAAGTTATTGGTAGAGGGGTTGTTAGCATATCTAGATCCCAATGCTAGGGGCACGGGTTCGAATCCTGCTGAGGGCATATAAAAATAAATATTCTCATTTTTATAATGAATGGGTGTAGCGTTACATCAGACAAACCACCAAACAAACATACAGATCACCAAAACTATTATAGTAAATTTAGCTTTCCATTTTAAATCAATATCCATGCCCTTTCATAAGTTTTTGGCTCAACCATCCCAATCTGTACCATTCAGGGGCCATTCTTTTAATCCTCTCATATCATCTCCTTTTAAGACATCCAAAATTATTTTTCTCTTCCTACCTCTTTGCCTCTTTCCTAGGATCCTCTTTTCTGTGGCTTATGTTTCATTTCTACATTTTAGGTATCCTGTAAGTAGCGTTCAGCGAAGTAAATACCAAACTAGTGTCCGCTTTGTTTGGAATCTTGACTCTGGACGATACCAAGTTGTTGATACAGATGAATTGAGGGAGGTACCCGAGACTGAAGGTAATGGAGGAGCTGTTTCCACTGAAGTTGGTGAGGGAGAAGTGTGGAGTGATGGAGGAGCTGAAGGGGTTAAACCTAACAGTGAAGGGCCTCGATGGCATCCAGCCCGAACTGACAGTCTCCAGCTTCGTCGTCTAATACCTCCTCCTCTCTACCACCCAGGTGTTCGAACTCTCTCTAATCAGAGTGAACTGAGAGGTAAGTAAAATAGTGTTAATACTGCCACATCAGAATTTAGGCATGTTATGCTGATATTTGAGTTTCCTTTGTAGGTTCTGACATAAATATACAAAGTTAGAAAGCCTGTTTTTACTTTCTTCATATACATACTATAGAGAAATTATTGTTTTCATGAAAAAAATTGACTTCGAGATTTCAACGAAAATACGTTTTGAGGTCCCTAGAACATGTTTAGATTATTTTCGGAATGATGTCTGTATGTGATTGTGGGCGCTCTAACTCGAAAAGTACTTGCCATATCATTACCAAATTTCATATATAACACTTTGGTGTGAGCATGAAGAGCTGATTAGTTTTTGGACAATACTGGTTAACCAGAAGTCGAGGTTGAAACCTGATTCGGTTTTTGCGATATTTCTCTGGTAATACGTCATTGTAGTATACATCAACCATTACAAAAAATATAGAGAATGTAATTTCCTACAACTTTCATTTGAAACAATTTTCCATAGCAGTTATTATTTTGGAATTATTTATCAATAATCGGTGTTTTCAGTTTTCATTGAATATGTTCTTTAAAACGGTGTTATTTACAATCTTTATAAGGACCAAAATTATAGAGAATAATATTCCTTCCAAATTTTGTTTGAAACAGTTTTTTGTAGAACCATCCATTTTGGAGATATTTAACTTATTCGTAAAATTCCAGTTCATAGCGACATCACCTATTGGAGAAAATGGAAAGTATTATCTACCAATAATGGTGTTTAAAAGAGATGACTGTATTCTTATTTTTTCAAATGTTTCCTTTAACACTCCTTTTTTGTAAACAGTTGTTATTACAAAAATTATAGATTGTGTAATTTTCTACAAGTTTTGTTTGAAACAATTTTTCATAAAACTGATAGTTTAGGAGATATCTTGATTTTTATTCTAAATTTATGTTAAATACATCAGTAAGTAATACCATTGTTCCCACTGCTATGATACAAATTTCTAATTGCTGATAGCGTTATGTACGCTGCCAAGGGTCATTTTAATTGAGCATCGAAATTTTAACAATTTTCTTTACTTATTGTTTTTTTAATGAAGACTATTGAAAATGTTTTAAAATTATTCTCGAGTGTAATCGTTGATAAATATTTCTGAGAACACTAACATATGGGTGATTATGTTGAGAGTGGAGCCTTCTACCTCATCACAAATATCAAAATCAGTGCATAATAGTTACAACAAGAACTTTAAACTCATGGTGGTAAAACATGCTGAAGAAACGAACAATTGCATCGCTGCACGAAAATTTGGTGTTACCGAAGCAAATGTGTGGCAGTGGAAAATATCGAAAGAAAAACTAAAGTGCCCCAGTTCAACACGGATAGTAAATTTGTCAAAATTACTGGTTAAATATTTTTTCTTAAATACGAAGTTTAAAAAAGGGAGGTTGTCTTATATTCGGGTAAATACAGTATATAAGATATCACCTGATCTGGTGACTTTTTATATTCTTGAAACATGCATGTTAAATATCAAAGGTTTAATAATATGTTGAAATAATATTATTAGTTTGAATAGTTCATGGCCATACTTGAAACTGGCTTTCATCTTTTATATTGTTTCATTCATTTAACTTTTTTTATCATTCAATTGCATTCAGCAGAGAATTATCAAGCTCATCTTATGACTGAAAAAAAATTCGTCTCGTGTCTCCAATAGCCACAACAAATTTATAATGAAAAACAGATGCATATTTTGGCTACAAATCAGCCATCTCCAGTGGTAACTCACCAAAAATAGATTTGAAATAGATCTGATTTTTTGTAATCTTGTTGTAGCTATTGGAGATACCTGAGAGAAGTACTTTTTTAAGTGCTTGATCTTTCATTCAATTGCAGTTTATGCTAAGTAAAGTTGCATTTTAGTTATGTATCTGAACCAATTTACTGATAAATAATCTTTTTTCTTTAGGTATATCCCTGAAGAAAATATTGGATGTGGACAACATGGTAGCCCTGGTTTTCAATGACAATGTCTGAATGTTCCCAGTGCATCCATCTGCAATACTCTTTTATGAGAGAGTATCTCTAGGTCACTTCACCTTAATGAAATCTCAGGCCAAGAGAGCTCTGGAACTTGTGAAGGGATGTATTTGTCAGCTTTTGAACTGTCAATTCAGTTCCATATTGCTTTTTTCTGTACAGTTTCACATTCTTTCAAGTTTTATTGTGTAGCTAAACTAGCTACCAAGAGGACAGTGTTTGCCCAGTTAAAGAAAATGCCAATGTCAGTGACTCAATGAATGATGTTGGTTGTAGCTCTGGACTGGGCAATAAGTGGATGAATTTTTACATCCAGTCCAATTGTTGCTCATGTAGAGCCAATTATTTGTTAATATAAGTTATTGTTTTAATGAATTTGCTGAAGAGATAATTAATACTCTCAGCTGGCAGTTCTAAATCGAATGAAATTACCTTTAAAATTAAATTGTGTGTCTGCATTTTTTGTGTCCTCTGTAATCTTATGTGAATTATATGTTCATGTTCTTCTTTCTTCGTTCATATCATTCTGTTTTTCATGATGAGTGTATGGAAAAAGTGTAAATGTCTGAAAATGTATGGTTGAATAGGCCTATAGAGCAAGACCATTAAATTTCATTTCATGAAATCTCTCAACTTTGTTTCTGCAAATGTTTTTATTTTGGCCTTTGAAGAAAATGCGAAAATAAGAGGAAATCGTGCATCGTTTGCTTTGGTCAGAACATACTGATGACTGTCTGTTATTCCTGTTGATTTTTAATTTTATGTACCTTTCAAAAATGTAATTCCATAAATATAGCTTTCCTCTTGTAAGTTAGGAATTAAAATTTTATATACCGTATATACCCACGTATAACACGCACTTTTTCCCTAAAAATTTCAGCTAAAAAAAAGAGTGCGTCTTATACGAGGGTATATATTATTATTAAAAGGCTTCTCCACTGCTTAGCGGTTGCCTTGTACTCCCAATCACCACAGTTGTCGGTCCTCCCACTGGCCATCTCTCAGGTTGCGTGCTCTCATAGCTTCTTCCATCTGCCTTCGCCAGGTGATGTGCGGGCGTCCTTGCTTCCTGCGTCCTGGGGGTGACCAGTCGAATACTCGCTTCGGCCATCTCTCCTGCAGCATTCTCCGCAAATGTCCATACCATTGAAGTGACCTGCACTCCAAACGGTCGAGGATAGTCTCTTCTGCTTCTATCTCTTGCCGAATCACGTCATTCCTTACCCGTTGTAATCGGGATACACGCATGCTACGCCTCAGGCCATCCATCTCTACTGCATTAATGCGTTTCTTTAACCTCTCCGTGAGTGTCCATCCCTCTCCTACATATGTCATTATACTTTCCACAATGACCCGTAGAATAATCTTTTTTGTTCTCTTACTAATCTCCCGACTCCACAGCACCCCATTCAACATCTTGATTGCCATCTGAGCCTGATTTACCCTGTTCTCCACATCCTTCTCACAAGTCCCAGATTTGTGAATATGGATCCTAGGTACTTAAACTGGTCAACCGCTTTTACCGTCCCTGCAGTAAGGACAATGTCCTGACTTTCCCCTCCAATCACCAGGTACTCTGTCTTTGAGAGATTTATCTTCAGACCACCCTTCTCATATGCCTCTATTAGCTTACGGAACATATATTCCACGTCATCCTCATCCTGTGCAATAATTACCTGGTCATCTGCAAAAATCAGAGTGAATAACATCATCCCCAACCTGAACACCCATTTTACCACATGACAAGTTCCACTTCTCTAGAACCCCTTCCAAATATACCTTGAATAAAGTAGGTGACATGGCGCAACCCTGCCTCAAACCCTTTGATGTTGAAAATTCCTGAGATATCCACTTTCCTTGTTTCACTACCGCTCGACCTCCCTTATACATTCTCTGTATAAGATTTATTATTGGCTCATCCACATGCACCTTCCTCATAGCATCCCACATCTGACATATTGGGACAGAGTCATATGCTTTCTCGAGATCCGCAAAAATCATATGAATCTCCTGACCTTTTGATACCATCTTCTCAGTAACCTGCCGTATGCTAAAAATATTATCCAGGCAAGACTTGCCTACAGTGAAGCCTGCCTGCTCCTCGGATATCCACGGTTTGATACACCTTTCCAACCTCTCTTTCAGTATCCTACTGAACAACCTACTCATTGAAGCCATTACATTAATTCCTCTATAGTTAGTGGGAAGCTTCTTGCTTCCTTTGTTATGTATAGCTGATATATACGATAGTAACCAATCCTCCGGGAGTTCATCTCCCTCCAACACCTGGTTAAATAGTCTGGTGATAATCCTCACAATCCCTGTTCCACCCTACTTCCACAGTTCCATAGGTACTCCACCTGGGCCAGCTGCTTTCCCATTTTTAGTTGTTCTCAAGGCAGCTCGGACTTCCTCCTCCAAAATTGGCTCCGCCATCTCACATCGACTCAGTGTATCAGAGGAGAATCTGTCCTTGAACTCCTCTCTGTCCTCCGTAAGTAGGCTTTTGAAGTACTTCCTCCATGTTTCCATAGATATGATGCTCACTGGTCCTGGGCCCTTTGTGGGAGCTCGAATTTTTTTTATCGTTCTCCACGCCTGTACTTGCCTGCCATACCCAGTAGTATGTTCAATACTAGAACACACCTTCTCTCACGCATTTTCCTTGCATCTTCTAGTGAGTCGTTTGACATGTCTCTTGCATGTCTGATAAGCGAGGTATATATTTACCAGGATATTTATTATAATGGACCGACATTAGAAAATGTCACAGATTTTACATCTGCTCGATATTGGGATGATATTAAACGTTCAGATGGTACTCTCATGCGTTTTCTCAGGAATAACTTGAACTAAAAACAAATAATGAACAAAAACACCAAATTTAATAAATAACTATACGTGATGTACAATACAAGATATTTTAAATAAAGTAAAAATAATAAAGATCATTATTATGCATCGCAAAATCCAAGAAATTCTTGATCGCTGCCCCTTTCATCGGTGATGTTATCAGAATCATCTTCCTTGAAAAATAGTGTTACGTTCTTCATGGCATAATTCCACATTGTAATTTCCTCGCGATTACATTTACGTTGGTGACTAACGTGCAAATAATGGAGTTGGCTATATCAAATAACGGCACCAGTCGACCTCCACCAATGGGTTCGAAGTGCAGTTGAACTGCAACCATGTATTCTGTTTCGACTGATGTTTAAAACTCATCGCCTTCACACTGGGAAACCTCTAAACTATGTAACACCTCTTCTTAAATGGCCGATTTTTATTACCGACTTGAGTGGTCTTACTTATTGTTAGTATGAACTGAAGTACGTTTATTTTCATTAATTTACTTATCTCAGTGATATTAACAATATAATGAATAATTTTGCCATTGAATGATACAAATTTGACAGAAATTGAATTCTTCTAGACACATATGCGTGCTAAACACGGGTACATAAAAAAATCGCAGAATATGGTGCCAAAAACCTCCCTGCGTGTTATACGCAGGTGCGTTTTATACATGGGTATATATGGTATTCACAGTTTGAAAAACTGCAATAGCCCCAGGCAAAATGAATAATTCTTCCATGTAAATGATTTTTCCAAAAATTAAAAATATTAACCAAAGATTTTTCAGATGAATATCATAATTATACAAATAATTTCTTCAATGGTAGGTCAACATCTATAGAATAGACAATGTCAAGTGCCAGATATGAATGTTGAAGTGCAACGCTCACTGCCAGGATTTAAATGAAGATTTTTAAAAACTGCAACATATATTTACAAATATACTCATATCTCGAAAACTATCATCCAGAAAATGTTCAAATAAAAAGCAGTTTTAAGGAAAAGTAATGGGAAATCGCAATATGTAATGGCTGATATGGAAAAAAATTTCCACTGCGTAGAGGACCAAAATCGGGAGGGAAATAAAAAAATGTATTCAGAAAATAAATTAATTATACTTGTAAAGATAATTCACCCTCTTCAATTGCTCATATTTCCAATGCCTAAAAGTCTCTCTATATATAATAAGTCAAAGTCTAGCTCCAAACACAGTACAACCTTGCAATTTTGGCACTGATATTTTGTTTTTTTTTGTGTTATTTGTTGCATATCCATGACACTGTAACCTTGAACCTCTCATCACCCAATGCTCATTAAATATAATCAGTGGCGGTCAGTGACCCATTGAGTAAGGCAAGAAGTGGCACAGTTTTACTTTGTGTAGCTGAGCATTACTAATTGGTCACTTTGCAAGGCTCGCCTCGTCATTCATGTATCTTATTCGGAAATAAGCTATTAGTATAACAATTAATGGTATACCTCATTTAAAACAAATTTATTTCTCACTCTCTGTTTCCAATAATTTTAATCAACAGAAATATATTAAATTACGCTTTGGAAATATCATAACCATGCAATTACTTCTATATCTTCAACTAATTGTTGGCATACCGGCTTGAACAATGTTTTTTAGTTGCAGAATCTTGATAATTTGAAAACGATTTCACCAATAATTTTTTATTAAACAATGCTCATTATCGTTACACATTTTTCGGATTAAAAGTAAATATGTTTAATAGAAGGAAGTACCGATGCAGCACACCAAAAATAAACACTTTATAAATCACATGGAGGCCACAAAACAACTAAACAAATACATCTCTAAAAATATGTAAAACCAAATTTCCCCGATAGATGGAGACAATGCAGTATTTTCATGTCACGTTCCATGCCACATAGAAGCATTTCAAATTCTGCTTACTTCCCCTCCATTGGGCTGACATAGACCCTCCCCTCTTTTCCCCGCTCTCTTGTATCCACGTATAACTACCATAGAAGCAAATCTGAAACTGCTTCGTGAGGCCCACTCAGTAACAACTGAATAATACGAATCGCAATCAAGTTAGTAGAAATTCGTTCAAATGATGAAAATGATAAATATATTTCTATCAATTTTATAGTAGTAACTACAGTTATTCGAAGTATTTTAAAAAGTTTATTGTAGCGTTGTTTCACTAGACAAGCAGTGCTTGCGTTGCTTGCATAGACCGACCACCCCTGAATATAATTAATATTATAATACTACAAAATAATATTATTCATACAATAAACAACCTCTCAGTAAGGTTTCACAGAGCAAACTGATAGTAATCTACAAGGAAATCAAGATCTCTACATATGATGTTGGGAGATCCCTTTCCTCTGTCACATTTTCTTACCCTAATCCCTTTCAAAGTGGGTGAAGTGGCTACCTTTCTTTCATTCCCATTTAAGTTTCATAAACAACTTTTTCAGTTGTTGTATAGAGACAGCTGAAAGGTAAAATTCTTGCAATATTGAATCATTTCTGGAATCCCTAGGTTACCAGTTTGCAAACCATTTCAAAGGCAAGACATCTCACCAATCTCTAGAGAGCATTGGACAAAGTTTAGACTGGTGCAGTAAATAAAAGAATAACACTGTCTCACTTGTGGTACAATGTCTGTACTACACAGCATTGTAGGGGTGCTATTTGCTGGTACACACACCACTGCACAGCGTTTAAAAGTTATGGTAGTTTTACTTAAACCATTTTAAATGGAGAATTAAACAATTTTCTTGTGAAAAAACCAAGCCATGACTACTGCTAAGGTTGTAAATGGCAGGAAATGAATGCCATCAACAAGTATTTTATAATCAGCATATTTATCAGCGACTTCATCTTATATTTTTGCAATTAATTTTAAACAAATTATATTATTTGCTCTTTATATATTCAGTGAACCCTCAGTATATTGGACCTCAATGGAAAGACTTAGGATATAACAGACAGTATGCCCAGTGGTGCAATACGGTACACCACTAATACATTGTATCACATAGGTACCTATCACATGAGCGTGACCTAATGAATACATCGCAACATATTGCTAATTATATACATACTATAATGTATATAATTAGATACAATGTATAATTTAATGGCTGAATACTTTGTCATGGCACAGTAGTGTGTCGTGGCACACCATTTGCAGAGCACTGACCTAGAGAATGGCTGGAGGGAATAGTGAGCAAGATGCCCACATAATACTATATACTCTGTATTTGCCTATCCCTCTATTTGCACATATGTAATTAACTGTAGTTTCTACATTATTTTTGCACTTTCCTAGAATAGTGATTAAATCATTGCTCCAAAACCTCAAGGAAGTGTGCAACGAAAAGTGTGAGAAGCGCAAAAAAGATTAATTCCCCTAGCCCCATTTTATCAATAAGATTTTAGTGTCGATATTCACAGTTTCCATGTTTGTGCTGTTTCTCAGGTACATAACCCCCACAAATATGGGAAGACTAATTTATAACCATAAACCATCATTAATCATGTTTCTGTAGTTTGAGTCAGCTTTTGCTTTTATCTCCTCATGCCAGTGTATAAATACCATTGATGGTATAAGTCTGTTTGCCTTTATATAATTCAATATATCTAGTAAAATCTCCATCAGAACTTGATGAAATTTTTAACAGATAAATATTAAAGAGACTAACATTAATAGCAGCAAGTTTACTTTCCAAAACTTAATTGCCTCCATCAGAACTTGATGAGTTCATGTTAGACCTTGAAATAGTTTTATGTTCACAAACCAACATTACATTTCTTCCATCAAGCTTTTTGGGCTCTAATCCCTCTTTTCTTGCAGCAAAGTACAGGTGACTCCCAAGATTCGACAGTTCGAGATTCGACAAATTCGAGATTTCGACACAGCTGATCAAATTGGGAGCTAGTTCACACGAAGTAGTTTTCATCCCGATCAACCACGTGAGGTTTAGTTTCAGTGTAGACATAGTTGTTTCTGCTCTAATTGTTTGAATTTGTGCTGATTTCACTCTTTTTTCTGTTAATCTTTTATTTAAATTTCTTTATTTTATTGATTTATTTATAAATTTATCACTTGACATGATATCTAAAAGGAAATGTAATAGTGATAATGCAAGTGAATCAAATAAAAGAGTGCATAAGACTCATAGTTATGAATTGAAATGAGAAATCTTACTGAAATCACATGATTGAAATGAGAAATCTTACTGAAATCACACGATCGTTGAGAATGTGTCGTTCAACAGTCCTAGGCACGGTGTTGTGATTCCTAAAATGGAAAAACTATGAGTAGATGATCAGTGTCATAATCACATTCCTATTAGTGAGACCATGATTAGAGCAAAGGCCCGGTCCGGCTCCCACAAGTCGTTTGTAACAAATGACTCATGCAAGCCACACCGGGCCGTCTGCAGCCCGTCCCTGAATACATCTATCTATACATACAACTATATATCGCAGCGAAATTAATATGAAAGTTATTAAAAAGCACAAAATAACGTAGCCTCGCCAGTTAATTTAAGGCTATGCAAACTTGCCCTTCTCTTAAGTCTGTCAAACCAGCCATGACTTGCACTAAATGGAGGCTCATCAACAGAAATTTCATCCATCCTTTCCTTCAAATCATCATAGAGATCCTTAGCCTTTGCTCTAATCATGGTCTCACTAATAGGAATGTGTTTCTGACACTGATCATCTACCAAAAGTTTTTCCATTTTAGGAATCACAACACCGCGCCTAGGACTGTTGAACGCAATGTCAAGAAGATCGTCTGCTTGTAAGCAAATAAAACTGCCTTGAGGAAAGGTAAGTACCCACTTGAAAAAGTAAAAACTTAAGTTAGGAGATTTTCAACATTACGAGATCTTTCCAAAAAAATTAGAAATTCCTCAATGGCAAAAATGAAAACAAAGCTAATTAAAAGGGGAAGGGCAGAAACTATGGTGATATCAATGTTACAAAGTATATAACTCCTTAGTACCTGTGTGTACGAGTGATTGACAACAGATCCCTGGCGTGGATTAATACCCCATAAACCTGTCTTTTTTAATCTATTATTTCCTTCCTTTTTTTCCCACCCTACTTTTTAAACATTTCCTTTTGTATTGTCTCTAAATACAGGCGATTCGACAGGGATGCGTTCCTGAAAACGTGGTCGAATCTCGAGCAGTCGAATGTCGAATCAGCACAAATTCGAACAATTAGAGCAGAAACAACGATGTCTAGACTGAAACTAAACCTCTCATGGTTGGGCAGGCCAAAAATTACTTTGCGTAAACTAGTTTCTAATTCGACCGATCGATTGGCTGGGTCGATTCGACCAGTCAAATTCTCGAGTTGGTCGAATTTCGAACGGTCGAATCTCAGGAGTCACCTGTATTTGCATTGTATGGGTGTGGAGTTATATACTTTTGTGACAGAAAATGAAGATAATTACTTGCTAATCCTGCAATAGGCAATCGCCTGTTCAGGATGCTATCCCGAGGGGTTAATACTGACTCTGTTAGAACTAAGTACAGTCTCACGCTCCCCAGTCATGAATGTAGACCAACTACACTGAGTACATCATTAATCTTCAAACAGGCTGAAAAGTCCCGATTTATATAAATTTAAATACTTTCTCAGCCACGACAAAATGAATGTTACACTGCATTGCTCCAGTTGCCAATGTAAGATGTTATCATTTCATGGATCAATTGATGAAACAATTATTATAGATACATCCATTCAAATAATGGAATGCCAGAAGCTTAAAAAAGATGGAAAGTACTGATTTATACTTTCTTCTCAATAATTTTCATGAAAGGAAATACTTAAACAAAATTATGTTCTGCAAGAGAATTTTTAACGTGGGATGAAATACACCCATTCTGTCTTCCATTCAGTGATATCCAATTCTAGTTAGAGCAAGCTCTTATTTTTTAACTTTCAACAAAGGCATGTAAAATCAATTCATCATAACAGAGTAACCGCTCGTTCTTTTTATAATTATAATTTACAAGCTCATTAAAATTAGCCAAACTTGTATAATTCCAAAATATAGCATTATAAGCTTTGTATTTATTGATTTTCATCCAATAATTGATGCTTCACTCCATTAGTTTTAACATTAGTAGATATCAAGGTAAGTTCAGGTGAGCATTTCAGCTATCCATTAACTTATATTTGACTTAAATAATGCATCATTATGCAATGTTTTATGAGCAAGATAGTTTATTTTTATGCTGTTGTCATCTGTTTGGTAAACTACCATTTCTCATAGTTTAATGTTAATGCTGCAAAAAACATACACCTTTTTAATTATTTCATAAAGTAATTTAATTTCCAGAAAGCCTGAAATTGATCTTTTATCATAAAATTCAAGCTGTGAATATCATTGTGCAAGGTACTTGCAGGTTTTTTATTACTAGTATAAATACCATCCATTTCAAGCACTGTAATCATTTTGACTTGGACAATTTAAATTACATTAGAAAATTTGTCTAGATCAAGGGTGCTCAAGAAGTCGATTGCGATCGACCGGTCAATTGCGATCGACTGGTCAATTGCCAACTCGTTTAAATTAGATCTATGAAACTTTTTTGCCCTGCTTGAAAGAACTTTTAGTAGTGAAAGTGGACAGTTGATCACCACGTAAGGGGATGCTGATAAGTACCTCTAAGATTTAACTCCTAAAGCCCAAATGACATTTAATTAAATACCACCTGTGAGAAATTCAATTCACTTGGGCTGATTATATCGAATTAAAACAACCACCAGCTTCCTGTGATAAATTTCAAACCCTCCCCTCACTCAAAATAATTTTTAACAGTGAAGATGTAGCTCCCAAGCTTGTAAAGTCTGAGCACCCCTGGTATAGCTGCTATCTTAAAGCTTTCATTTCAGACAAGACTAAAAAAATCCAGAAATTTACATTTTATTTTCCTTGCTGTTTTTATCTGCAATATTTTTAATTTCACTGGCCAATTTTTAGACTGGTTTCCAAAGGAAACATAGCCTTATAAAATTTTCATGTCTGTGTGTTTGTCCATCCCCCACTAACAATTTTTGCATCAACGGACCAATTTTCACAAAACTCAAATGTTATGCTCACGCTACCAGGGTTGATCTCCAGGTGATATTTTATTTGGCTAATTGTAAGACCAGTGCTGTAGTGGAGGGTATGCAGTGGTATATGCTGTATACTTGCTGCTTTTTCAAACAAATAGCATATACCCACACCTTATGAAAAATTATACAGGCAGATTGAAAAAAAAACAACTCATACATTATCTCCTGGCATCGTAACATTACAATCGTGTTATTTGCTCTAAAATAACTGGGTAAGAACCCTCCCTCAAAGTTTTACATTAGTATACAGTATACATTCTGCTGTTTTTAAGACTACAGCACTGACAAAGGCAAGTCCCGAGTTTGATTCCAAGAATGTTCCTTTCCTATTTGATTTATGTAGGAAATCTTAAATTCATCCTGTAGAGATTTCCTTCTTTGGTACTTTAACATATCCTATGTGATACTGAGGCAAGGTTTGTACTGTTCTGATGAGAAATGACTGTAGATTCTAATTCTTATCACAGAATTTTGATAATTGATTATATTTCCTTGAATTCCTAATAAATTATATCATTTTAAATTGTATTTATCGGAATGTATGCCATGGAGCCGATTGTTGGTAAACTCATTTTGAGTATAGTTGAGTGCACAAACGGGTTATTTTCCACTCAACTACACTTCAGCAATGGAATGTTGATCTCAATGTTGGAAAACCAGCCTGCATTGATACTGGTCTGGACTTCATGTAGAATCTTGCACATTATTTACCATATTTACTCATGTGGTAAGTGATGTTATCATTTTTCAATTTCTTGAAAATGAGATATGAACAACGGTTGGACATATATACATACAAAAGAAACATCTTTTCAAAGCAAAAGAGAGAAAATTATGTGGTGCAAAGAGATATTTTTTTATTTCCTCCTCATAAATAAGATAGGGCAGTTACTGGGTGGAGATAACTATGCAAATAAAAAAGGTATTATAACCTGAAAAAATAAAGGTGCCTTAAATTTCATCCAATAACTTATTTGACACCTGTTAGAATTACAATTCCATAATTTCATTCTGTAAACAGACTACAAAATCAAAAAACTATCTTAATTTTCTTGGAGCAGCTGCAAAGTTGGGTTGTATTTAGACAAAATGAAAAACAGGCAAAACATTTCCACTTCCTAATTCACTTAATTTCTCTCAGTATAGCTTCTTGCCAACCATCTCTTTCTCTTGATTACCTTGTCCCTCTTGCTAGATTCTAACTTTATGTCAAAAATAAACTTTGTCATACCTATTACCATCAGGAGTTATAAGGGTTAAATTCAAACATTTTGATCAAAATCATCTATGGCAGAGTTTTTCCTCTACCTTGAGGTCCCACTGGACAGGTTATCAGGAAGGACAATTTATTTTTGTATTCACAGATCTATGAACTCTTCCAGCCATCAATTCTAACTCTCGAGGTCATAAGCCATATAAAATGTGACATTTCTGAGAAATAGATTATAATGGAAAAAGTATTATAGCAATTCTTTGTTTATTTAAAATGATTGAAAATGATGTAGGACAAGAGGGCACAAAGGTAATGCAAGGCAGAGCTATGTACAGTTTGGAAATTGCTGTTACAGACAGTATTTGCACTGAATGATACCATCACAATGTGACCATGAAATAGTAACCAGATTAAGTTAAAAGCGAGATTTAAAACTGTACATGTAAATTTCAGCACTTGTAGAACTGATCAGGGATGTAACTGGAAATATGGTGCCTATGACAAAATTTTAGGAATATTAGAATATTATTTTTCTACATTTTAACCTATTAATACTGAATTATTTTTTTTTAATCTCATGATTATGAAATTCACACATTGTGGTCATTAGCTCATAAGAGAGTAGGAAAATTCATCTTTTACTCAACTTAACCATTCATTGTTGAAATATAGGCCATCCACAAAAGAGGACGCTGGGCATTGATTCTCTTTGTACACACAAAGGGCCAACACTAGTTAACTTACTTAAATTACTTCTGTATGTATTTTCTTCTTGAAATTTTCAAATATTACCACTTATGATTTTGAGTGAAATTTTGGAAGAGGTAATGCACAAGGTTACATTGCATTTTTGAACAATATGTTCATGGTTCTCCTTTACAATTTATTAGCTGGCAATGTCTTTGATTGTCCCTCTTTGCTATCATATGCAATCTTTCATTGTAT
Source organism: Uropetala carovei (assembly GCA_036926305.1). NCBI lineage: Eukaryota > Metazoa > Arthropoda > Insecta > Odonata > Petaluridae > Uropetala > Uropetala carovei. The sequence continues at coordinate 266,630 of JAXCHB010000022.1, forward strand.
CTGATATCTTCAAAAAGTTGATGGCGTAGGTCTACCATAGGCTGCCCGTGCTTCATGCCCTTGTTTCAAATCCACTGCAGCAAACTATTTTCAGTACTTGATTGCAAATGAATTACTGCCATGCACCACTTTATAACAAAGGAAACCATTTACAACAGCCATATCAACCATATGCATGAACAAGGACTAGTATCATTTTTACCTTTGATAGCAATCGTATGTTTTTCAAAAAGCTAATCTTGTTGATCCATGCCTCCCATAAATCTATTATAGATGCAAATGGCTGCAGGCTGTGAAATGGCAAACTTTGCATTTTTTCACAGCTCCAGCATTGCACTTTCAATGTAGGTTCTACCTTATCAAAATTAGTTGCTAGTGTCACCAATTTGTTATCACGCCATTTTATCATAAGAATTTCATTCTCTCTATTGACTCAATAGTTGTAGAATCCCTTTCCTTGTTTCCCCAGTTCTTTAGGTGTTGTTAGAGTATATTTTGCAGCCACTAATTATTCCACTAGCATGAAAACCTAACTCTTGTAGAATCTACATCTTCCTTACAAGACTTTTTAAGGAAATTCATTTTCTGGGAAGTCTTTGTTCAGCATGTGTGTTTCAATCGTCCCTGCAATATCCTGTACAGCAGCTATGTCAAAGTTATTGACATCAATGCCTCCTCCTCCTGCATGTTCATCCACTTCTGGGGATGAAGCTATCATGTCTGCTTCAATCTCTTCAGAAAATAAATATTCATATACCTCCTGAAGCGTTTTACATACTCGTTTCACATACTGTGGGTTAAAAATATAAAGACTGAATATGAAACCTTTATGAACTACTGAAGCAGCGTTCTCAATTGAGGACATTAATTTCTATATGTATTATCATAAAGAATAAATAAAATACCGTATTTAATCGACTGTTAGCTGAACCCCACTTTTCACAAGGGCATGCAAGGAAAATTCCATGTTGGGAGTACAGACATCCTGGTTTTCCGGGATTTGTCACGAAAAAATACCGAAAAGTATGAATTCAATTCATAATTAAATAAAAAACGTATCAACTAAAATTACAATAACACAAATTACTGTAAAGGATGATCCAAAGATCCATATGCAACAGGCATAAGCTGAAATGATGGGAAATGTGGACACAGGTGAAAAAATCTGCTATGACCAGGAATCGAATCCAGGTCTTCCACTTGCCGGGCAGATATTCTACCACTGAACTACCGTAGCAGACTAATTCTCCTGTTTTAGAACGGGAATATTTTCTTGGGTTGGAACCAGGCTAGGATATGATGGTAGGCTCAGGTAATCCTGGGATTACGCATATGTGCATACTAGAGATGGCTCGGGAGTGAATCTATCGAATCATTTATTTCAATTTTTAAGACTCGATTCTAAGCAGAGTGGCAATTTTTAAGGAGGTAAAAAGTATTGACTTACAATCAATAAAATACGGTAAAAAACTGTATGTTACTATAAGTACATACATGTATATTATATTATATCATAAACAATTACCACTTACATGGATTTTGATGAAAAATAAAAATAATTTAGCACAGGTCACTTTTGAAGAAAATTCCGCAACTTTAAATGTGTACTGCTTGTTTGAAACTCAACACAAAGTGATTTACCTACAGAATAAGAGAGCTTAGGATGGAATATACTGAATACATTGTAACTTGCTGGCGAGAGCAAAACATTGTTTGTTAGTGAGCTAAAATGTAACTGTCCTCAAAATAGGACACTGGGAGCTAATGAGTTAAGTATAATAGCATATCCAAAACAACTTTAACATGTGAGTATTAAATCAATACTTATTTATGGGAAAATAAAATTTTGGCATTTTTGCAGGAATGTTTGGTGCCTTTTGCAAATGGTGCCTATGGCAAATGCCACCTTGCCATAACCTAGTTACAGGATTGGAACTGATTCAAGGAAAAACACTAAAAGAAATCATAATAAACAAAGTAAAGATCTTTACTTTCACCACCCAGTGGCACACCTAGGATCTTTGGTGCCCGGGGGCAAGGCATCTTCTTGGCATCCCTAAGGGAGGGGGAGGGGGATCTAGGACAAGTGGCCGCCGCCAACTGGGCATGGCCAACTGGTCGCAGCCAACTGGGTGTGGAGCCAACTGGGCACAGAGCCAACTGGGTACGAAGCCAACTCGCCGCAGAGACTAATGATAGTACATAATAATAATATAATTAATATATTTTACCGAATGCTACGGGTTGGTTCATCATTAGAAATCTGTTTACTTCCCTTTATTCGTTTTTTTTTGTACTTCATATAAATAAACCCAAAATAAGTTATCCATACAGAATTTCACATTGGGGATGAAATTTTTAAAAATCTACCGCAAAACTTCAAGGGAATTTCACTTTCCACTACATCATACTCATTTACAATCTCGCACGTCAATTTGTCGCAGAACTCAGAAAAGCCCCTAAATCGGTGTAGGAGTTTTTAAGTTTGCTTTTCAAAAATTATTTCCCGTCAAGTTTCGAACTCGTGATTTAAATTATTTTAAATATTTAGCGTAAATTATTAGTTATTATGGAAAAAAAGTGAATCAAAGCCAGTGTTCAATCATGGACAACATTGCCTTTTCACGGGTTTCTTTCTTGCAAAACATAAAAGTAAACATTTCAGAAAAACATAATTTTACAAGAAATGAAGTTGGATTTGGCGAAAGTGATATGATAGGAAATCAAATTATCGTTATATTTACATGCAATATGCGGATTGTTTACAAACAAATGTGGTTAATTGTTAAGAAAACCTAAGGGAAAAAGTATTCTTTATAGATGGTTTTCAGTTTTTCGTAGAATAAAATGCTTTTGTATATTCTGCATACGCCCTAGAATTAGCAGCATAAGTAAATTCACAAAATCCATTGAAACTCAACGGGCACTTACACTTCTTTATACATAAAACATCACATCTCTGCTTCTATTAGTCCAATAGGGATAATTATTTTTATTGTGCCTCTTGAAAGACTGCTTATAACAACTGTAGAAATCAGAAACACATATTGTCAATCAAACGCTTTTGAAAAATTAATAACCTTACTCATAAAACATTCCGATATCTACGTTTTTAATTCTCTTGAAATATAAAATGTCATATCTCAGCTTCTATTGATCCAATGAGGACAAATTTATTTGTGGTGTCTCTTGAAAGATTACTTATAACAACAATAGAAATCAAAAACATATATTATTAATCAAACGTCTCTGAAAAATGAACAACTTTTCTCATTCACCGAAATTTTTGCTTGGGACAAGAAAAAGTCGGTCTGCGGAAAACTTTTTTCCTAATTGATTTAGATTAAGCGAAGAACATGTGCAGAAATATTGAAATTTACTTTTGGAAAAGACACCTTTCCAATATCATTTTTAGTTCTCATGATATGGGCGTACAAACAAAAGCGTGGTCTATGCCGGCCGAGAAATAGACCGAAGCGATATTTTCACATCCCCAGTTCGGGCCACATTCTGAGTAAGAATCAACATGCAAACTCACCATCTGTGAATTACTTTGGGGTTTGCAATATGAGGGGCCCGCTGATGCGGTGCACCGACATTAAAAACACTCCTAAACCCAACCCAGTTAATAAATTGCTCTTCTAGTTTTTACTAAGACATTTACTGTTATCATTAATTATTAATCAAAATGAATTTAAAGCAGATGGCATTCTAACAAAAAATTACAATGGTACATATCCTGAGGTGTTTTCTATCGATTATGATGCCAATATTTAAAAGAAGCATCACATTCTCCTTGAATTAAGAAATGATTGAATTTCAGAGCTCGAAATGGAAAATGTTACGAAACGGAACACTTGTATTGGTAGTGGAACGAAAATTTTTATGGAACAGAATGCTGTTATAAGGGACGGTATTTCTAAATGTCTGACAAAACAGAATGGTATCATCAGCACGTGTGACGAGGCAGAGCGGTGTTCCGGTGCGTTCCGGCTCATTCCGAGCACTGTTCAATTTAGACAATTATTACAGCAGAAATAGTTTTAGAGATCTCATTTGAGTAAAAATACTCAAAAGGGAGAGAAACAAAGAAATAAACGCTTCAAAATCAAAGGTTTCTATAGAAATCGAAACTAACCTCTCCAATTGAAATGCTATACAGATTCTGTTTGGTATGTCCGTAAGTCTTCAAGTAACACCTGTATTCTTTAGCAGAAAAACAGTAAAAATCAATATTCCTATAAAATAATGAGAGAAGAAAATATGTTATTAAATATTAGCAAAAACACCAATCTGTTATACTCGTACATTACCTGTCTTGCTGCCCAATTCACTAAAATCTATCGATGTTTCATTGACGATATTAGGTACTTGTGGAACTGATGAGAGGAAAGTGCTGTTCCCTAAATGGGAAATTGGTTTGAATAAGGCTAGATGGCAGGAGATACCTCAACTCAATTGCAAACATCCCTGGCCCATCAGCACAACATCGATTACAAGTGGGATCCAGTTTAAGGAAATATATACATAAAACAAAAGTGCAACCTGAAACCAGAAGAATGAGCGATAACCGGATGAGACATGAAGAAATGGCGACCTGAAGCGAGACTTCATACATATTTTGGATAGACAGAGAGAGGGTTTTGTAAATATTTTTCTCCAACCCGCTTACGACTGCCATTTCTTAAGTCTCATCTAAACGTAAACAAGCTATCCTAAAGATAAATACAAGGGTGATTCATTGCATCTTGGACCAGTTTCCAGAAGCGTTTTTGAAGACTCTCGCCTCTCTTAAGTCTTAAACTGGAAGGATATTACATTACTCCACTACCTCTTAGTGGATCTGCTGTCACCGATAAAAATCAGTCCGTGATTAGTGCCCCTTAAGCCCTGTGCCCAGGGGCAACTGACCCCTTCTGCCCCCTCTCGCTACGCCACTGTCACCACCATTTTTTTGATGCAATTACCACAGCTATACGATGGTATCAATTTTAGAAATAACTGATGGCAATTTTGACTACTCGTTATTATTGCATCATACTAGGAACAAGACAGGATTTCATAACGTGGTCAAAAAAGATAGGCAAAATGCTAAATTCAATTGACATGAAGAAATGTAACAGATTAATTAAAGCGATAAACCAGAAAATATTACACAACAAATGAGGGTAAATATAAAACAAAGGAATCATATGTAGGATTTCAAATTATACACTTTAGTGAACTTCAAAAAGCACAATTTGTATGCTTTGTTCTTCAAGAGGTAAATTTAATTCCCAAAAAAGAAGCTTGATACAGAAATGTTATAACTATTACCATTTGGCCCCAAACATATATTCACAGTAATTGCATTTAATGAGACTGTCCTTCGTAAGGAAGAATGGCTAATAATTTCAATACAATGCCAATTACCTTCAAATATTGATTTTATCATTAAATAAAAAGAGCTTATACTTCCTAATGCAAGACTACTGGTATAACATCTCAATAAAAGTTTTTATGGTAATAAATAACTGTACCAATTATATACTCATTTGAAATACCCCAGCATAGTAACAATTATCAGCAAGGTATTTTACTTCAAAATGTAAATAAAATCCATTCACAAACATATCAATTGGATCAAAGATTTCAGATGGAAATGGTTATTTAAAGTATTCATGGTTCAAATTAGATATGAATAATATTCACAGTTTCTGTATTTAGAGGTTAGCTTTCCAATTTTCAGGTCCATTACCAGTCTACACCAGAAATGTTTTTGAGCAAAAATATGAAATCCAAACAAATCAACCACCAAATAATATTTTAAAACATACAGCAATTGAAATACATTAGCAATGGAAAATAAAAAACATTAATTAAATGTATGATGACCTGTTACATGACAAAATTTCAACAAAATATGAACAAGATTTCACTGAAACTTCTATGTCAGTTAACAATAGTGAAATGGTGGAAATTCAACTTAGGTATATGCATGAGTGCATAATACTGATCACAAATGAAAAGATTGAGAAGGAGAAAAATTCTGAACTTGACCGGGACTCCCACTTGCCGGGTAGGTACTTTAACCAACCAAGCTACCAAGCCAGACTAATTCTCCATTCTCGAATTGGGGTATTTACGGTGAAGAAAGGGCCAACTCAGTAGTAAACCTTCCGATACTAGATGTCCTCACTGAGGCACAGTGGAAAAACACCCCACCTTTATCCCAGAAATTGAGATGTCAAATAACAAGAGTGAAATGGTGGAAATTTAACTTATATGCATGAATGCATAATACTGATTCATTTGTGATCAGTATTATGTACTCATGCATGTAAGTTAAATTTCCACCATTTCACTCTTGTTATTTGACATCTCAATTTCTGGGATAAAGGTGGGGTGTTTTTCCACTGTGCCTCAGTGAGGACACCTAGTGTCGGTTTACTATTGAGTTACCCCTTTCTTCACTGTAAGTACCCCAATTTGAGAATGGAGAATTAGTCTGGCTTGGTAGCTTAGTTGGTTAATGCACCTACCTGGCAACTGGGAGACCTGGGTTCGAGTCCTGGTCAAGTTCAGAATTTTTCTCCTCAATCTTTTCATTTCTATGTCAGAAAACACAGAGAATCTGGAACACAAAACATCTCACATAAAATTCTTGGAAACAAATAAATTAGGTTAAATAAAGACTGAGTTTCTTTCAAATGCATAACTTAAAATTATTTTGAGGATATATTTTCATGTTTTCAATATTTTAATTTATAGCCATTGCACTTGAGATCTTAATAAATAAGATATCACAAAGCATGACAAAGAAGGCATTCAGCAGCAATTACCACCAATAACCATTTAAAATTCATGACTAGAAATGCCTGGCAGTGGTAGTTCATCATGTACTTAATTGATCCAGGATTTCTCAAGAGGTGGTTCACTGAACATTTTATCAAAATACCCCCAAACTTACAAAAGGCATTCACAAATACTGGACAATAAAAAATGTGCCCATTCCTTCTCAACATGAACACTCAAAGCACCATAAGAAACCTAACACCACCCCTGAATTTACTCATACAAGCTACAAATCGAATGCTAGATGAAGCATCTTACATTGCGACAGGCTCAGCCATGGCATGCTACCACTTTAACCAACAAACTACTTTTTAATGATAAATTGTTCAAATGAAAAACTAATTCTAAATTATAGAGATTAATCCATCATATAACCACTCTGTTTAACCATCATTCATTTCAGCAGAAAAAAAGGAATTTATAATTACGTCACTAAATTTTAGCTCTGGTTATGTCTTTCATTCAGAACATATCAATAGTTTTTGCACTTTAGGTATGAAAGCATATGTTAAATATGACCACACCAGCATTGGAATACCTTAAAGCTAAAGCTGGTAAAGGGTGCTACTGTAAGGTCAAGTTTTTTAAAATTAGCAGATAGTCAAAATATGATGATGAGTACCTATTTGTATGTAAAACAAAAGACCATTCTGAAGCTTAAATGATTTCCACAATTCCCTAATATGGTTTACAATTTATAATCATCCTAGTTGGGAAAAGAAAGCAATAACAAGTTCTCAATCTCTACAAAGTAAAATGGGTTCTTTGAACACTACAATAGTTAATAAATATAAGTACGCCTACCTGAGAAATAAATACAACTTAACAACTCGAATGGAAATGATGTTTCTTAACAAATATAATTCATGAGACTAAATAACACATTATGTGCATAAGATAACAATTCCATACTTACAAAAAACCATAAAAAATAAAATGAACAAAGAATAAAAAAAAATCTCAATATGGAATGAATATTTGTCATTAGTCACAGATACTTTTATCCCTAACAGATTCATTTTATGATATTATCCTTTCTACTTGAGATTACTATTGTCTACTTTTAAGAATAACATTGTCGTGTAGCATACAGTTTCAAACTTTAAGCATATTTATGGGTATTGATGCTCCAAAAGCAAGTGTTTTATTTATTAAAGGTGATCAGGTTCCGATAAAAGGGACTTGCTGAAATAAACTTCATAAAACAAACTTCCTATGAAAAACCATAAAATTTTAGCTGTAATGATACAAATTTAAAGAAAATATATGAACATTTTTCTTCTTTCTCAGACATTTAAAAATAAACACCTAATTATTTTTTGTATCATTTATATGCTTTACTAAGTTATAAATATTCCTAATTAACAAAACCAATAGAAAGGGTTGTATATTTTTCCAAGAAGAGCAATCACACATTAAAAATTTGAAAATTATTACTTTTCCACAATATAGTATCCAAAACCCTGAGTTATCCTTTTTTATTAATAACTGATTAAGCGTGGGGCAAACATAAAATAGCCTGAGTTGAAGATTCCTTGAGAGAAATGCCATTAACATAAATGTACCACAGAAAATGCAATGACTTCAATTTAAGATGCTACAAATTTAGTCACTACATTCTAAACTAATAAATAAATGAACATCATAAACAAAAATATAATTCTTTTGAGAAACATAATGAAAAATAACACACAAAAAATGCTAACAGTAAATGTAAAAAAAACTTTTCAATTTTAAATACAAAAAAATCATCTACAGAAAAACAAACCTGCTGGGCCAAAGAAAAACCAGTCATTGTGAAGCTGAAAGAGTATGGGAATTCTTGGCTCAAGGATTGTCTTGAAGCATATGGCAATATAACTGTAAATGGCGCACAAAGCAAATAAAGCAGTGTGCAATTAAAGCAAAGAAAGATGGAAAGGAAGTCAGCTGCTGCTTTGAGAAAGAGGATCCACTATATCAGCAGAAGTGGACTCTAACCCAGATCCATTACTTTCTCCTGGAACAGTAATTGATGCACCCTTTACAACAGGTAGGGCATCTTCCCATGCATTCAGGAACTGAAAATATAGAAAAGGTAAAATTCAAAAAAATCTAAAAGCAAAAAATCACCTCCATGTTTTTAATTCAATAAAAATTAATGGTTATAATCTGCAACTCTAACATAGCTGATAATCCAAAAATTAATTCACTGAGATATTGAAGTACTTTTTTGGCACCAGATACATATATCATTTTGTCAAATGATAGATCTGAATTTGTATAACTCACATGATATGACATATGAATTACATCTTTCTAGGAACAAAGTGAAAAAAAGTTTCATTGGCAACAAGGTTTAGATATCGGTTTGTTTGGAGGATTTACTCCTAAACAAGTTACTCTAAAAATGAGACGTTTGATACTTTTCCATATTCTGCATTAGTCAAATGAGCAATATTTTCTCATAGAATACTTTTCTTCAAAATTCATCCCATTCTCATAACTTGATATACTTATTATTTTCTCATAGCAGCCTAAAATAAAATTATTAAACTTTAATACAACCAAACTATATATTGTGATAAGTTGGTGTGATTTGAGTGGAGACCCTCTTTATTTCATCCCTTTCTATCTGAATCAGTTTATTTATGTCAGTAAATAATATCAAATGTAGTAATATTATTTTGGTACAACATTAATAGATATGAAAAATCACAATTTCTTTGGTACTGGGGAGGCTTTGCTTCCTAGAACTTTCAGCCGCCACTGCTCTCTCTGACTTTCTTGGCACTTTGCATACAGATTATTCATTTTTTGCCAACAATTAAAATTTGTATAAAAAAGGTTTAAACATTATGCATGATGTACCCTCTCAACTGTATTTTCTGTGTTGTGATCATAAGTTCTACATAGTCATACTTCACCAGCATCTGCCAGTGAAGTATGCCTAAATGTAAATGCATCTTCTTTTGAGCAACCTTTATTTTTGATATTACAGGCGACTCCCGAGATTCAACAGTTCAAGATTCGACAAATTCGAGATTCGACCCGTTGAAACCTGCTTATTCGACCCATCGAATTTGGAACTAGTTTACGTGAAGTAATTTTCATCACGACCAACCACGCGAGGTTTAGTTTCAGTGTAGACATAGTTATTTCTGCTCTAATTGTTTGAATTTCTGCTGATTTTGCTCTTTCTTCTGTTAATCTTTTATTTAAATTTATTTATTTTGATTTATTTATAAATTTATCACTTGACATGATATCTAAAAGGAATTGTAATAGTGATAATGTAAGTGAATCAAATAAAAGAGTGCATAAGACTCATAGTTATGAATTGAAATTAGAAATTTTAAAGCGTGTTGAAAAAGGTGAAAGCCATACTGAAATCGCACGATCGTTGGGAATGTGTCCTTCAACTATTAGCACTTATGTGAAACAGAAGGAGAAAATTCTAGAACGTGATAAATTCAGGTCATTTGATAACAACAATAAACAGTCCTAGGCACAGTGTTGTGATTCCTAAAATGGAAAAACTTTTAAAACTTTGGGTAGATGATCAGTGTCAGAAACATTCCTGTTAGTGAGACCACGATTAGAGCAAAGGCTAAGGATCTCTATGATGATCTGAAGGAAAGGATGGATGAAATTTTGTGCTTTTTAATAACTTTTATATTAATTTTGCTGCAATAAACAATTGTATGTATAGATAGATGTATGCAGGTATGTTGGCCGGCTCACACGAGCCGGACCGGGCCATCTGCAGAACATATCGCATACATCTATCTTTGAAGTTCAAAATAAACATTTATTTTTTCCTTTTTAGTGCAAAAATAAGTTATACATTTAAAATATTTATTATTTAATTTATTCATAATTTAAAATTGTTGTATTACCATATTAGTAATGTTATTTTATCTTTATAGAACACGAAGGGAGACTTTTTCCCAAGATGCGGGAACATATCCCCCGATTATAACATGCAAGTATATGAAAAAACAGCGTTCGACATTCAACAATTCGAGATTCGACCATGTTTTCAGGAATGCATCCCTGTTGAATCCCGGGAGTCACCTGTATAGAGATATTTGTACATTTTTAATGCAGTTTTATAAAGTAAATATTACATATACTTTTTTATTATTTATGGTACACTACTTGATATAAGTTCCACTTTATTAAAATAGATATGACCAGTTTCGACTAATACCTAGTCATCATCAGGTACAAAAACAAGAAGCAACGCAAATGTATACGTAATCGGAGGGGAGTGAGAAAGGAAAATGAGTAGAGGGGACCAATGAATGGGTAGAGCGAGGGGGGGTAGAGGGGGAGGAGGGGGAAGGCTGAGGTATTGGGAGGGGTGGACGTTAGGAAGAAACAAAGTAGGCAAGGTAGAGTGGGTGGGGGGAAATAAGTTCGTTAACAAGGTTGAGTGTGTTATCATTGTGGTGTAAAAGTATGTCCAACTGTTCTAACGGATTTAAACTGGGACCTTTAGTTGTGAAATGAATTACCTCCGGGTTAAAGTTGGAAGAATGGTTATTTTCGAGTAAGTGTTTGGCAAAGTATGATTTGAATGAGCCTTGTAAGATAGATTTTCTATGTTTGGTAGTCCTAACTTGGAAATTTCTCCATTTGCCCTATGTAAATGGCATTACAGTCATTACATGAGAGTTTATAGACGTCACCCATGAATAAATTGTCAAACTTATCTTTATGTTAGATAAAATTCTCCCTAGATTAGTAAGGGTGTAGAAAGCTGGACGTAATTTATCTTTGGGGATGTAATTCACAATTAGCCAGGAAATATGGTGGATATATGGTAACTTACACCAATGGGGTTTGTTAACAGAAGGCGGAGTATTATAACAACATTCAGGAGTTCTACCCATTCACTGGTCCCCTCTACACATTTCCCTCCCCCACTCCCCTCCGATTATGTATATATTTGCGTCGCTTCTTGTTTTTGTACCTGATGATGACTAGATATTAGTTGAAACCGGTTGTATCTATTTTAATAAAGTTGAACTTATACCAAGTGATATTTTCTCTCATTTTATTCATGATGGAGTTCCAACTAGTAAAGGCTTCTTCCGTTGATTTAACATCTTAACTTACTTCCTGATAAAGTTGCATCTGCTGTCTGGCTAAACCAATAAATAATTGTTTAAGATCTTCCTTCTTTTCCTGATGCCAGCGTTCAAGATCTGCTCGCAAGTTTTCATTAGCACACTCCATCTTATCTTGATAATCCTTTTAATAAAAATTAAAATGATTGAGATAAAAATTTGTGAAATTATTCAATAATGCTAACTGCAATATATTCTAACAAGACATGTTATGGGATTATTCGAAAAAATACTCATTTATTCTAAAGAAAAAAATATGAACCATTTGAAAATTCTTATGCATGGAAACTGATAATTTCTTAAGACCAATCCATCAGAAAACACCAAAACAAAAAAATATCAACTGAACAATAACAGTCAAATATTCATAAAGACTTTTAGAAAGGCCAATACATAACATAATAACTTTCTAATAAACGGAATTCCCAGCATGTCCATAGAAATTGCACTACTTCCTCACCTCCACTTGCTGAACTAACTCAGGGATTGATGTACTAAGACGCCGAAGTTTCTCCTCCCGTGCCTCCCCTGCACTCCTCCATAGTCCTGAGCCCAGTTGAAAAGGTGCACCAACACGACCTGGAGGGGCACATCCGCCTTGAGTCTCTCCCAAATCTCCACCAATATCTCCTGTCTGTTGTTGTAGAAGAGCACGCTCAGCACGCTTTCTCTTCAGTTCATCTACAAGTGACTCATATGAAGCCTGTACAGCATCACGTCGAGCCAGAGCTTCTCGCACAGCCTATAGATATGCAATTTTCAAAATTAGCATGCATAATCTCAAAAAATAACTACAGAACCTATTCTAAGAGAGCAATATTTTTCTAAAAATATATGTCCTAATTGTTTATGATGAAGCATAAATGAAACAATCAAAGCAACATTTTAAAATAAGTTTAGAAATATTTATTGAGATGGTTGCATTTTGAACTTTTTATATTTAGTCAATACTTCTAAACTTATTTTTTTCAATTTACATTGACTTTTTTCATATTTTCTTCATCATAACCAATTGAGACTTATGGGAAACCTTATAACATACAGTAAAACGCTGTTATTTCAATTCCGGATAATTCAAAGTATGGTGTAATTCAAAGCTAAATTCAGTCTACAGCCAACACCATAGGATTCTGCTTAGTTTTGGTATGGATTACTCAAAACACGTCTACAATGAAATGAAATATAGAGCTTATCAAATGAACAACAAATGTTAATTATAGTCGCAATTGTCAGATTAGGAAATCTCAGGGTTTTTGATAAATTTGGTGGCAAACCTGATCTCCACAAACAATATCCTACCTGGGTTTTTCCAAAACTTATTCCCTTCTGAGTTTCGTCTTACAATGCAAGTTGGCTTCCCTTTTGATTGTGAGCTTTGTCCTAGTCTGACATGTTCCAGGTTGTACGGGAAGTTTATATTTGCCTTTTTTGCTATAGATCGAGATGGTGGCAGATCCACCATTTTAAAAAATCATGTAAAAATTTTGCCCCATTTATTCTTACAAATGATGCGAAATGTCCCATTTTCACCTTGTTGGAATATGGTCACCCTATTTAAAAATCAACATGGAATGAAAGTCATAGATGATGCAAATAAATGAATCACCTTATTCTTGTATCAGTAGACCTCTTGCAAAGTCTTGTTTACTCTCTCGACGCATCACTCAAAGCAAATGATTTAGTGTGAATGCTCTGATTCTCAAACAGAGAGTGAAATTCGAGAACCAAGCTGAAATGAACAGAAGTTGCAAGAACCCCTATTATCTCAATCCTCACAATCTCCCACACATGGACAAGGGTTTTCTCATGAGAAAGTGATATGCTCCAGAAAAGACCATGGAATATTGATTTTTGTTACTTAACCAATCTTTAAATACCGTTGTACGAAGTTATACCAAATGTCGTCTCTAAAAAGATCATGCATTTGTTTTTCCTGAGAATGTGTGATGAGCCAAAAATAAAAATCGGTACAACATACATTGTACAAACTTTCTCATATACGGACTAATGTGTCGTTTAGTTATTTTTAGAAAATGAAAATCGTATGAGCCTGTTTTTAGAAAATCCAATTTTTGTTAAAGTTGCCCAAGAATAAACTAGCCTTATATTCATTCGTTGGGAAAAATGAAATATGTAGTATTATTGAAGACGTATACTCAAGTAACTGTACGAAATTTGATCAAAATCGTTGGAGCCGTTTCTGAGAAAATGGAATTATTGTTAAAGTTGCCTAGAATAAACTAGCCTTATATTCATTTTTTGAGAAATATGAACTATACAGTATTATTGAGGATGCAAATTTAAGTAACTGTACGAAATTTGATCAAAATCATTAGAGCCGTTTCTGAGAAAATCGAATTATTGTTAAAGTTGCCTAGAATAAACTAGCCTTATATTCATTTTTTGAGAAATATGAACTATACAGTATTATTGAAGACGTAAACTCAAGTGACTGTGCGAAATTAGATCAAAATCGTTAGAGCTTTTTTATAATGCAGTTCTACAATAAATAACTTATGAGTTTGATCTCTTGGAGAAAGTTAGTTTGAGATTCGATTGATGTGAGGAAATCAGCATCCAGTTGAACATCTTCTCTCCCAAAATGCAGCATAAAAGAGCAACTTGAAATGTACTGGGAAATTAGGGATACTCACTCGAGCCTATTTTTCACATGCTGGGGTGTTTGTGAATCGTGAACTAAGTGCTCACTTCAGTTCTGCTCGAATTTGCCATGTATGCTAACCTGTAGAACAGATAGATAAGATTCTGTATTGCGATTTTGCTGTCCATGTAGCAGATTGTGTGAAAGTTCAATTTTTATGAAAGTTCATATATTTTGAACCTGGATACTTTGAAGTCGTAATTTTTTGGTCCCTTGAACTTTGAAATAATGAGGTTTTACTGTAATAGGCATAGTATTATCTGCATGTTGAATCAACTTAAAAGCATACAAATGCAGAGAAGTAAACAACTGCTCAACTACTAAATTCTGAGACTGAAATATTACAAAAATTATCACAGGTATCAATTTTAAATTATCACACAATTTAAAAAAATATGAATAACTAGGGGACAAACTCCCTGCTCGCTCTCACTCGCCAACCCCATTGCTTTCTTCACTTGCAGTCACTTCGTTACTACCATGTATTGGATTTAGATAACTATGATGGAAATATGTTTTGAAAATGAATGAAATAAATGTATTTGATACGGAATGTGTTTAATTTTTAATAACAAATTAACAAAAATAATAAATTTAAAATAAAATTAACACTTCATTATAAACTATATTATTAATTACCTTATTTTTTGGTTTATTAACACTTCCAGTTACAATGAACTCTTGATCTAACGTTCTTGAAGGAACCGAGTAAAATCGACTTTAAATGTGGAAAAACATAAGAAGCGGAAAATGGAGATAATGACATGCACACATTAAAGTTTTCATAGTTTATATACTATAGACAGAAAATACTTGAAACTGTGTGATATACTGCAGTCACTACACAATACAAAAATTTATGTAATAAAATAAATAGAGCTATTGAAAATGAGGATTAAGATATTTTTTAAAAATGAAAAAGAAATAAGTGCGAATAAAAAAATATACATAAAATACTACAGATATAATGGCAGATTTTAATTTGTTTTAACAAAATCGGATATTTTTTGGCAATGTTTTTCTTTTGACCGAATAGTATAAAGTCCTCTTTCAAGTTCATCTGTCCATTTAAGAACATGATCTGTTCCATTACTAGACCATAGGTATCTCTTGAGGGTAAGCAATCCCTCCAGTGCGTGATTAAAACTTGGTGTTTCACTCTGTAGTACATCATTATCTTTATCATCACCACTTTCAACACAGTTACTGTCATGTTGCAAATCACAGATTTCATTAACTGATAGGACACCACACGTAGCAACATTGTCTTCAAAGGCAACAATCTCATCAAATATCACTTCATTCACGTTCAATTGCTCCCATTCTTTGATATCAACTGCTTGAGGGTCATTTTGGTCTTCAACTTCAACAAAAACCTCACTGAAGAACCCAGCTTTATTATAACAATTCTTTATCGTGTCAACTTTAATGGCATTCAAAGCTGAGGTAACGTAGTCCCTGGCCTCTAAAACTGATATTTTTGTGCCCTTTGTTAGAATCCATCATAGCCACTGCCTTGCACACCAGCAGCTTCCTATACTGCTGTTTCAAGCAGTGTATGATACCTAAACCTAATGGCAGCAAATGACTTGTGTTGTTGGCAGGAAAAAATACAAGCTTAACATTCCGTAAGCCAGAGGTAGGGAAACTATGGCCTGCAGGCCACATCAGGTCCGCAGGAGTACGTTATACGGCCTGTGATATCATTACTAAAACGAACCATGAAATGCAACACAAACAATTTCATATTTTTTGGTTAAAATTAGGACCGGAAAACCTTTTCTTGTGAAGATTAGATGATAAAATAATTTTAATTATCAATTTCATAGACAAACCTCCACATTCTCTCAAATAACTTCCAATGTGAACCCTAATGTGGCCCACTGAAGCATTTTCATCTGCTAATGAGACCCATCTAAGCAACTGCAATGGCTAATGCAGCCCATCTCATCCAAAATTTCCCCACCCCTGCCGTGAGCTGTATGATGTATCAGGCGGATGATCTGTGCAGTGATCCACAAACAGCAGCACTTTCTCGATGCAGACCCCATTTTTGCATGCAAATCTTGAAGATGCTCCATGAATAATTTTCAAATCATTCACGCCTTGGAGTTGTTTTTATATATGCATGGCAGCATCCTCACATTCTTGAAGCAATGCGCTTTCACAAATTTGCCAATCGCTAGAGGCTGAAGTTTCTCTCTGCCATCAGAATTGCAGCACAGCAAGACCATGAGCTGCTCCTTGCTTTTATTTTCCCCATTGCAGGCTTCTCCTCGAAAAATTAGGGTTCTACCTGGTAACACATTAAAAAATAACTTTCGTCTGCATCGAATACTTCTAATAATACTTCCATATCGGTCCCGGAAGCTCTACCGTCTTCCAGTGATCCATTGTGGCGAGGTCCATACTTGAACTTTTTCCAGAATGAACTTTATAGACCACACTGTTTGTAAACCTATAAAGCCAGCCACTGGATGCTGTGAAGGTATGAAAACCTAGACGATTTGCAATTTGCATAGCCTTTTACTAGCATTATAACCCAACTAATCGGGATGCTGGAAATTCCAGGCCTATTGAAATCACTCCAGCAATGATATTTCAATTCTTTCATATGACGATGTGTGAGAGTTTTTCCTTTTTTCTACAGCTGCTAACTGCTTTTAGGATCGATTCAGTGTGAGCCACTATGGTGTTCAACGCAACCCTGATCGCATTGCAATTTTCATGTTTCAAATGCGGATTTCTATCTACCTCCTCTTTTTTTTCGTCAAGAGATATCACCTTTCTTTTTGCCGCCATCAAATTTATATGGGATAAAGTTCACTGTTATTGAATTCAACACAGTAAGTTCCACTACAATACTGTAAGATACAGGAACACAACTACTTAAGACACGATTTAAACTCATTAAAGGGATTAATGAGTCCCTCGTAAACTATGTACTTGAAGAGAAAAGAAGAGGTGGGCGTGTAGCTTTTCTGTAGAATCGATAAGTGTAATTTTTATTCATATATTTTTAAGATGTTAGAAACAGATTAAATTCTAGCTGCGGGTTTGAAACTCAATACTGTAGATGCAGAAAAACATTAGAAACAGAGAACATTAGGAGTAGGAAAAAACAACATGGCATAAATGGACTTCTGACAGGGACTTTTAAATTTCAACTTAAGATGCAGAAAAACATTAGATCTGAAAACGTTAGAACGGAGTTCGCTGTATTTGTATTTTCACACCCTGATGTGACTTTGCTCTGGCTACATAACGTTGTCCATGTCTAAAAATTGGTCTATGTTGATTTATATATGTAATGAAAAGCATGATGAAAGACATTAAGCATGTATGTTCCTTAATATTTCCAGTTATGGTAGTTTTTAGTCTACTTTAAAGAGCAAATCCTTTCTCACAGAAATCAGTCAAGCAATTGACAATGAACTAATCCAAAGACTAGAGTAAAATGGATAGCAACGATGTAAACAAATTTTGTCATTACTATTAAATGAATTTTCATTATAGATCTTTCAAAATAACACCCGTACTCGCTAAACTCATAAAGATTGACATTGTTACAACAATAATTTCAATGCTTAAACAAAAGTTCGTAACAAATAATGCCATTATTTTGTCTATTAGAAGGCTTAATTGATGCTAATTGAATTGGAGGCAACAATGAGGGTCGCCTTGGCAACACCGAGAAAGAATATGAAAAATCCACAAATTTTCGAAGGATGTCTATTTCTGAAGATTTCAATCGTGTAACATGTAAACATAGTAAAAATACGATAGTATACAGTTATAGCCATTGAATAAAGTAAAAATGAAGAAAATCAGTCCATATTTAGTTATTTTGATGAATGAAGGAAAAAACCTTGAACTCTGAAAAATCTATAGCATAGCATCACGCATAGTTCACTTATTATATAGAGATAATATTAGTTATCTAAGTTGTTCAAATATCCTGCATCTATGGAGAGGACTCATGCTTCTACCTATTCCTCGAACATGAAATTTTTAAAAAAAGTATACTTATGTATTTTATTTTCACATATAAACATCGTAAAAAGTAAATCACAATAAAATAGGCCAATAACCAAAGAGAGCTTAATAATGTATGGCCGAGGTAAGTATCACTTGAACTGCCACTATAAATGGCTACATAAAATAAATGATTGTTGCATAACTTAAGGTTAAATTTTCATTTTCTTTAAATTCATGAGGTGATTCACAGAGAGGATGACAATACCAGTGATATGTATCTGGATACCATATTTATTCTAAAGGAAATGATTTTTTCCTACTTTCTGAATTAAAAACAATGACCATCATGAACTCATGTGTTTTATTTTCCTTGCGTACCATTGTGAAAAGTGGAGGTCGGCTTACAATCGATTAAATGCGGTATCTTAAATTCATCTTCATCTACTTTCTACACAAATATGATTCATCAACAGACAGCTGACTTTCTCTAGTCACAAAAATGAATAAAAATTCAGAGTAAACACAAAACTAACACCAACGACTGAGAACAGGATGCATTTTTTATTTGAACATCAATAAAATGTCTCATAGTTTGTGGTTATGCAGACCATGGAGGTAAAAAGGCAGAAAATGAAAAACAATGCAATTGTGGCCAAAATTCTAATTGACCTAAAATTTTATGAGTTTTTGTTTCAACTAACCTCAATATACAGAAGGTATTCCCTCAATGGTCTCACAACAAGAGTTGGATGAGCTGCAGTTGCGGTACGCTCAGCCTTTGCTGCCCTCTCTACTGCAGCTGCCACAGCTGATAAAGCACCACCAACACCACCAACTTTTGTTCCTGTCTCAACATGACTACTATCAGGGTCTGCTTCAGATGCAGACCAAAGACTTAAGACAGGATGGAGTTGCTGTAATCCATTGAGATGTTCTACACGACAGTGAAAACATAACATGTATTTTCAAAATATAAACCTTAATAAAATTGCAAACAGCTAGAACTAGACTCGACAACAATAGAGGTTTAGGCACAAGAGTAAAATAATTAAGCCATTTTTGATCAGAGGTAAGTTTCTGCAACAAAAAATACATTTAACCAGGTATGAAATGGGTATGGTCAACAAATCAAATATCTTAATTTTATATAATACAAGCAATATTGCCTAGCGCTGCTCAGGGTTATGTTTTTAAATCGACATGGCTGCAAATGAAGACCATTATTATGAATGAAAAATTATTTCTATGTTTGAAAAGTTTTATCTGCGAAATTTTTTATAATTTTAATTTATGAAAATCTAAGTTTTATAAAATATTTTGAGGACTCTTAATCAAAATTACCCATTTCAATGAACTCAACACAAAGCTTCAGTGTCATGGAAAAACTGAAAAGTAGATATTTTAAATGCCTTTGAAAGAAAGCTTAGGATTTTTAAGCATGATCTAAATTCACACAAATATTTCCCATTAATGGAACATCACTTGGAAAGTACTGACTCATCTGACAATAGTATTGCTGATGGAAATGGAACAATGCAACAATTTTTTTAAAACAATCGATCTTTCAGTTGAATAATTAAGCAGCAGATTTAATCAATTTCAAAAGCTAGACCAAACATTTCTATTTGTAACAAACCCGACACAGTATTGGAGCAGCAACAGTTTTCTTGGATAGATTTGGATGACTTGGAGATGCAAATGGCTT
Organism: Uropetala carovei; assembly: GCA_036926305.1. Classification (NCBI taxonomy): domain Eukaryota; kingdom Metazoa; phylum Arthropoda; class Insecta; order Odonata; family Petaluridae; genus Uropetala; species Uropetala carovei. The sequence goes on from JAXCHB010000022.1 coordinate 286,923, forward strand.
AATTTCAAGAAAATTCAGTTTGGACAACCAAATTTATCAAGATGAGAAAACAGATAGAAGTACTGGAGCATGACCCACACAACGAAAGTGATACAAGTGCTGAAAATTTCATTTAAAATGCGTGGAAAACCTTGCCAAATTATTTTGAAGCATTGAAAAGATTGGTGTTAGCTGTGTTGTCATTCTTTGGCTCAACATATTCATGTGAACAATTATTCTAATCTATGAAATACATTAAATCAGATCTATAAAGCAGTCTCACAGATGAAATGAGTGCCAATTGTGTCGTTCTCAAAATAACTGCATACAAGCCGAGAATCAGAGAGATGTGTGAAAATACACATCAGCAAATATATTACTAAGTCCATCAGCATGCTACTAGATGACTATAGCATCGAGATTGCCTGGCACCACTTCATATTGGTAAGTCACTTTTGGTAAAAATTTAGCACCAGGTCGCAAAAAGGTTCGCCACCCCAGTTCTAGGTCTTACAGTTTGGGCATCCATAATGAGACACACAACCTTTAAGAAATACAAGATAAGCTATGTCTATCATTCTTCAGTTACATTTGAGAATTCATTACGTCACTAAGAGAATTCAGACCAAAAATTAACATCACAAAGAGAGGATAATTATCACACAAATTAAAGAAACTTGGACTCATTAAAGGCATACTTATTGGCTACCAATACAGCACTTTCGCTCTTTTAAATTAGCCTAAAATTTCCAACTTTTCAGTATATAACATCACTGCTGTTTCTTCTTGACCACTTGACTGCTGTAGTAGCAATTACCAAGTTATATATTTACATCATAAAAGGCACTAAACTTTCATAATAATGAAAAATAATGAGTGCAGGCAGGCAAATGTGACAAATATGCCTTACAATTAAAAACTGAACTGATTTTATGTTGCCATTTGGCAGCTATTTCAGGATGTCTTTCAAAATACATAATGACTTGAAATCAATAAGGATCTGCATCACAAAGGTGAGGTTTGCACATAAGCGAATCATGTAGCCCAAAATATTTAATGGCTAGGGTTTGGTAGGTATACATTATAAGTCTAAAGAAAGTTTTACATAACAAATATTTTACCTTGTAAAATACTGAGGATCTATAAATAAATGCACATGCAAAGCTAATTCCTAGAAATACTGTATGTTATCTACCCAGTCTCTCTTTATGGATCCTGGCTCCAACCTTGTCTACATTGGCAAGTTTATCTCCAAGTCCAGCCACATATTCACTGACACGTTCAAATTCAGGTGGGGCACGCTCCCGAGCCAGATAAACATTGGCAAGGTTATGAATGGAGTCAGAAAAGCGGCCCAGAAACCCTCCACTTCCAGTTCCATCCTGACGTTTTGTCTTTCGAATTATTGAGAATTCCTAGAGAGGTTAATGAAAAGATAAATAGGCCATTTTTAGGGGTATTAAATGTTGATATCCACAAAACCCTCATCTGCATGCTCAAAATTTTGTATTAATAGGAACCTAAAGTAACAGTTAAAGACCCACTGCTGTAATAATAGGAGTATAAACAAATTGTTGGATCTCCTTAATTACCATGACAATTACAAATTTATTAAATTATACATCTATAGTGTAAAGATCAGGGGTGCGCTGCAGTCGGCTTCATCCGGCTGGCGTGAACCGTCTGTTAAATTTTTTTATGCACAGCAAGCAGGTTGTTGAGCTAAGCCAGAGGTCAGCAACCTTTCACAAGTGGCATGCCAAATTCACGTCAATATATGGTCTGGCGTGCCAGGAATAAATTTTAATTTAATTAAATAATAATTTTTAATACTTGATCTCCACCAGTTTACTTAAAGAAGGGTCACATTGTAAACAGCATGCATTTGTATCTATCGTCTGAATTTTCGTATTTTGTATTCATTAGTCACAAAGGCGGAAAGAAAAAAATACAAGATAGAAGGCACATGAACTATGTGAGAACAGTGTAATAGAATTAGAATAAGTAGAATTTAAAAGTGGATAATTATTCTTACTATAAAATATAACATTAGTTCACTAAATTTCCAAAAATCTTTGACTGTACTAAATACTTTTAATAAATATTTAAAACATTAATTATTTATCTTCTTTATCATTTCTTCTTTTCTGTGACACTGAAAATCACCTCGCATGCCACTTTTGACATGTGTGCCATAGGTTGCCGATCCCTGAGCTAAGCATTCCACATTATCTGGAGGTTAGCGACATATCACGGTCTGATAATAATGGGATGCCAAAAGTTTAAGGACACTTTCTAGATCGTGTTATGCAGCAATTTATAATCTGAAAGATGCCAAACAATTGTATATGGAACATACTTATTCGAAACCACCACCCTTGATGTATTAGTCATTAATGATATTTAAACAGTTATAATAAAAATTTAATTTTTATTTACAATATTATGTTGTTTTTTTAATTGAAATTCCTTCTAATTCCCTCAAAGATCAGATAACAGGATCTCAGGGCTGCAAAAAAAGATCATGAACATGGTTGTTATATATTTGGCAGCACATCCCTGGTAAAGATCCATAAAAAAACTTAGAATCTTACAGAAATATTAATACAACTCAGGCCATTATAGCTATATCAGTAACAAATTTCCAATTATTCATGAGATTGCCTCACTCAAAAATTTCTAATAAAAAATACGTATTATACAGTTGAATGGTTATGATGTTATTTCCAATTCAATTCCTCCCATTAATACATAGGAAATGGCTGTTCAGGATATTCATAACCTTTTCATTTTCTGCATGACCACCTTCATAACATAGAATAGCATGAAATTAATAATATGTTCATATAAAGTATGAGATTGAGATGGTTGAGTCCCTTCTAACATCTAAACTGGAACACAAGACTAGATCCAGTAACTTCCCAAAGTGAGCATCCAAGAATTAGGAAGTGATTACTATAATAACCACACACCTCTTAGAACTGCCATTGCTGATAGCCAGAGACTCTTCATTCCAAATGTCTCACCTGTTTTCAAAGCCTTTAAATCAGTGGTTCTTAACCTTTTTTGGTAGCGACCCAAATTCCGGTCACGGCGACCCATGTCCTCCAATAGTTCACTTGTGATAAATGATAAAATAAATACGAATTAAATAAGTAAACAATTTTAAGCTCATAAGCCATTAACATTGAACAGGTTGTTAGAAGGATATAGACAGCCAAAGAAAACCTTTGACGATCCACTAAAAATGGCTTGGCAACCAAATTTTGGGTCACAACCAAGGGGTTAAGAACCACTGCTTTAATTGAAGTACATATGTAATTTTGCCACATGAATCTGCCACCACTGGAATGACAAATACAGACATCCATGCCATTGGTAGATTTCAAATCATGACCGTGATATCCAATAGCAGAACTACCCACTTACCAGAACAAACTAGAATGCAAATATTTAATAAAAATCTTAAAACATAGCAATAAAGACTCACTGATGGTTTTGCAGTTAAGAAAGACCGTACAGAATGGTGACAGCTAAGGACAGGATGATCTGCTACACGATTTAGAAACCGATGAAGCAGTGCCATTCTTGCAAAAACAAAATCCCTTGAATATCTGTCTAACTGCCCCAGGAGAGAATGTTTCTCAGGAAGTGGCTGGAAGGGAAAGGGACATATTAATCAACAGACTAATATTACTGAAAATTTTAATTATAAATAAAAAAGAAGTTAAAATGGTACCTACAGGAATCAAATGAGTAGGGAAATCCTCCACTAATTTTTGTCTCAGCCAAACGAAATCATTGTAGCGCCTCCGGACAACATACTCAGTTTCTTCATATTCAGCTCGGGAAGTCTGCAAAAATATAAGTTCTCAAACAGGGACTATAGAATAGGGACTAAGGACTAAACTGTGAAGAAAGCTTTACACAGCATTTTTTTCGCATGCCACTGTCGTTACCACAGTGATTGTCTGTAAAATCCAACATATGTAACTCGATCATCAATAATAATAATAATATTTCTTTCCCTTTCTAGCGATTTTTTTACAAATGGCTTGTGTATTCACTTTGTCTGTTAGTCTGTCCATCCGACTGTGCAGACGATATCTCTGAAACGGTTCAACCTAGAGAAACCAAATTTTCAGGATAAGTTACTACATATCAGAACTACATGTGGCATGAATTTGGTTGACCAGGATCAGCTATTGGGGGTTAATTTTGTACCATTATTGCTCCATAAGAAAAGCACATAAACCTGTGATGCGGTTTATATTTGCTTTTTTAAATTATTTCCCACCAAGATTTGAACTCAGGTCTTGAACTGTCGAAAAGTTCAGAAATTTTAATTTCTTACTTTTGAAGATGGAATTCAAATTCCTATTGAGTTAGCCTAAATTTTTATCAGAAAAAAGTGGGAGTTTTTAAGGGTCTCAATAAACGACTGCCATGGCAACGAGCTCAATGCTTTTATATGGGTAAGCTTTTAATGAGAATCAGGGGGCTATATTATATTACCATTAATATTAAATTACGACCAATGGAAGAAATTTATTTTTTGTAAAAAAATCACCTTATAATATCTGCTTTCTCAGTACTTTCCCAACTTCTTTGTTTGATGTGGTGATTATGTAATATTTTTATATATCACATCCTGTGCACTGAATAACCCAGTTATTTAGAGAATTCCTATTAATTTTCAATGATTATCTCAATTTTTTTAATTTATCCAATTTTTGCCTTGCATATAAGCCACATCATTGTTCTGGAGATGAAAAATTTGTAAAAGAAAGTGCAGCTTATGTGCAAGTAAATATGGTATATTTTCAAAATTATTAAACTAACTGCTGCTTTTCAACCAATAATAAATTTACTTTATGTTGCTTCTTATCACTGATGAATCTTAAGTCCTTATCAAAACAAATCTGTTTTTATGACTAAAAATTTTTTTAAACTGGAAAATGGTCTTATTTTTAGGACTGCCTTACACATGGGGGGATCATATACAATAAAAATATGCTAATTACAAAACATAACTATGTGGTGTGACCACTATGGTATATTAATCAGCACTTCTTATAATGAAAAGAGGATCCTAGATTCTCAAATCTTTCATACAAATACAGAATTTATTTTTAAAAATTATTTGCAAAAAAAGTAGCGGCATTAATCTCCATGCTGAAAAACTAATATATTTTACATGGGTTGATAATTTATAAGACAAAAACTAAATCAAGTTTCCTCAAAAATACTACAATGTCACTGTTACTAAAGCAATAAGAAAAGGATGATGAAATTCCAACTAAAAACCAATTTTCATTGCTCGAGTAGAATTGCAAACTTAAAACAGCAATCTTGAGATTTTCAATGCCGAGTTCTATTATATTCATGGGTATCATTACGAAAAATAACAAGCAATGGCAAATAAAAAATCATTTTATTTTTAGATTGTAATTATTATAAATTTGTTCACTCAATACTACGATCTTAATGTTTGGAAAATGTACAAAATTTTACTACAGCCATTACATTATTTATGCATAATTTTTCTATAAATGAAGGAATCTCATAAAAACATTCAAGTTGCCATATTATGCAAAGTTAACACAAATGTGTACTATGTAGATAGATAGCTATCGTCTATATATATTTGGACCATAAGGAAGCTTTGAAATGTAGGCCTTAAGATCCAATTGAAAATAACCCACTGCCAACTTTCTATCTCATTAACTCTCTCCACTTGACAAACTGATATAACCAATACTGATCTGGGACTGGTTTACAGGAACTGGTATTTAAATTTGAAAAGTTTTAGAATCATTCGTTAATTGGATTGCAAAAGTGTATGAACTGCAGTTGATAAATTGGCATTCAGAGTCAAAATCTACAAGGAAAACAAAGGAACTATTTGGAAAGTAGTTACTTAATGGCTTGTAAGTTACTTATTATTAAACAATAATTAAATATTTGATGTGAAATATTTTTTTGTATTCTAGCAGCGCTTAAAATAATAATAATAATAAAAGCTTAATTTTTCAAAGAGAAAGTTATAAGTTATCTATAAAAGAATTATACTTTGACTGATTTTTTTGTTTTTTAGAAAAAAATATATTTTTGTTGTACTGGTTGCTAAAATGTTGGCAGCTCAGCACTGTATATTACTATTAGTAGTTTATATTTAATCACAGTCATTCCCTATTCTACCAAGCTTAAAAATCAAGAAACTATTATTGTCATACCTCAAAATGACAAATTCTTCCATTCCCTTATGAAAATAAGTAAATGAGCCCTAGTTATTATTTTATTCAAATGTATCAAATAGAAGTAACAATATTTTATAAAGTATACTGTTAAATAATCCATCACTATCAGGTTTGCAACACAATAAAAATTGTTTTTTATAATTAATTCCACGAATAATGATATCAATATTTTAAAATACACTAGAATCATGAACAGTACTAGCACAAACGGAATCATTTTCATCGATAATTAAATGAATGATTTAATACTACAATTAGTAAATAAGAGGCTTTTTCGTTGTAAGCAAAAATCGATCAGTAACGTTTCTATCCAACACAACGATCTACAACTGAAGAAAAAATATGCTTGAACCAAAAAATTTTGTTATATGGTTTATTAATATTTTATTATGTAGTAATGCAATTTCCAATTGAAAAGTGACAGTTATAGGGTACTAATAATATCTTCTGAGATATGTAATGTAACTGCCAAGAATTTAATGGTAGTCAGTTTGCTCTCTAGTTGGTAATCCTACCTTACAAAAATACATGTGAATTTTCATATAAGTATTACCATACAACTTCATATCCTGGCATATATCAAGTCCTATAACAAATCCCTTTTAAATTTACCCACAAATGCCACACTTAAATATTAAATATTATATCCATTTGAAGATGGCATGAAAACTAAACAGAAAACTTATATGCAATTAGCACATTTGCAAAAGAGGGAGATTCCCAAATTTTGGCCTGTGAATGCTGCTTCGTCAGGAAGGATAATGCCATGAAAATTCTCTCTTATGAATATAAATCTGTATCACAGCACTGTTTTATCAACAGAATTTTCAAATAATATATTTTGAATTTTTTTATTGATAAAAAATAGCTTTAGTATATTTTTCAGACGATAGAGACAGTAAAGATTCTTACGGTTTATCATTATACGTTTCCAAATAATACGCCAAAAAGTTCAACCACATCCAGCCAAAGATAGTCATGTTGATTCTTTAATTAAACGCTTTTAAGATTACCTGAGTCATTTCTCAGGTATGAATTTCGTTTCAATCGCATGGGAAATTGCCGCTTAACTTTGTGAAAGTATCTTTAAATTTTTTCAGTTACAAAAAATATTGATGCTGAGACCCATAACGGCCCTTTAATATACTTACCCTTGTAGTAATGCGAAAGGTGATGAAAGTTTCCAATGTATTGAGGTGTTTTTGGGGATTGTCAACTCGAACTTGTAAATCTCGGGTATCCAACCCGAAATCAGAACCTTCATGGTCAGGAAGAGTTGAGAAACTTTCTATAGAAGGCGATGCAACCTAAAAATACACGACCATGGGAAGTTATTGCTTTTAAGATAAGGTTACTTATAAAATATCCTACGTCCTTTTCAACATAGTTTTTCAATAACTCATAAAAATGGCTGTTCTATGCAAATACTTACAACAGATCCTTCAATGGAATTACTCCAGTGAGAAATCGTATCATTATCTCCACTGTTTTGATTTAAAAGTGGGGAAGGTTTAACTTCAGCAGAAACCTCTAATACAGCTGTCTCGCCTTGTTCCGCCATATTTATTTAATAATTACAATACTAACGTTCGTCTTTTATTTGATATCTGGGAGAATAGCGGATCGAAGCAAGATGGTTGTCAATAGACCGGTATTGTGATAGATGTGGGTTGTCATTGGCACATCCCTAAGCGATGGAACAGGATACTACGGAGGGCGATGATTATAAATTAGACGATTATGTAGCTACGACAGCAATATTCAGTGATTTGGAACCAGTGACTTGGTTGAATGATGACGATAGCGAGGGAATGGTTTTCCACAGAGTGGATTCAGATCAAATAATATATCAAGCAAAGAAGAAGGGATGTAAAATTATTGGAAAATATGTAATGGGAGACTTGCTTGGGGAAGGTAGTTATGGGAAAGTGAAAGAATTACTCGATTCAGAAACACTGTGTAGAAGGGCTGTTAAAATCTTGAAAAAAAAGAAATTAAGAAGAATTCCAAATGGTGAACAGAATGTTGCGAGGTACAATTTGCTGAGTTCTCAATCTTTAATTTTCAGTTTTCTGTCATTAAGTTTTAACTAATTGTTTTTTTATTATACAAACTTCTCAGGGAAATCCAACTACTGAAAAGGTTAAGGCATAGGAATGTGATAGAGCTGGTTGATGTGTTTTACAATGATGAAAAGCAGAAAATGTATATGGTGCTGGAGTATTGTGTTGGTGTCTTGCAAGAAATGTTGGAAAGTACCCCTCATAAAAAGTTACCGATATGGCAAGCTCATGGGTAAGTGTTATTGTTAACCTAAATGTCAGCATTATTACACCATATTGATCCACTTTGTAATAGTTCTGCTTTGTAAATTTCTGTTGTCATTCAGTTATGAAGTTCAAAATTACGTCAAAATAATAATATACCATCACTTTACTATTTGTATTTATTTTATGTAATAAAACGGGATTGTTTTAGTAAAATAATATAATTACAAATTAGTACGTGTGCTTTTTTAGTGTAACATAAGCAATGGAAAACTTAACATATAATCTATTTGTTCGATATTTGCTGGAAATGTCACAGTCCAAATTCAACATTTAACAGTTACTATGTCCGTTTTTATTGTTATAGTTCATAAAATTTTTTCTATTTAAATTATCACTTTTGTTACCCACAGTTACTTCTGTCAATTAGTTGATGGCCTAGAGTACCTACACAGCCAAGGTGTCATCCACAAAGACATTAAACCTGGAAATTTGTTACTTAGCCTTGATGGAACATTGAAGATCTCAGATCTTGGTGTAGCAGAGGTATACGAAGTAAATTATTATTCAAGAAACATAATAAAGTAACTAGAAGCACAAATGTGAAATATTTAAATGTTAGATGTAAAGTAAAACCCATAAGAAATAGTCATTCAGTCAAATAAATTGTCACTACAAGATAGAATTCCAGCCATATGTATTGCATGTCAAATATCAGGCTTTAACCCTTTATAGTGCAAAAAGTCAAGGAATTAAAATCACTTGATTTTCATATATAACTGCTAAATATCATATTATATTACTAAAAAAAGAAAGTTACAATTTAAAAAAGTGGTACACTATTGTACTAGTAACCTATAAAGGGTTAAAGTAAAAACAACCCTGTTTCATGGAAGAGTGCCACAACTAAAGTTTTTAAAAAATTGTATAGTTTTTGTGGTCTGTGAAACATTAAACAGTAATTGAAATGTTGATGATACACAATTAACATTGTAACTCTGAAATATTTTAGATGAAGCTCCTTTAAAAAACCAAATATCTCAGGACAAAAAATGCATAGTTCCCCATATCAACTTTTAGTATTTCAAAATAAATATTTCTTTTGATCAGATATATGGTCTTTATAAGAGTAGGTAGAAGTTGTAATAATAACCTTGATAAAGTAATTTGTTGGGAGATTAACTGTCATGCAACTCCACTTCCAAGTATGGCCCTCAGAAAATAGTAATGAATAGATGCACTGCACTATTGTAGTTGGGTACCCCCCCTCTTGCAAAGCCCCATAAAATAAATAACTGATTAAAGAAAACCTTTTAGATTGTTTAATAATTTTTAATTTGGACTATCTATATCTGATTGGCTGGTCTCGACATTTACAAACCCAGTCACTGGACATCGGGGAGGGATACATGGTTCTGGGTGAGGCGAAGGGCACGGTAGCACCCAGAGACGACTACCCATCAAAACAAAGTGAGCCGAAGGCTCGTCAATATATTCTTTCAATGTTATATCCTCTTGACTGTTGCGCCGCAATGTTTTTATTTATCCTGCACATTTACCTTGGAAACGCCAAGAGGGGGGTACCCAACTACAAAAGTACCAGATGCACTTATGTTGACTGTTGATGTTGCTCTATTAGTTGGTGGAAATTAGTCTGGTTTGGTGTGAACTGCATGTAGATTCTGTATATGATCAACTTTCCAGCATTATTTTGATATCTTTAATTACTAACTTAATCATTTGAATGTGTACATGTAGTTTTTAGAAAATTGATCTGCATGTCAGAAGTGTAGTTATCAAAATGAAAGCATTTGTGGTATTTGCAACTTGTATCTTAAAATATCCTAGCTCTTGCTAGTACTGTGGATAACAATGCTAAAGCTTTCCAACTGCGCACAAATATCCCTAAAACTTCACGTATTGTACTTAAGTTGAATGTTGGAATGAGACTCAACTAAATCATACCTCTAAAACATCCGATTTTGATGTGTTTCAGTCTTTAGTAAATGTAAAAATCCATTTCTTTTTTAACTAAGTGAGTCACATGACTTTTTCCTGTTGGATGCTTCTTGCTGTATACAACATTCTTCTCATACTGCTTCTTTAGTTGAAGTATCTCCATTTGCCCTATGTTCTGCTTGATTGGTGACAGGATACATTTCCTCTTTTGAGCACCATGGCTGTTCACTTACTTCATGCTTTCAACCCTTTAGATGCTGGACATGTTTGCTAAGGATGATACCTGTCACACGGGTCAGGGTTCTCCTGCATTTCAGGCCCCTGAGATTGCTAATGGCCTTGAAGCTTTCTCTGGATTCAAGGTGGATATTTGGAGCAGTGGAGTTACCCTGTAAGCTATCACCCAAATCCGTTGCATTTAAGTAGTTGATGGCTGCCACAGAGGCTCCAAAGGCCAAGCTTAGAGCCATACTTAATTCTTGTGTAATGAATTGAGAATAAACATCTTAAGATGCTTGTGTTAAATATGTATTATCTTTTTTCTGCTACTTGAATGTCATTAAATGTTATTTTCTATTGGATATTTTAGGTATAACATTACCACCGGTCAGTACCCTTTTGAGGGTGACAATATATATCGATTATTTGAGAAAATAGGGCATGGAGATTTCACTATACCTAAAGATTTAGAAGATGAACTCCTTCGATCTCTGCTTAAAGGAATGCTTATTAAGGACCCAAAAGAAAGATTTTCTCTCAACCAGATAAAGCATCATCTGTAAGTAACTCTGGATTATGTGATTGTGACATGTATTTTTTGGCATGATGTAGATATTTAAATTTATTTTGAAAATTCTCCATATTAACAGCAGAAACAAAATTTCCTGTCTTTTCTATGTTAGTGGCCAACAATTAATTCCATGGCATAAACGTGAATACAGATGTAATTTTGTTTTTAAAGAAGACGGTTATTTTCATTTCTGTTGTTTTATTTTGCTTTGCTCAATATGAAGCATTCTATGCTAAAAAATTGCCACTATAGTTGGGATAAACACTTGGTAGGAAAGTAAGAATAATTGGCTATTATGGGGTAAATGGTTAGAAACAGGCCACTCGACTGATTAAAGCAGTTTGGTCAGAAGATGTGATAATAAAAATTCCATTATTTGAGTATTTAAATAAACTCGGATGTGACTTAACTAATGCAGCATTACTGAAAAAACAGTTAAAACAAAACTGTTTTTTGCGTCTTTGCAGAAATTTAAGGAATGATTTAAATGACCATTTGTTTTGTTGTGTTGCTGGTCAATATTAAACTTACAGTTGTCTTGATATGCCCTCTCTGTTTCCATCCTAAATTTTTTAATTGAAATAGATTATTATTTCTAAAACACATGAAAATTGTCTTAAATCCCATAATGTCCATGTAATAAGCAAGGAAAATTTAATTTTCATATAATAACAACCATCTGCTATCCTATAGAAATATTTATAGCTAAGCTTTACCAGCTAAACTTTTTAAAAATAGTCATTACAGTGGAGGAAATAATTTTTGTAGCATATACGGTATTTGCCGGACCATAAGATGCACTTTTTTTCACTGGAAAATACAGTATAGGTTTCCCCTGCATCTTAAGGTCCGAAGGTGCATCAAGTATTTGCCGGACCATAATTTAATTTAATTAATTTCCTGTAAAATACAGTACTATCGGCTTAGATTTGATATACAAGGGCCAAGCGTATATAGCCATGTATGAAGGTTATCCTTGTGTCCATGGAGGTATGAAGGTTATCCTTGCGTCCATAGAGGTATGAAGGTAGTGTACCTTCATACCTCCATGCCCTACACTTGCTTTATTGACAAACAATTTTTAACCTTTCGACTTCGTCCTTTTCGAGTTGGTCCGATTCCAAGATCGCTTCATCTGAACACAACCATTATCTCGATAACAAAAACAGTTGAAGAGCGAAACTACCTAGATGGTGCTGATTGTTCTGTTGGGGCAGCAGAAAAAGATTTTGGTGCCATTTAGTTGAGTATCTTGTAACTTTGTGCTTCAAGAGTGAATAAAATATTTTTCCCAAAATTTTTACTTTATGGTCCGGTGCATCTTATGGTCGGGCAAACATGGTAAGTTACTATACATCCACAAATAAAGAAATTTTGAATGGTGTGGCATTAAGTTCTACCAGGTTTAAAAATTTTCTTACAATGAAATTGAGCCAAAATTTCATGTTTTTTATGGAATGTCATAAAAATTATCATCCAACAACTAACAAACATTCCTTCTTGCAATTCAAGTTGGTTCACAAGGAAGCCACCAAGATCACTTGAGTGGGTTCCTGTGCCCCCTCTTCGAGGAGATGAGCTGCACTCTATGACTGTCCTTCCCTATCTGCATCAACTGCACTACAGGGAAGAAAACGCTGTCCGAGGAGTAGAGGATGATGAAAGGGAATTACTACATAGGAATGATGAACCTTCTCGTCCTTCTTCTCACCATCTAGGTGAGGCCAAGATCGTTTTTGTTTCATTTGTTTTGTTGAAATTTAATACAGGTAATAATTAAAATCCAAATTCTTGAAATTATCTGTAATATTGATGTAGTTCTATAAGTTAACAGACTTAAACTCCATGCCAAATGAACAGCTTTTATGTTTTTATAAAAATTGAGTTCACATTACATTAATATGATCACCCCTTTTAAATTCACATGTTGCCCAAGATTGTATCATGTATTGTTTTCCTATTATTTTATTTGAACTTTGTAGAGGGGTGGTTAGTGTGTATAGCTCTAGATGCTAGTGTTGCCAGTTTGAATCCTACAGAGGGCATGGTCATATATGTTTGTCTTTGTCATAGTTTTTTTTGTTTATAGTAAAAGGTTATAAAGTGCTGTTTATGAGCTAATTCAAAATTAAAGTAAAAATAAAATCTATAAAAGTATGGTTTTAGTGTGATTCTTAAAATGCACATTTTTATAACTGGAATATACATTAATTTTGCTGAATTTAATTAATATAACACTTACAAATTCATTGGTGTAAAAAAGCTAATGTTATCTATTATGTTATTGAGACTGTTTTGCTTGGTTGCCAATTTTTGACTTTCAGATTTGAGCACTACTTTTTGGACTATAAGGTGCATTTTTTCTTGAAAAAAGTTCACAAAAATTGTGTTTGCCAACTAGATTTGACTTTAAATTAAATTCACTCACAGTAGCCTCGAGAGAACTATCAAATCATTGTGGCTGAAATCAAATTGACAAAATGTCTCTTCAATGGCCATAAAATAGTTAGCAAAATCAGATGTACATTTTGTCTACAAAGCTGTCATGATCAGAGATGATTCATGGATAGTAGGTCATAAAAAAACTTGGAATCTAATGTTGATAATGGACATACTGTTTTTATTTTGTGTTTTCATCTAGATATAGTGATGTACTGGCAAAACATTTCCTCTTATATAAAAGTAATAGGGCCTCCTAAATCATTTATTCTCCACAACTGTAATTATGATGTTGGCATTTTTGGTCTCCCATTTGTCTCAGATCCTCTCACAACTGGGATGGCATAGTTATACCACTAGCTAACTAATGAAAATTACTTGCAAAAGTTGTTAAGCTCCTTGAACTGGAACCCAGAAACTTCCATAAAATTTTATTCCTGTAATTCTGTGATTTCTGTAGTATTTTGAAGTGTAAAATGAGAATTTTCCTTTAATCTAGGGGGCAAAAACTTAGCTACAAGTGACTGGGAAAGCAGCGAGGGTGCTCATAATGGTAAGAAAGGAATGTCTGTTAGCGGGAAGAAAAGGTGGCGCCGTCCCATGTCATGTATAGGAGCCAAGAAGTTCCCAAGCTGCAAGCAGTCGTGATCCGGGTCAAGTAAGAATGTGCCTGCATTGGGTTACATAGGGTTCCTATGGAAAGAGGAGCAAGGAGAGAGTGCTCTTCGAACAGAGTGTAGCACTTGCATCCCATTAATATGCAAAGTGGTTTGGAGGAAGACGTGTACTTTAGGAAAAGATGGATGTTAGTTCACCTTCCCTCTTCTCCGATCATTTTCCCCAGGATTCTCCAGCAGTGAGTCAATAGACAGTGGTGTTAGTGAGAGAGGGTATGTGTATAAAAAAAAAAAGAGGGAGAGAGAGAGAGAGAAAAAGACTGCCCACCTGCTGCTGAAGGGAGTAAAAGTTCCCATGCCTGATCATTCCCTGGGCATCCATAATGAGTCTGGAGGTCTTATTGCGCTGCATTTTGAATATCAAATAAAATAATAAAATGATCTTCCTAATTCTCCTTTGAGGCATGACTTCCTAGTAATGGATGGTTCCAAAAGAATTCTGTCATGTGTCACTATCAATTATCTATATTTTCATGGCGTTGATTATCCTTGTTAAGCTGTGTTCCCTACATTCTGTTGCCTAATCAGTGAATGCTCTTCAATGAAGCTCTCTTTGTCACCTAAAGGCAACCACAGTGTTTTTCTATTCACTCCAAGAGGACCAGTACCGTTCTGATCAAGGTCTTGGTAGCCTTTTAACTTTTGAGTTTAGAAGTGTCAATCCTAAGCTGCATGATATGTTTTGTAACCTCCTTAATAGCTCCATAAAATTTGAGAAACATCTTTTTTCCAACAATTCTGAAAATTTTGGTCACTTGATATATTTGTCTGTAATTATTTCTAAGTTGTCACGTTAAAGGATAATTTCTTTTCTTGATTTTTGCAATTTTCTTTCATATAAAACAGTTATTTTCAAACATATCTCAGAGCAGCTTACCAAATATGCCATATCACTTTCAAACTGAGTTGAAACCAACCAAATGACCTATGATGTGCCTTTGCTCCAAATGTTTTTAAAGCGTACTACCTAAGCCAAATAGCACAAAAAGTTGGTGATGGGTGCCATTTTAATAATTGTTTATTTTTTATGTATTAATATTTTGCCAACTGCTGGTGAATTATGAGAAAGAACTTCATCCCATTGTGTTTGTAACTAGTCATTAAAGAGAGTTAATCCTTTTGGCACATTTAACCAATTGCTCCTTGAAAAAGAGCCTCCCCTACTTATTACATCAACAATTCTACTTTTGTGACAGTACAAACGGTGGGCCTTCTCCTAATTGACTGGTTAAATCTATGGGAGAGACCTCATCGCAGAATTGTAAAATTGTAAATAAAAAGAATAATAGTGTGTCTCTTGTTTAAATTTATTGTTTTTCCTTTATTATACAAGAAATTTAATGTTTGGATATTTTATAGTTCACAAATCTTCCAAGAAAATTAGAGAGTTTTCTTATTCAATAGCCCTTTGTTCAATTAAATATTATATTAATAATGAAACAAGTTTTGATTTAATTATGCACAAATATGCAGCAATTATTTTTTAAATGTATAGCTCTGTATTAACTTTGTGAATTTTTTGCTTTGATTGCAGAGCTGCAAACCGAACCACAGTCATTTTGCTGAACCGCAAACTGAACCAAAACCACTGATTAATTTTTCAATGAACCAAAAACCGAACCGTAATTTTTTGCAAAAGTGGTTCGGTTTCAGTTCGATTTCAATCCACAAAGTACGGACCAACGAAAAGACCAGGAATTTCCCTTGGAAAAACCAGCGGGTTTGCTTCAAAGGAAAGAGTGCCTATCTCTTTCCTCTCTGCGACTATTGTTATCCACAGATGACATTTATGGTGAGGGTTATGGGGACACCAACTGTGACAATATCCGGGTCAACCATTGTAGGCAGAAACCGACCAACAGAACATAGAAAGATCTTTATCTGAATGCAGGCAAAATGGTCGTTTTACAATGGCCTAGAAAGGAGCCGTAATCTGCTTTAGTGCCGAGAGAAAAATCCATTCCCTTACCATCGCTCCCTTCAGCATTGTAATTAGCAGACCTGAGAAAATATGCCCTGCTATGTCTTTCTTAGAACACCATTAACTCTCCTCATATCTTTTTCTTCAGAAAAATTCAAATTGTTGCTCTCAACGGCTTAAGCTTTCAACGACATCATTCCTTTTCCAATTCTCTTGTGGTGTTCTTCTATGATATTTCCATTACTTGGTGGTTTATATTCCAGCAAAAAACAGGCGAGGACTTCGCCGGATCCCTTGGATCGGAGGCATTCATTTCCCGCAGAATTCCTTGAATTATCTAAAGTGTGTATTTTTAATAATATTTTAGTAAACTTTATTTAAGAGAAATAAATTAATTAACATGTTATGCCTGTTTTCAAATGACTTGGCGGATGAGGGGGAGGTAAAAGAGAAAGTGGACGGGGACGAGGCACTGAGCGAACCAATAGGAAAGTAGGAGGAGGAGCCTAGGCGTCCGAGAGCTCACTCTTTATCGGGACTCCGTAGTGGTGACATCGTGTCTGAGTGTGCTGTGATGCCACGTGCTTACGCCGCTGAAATTGTGCAGTTAAAGTTGTTGTTCGTTGAGCTTTTTAGTTACATCTTTTGTTTTTTATCTTTGTTAATTCAATTTCCTTGTTATTCATTCCGTTTGTTAAATCGTTCATTATAAGTAATTCAGTTACTTCGTTATTTGTTTTTTAGTTACATATTTTGTTTTTTATCTTTGTTAATTCAATTTTATTGTTATTCATTCCATTTGTTAAATCGTTCATTATAAGTAATTCAGTTACTTCGTTATTTGTTTTTTAGTTACATATTTTGTTTTTTATCTTTGTTAACTCAATTTTCTTTTTTTTATTCCGTTTGTTACATCGTTCGTTACTTCGTTATTTGTTTTATTTCGTTTGTTCAGTTATTTTGTTACTGAATATTTTTGTTATTTGCATTGCGTTAACTGCATAACCGGTGCGTAAGCAATGGAGAATCCTAAATTTTCAATTCTTGGAAGTCAAGCCAAGAAAATAGTGCACAACGTGTTGCAGTACTTTCAGAAGGAGAAGGAACTTGGGCGCCCAATTACCTCTCTGGAGAAAGTACAAAAGAGAGTGGCTGAAGCGTGTGGAATAAGTGAAAGAAGAATTCAAAGAATTGCTCGAGAAGGTAATTATATTTATTTAATAATATTTTAAAGAAATAAGTAAAATTACTGGATAATTGTTTTATTGTAATGGTGTATTTCATGTTGATTAGTAATTATGCTAATTGAAAGACGAGAATTTAGTTAACATGATTCAGTTAATATGATAATCCCCGGAATTATTATAATCATATCTGACGCTGTTACAGGGAGAGCTTCCATAGAGGAGATTGGTTCACCGTCGTTTAAATCGCCTATTAAACAACGGAAACCACGCTCCAAAACAGTTACGCAGCTGGACGATTTCCAGAAGGATATCATGTGGAGGACTGTTTTGGAGTTTTACGACGAGGGAAAATTCCCCAAACTGGAAAATATACATGAAAGAATAAAAGGAAAGAACGAATTCCAGGGGAGCATATCGTCATTGTGGAGGGCTCTCAAAGATGTTGGCTTCAAATACAAACGTACGGTGGATGGGAGGAAATTTTTAATGGAGAGGAGAGATGTTGTGACTGTGACGACGACAATGAAGACGATTCACAACCCTTGGCGAGCCCATTGGAATAATGCCTGTATAACAATATGATAAATAATAAAATGCTTTATCAAGAATATAGTGGCAAAATTCACTTGTTTCATTAAGCGCGCATGCTACGTGTGTGAAACGATAATAAAACATATTTTAAAAAATTTCGGTTGATAAAAAAGTCAACTAATTTATTCTATTATATTTTTCTAGTTGAACCCGGGACACTGAGGTGAAAAGTCTCGGTGTTTTTATAATGTACTCTATATTTTACAGTATTCCAAAAAATTTCAGCTCTCTGTTCCATATGGTATACACGGTATGGTGGTTTAAATTCTTTTGCATGTAATTAAACGGGGAATATTCCGGACGGTTTGGAATCGAACCGAGGGCACCTAAGGAAATCTTATCTTCGAATTATTGTAGTAACCCACCATACCTACGAACGTACCAAATTTCATTTCTGTAACTTATCGGGAAGTGCCACAATGTATAAAAAATATTTCCATTCATAAATTCCCTTTAAATGCCCGCCAAACACTGTGTGTTCTGGTGTAGAGTTGGCAACGTCGAGCTTGAGCTTTCTGCTAGGAGGTACTTCCCCCTCCTCCTGGCAGCGAAGAGATACGGGCTGTCCCGAGTGCGGCCGAAATCTCACCCGACAAGTCATTTGAAAACGACCATAGTGTTATTTAAAGAGGGTCACTCTACATTTTATAATCGTTTGTTTTGAACCACAAGTGTCCGCACTTCATATATTGAATAATCTGCCCCGAACTGTCGATTAATTTTAAATTATTCTTGTAATGTAATTTTACTAACATATTGATTTTTTTATTACTTTTATAAGGTGGCAAAATAAAAAAATTAGCAATATGTAATGTTTGGAATCGAGTTAAAAGTGTCTTTTTTGAATTTATAATATAATAATAAGAATTAATAATCAAATTTATTAGAGTTTTACATATAAATTCATTCGGAGCAATATTTTATTCCATATTTTTTGACCAATTAACTAATTAAAACATTTTATTTACATAAATTTATTATTGAAAGTTGGAAAAATTGAGATGCCATGCATCATCGCCATTGGAAAACAAGAAACTGTCTACTTCAATAATTAACTCTGTCATTCAATCAAGGAAATCTTAATAAGGGCTTATGGAAAAGAATTTTCCTAGTCGATGAATTGTGTTTCGGTGAATTGTGGTCGGTGAATTTTCCTAGACACTTGATAAATATAGTGAACATTTTTTATTTTATTTGTTATAAATGAACCAAAGGAATAACGCATTGTAACTTCCATTGTTTTTATGTCTCTTACCAAACCACTTGTCAAAATTCTCGTCTGAACCGAACCATCAACCAAACTACTTCCAAAAATTTAGAACCACTCCCAGATTTTGAAGTGGTTTGCAGCTCTGTTTGATTGGTATATTTTCAGTTATACCGTATTTATTTCATAAGCCCTACAAATTCTTGATGTTTTGGACAATCATGAAGAATAGAAAACTACCTTAAAATGAAATATTTTTTTAAACACTTTCATAAACACTTTAGAAGAATGTATAAATGATTATTGGTTATTATTGTAAAACATTTATTCACAAAAGTATACTTTACACAAATATTAAACAATATGATAAAAATATAACAAGTTCTCTTTCATGGCCAATGGATCACAGATGATATTTTTCCAAAAAATATTTCATGATGAATAAGAATGATGACTGGTAAAGGGAGTTTTTACAGCAAAATATTTTTAGTGACAAATTGATTTACATGTTCTGAAATAATGAAAGGTTTCATCCAGTGGGTAAAATAGGAGGACAAGTGCACACCAAATGTTTGTCCCCATAAATGTCATCAATTCGGCCTACTCTAGGCCACATTTTGTTCTCTGGGCGAACAAATGGCTGCATATGAATTTTCCACACATCCATTTCAGGGTATATGTAAAAGAAAAATATATATTAGCTATATGGATTGACATGTCCATTGCCAAGATATGAATTCACATCCTGTAAAGCTAGTCCAAATGCCAGAGTATGGAAAACGTTCTACTCATTATTTTAAAATGTGGTTCTGACTTCTCAGCAGTTAGGAAAGAGTTGATGTGGGTGTAAAGGTTGAGAGAGTCTCAATTGATCATTTGTCTAGTTTGCAATGTCAATCCTTGTTTTTTGGCATTCTTTCTTTTTGCTTTGTGGTAATACAGTAATGATTGTAAAAACCTTTTAGAAAAAAATTCAAGTTTATTTTGGGTTGGAATTAATTTATCAAATTTCATGTATAAAGGATGAGAATTTTCATCTGAGGCGGATCAAACAAAGTTAAGCTTGGGAAGATATAAGCCAGCTACCACTGACAATAAATGTGTTAATCATGTTTGTTTCAACATTCTCATTTATTTTTAAATATCCAAACTTTGACTATATGGAAGAATATTTATTTCTTTCCTAGCAGTATACCAATAGGAAAATCTACTCAGCTGTTTAATAATGTTTAAATTTAGATTTTCAGCAACATTTTAAATTCTTGAATCCTATAGTCATAAATATGTTGATACATGTTGATATACATTTTAAAGAGTTGAAATTTACTATTAGTTTATATGATCAATACTGAAGAAAATATATGAAATAACAAAGAATTCTGAACTATTTAATTCCATCGTTAGTGTAGAATTTATAGTTTCAAATTGACAATAGAGTAACATCTTGAAAATTTTACCAAGATAACTTAAGAAAGAAGGGTTCCATTAAAATTCTCAAATTTAAGCTAAATTGCTTTCTTTGTATTTTTGTACAAGTGGCTCAAACTTTGTTTTATTACTGAAATTGGCAATAAATTTCCAACTTTTTTACTTCATCAAAAATCACCTCAATAAAAATGTCAAATTTAAAAACATACTTTATACCACTTTATAGCATCATTCAATCTATATTTCCAACATAACAGAATGTAAATGTATAGAATTCTTATTGCTTACCGCTGGAAATGCTGCTTGCTCTCTGGAATAAGGTCGGTCCCATTCTGTTACTGTAACAGATTCCTGTGTATGAGGAGCCATTTTGAGTGGGTTGGTTTGATGGTCTATTTTACCTTCCTCAATATCCTGTATTTCTTGTCTGATACCTGATAATGGATTCAAAAAATGAATTACCAAGTTGTTGGAATTCAGTAGATGATGTAGAAGACTTGCATCCATTAAGTGATTGAGTAAAACAGTCAATTATTATTGATTATTGAACAGTTTTATGCAGTGGCAGATTTGGAAAATTGCTGCCCCTAGGCCAAATTATTTTTCTGCCCCTTAAAAAAATTTCAATGAAATTGATTTAATTTACGTTATACCAGAGGAACAATCCATTCTTTTCCCGGGTATTTATGGTTATTATCTTGACAAACTTCTTTAGGTGGGTACCAATGGTCATGTATCCAATTTCATTATGCATTGGTATTTAAAGAAAATTTTTTATTAAATACAACTGAAATTTGAAATAGGTGGCGGTTTTATTGTTTAGAGCAGGTTTGTGCAACCTGCAGCCCATTTGGATTGGCTTTGCAGCCCATAGACTCGTGGTTTCCCAAGCAAATGTGGCCCTTTTCTCTCAAACTATTTTTGCTTGAGAATTAAATATTGAAAAGTTTATTAGCTATAACCAGTGCAGTTTGTCCTGAAAAACAGAAGTTGTTTGAAAGTATCAGCTTATCATACTCTTTCTTGACAAATCAACGGTATATCTAAGGAAGTTGTAAATAATTTGAGGGAAGGAATATCATATTTCAAAGTGTTTTCTTTATGTTTGGATGAAAGCACAGATATATCTGATAAAGCACAGATGGCAATTTTGTTCATGGCTTTGATAAGAATTTCAACATTACTGAAGAATTGTTGAACTTAGTATCAAAGATACAACCAAAGGCAAGGATATTTTCGAAGCCAAATTGAAAAGCTGTGAGAAAAATAAGTTGCAACTTGCTTTATTATCTGGATTGGCCACTGATGGACCAAAAGCAATGGTAGGAGATAAGACAGGCTTGGTGGCCTTTCTTCAGCGAAAGTTGGAAGAATTAGACATTGACTATTCGCAACTGTTTGTTTTCCATTCACCAGGAAAATTTGTGCAGCTAAAGTTTAATGATGAATCCAGCTATGGGTGTTGTAGAAATAGTATACTTCATGCAGTCTCGAGGACTTATGAAGACAGTGTATTTTTCAAAAGTGAGATGGTTAAGCAGAAGTAAATGTTTAACAGGATTTTTGGAATTGAAAGATGAAATCGGTTAATTCATGGAACTGCTAAAGGTACCTGTTTCAGAATTATCCTATCCTAATTGGCTTTTTGACCTCTGCTTTGTGGTGGATATCACAGAACATCTAAATGCATTGAATGAGAAACTTCAGGGAGCAAATAAACTGATAACAGAGTCATGCCAAATACAAATAGTAAAAACATTAAAGTTAAGACTACAACTATGGGAAAGTCAACTACGGAAAAATGATGCAACACATTTTCCAGAACAATTCTTTTTTTGCAGGGAACAAGGATTTTTAAAATATGCAGATCTTTTGAACAAATTATCTGAAGCCTTCAACGCCTGATTTGTAGCAATATCAAAGTACAATAAGGCCTTTGAAATTTTTAGATCGCCATTTGACGTTGTAGCAAGAACAGTACCTGCAACGCTGCAGCAAGATATAACTGATTTACAGTGTAGTAATGAATTAAAATTAATTTTTGAGAAGCTCAATGATAAAACTCAAATATGTTGAAAAATCAAAATTTCTGAACTTGCGAAAATTTGCAGCAAAATTAGTTAGTGCATTTTGGAGTAATTCCCTTTGTGAGTCCTTGTTCTCTAAAATGCAATTTGTTAAGAATAAATCTCGAGGTTCATTGACAGATGTTAATTTAGACCAAAGGTTCTCAAGTGCGGCCACCAGACAATTTCAGTGTGGCCACAAGAAAATTTCAATAATTCGAATTATTTAAGAAAAACAATTGTTAATGATAAATAAGTAAGCGTTGTCATTAAATAAGAAGGTGCAGGCAACTCCCGAGATTCAACAGTTCGAGATTCGACAAATTCGAGATTTTGATGCAGCCGATCGAATTGGGAGTTAGTTTACGCAAAGTAATTTTCATCCTGACCAACCACGCAAGGTTTAGTTTCAGTGTAGACATATTTATTTCTGCTCTAATTGTTTGAATTTGTGCTGAATTCACTTTTTTCTGTTAATCTTTTACTTAAATTTATTTATTTTATTGATTTATAAATTTATCAGTTGACATTATATCTAAAAGGAAATGTAATAGTGATAATGCAAGTGAATCAAATAAAAGAGTGTCGTTCAACTATTAGCACTTATGTGAAACAGAAGGAGAAAATTTCATGGCTGGTTTGACAGATTTAAAAGAAGGGCAGGTTTGCATAGCCTTAAATGAACTGGTGAGGCTGCAAGTTATTTTGTGCTTTTTAATAACTTTTATATTAATTTCGCTGCGATATATAGTTGTATGTATAGATGTATGCAGGGATGTGCTGCAGACAGCCTGGTCCATTTTGTCCAAATATGTGATTTGAAGTTCGTAGTCTCTCCTTTTTTTATTCTTCTGTAAATCTCATGATCCTAAATGCGAGCTCAGATAATTCAACAATGGAAAAAAGAATTTTTGCCTCTTGTGGATTATCTGCCCCATTTTTCGAAAAAGAATTACTAACTTTATTCAATAAACTCAACACCTATGAACAGCATAAAAACAATTTCAACAATTAATAAAACACATTGAACAACAGAAATAACAATGCCAACAAATAATAGCTTCTCCATTCACGGTGGATGATTTATCTTCTCCTTAATGCTGGCAACACTTTGTTATTCTCACCGATAAGCTAAATATTTTAATGGAAATAACAAATATTTATTTTTTATTCCTATTCTCAAGAACGATTAACATCCAATATAAAATTGAATTTTTTGAGTTTACAATATATACCTATTTTAAATTACTAACCTGTAACAAAGGGCAACTAATGCAAGAAACAAACGTGGAATGATCCTTCTTCAATAATTAGCAAGGCCAGACTGGTGGATGATATGAAGGAATGAAAGGTTGTGGACATCTGTAGCAAATGATACATTAGGGAAAACTTCCCTTCTCCCACTAGGCATTCATAAGGTTCAAGGAATTCTCAAATGGGTAAATTTCCTCACGGAATTACTGGAAGTCAGTAGATATTATCTTAGAAATGACTTGAAGGTCGTATTCGTGGAACGAACCAAGGGACTTGAAGATTAGTGAATCGGGTCAGGATTTGGACCCCATGGCAATAGTGTATGGTAGTGTGAGGGAGGTGATGACCATTTGAACATGGAAGGTTGCTGAGCGGTAGGAAAATTCCACCTTTTGCTTACACTGCGAACCAAAATAAAGGAGTGAAATAAATATCAGTTTTCGGTTTTGGGTCGGGTTCAACATATTTAGTTTTTTCAGTTTGGGCTCCATTCCACTCCAACCAAAAATATCGGTTTTTTTCGATTTGGGTTTTCGGTTCGGTTCCAGTTCGATGCCGTGATTACAAGTATAAAATCATCTATATTACATTTCATAATGGCTTTGCAAGTTATATAATGCCCTTGCAGGCTATGTGCTGCCCGTGGGCTGTAGTTTGGCCACCTCTGATTTAGAACACGATATTTCCAAAATCATCTTTAATACTTAAATTTTCATACTATATAAACTTAATTTTCGAATATGACATAATTAGCATGCAAGCCATTACACTCAAGTAGATAGCACGTCTGAGGCAGTTAGGAGAACAACTGATTATATGAGCATTCTTGCTTTATTTGCATTACTATCTGTGTTCTTTTTCAAATACAGAAGACATTTAAGTAATTTTATCAAATGTAATATTCTATATTTACTCACAAATGAGCTACATTTATTTCAAATTTTACTTTTACAAATTGAAGATGCAGCTTATATCCAAGGATAAGTTTTAAATGTGATACAATTATTTAATTTTAATGATGTTTTGTTAAATGGCTCTCCCATGATTCAATATACTGTGTGGGATATAGAAAAACCACTTAATTGTTGCAACAAATAAAAAAGGGAAAGGAATGATATTTTTATTATTTATGATGATGATCTCTTTTTGAATAACTATCCATCATCAAACTTGGACAAGGAAAACTAGAAATGTTTCATTTTATAATAGTTGTGCATTTTACTTAAATCGAATAAAAATAATTTTGTCCTTACATATAAGAGCATCACAGAAACGGTCCAATTCTCCTTTGTCCTCAGATTCAGTTGGCTCTACCATTAGGGTTCCTTGGACAGGCCAAGACATTGTAGGTGCATGGAAACCTATGTTGTAAAAAGACAAATTTAATTTCATCTCACAACACAATTTATTTTGATACAGATTTTGCAGTTGTAGTCAGCCTATAACCTATTTTAATTTTATGTACATATAATAAAATTTAAGTTAGGAAGAGATTGCATACCATAATCCATGAGACGTTTGGCGATATCAACAGCTTCTATGTGGGCAGTTTTTTTAAATTCCCGCACATCAAGAATAAACTCATGAGCAACAAGACCACCTTGACCCTTAAATAATGTTCGGTAATGACCATCTAAGCGACGGCTCATATAATTGGCATTCAAGATAGCGACTTGAGTGGCTCGTCTAAGACCTTTTGGTCCCATCATCTGCAAAATTGAATCATTCAGACATTGAAAATTATTTACACAGTAATTTCATAAACAATAAAATTATAAGAATAAATATTGGAAATCTTATATGAATAATTAACAAACTTTAGACAGTCATTGGCACAAGTATTTCTCACCTTAATATAAGCCCATGAGATGGGAAGAATAGCAGATGATCCAAAAGGAGCAGCACTCACAACTCCAAAAGATTTTGCTGCCCTTCCAAGATCAGCCATAGGATTAATAACAGGGTGGCTGGGCAGGAATGGAGCTAGATGCTCTTTTCTAAGGAAGATCAAGTACAAATAAAACAAACTATCTATTGTCTCTCTCTCAGTGAGTGTATAAACTACTATATCATAACAATTATGTATACTGTTTTAACGTGAAAATATAATAAATGAATTCTAAATTTGCTGTCAACACAAGATAAACCATTATTTGGGAGGCATAAAATGCACATACATATAATGTTAAAATGCACATACAATCACATACATATAACGTTAAGTATCCTGGAGAAATGCTAAAAAATTAGTTACCATATTTTGCTTTTAAAACTTTCATGATAATATGTCTAATTGTAACTGATTAAATAGTCTTATTTGAATGCAGCTGTTCAAACTACAGCCTATATTTGGAAAGTTCCAGGACTGACTGTATAACATACAATGAAATGCCATCACTACATTTAAGCCATGAAAAGTCATGACTGAGCAACTGCGTTGCATTCAATGGCCATCAGAAATTCTAAAAATAGTGTATTGATGAAGGGAGGGGGACAAACAGCAATAATGTAAAAGTATTTTGTATTAATTTTTATACAGTCAGTTCTGGAACATTCCAAACATAGGTTCTATATACCATTGCAGCAGGTAATTCTTATAAGCACTCACACTGCAGACATTACTGCTTAAAAAGTTCATTTTCTGTGCACACATGCATTTCAAACATTCCTTAAATCTTCATATCTGCCATTGTTACTCATATGTGATGTAGAGTACACACTCGATTGTAATTTATGGTGTTAAACATGCTCGGTATTCTGTCCTTATTAGGGCTATCATATGTCATCAGTTTTGCTTTTCAAAACCCCTTCCAGGGATACAAGTTCAACTTGATTTGCAAATTTAATCTGTTCCTTAAATCTAATATTGATGTGTAACACAATGAATTATACTTTTTGATCAAATATGAATTTGTGAATATCAAATATAATTGAACCCAGAAAAACATTCCTATTAACTTTGTCAGTGGAAAGGGCATCCTCATTTTTTCAGTCCAGAATTCAGTAGCCCATATATGACACGATAAGATTTTTTCTATCTCTCAATTTCATTTTTGTTTTTAGTTGCATATAGATATTAAGTAATTACATTAAGTACTAATTGTACCTCAAAAATTCTGACATGACAAAATGTTCTTAATTATAAGAAGAAAACATTGAACGATTGTTAAAAAGGTAATATTGTAAACCACCAAGATAAATTAATTTTACAATTATATTTACACTCCAATAGGCCCCATTCCAGGACCACCTCCTCCATGTGGAATGCAAAATGTTTTGTGGAGGTTTAGATGAGATACATCTGATCCATAGTCACCAGGCCGACATAATCCAACTTGGGCATTCATGTTTGCTCCATCCAAGTATACCTGCATGTATATTACATGAAAAATTAATACCTATCAACATGAAAAATCTCAAAGGTCTTGATAGATATGACGTTACCTGCCCTCCATTGTTGTGGATCAGTTGGCACACATCTCCAATAGTCTCTTCAAAAATACCATTTGTTGAGGGATAAGTTATCATTAGACAAGCTAAATTGTCCTTATGCTTGTCAACCTGAAATTTTTTATAAAGATGCATTATTAATCCATAAATAATAGCATAGGATTCTAGTGTGACTTTTTTCTAGCTTGCTTACTTTGGCATAAAGATGTTTCATATCTATACTTCCATCTCGAGCTACATTGATTGGCTCTACCTTCATGCCAGCCATTTGAGCTGAAGCGGGATTGGTTCCATGAGCAGATGTTGGAATAAGGCAAATATTTCGATGGCCATCATTACGTGCCTCCAGATATGATTTTATGGCACGCAACCCAGCATACTCTCCTTGAGCACCACTGATTTCAAATTAAAAGCTATGATTGAATCATTTCATTTTGTTGTGACATGTTTTATTGTATGTTACAAGCTGTTAATTGTCTTTTGATGATTCATGGTTTTCTATGGCAAATATGAATGCCACAACAAAAATTATGAATTAGGTACTTATAAAAAGTAAAGAAAACAGCGAAAGATTATTTTTTCATAATAATTCCTTAAAGATTTTAGATGTTTTCAAAATTAATAAAATATAGAATACCTATTTGGCTGGAAAGAGATACGGTCATATCCAGTTATCTCACATAGGTCTTCCTCAAGCTCTTGGAATAACTGCAGATACCCAATGGACTGCTCAAGAGGGACAAATGGATGAAGCTCCGTGAATTCTGGAAAGCTACAACCCATCATTTCTGTGGTACTTGTCAATTTCATGGTACAGGAACCCTATAAGGTTTGTTCGATATATCACTAAGAAAATAAAGTTGACTTACACATTATTCTATACTAGTGTAATGCCCATTGAAATATCTACGGAAGAATTATAGATAGATTGATTATTAATATTTGCATTTAAAATAATTATTAGCACACTTTTACATATGAAATATTTCATCATATATTACATTTCTAGTGAATATTCTGATGTCGTTTAGTAAATGCCTTTGGTTTTTATTTTCGGCTATAAAATTCTGTTATTCTTCTCCTACCTTGTTCTCGTCAATGCTATATATAAATGTCTGTGTGCAAAGACCGGGAAATAATTATATGTATACATATATAACGTAGGGAAAATAATTAAATTTCGTGTACTTAACATTATCATTGTTTTAACATTGTACTCTGTACTTACGAAGAAAGAAAGCTTACTCGAATCCTCAATAATGTTCTCCATCTTTATGTATTACGTATTTAAAATAAAACTCTTTAAAATATTTAAATTAAAAATTAACTAATTAATCAATCAGCAGAATAATTTCTTTGAATATTATCTGAACAAAAACAAATCAATTTATTTCAACATCGTGAACTGTTCCCTTGACGATTTAAAGGATTGTTGTATTGGAGATCCATATTAACAAAAAATAAACTAATTGTTTATCTTAGAAACCGTTACAATAGTTTTAAATTGATTTTTGCTTTGAAATATACTTGAGTCAATTCAGTACAACTTCCACTTTACATAATGTAAATTCCAAAGTAACTCCTTTTATAATAGGCAATAAATAAAGTTCTTTCTTTAAACTGTAATAGCCACTGTTATTAGATTTAAATGGAACTTACTCTGTATTAAATAAGCACCAAAATTCCTTTTATAAAAACAAATCAATTCATTAAAAGATCCACTGTTGTTTCTTCGAAAATTGCCTGTTAACAGTTTTAAATGTCCTTTTAATTTTAATTGAATTTTAATTTATATTCGTTTTCAAACTTCGGCCATTGTTACAAAATTAATTCGAGGAATAACAATATAAATTCGTAAGCACGTATGGTTTACAAAGGATTTAATTTAAGAATGCTTTTTATTTCCAATTTTTCAAAAATGACACTGTTGATACTTAAAATTTTTTATATTTATGTTAATATACTTATTTTCCACAAAACACGCCAATCTCTCCCCTTCCTTCCTCTCTCTCTCTCTCTCGTATTGAAGCATTCAAGGCACGCTTATTCCCAGAAGGGTGTATACAATAATAGTAATTTGAGGTGTAACAATGATAATGGTCGACATACCAACATCACGTTAAAATGGCGAGATTTCCACAAAATATGCAAATTAAACGTTTAACATGGAATATTTAGAACTGTGGGCAAAAAAAGGCAAATGGAATAAGAAACTCTATAAATTCTTCTTCAAAATGGTTCAAATCCGAAGGTCATCTGTTAATTTCTTCTAATTTTAATTTCCAAATGAATAAAAGCCTGCACATCGAAAAATCGCGTTTTACATGTTAAGTAATGGAAAATGGAAATGCCTCTCTTGGAGACGAACCAAGGAATTTTTTCACGATTTAAATTTGTCATTCTCTGAATAAGTGTTAATCAAGCATCCCTACCAAATTTCGAGTTTCTATCATTATTATTTCTCGAGTTATTAGCGTTTGCATAGCGTGACCAACCAACCAACAGACGATGGCTTCTATTATATTAAATTATTGGATTGTTTCAAATCTTGAAAAAGGTAACACAATCATTTACTTATAAAGATTTGCCACATTATTTGTTGAATGAAAGCATTAACATGAATTAAGGTGATTTCTGTTTAGAATTTATCCAGTTATTCTTTGTGCCAAGTTCACATCAATTCAAGTAGTTTATCAAATCCTGTTTCCATATTGAAACTGAACTAAATATTTGTTCAGTATAAAAATACAGAGGTTTACTAAAATCTTTACAATACCAATAAAAATTACAATTAATTGATGTTGAAATGCATAAACTTTTTGAAATTTTGCTAAATTAAGTATACTTACAAGAGGAATCATGGAGTGGACAAGTGAAATGTCTTTATTCTCAAGAGACTTCATATAGCGAACTATTCTGCTTTCTGATTGATGGCTATTAAAAACAGGATGGGACAAGTAAGGAGATGTACGTCGAAAAGGTGATGACTGAATACTTTTGCTCTGTATTGATTCTAAGCCAGACCTCTCAACCAACTGAAAACATATTAAAATGCATTCTTTTAATATACAGTTTTCTGCATGTTCAAAAGTCATTCTTCTGATTCACAGAACAACCTGCTTTGTGAATTATTTACTCCAAGCATAGCTAATAATTAAATGCACTCTAAACTATAGCAAACAATATGAATTGATTTAAACAACTCAAAAAAAACATATATATATATATATATATATATATATATATATATATATATGCTTTGAACTGTGATAGATATTTATTTTAAATATAAAAGATTGAATATTTTTAAGAATTCAAACAGTGCGTGACAAGGACTGCACAAAAATGAAATACAAATATATCTGCTCAAGATAAACATAAATGATTTTACCTGTTCAGCATTGCCTTGATATCCAAATACCCACAATAGATCATCCAAATCAGCCATAGTTACTGTCTCATCAAGGGCAACTCCAACCTAAAAACCAAATGAGAAATAAGTATTATGTCAAATTACCACATCATTATACAAATTAATTTGCAAACTCTATTCAGTTATATCAATTACCTACAGAATCTCTATAGATTTCTATCAATTGATTTGTTATTTTGATTTCACTTTTAGGTTCTACACTTTTAAACAACTGCATTCTGTATTTAAAGCAGAATAGATAGACTTACTCTCTCATCGGTATAATATCTGAGGTTGATTTCCTTCTGGCGTGCTCGATGTTGGATCTCACTCTGCTGCATTGCTGGAACAATACACAGCGTGTCGAAGAATATGTCTTCCTTCACATCATTCCCAGCCTCCTGTATGCCTGTTGTAAACAAAATAGGAAAACACTCAAAAATATTATTTAGGAGTCAAGAATTCAATATTAAAAGTGCTGACCTTTTTCAATCAGTACCACCAAAATTTATGCTCAGAAAAATGGTAAACTAAATTAGATAATCATTTGTGAGTTAATTATTTGATTCCATTCATTTTACAAAATAAAATAGAAATATTTAGATTAATTTTTAAAATAAGTAGATTTTAAGAAAAGAATTTTTATGTCATGAAATAAAGTGCTCTTAGTTAATTTGAAAATGATGACTATATAATCATCACAGCTGATGGTGAATAAAGCAATTTATTCTTTTGTTTCTGTTCATAATGAGAATAAAAATCATGCTTTTACCTGTTGCAAGAAGAATAGCCTGGTTGTGTACTCTTGTTGCAATTTGTTTTAATCCTTTGGGTCCATGATAAACAGCATACATAGCTGCCATATTTGCCAGCAGTGCCTGAGCTGTACAAATGTTGCTTGTTGCCTTATCTCGTCTTATATGCTGTTCTCTAGTTTGTAAGGCTAATCTGTAGGCATCATGCCCACCTGAATCTCTGATAAATAAAGTTCAATTTGTTTAAATATTGGAGATACATATTTCTATGTTTAAAAAAACAAATGTTAAATTCATTGTCAGTTTTTACTGGTGTAATTTTTTCATAAATTATAGCTGACTAATTCAACGTGAACACATGAAACATGTTACATTGAAATGTCTTAAAGTTTATTTTAATTCAAAATTTAGTGTTTTCTAATAATAAAAATTAATGCAAATTATACAAATGTGCAAGATGACATGTATGGCTAAGATATATACACATTTTCACCTTGTTACCCCAATCATCCGTCCTGGCATGAGTCTAACCAAAGATTGGCGGCATCCAAAGAAACCAGCATGTGGACCACCATAACCTAAAGGTACTCCAAATCGTTGAGTAGAGCCAACTGCAATGTCCACATCAAATTCACTTGGAGGACGAATTAAAGTTAAGGCCAGCAAATCAGATGCACAGGCAACAAGAGTCTAAAGTACATAAAATATGCATCAGTTCAAGAAAAGACACACACGTGAAATTTTAGCATAAAAATTATCAAAGGTTCCACATACTCCATTAGCGTGTGCTTTAGCAGTCATCTCAGTGTAGTCTCTAATAGATCCGTCTGAGTCAGGGTATTGGAAAAGAATGCCCGAAACATCTCTGTTTTCCAATAGAACATCCAAATTATCTTTTTCAAGGTCCACCATGACCACATCAAGACCTTGAGCTTGGGCTCTTGTCTGCACAACACTCACAGTTTGAGGGTGCAATTTGTTTGATAATATGATTCGTCTCCTTTTGTTATGCCTAAACATTAATTGAAAAAAATCAGGATTGTCAATTTGCACTACAAAATTCGTAACTGTGACCCAAAATTAGCAGAATGAGATACCTAAAACATAAGCTCATAGCTTCTGCTGCAGCAGTTCCTTCGTCTAGGAGAGAAGCATTTGAAACTTCCATGCCTGTGAGATCAGAGACCATTGTTTGAAAATTGAGCAACCCTTCTAACCTGCCCTGAGCAACTTCAGGTTGGTATGGAGTGTATTGAGTTGTCCTACAATAAAGGTTATAATAGTATCATTTTCTTCCTCTTATACATATTCAATTGAATTTCATGTTTATATGCTTACATGATGATGTTGCATAACATTTATTAAATATAATGAGAACTTGATTGTGATTTTCAAATAATGCCAGCACTACTTTATATTTATATTCTTCGTTGATTTTACATAATTTACTCATGACTTGTTTGAATACATCACAGGAAAAATAAAAAAGAGAAACGCCTTAACCATGAAAAATATAGTGCAGAGGTGGCCAACTTGTGACACCTATACTAACTGCAGCTCATAAAGTGATCTTTCGTGCTTTACCAGTATTAAACTCATTATATTTCCATTGTATTATTTTAATTATCAATAGCTTTAATTATTTATGCATTTTAATAATAATAAAATGTGTCCAATCTGTGATTTTTTATTGGTACAGCATTTTGAGCACTTGTATTTTGGATAATTTAGTACTTTACAGAAAATGTTTGGTCATATATGAACTAGAGTAGTTAAAGCATTAAATATTTAAATGATACTTTTAAAACTTACCATCCTGGGTTTTCAAACATATTTCTCATAATGGTA
Organism: Uropetala carovei; assembly: GCA_036926305.1. Classification (NCBI taxonomy): domain Eukaryota; kingdom Metazoa; phylum Arthropoda; class Insecta; order Odonata; family Petaluridae; genus Uropetala; species Uropetala carovei. Next base: position 320,413 of record JAXCHB010000022.1, read on the forward strand.
TGTGGCACATGACAATTATAATAACCCATTCCAATATAGCTACGCCATATTTTATTCTTCTTTCCAATTTCTCGAATTCTTTTAAGAAGTGCAGATTCAACTAAAAGTTACAAAAACAACAGTGAAAACTGACTATATGGTTTGAATATTTTTATTCATTTTTTTAATTCAAAGAGAGAAAATATTCTTATTTAAAACTTTTTAATACTCTCACACAGCATCTTTATAGTAAATATTTGTTTTATAAATTATGATACACTGTTTCATTTTTCCAATTACACCTCTATATTCTTGCTTTTCACAACAATTACCTATTATAAAATTCTCCTTTTTTTAATTTAAAACAAAATAAGAGAATAACCTTCTCTATAAATACTTTTACCATATTATTATGTATTAAATGCTGAAGTCATTCCAAAATCTCTTTCTATTATATCATATAATTCATGCTGCAAAGTATGTAACACATTACATTATTTTTCTAAATGAATAACTGTACAAACAGGAAAATAATTTGAAAATTCAATCAAATTTTATTATCACTATATTTTCTGATAATAAATATAAATTACCTAACCATTTGACTGCTACACCCTCAATACTTTGTTTGGAATTTCCCACATTTTTTTAACTACTGCAATGGCCACTAAAAGGCCATTGGTTTTTTACAGGTGTTTCGCCATTTCTCGGATAGTATTTTTATAATGCTTCTTTCTTCATATTCAGATTGATAAAAGATTTTTTCTGATATCCTCTCAATAACCATCTAAACTGTCAATGCCAAACCTTACAATAGAATAATTTCAAAACTGTAGGAGTCTTATGCAAATAATTATAGGTAAATAATGTAGTTCTAATATGGTGTGTCAGCATGTATGATGTACATACATAATAAATAGTATAGGTTGTTTAAAAGGCATTTGAAAATATCATAGCAAACAGCTGTTTGTAAAACGTTTTATCTACCTTTGTAACTATGAAGAACTGATAGTATTCATCGTTCCTCGTTAAAAAAAATTCCGCATGATTATATTTTAATCAGTTAACACTTAAAAACGCGCTTCACTGTAACATCAGTTGGGTTTAAAGTTAATTGATACTCGAGAAAACTAAATCAGCGAGCGAGAAAGTATGATACATATTAACGCTCTATTCACTAGGCAATAGCCTAAGGGCGACGAGATTTAGGGACAGCAATTAAACCGGGAGAACAGATTTGATATTAGACACCCAAATCGCAGCACCACCTGATTCTGAAAAAAAGAACTATCGAAGTACGCGTATAAGTAAATGATGCCCTTAGAAACTTATTGATGTTTAGCCAAAATTATATCTCGTTTGACTGTTGTGCCGCAAATGGAGAGGATATTGGCGAGCCTTCGGCTCGCTTTGTTTTAATGGGTAGTCGTCTCCGGGCGCTACCGCGCCCTTCGCCTCGCCCGGAACCAAAGAATCCCTCCCCGTTGTCCGGTGATTGGGTTTGTAAATGTCGAGACAGGCCAATCAGTTTCTTGTCCGGTGATTGGGTTTGTAAATGTTGAGACGGGTCAATCAGTTTCTGTTAATGTTGTACGTAAGTATGACATGGGGATAATACGTAAGTACCAGGTCCTGCGAAGGGTCCTGGAGATAGTGCGTAAGTACCGAAAATCTTTTGAATATGAAAAATATTTCAAATGGAAGTACCTAAAAACCGTTACGGACAGCAGAACACTTGAGAATTATTTTGAACATTTCTTTATAAAGGGGGCTGCCGTCCCTTTAACCCCCGTCTTCTTTAACCCGTGGGTGTCTTATATCAAATCTAACAATAAGCCAAAACGGGATATCAGGACGAGAATGAAAAAAAAATACTCACTTTTTACAAATATGACCATCAGCGGACGGACGAACAAACCAAATACATAAGTGGTTTTTTCAGAAAAAAAGGCACGAAAAGAGGGCCGGAAAAATAATTTGGCCAAGGGTAGGGATATTTCCAAATCCACCACTTTACCATCGCCGAGAACGCATCGCATGAGAACGCAGAAAATCCGCTCGATTTCAATTGATACATTGAAGTTGAGATTTATACGATAAAATGTCACATAAAAGTCACAAGAACGATTACGACCAAACGAATAAAAAAAATCAATGATAATTAAATGTATTGTGTAACAAAAAATAGTAATAAATTTGGGTATAAAAGGTATATAGAGGAGAGAGAATGTAGGGCAGATGGGAGATATTTAACTGGGTTTATTTTGTGCCTCCAGAGAAGTGCCGTCGGATCCAAACATAACAAGATAACAAGGCAGCTGAAAGGGTCAATTCCATTCGAGGGAAAACGAAATTCCGGCCGAAAGCAAGATGAAAGATAAAGAGGTCCAAAGACGACGCTTCATGATATTTCTGCAAAAACAATGCATTGTAAGGCGAACATATCATTCATTTTTTACTTATGTTAGTAACCCAGGAGTTTTTTTTACCTGTAATAGGTATGGATAAGAATAAAATATATTCAAACGATATTAAAGGTAAACCCTACAGACACGCGTGATCGAATTGGATGGAACTTTTCGACTGGTGTTTGGAATACGGAGTTAACTCGTCCTACTTCCAGTAGACCAAAAGGAAAAAATAATAAAATGAAAATTATGGTCCCCCAGCTTTTGCTCTGACGAAAAAAAACTTCCTCGATAATATCTGAGTTCATGTTTCTTGACATGTTTGAACAAGGTACAACTATAGCCAACTAGTGGCGTAACCACGGAAATAAAAGTCATTCATTTACTTAGAACAGCAATAAAAAATTAGCTATTTTTAGTGCACAATAATATGTTTGCCACTTGAAGTATGCGTAGGTCAATGTTTCCTGAGCAGACTGGAGGTACCTACGTTTCCAGGTAGTCGGTGCGGGCAAAAACTTGCCGTTTTCACGAAGTCGGAGAACTAAGAAAAACTGTTCACTGTAGTAATGCGCTCTGCGTATATCTCTATATTTCACTTTTAATTTTTCAATCTCTATGGGTGTCCTTGATGATCAACTTCCTTGAAATTGAATTATGAATTTGAATCCCCTTTACTAATTTATAGATACGCCACTGTATACAACGCTAAATATGGGTTTGTTTAGCAACTGAGAGCATACGTAGCAATTAAGATTAATTTTCTAATCAGTTACATGTCTCTTTAATCTCCATTCCTTGAGTTGAAATCCTTGAACCTGACTTAAATCTACATTAACTTATATAATATAAATACGTTTTTCGTTTGCCTCTAGGCAACAAAGTGTTGGGAATAACAACTTAAAATATTATGGTGAGATACTAATGTGGTGAGATAAAAGTAGGGCACGACTACGGAATAGATTATTTCGCCTACCTGAAAATCTACTGATCGTTTCTATAATGAAGACTGACAAAAGAGTTTCAGAAAATTGCGGAAGGGGGAAAAGTTCTACTTTACAAAAAATTACAATTAAAAAGAGCAATGCGAATCGCGCTAAAAAAAAGCAGACATTTTAATGATTGCCTTAATGTGTGCGGTGGCAGTAAGTTTTCAGTGGCGCAGTTTTAAAAACACCTCATAACTTCCGCAAGTCGCTTTGGGTCTTTTTACTCACGAGAACACCTTTTTAGCTAATTTTATCCTTAGTTTCACCAAAACATACGCAGTGGGGTCAGTGGCGTATCGAGAAAAGAGGGGGGGTTGAAGCTGAACTCCATGATACTTTTTTATAGTGATTCGCGAGCGTGAAGAAATTTTTGAATCGAGAGGGGAAGTTGTGACCCTCCATGGATAGGCCACTGATTGTGAGTGGGGTTAACCTTAACTACTGAGGAGCAGTCTGTGAGACACCTCCTACCTTATTATATTGTCAAATTACCCCGCTACTTTACTTCCCGGTAGTTTAAATTTGACAAAGAAATAAAGTGAAGATTATTAAACGCGGACAATCCAATTTCATATGTAACTGGTGAATAAATAATAATGAAAAACAATAGCGGTCTGGGATACCGCATATCAGCTACAATGTGATAATTATTTCACTTTACTAGTCAACGGTTAACAGATATATTGACGTCATTTGGCGTAATCGCAGAGGGCATCGGTTCCCAAACTTTATGCAGCTGCGACCCTACTCTTAAGGCAGACGACCTTTTCGCGACTTCGTAAAACCCATCTATCTAAAATTATCATTTCGTATCGTAAAAGAATACAGTCGTCCTTATTGCCGTAAATTAGGTATATTTTGAATATGTTTACTGAATTCACCGCTACATGGTGGTGGCGCTGTATACAGGAAATTACGAATAAGTTAAATATCTCCGAAATGGATGGTTCTACGAAAATTTGTTTCAAACAAAACTTGGAAGAAATATTATTCTCTACAACTTTGGTCTTCACGAAGATTACCAATGACGACGTTTTTAAGGAGATATTTGACGGAAACCGAAAAAATCGATTATTTATAAATAATTCCTAAAAAATAACTGCTATAGAAAATTGTTCCAAATGAAAGTTGTAGGAAATTACATTCTCTATAACCTTTGTGTAGAATTATATATATACAATAATGATGTTTTAATGGAGAAATATCGCAAAAACCGAATCAGGTTTCGAATAAACCTCAACTTCCGGATAACCGTTATTGTCGAAAAACTAATCAGTTCTTTGTACTCATGCTAAAGTGTTATATATGAAGTTGGTAACGATATGGCAAGTACTTTTTGAGTTAGAGCGCCCACAATCACACGCACACAGACATTCCGAAAATAGTCTAAACGTGTTCTAGGGACCTAAAAACGTGTATTTCCGTTGAAATCTCGAAGTCGATTTTTTCGTGATCACAATACTTTCCCATTACTACGTATGGAGAAAGTAAAAAGTGTGTACGAGGGTCAGTCAATAAGCAAAGATATAAAAGTGAACTTCATACGTTTAATGGAACTTTTCGATAAAAACTTAGGTAATTTTCCCGCATAATCTCCCTGGACAATGATACACTTAACCAATTTTGCCGCAAGTTTCTAAATCCCAACAGCAAAGAATACTTTGGATTGGTGTCGCAGCCAGAATAGGACAGAGCCATCGTCAGTAATTTTTTAGCCTCGTAATGTCTCATTTAAGGGATGTTGAAAGGTCAGGATTGTGAACTAACTGGATGTGGCAGAATCTTCCAGCCAAGATTATCGACGGTTTCCTGCGTTGCGCGAGCATAATGCGGGCGGGCATTATCGTGTTGGAGGATCTTGCCCTTAGAAAGGAATCCTGGTATCGTCTCCCGAATGCCATGCCTTAGTTTTGTCGGGAGGTCATAGTAAGCGGCAATGTTGACGGTGTTGTAACGTTCCTTTGGCGCAACTGTGATGAAGCTATGCATATCCCTAACCAGTATTTCTCAAACCTTTTTGCCAATACGGCCCACATAAAACAGAAAATTACCGCGACCCACCTAAATTACAAGAAATTTTCCGCGATTCATCTATGCATCAATTCGTGTATATACGGCCAGAAGAAAATTCTACAATATCGACTAAGAGTTTAAAAAACAAAGCAATTTATCAAAAATTTCATAATTTATTTAATACCTTATTTGCAAAATTTTAAGCTTTCGCTTGATTTTTGGAGAGCTTTTAAATATTGTTAGCCCATCTTATTTTTTCAGATCCTTTTGCCGAGCCCCATCGGTTGAGAAGCACTGCTATATTGAACGCTGTTCGGCTGCGACTGCAGTCAAACGAGTTATTAGCTGTGGCGATTAGAAACTTGAGACAAGATGGATCATCCATATCATTATGCAGGAATAACGCGGTAAAATGACCTAAAGTTTTTTTCTTGAAAGGTTCAATCGCAGTATTAATTTCAAAATATTATAAATATTTTTATGTGAACGAAAATTAATTTATTTCAAATATCTCATAAACACTATTAGAGTAATAACAATAACAAAGACGATCACATTCAACTATGCCCTCGGACGAATTCGAACTAGCGACCATTGGAAACCAAACACGCTAACTTATCCTCTACCAAATGTATCCATAAATAAAAATGAAAAAATAAATAAAACAAAATGGTAACGCCTTCGCGATCTCAGTTTGTGAACCAATTGGACAGGAAGAGAGAGGGCTGCCCTAATCTGCGCCCCTTGTTGGCTGAGCCCGACGTCACTACGCCACTATTATAGCAGTGTTTACTCAAATTTCCATACGGGTCATTATAAAGTTACATTCGTGTGATTAAAATGTTTAAAAATAGAATTACATTTCAATAATATTACTTGTTTCCAAATTTAGTCATTATCAATTAAAAACTGGCATCCAAAGGAAAGGTATTCAACACGTGCTGATATCGTATAAGTTCTTTGCGGTACCAAACGAAGTCTTAGCTCCAAAATGATTTCCTGTACTTCCTGTATATCGCGAAATAAAAAGGAACATTTTTCCAAATAATTTTAAAAACTGAAAATGATATATATTATATGAGTACACCTAAGCGCGGGATATTGCGTAAATGCGAATGAGTGCTACGGTTGACCCTTCTCGCAACTAAGGCGTTTTTAGATCGTAAAGCCAATCTGCTATTGCCCTCTTATCGATGATATGCAACAATCTCTACTCTGACCCCGGGAACGATTGCCCCCTACTGAGGAATGACCTTTAAATGATCCAAGTCCTCATTTCTGATGTCGTCGAAGAGATAGTCCACATAAACCAATAGCATAAAACTGAATGGAGGGGTTCCACGAAAGTTTCACTTTTCTATCGCATAATAATTGATGTTTAAACTAATATACATGATCCTCAAATGGATTACTAGAGTCAAAATTAACCTAGAGGAAAACATTGATAGCCAATTAATACCATAAAAACTGAAAATTGTTTGGGTTGTTTTAAGTAAAAGAGATTAAGCACACATTTTGAATAAAACAACGCAACTAAGATCTTCAACTTGCTATTTGATGAAAAATGCTAAATTTCCCTTGAAAAGTTTAATAGTAACTTACTAATAATTGTAAGACACAGCGGCATCTCTTACACAAATAAACTTAATATAAAAAATTCTTCAAAGCAATGAAAAATAGAGCTTGCAACCATGTTTACATCACAATCTATCAAATATTTAAAAGTAGGGACACTGTATGAGAGTAGCAAAGATGGATTTTTTCACGTGAAAGGTTTTGTTTTTAATAGAACTGAAAAAGTTTTCCAATTAAAAAATGCAACATTACCGATTGGTTCATCGATGTTCAAATCGCGCTTTAGCCTGATGTTATCTGGAACTGCATGGTCGGTCATCTCATCCAGAGTCTGAAAAAAATGTCAACGGTTATATTCGTTGCTTTTCTATCATATGTCAGAGGATTAACATAAATGCCTCAATTGTAGATCACCGTAAATGATGATACTCACTTTGAATCCGAGGGAATCCAGCATCTCAGTTTGATCTTGCTCTCGAGGCCCAATGTGACGGGCTTGGAAATCCTCGCGTTTTGGAAACAGTTTCTCGAGATCATTCTTCTTTTGGGCGACTATCGAACAGCTCCGTTTGTTCAAATTTCTAAAAGCCCTGAATCCGTTGATGGCCACGGCTCTTCCGCCCACTCGATGCATGGCCATGGAGAGAACTGCCCAAAGCAAAATATGGAGCGAGAACCCCGCTCGCTCGTGGGGGTTGCTTGCTTAAGAACTGAACGTATACGTCACAGCCAGAGCGATGCGAACGATTGATAAAGCGCGGGAGAGCAGAAGCCGACGCACATTCGAAAGAGCCAAAACCCTGACGAAGCGATGAATTCTCAAGCAAATGAAAGAAAAATCTGATGTGGCCAACACATGACTTTCTCCATATTTGGGATATAGATATTTAAATTATTATGAACAGCATTATAAGGCAAAATCATTATTTCGTATCGTTAAAGAATACAGTCGTCCTTATTGCCGTAAATTAGGTATATTATGAATATGTTTACTGAATTCACCGCTACATGGTGGTGGCGCTGTATACAGGAAATTACGAATAAGTTAAATATCTCCGAAATGGATGGTTCTACGAAAATTTGTTTCAAACAAAACTTGGAAGAAATATTATTCTCTACAACTTTGGTCGTCACGAAGATTACCAATAACGACGTTTTTAAGGAGATATTTGACGGAAACCGAAAAAATCGATTATTTATAAATAATTCCTAAAAAATAACTGCTATGGAAAATTGTTTCAAATGAAAGTTGTAGGAAATTACATTCTCTATAACCTTTGTATAGAATTGTATATACAATAATGATGTTTTAATGGAGAAATATCGCAAAAACCGAATCAGGTTTCGAATAAACCTCAACTTCCGATTAACCGTTATTGTCGAAAAACTAATCAGTTCTTTGTGCTCATGTTAAAGTGTTATATATGAAGTTTGGTAACGATATGGCAAGTACTTTTTGAGTTAGAGCGCCCACAATCACACACACACGCACAGACATTCCGAAAATAGTCTAAACGTGTTCTAGGGACCTAAAAAGTGTATTTCCGTTGAAATCTCGAAGTCGATTTTTTTCGTGATCACAATACTTCCCCTACACTACATATGGAGAAAGTAAAAAGGAAATGCAAAAATATCTACCAAGATATTTTTAATAAAAATAATTCAATATTGCTTGGATTTCCATTTGACGCAGTTCTATGACTACATATTGGAGCTGTCTATATATATATATATCATCAGCCTTTTTCAGTCCACTGACGGATGAAGGCCTCCCCCAGACTCTTCCAGTTTCACCTGTCAACTGCCTCCCTCCTCCAAGTTTGCCCCAAGAACTTAACAAGTTCTCTGTCCCACCTGTCTTTCGGTCTCTCGATGTTTCTTGGGATCCATTCGATGACACTGGACGTCCAACGCTGGTCATTTCTTCTAGCAATGTGGCCCGCCCACTGCCATTTTAGCACCTTCACTCTTCTAATCACGTCACAGACTCCCGTCTTCTTTCTTACCCAGTTGTTCCTCTTGCGGTCTCTTCTGGTGATCCCTAACATGCATTGATCCCTAACATGCATTGATCCCTAACATGCATATATATATATATATATATATATCAAATAAACAAACTACAGTTTGCGCATAGGATTTCCATTGACGAAAGTTATATTGAAGCTGAGTAATAGATACGTGCATATATTGACATTTTTACTGAAGTATTTTTTTATCATTTTAGATGCGAAATCTTATAAATATCGAAATAACTACATCAAGATAAATCGATGAACAAACAAAATAAATAAGCGGTGATTTCTTTACTCTGAACCTGCACTTGGATTCGTCAAAGAAAAGCACTGTTATTGTAGCTGCAGGTAAGCATTAAATAATTTAAATAAATGCAAAAATTGAAATTGGAGATGTTACCATAATATTTAACTTCAAAATTTCTCATAAAATGGTAAAAATCATCCTAGAACTTTTTTAAATGAGTAAAGAGTTTTATAAATGATTGATTGCTTATTGATGGACTTCATATTTATTTTTAAATGTGAGATCGATTTTTAAAACAGTATCCTATTAAGGTTAAACAGAATTTGAAATAATATATTATGTAAAGTACATTCCAAAGCTTATGGCACCTTCCTGCACGGACTTTGACATTATGTAGTGGAAAGCAGTTGTGGAGAGGGAAGTTGAGGGGGAAGCGAAGCTTTGGAATCCACAGCTTGGCAGGTTGGCCAAACTACCGGTTCCAGTTTTAAAAGAGGAGGAAATATTCTGAGCCGTAGCTTATCATGTATATATGTAGTTCGATTTTGCACTAATTTAACTTTGAAAGAGGAAACTATTTTCCAAAGCAAATTTTTATTCGGCAATTAAATAAAATGTAACCAAACAACAAACAGAACAGCGATAATAGAAAAGTGAATCTAATAGGACAGTGGCACAGTTGGCAACTAAGGCACAAGTCAGCTCTCTCACAATTGTAAACACCCTCACCCCTACCGAGTTTGCGTTTCTAAAGTGGACTCTTCCATACCGAAAATCATCTTCTGCGCAGGTGCCTTAAGCTTTTGAAAGAGCTGTAATTTTATCATTTTTCTTAGTGAGCACTTATAAATGATGAAATCAAAAAATTCTCTTTTATTCAAGTTACATATTTTTGCGAAACTTGTTAAACTAAACACATTTTAATGAACTTTTTGGTTCATAGATTATACAGAATCCCTTGCTCTGTTGTATGATATGGATTTATTCCCATTAATTTCCAGAATGGCATATTATTCTCTGCCATTGTGTACAGAAAAATATTTTTTTAAATACAGTTTAAGGTTGTAGCCACACAAAACAAAATACTTTATAACACTGAAAGAAACACTCTGAATTATTCAGTTTCAGAAAAAAACATACTACTCCTCAAACTGTAATATTAATAGCAATGGAACAAGAAATTGAATTAAATGCTATATTGAGATTAAAGTTATTGTATAAACTTTAGATAAATAACATATTTTCAAACATTTTTTGTTTTAAAACAAAAATTTTTAACCCATAAACAGTAATGCTTATTCATCAGCATTTTAGGTAATAAAAAATTATATAAGGGAGTTAGTTTTAAGCAATCACCATAAGAAAGCCTATTGGATATGATGTAGGCGAGGCAACTTTGCTCTTTTTGATAGACCCAGCCTGAGAACTGTTGAGCTTCTAGGAGTATTAGAAATTGATGGCAATTCCTTCATTTTGGCAATGGGTGCTTCATTCACAATTGTACCATCCCAGATCTGAGAACTCTCTTCATCTGTTTCTTCAAATTGCAACAGGAAAATTGAATTACTTAAATGTACATGTATACCATAAAGTGATGTTAGCAATTTAAAATTATGTTCTTAAAATATCAAATGTGTTGTCATTATTGAATTTACTTTAATCTGCCAAATGTAATGGCACACCTAATAAAAATGATCAAAAATATATAAACTTTACTTTAATAAATACATATTTTATATGATTGAAAGATATTATCTCAATTAAGTTTAAAATACCCAAAAGAATGGGAAGCAAAGTTCAGCCTCATAACAAACTCCTCTTGTATTTTATTTTAACCTTAACTAGATTTATTGTTGGAAAACAATTTTATTTTAAGAAAATATAATTTATAGTGGCTGCAGCTGAAAAACTAATGGTAAAACAATTTTTCAGCTAAGTTAAAAATTTCACTTAGTTTAAGAGGCAAATATTAAAAAATCCCTGCATTAAATTTTTCTTAGCTTGCTGCTCGTATAAATTTTACATGGAGCAGAAAAAAACCAACTGAATATTGAATTAATAAATTACCTTGGAGGTTATCCTGGTTTGTAACATCTGGCACTTTTTGGTCAAAATTCTCATCTTCCATTGGTTGATCATCAAGCTCATCTGCCCACTCTTGCTCTTCATATTGTAGAACTTTGTTAGCAACAGTCTCTCCAATAGTATCTCTGTTCTTACACACTGCAGTGACAGCACTTTTTTGCAGATTTGTATCAAAAGCACTACTCTCTACTCTCAGTAGTGAATCATTTTTTCCATCAGCAATGTTATTAATAAAAATGTTGTCAAAGTAATCAACACAAAGATCATGTTTCTTTTTGAATCTTTTATTTGATGTTGTTTCAATGTTTAAAGCATGAAGATTTCTTTTTCTCTCACCATATTGACAGAATTCAAGCTCATTTCCAGAAAGGAGAAGAGTCTCTAAACATTTTTGTGTATGAAATGTCTTCATAAGACCTCCCAGCTCGGTTTGACATTCCATATTATTCAGGAGAGGCTTGGAATCAGAAGTAGAATTGAACAGTAAATGATCTTTCATTTGTTCTGATTCACAATGCTTATCTATAATAGTGCTGAGATATTCATCCAATGAAAAAGAGTCAATAAGGTCATCACTACAGTCTTTTTTATTTTTGAATGATCCTTCTGGTACCCAATTTATTGTGGATGATTGGATATCCTTAGTTACACTGCTGCTTTCAAATGATGCATTTTCCATTGATGAAAACATTGTTTCAGGTATGGGGTATTTATTCTCCACATCCATTGACATGTCGTTAAATTTATTCTCATCAACTATGCATTTTGGTGATTCCAAAGGTTTTTGTTTTGGAAGATATCCATCACCAAAATTGCAAATTTGATTCTCAATCAAATTCCCTTCCTCAAGATAAGTCATACTTCCTAGCATAGCCATGCATTTTATACTCTTTGATACGGTTTCAAGTTTTTTCTCTTTCTGTTTCTTGGTATTTGTATAGTTTTGTGGGGGTGCATAATTTTCATACTCATTCAGAGCAGGCATAGTCATTTTGAAAGGCTCTTCCCAGCTACCATCAAAATCGAAATGAAAGATATTGTTTTCTGATATACTTATTTCAAATGGCTCTTCTTCCCAAGCAGGCACAATCCTATCAAAACCTGAGACAGCTTCAATCTGATTTTCACAGTTTATGGATCTCTCTCTGCATTCAGCAATATTTTTGTTGGCATTCAATTGACTGTGAATGGTCAACTCTTTAATTGCATGAGTATCGCATCTGTCTTCAATACTGAGCAATTCTTCATTATTTTCATAATTATTAGTTTCTTGTGCAATTAGCTCAATTGAATGACTTAAACCACAATTGCTAACCAAGGCCTCATTTGGTTCATTAAATTCAAATATATCTGTGACCCCTGAAGCATTCCATTTATTTGTATTATCATCATACATTTCCTTGTCATGTACTATTATATCTTCTAATTTTGCATAATGTACACTAATACTTTTATTGTTCATTTCAACAACGCCATCATCAATGCAGCACATTTCTCTGCTTTCCTTTTCATATGTTGATGAGAGTTTATTTTTTTCAATTGACAAAGTATGAAAAACCTTTTCAGTAAGAATTTTAGATCTATCCAGCTGCCTTATATTTATTAAATTAAAATTGATGGACGTGATACCTACTTCATTCATCTTTAAAAGACCACATTTTCCAAAGACTTCTAGAAATTTTAGAAAATTCATCTTGTTTTCATTATTCTCAAGTACTTTTTTATTCTGAACAGACACACCAAACAGTGCAAGTTCTTTTACAAATTCAGTAGTTTCTAAATCATCTATACCTTTTTTATGATTGGCATACACATTCATTTTTCTCTCATCATCCAGCCCAAAAACAGTGTTTTCCATTCCATGAACATGAAAATTTACTCCAAACCTTCCATTAACTTCTATGTTGGTTTTAGATGAAATAACTGTATTTGGCACATTTGTTTTATGACAATCAACATTGAATTGAAATTGCATTTCAGAATTGATCATTTCTGAATCTTTACCTAAATTGAATTCAGAGAGATTAGAAGTGGCAATATCATCGATTGTTTCATCAACAGATAAACATGTATAATCCAAATGTTTCGATTCAAATTGGATTGCTAAAGCTAAATCATGTATAAAGAGACCATTGCCTTTGTCTGCATTAGAGGATGTCATTTCATCCTCAATGATTCTGTTTTCCTCTAAGGTCACCAGCTCATTTTTCTCAGAAGTCATCTCATCTTTTTGAGTTTTACCACTGGAAAACTTGAACAAAATATCTTCATCTACAGTACTTTCATTACACAGAGTCTTAGAAAATTCATTTTCGTATAAAACAGAAGATAAATTTGAAGTTTTGGCTGACCCAGTTTTACTTTCTTTGAATAATTCTATTCCATCACTCTTCCGGAAACCACCAATGAAATCTTCTTTCAATAATATGCTGTTACTTTCACATATAAATTTGCCATTTTCTTCCTTCAAAGTATAATTTGACATATTTTCCTCTAATTCATTTTGTTTTTGGCTTCTTTCTGATTGATTTTCATCTTCCATACTTTCAAAATCATCTATGCTTTCTTTTAATTCCTTCACATCTAGGTTAATTGCCCTTTCAAATCTATTTTTGCAAGCTCCCTTCATTTTCCCTGAAAGTATTAAATTCTTGTCTAAAATAATTACATCTTTCCGTAAATTACACTCTATTTCATTCATGCTATGGCATGTTTTGAGTGAATTTCCTGCACCTTCTCCATTACCATTAATTTCTTCATCAGTTTTTTTATCGAAAACTAAACACTCAGGCATCTCATTTTTATCATGGTTTTCTCCATTTTCATCTGAACTAATTCCATATTTATACACTGTTTCCTCTTCATGCTTCTCATTTGTCAAAACTTCATTCTCCCTTACTTCTCTCTTCAGTCTAGCAATTAATTCTTTGATATCCTTTACTCCATATTTTATTTTTCCATCATGTGAATCTTTTTCTTTGTGGAACTCACCTACTTTTTCATCATTTAGTCCTTTACTGCCTTTAAACATGCTATCATTATTTTGTTCTTCCCTCTCTTCTACTGCAATTTTAATTTTATCATTTTTTATTATTTCCTGTAGTTCAAGTCCATATATCTCAGGAGCTTTCTCCTTAGTTTTATCACTGTCTGCTTTCCATTCATTTTTATTAATATCACTCTTTTCAATTTCTCTCTCTATTCTTTCCACTTCTAAGCTCATAACTTTCTCTTCCTGAAAATTTTCAGTATCTTCAACTCCTTGCTCTCTTAAGCAAAATTTTGTATCATTAAGAGAATATAAATTTCTGCTGTTTGCTTTCAATAATTCATCACCATGTTCTTTAACTTTACCTTCTCTCCCTATCATATTTTTTCTTGACATTTCTGCCATCATCTTTCTTTCTGTTTTTAAAAAAGCCATTTCAGTGTCTTGATTCCCAAAACTTTTTTCCACAGTTTTTTTGGTTATGTAATTTTCCTTTTGGTTGTTATCTATCATATCAGCATTTGCTTTATTATCTATCACTTCAATTGCATTTCCCAACATCAATTCTTTTTCTTTCTCTGTTATCATTTCATCTACCAGACTGCTGATTTCCATAGCTAACATGGCCTTTTCCTCTGCTGTCAGCGAAATCTTGCCCCTTCTTGTTTCCTTTTCTTTATCTTCAGCATTTCTTGATTTTTTTTCTAATGCTCTTTCTTCATTATCAATTTCTTCTTTGGGGGTTTCCATTACTTTGTCTTTTAGATCAATTAAACTAAAATTAATCTTGGGAGTTTCATTTTCTTTTCTTTCTTGAAAATTTTGCATCTTTATTTGATCCTGCTTCAATGTTTTTCTAGCTATCTCATCCTCACAATCTACTTTTTCTTCCATTTTTTCATTGGGTGAAGTTACATTTTCATAAGTGCATTTCAGTGCTTCTTTTTCATCTCTTTCATGCAGTTGGATTTCCATTTTTTCCTTGGGTGGAGTTACATATTCAAAAGTGCATTTCAGTGCTTCTTTTTCATCTCTTCCATGCAATTGCATTTCCATTTTTTCTTTGGGTGGAGTTACATTTTCAAAAGTGCATTTCAGTGCTTCTTTTTCATCTCTTCCATGCAATTGCATTTCCATTTTTTCCTTGGGTGGAGTTACATTTTCAAAAGTGCATTTCAGTGCTTCTTTTTCATCTCTTCCATGCAATTGCATTCCATTTGATTGTTCTATTTCAATCAGTTCCAAATAATTTTTTGATAAAGTTACTCTCTCTTCCTTATGCACTTCACCTCTGTTGCTAGACACACATGATTTTGTATTTTTCTCATCAATCACACTTATACTGTCTTCACAAGAGTTTTCAATTGCTTCTTGTAGAACTTTCTTTTCATCTTCTTTCACTTCCTGAATTTCTCTTGATTCATCAGTTTTTAGGATTTTCATTGTATTAAAATTTGCATCACCTGAAGATAATGTATTTTCTCTGCCTCCGGCATCTATTTGCATGCTATTTTCAGCAGGATAATTTCTCTTTCTCTGAGTATTAATTTTGTTCATGTTCCAAAAAACTTGCTTTACTGCAATTTCAAAATTTTTGTTTGTTGTTCCATATGGCAAGTCTGGTAAATTCACTCTCTTAACATTTTTCCACCATCCTCTATTAACATCATAATCATCTTTGTCCCACAATATATTACTTTGTTCATTATCACTACAGAATTTAGGGTTATTTAATTTTACAGGTTCTTCCTCATATGATGTATCCTTTCTTAGAAGAGTATGTTCACTATCTTGCTTGCTAGATATGCATAAAATCCCATGATCAGCATTTTCTCCTTCATCCCATTTATGTGGCTTATATTTCTTAAGTATTTGAAATTCTTCAACATCACTTGTGTCTGACTCTTCCTTGGCCTTTTTATAAGTATTTGCTAAATCATGGGCTGAGCTATGACTACCACTTTTACTATTGTCCTTCAACCAACAAAAACTTGGCAGTGTTTCTCTTTGATGTGAGAGTCTATTTTTCTTATCATCGATATACAATGTATTTTTTATTTCTTCACTACGCCTGTCATGAGATGCATTGCTTCTATTTGTTTTGCTTATCTCTTTAGTAAGATCTCTCTCTGCCACATTTTGCTCTAAATATCTCATAGCATTTAGCCCCACATGTGAATGCATTTTTTTAATTTTTTGATAAGGATGTAGTGGCTCAATTATATGTCTTCTATCAACACCAAATCTTTCCTGTGTATCTGTAGTGAAACCGCTTGAAATTTTTTTCTCTGCTACATTATTACCCCTGATATCCATGAGTTTTTTTACCTCTTCCATTGCATGGCATTTATCATCTTTTATAGCATCTGAATTTTCACTTTCATTATAAAACATTCTCTTTCCAGATTCTTCCTGGATTGAAGTTATACCAAATGAATAAGAACAGGATTTTGTTTGAGTACTCCAGTAGCACTGGTTTGTTGGACATACCTTGTGTGGACAAAGTTTTGTAAATTTCAAAGGGTCTTTCGTTTTAGCATCCATTCTATTTAATGTAGGTTCAAGTTCTTCATTTACTCCATCTCTTATAAAATTTTCATCTATTCCTTTAACCACAGGAAAAATGTCATGATTTTGAATATGGCTTGTTCTACCTCCAAATGAATCATCATATGGTGCAGATGAGGACCTACTCTTCAAATATCGCTGTCTGATTTTTTCTCTAGTTTCTTTCCATATTTCTGAAAATTCTAGCTCTTCATCACTGAGTGGCATACTTGAGTTGTCCTCCTCATCTCCACATTTTATCTTAGCTGTTTAAAAATAAAATTTTCATTACTTCTAGAGCACATTGGTGTGCTATATGGTATATCTGAATAATAAAACATCTATTACAAACCATTTCTGCCATATGCTATGTCTTCTCTGATTTCAGGTGAATGTCTTCTCCAATCTTCTGTGACCAAAACTTTTCTAAAAAGCATAAAACCATGAAAATATAACTTTTGTTAAGGGATTCAATAATCAGAATTTATAAGATTTACTTAACCAGGATTAAAATTCATTCGGCATATATGCTAGAAATTTTGGAAAGTTGCCATACAAGTAATTTTATTTAAATATTTTTAATTAAATCAATTTATCTTTAAGTTGACTCCAACTGCCATAAGAGATTATTTAAGATAACTTAAATATAATAGATATTAATAAGATATAATTAATTCAAATGTTATTATGGATACATTATGCCACTTTACAGCTTACAAAGTTACAGATTTTTATAATTATACCTACTCGTTATGATTCGCATCCTCAAAAATGCTAGCAATTCTTGAGTCAAAAATTGAAACATTTTTTCTTTCCATGGTCAACCTAAATGAAATCAAAATTAAACTTATTACATTTAAAAATAAAAAGTGTGTGTTGACAATTTTCTTGAACGAATTCATGAATTATTATAATTTAAGATGGTATTAAGTTATACATCGCCAAAAAAGTAATTTTTTACCTGAAACGTAATTATAGTTTACTAGTTATGAATTACACTTTTAATTTCCACTAGAGTATTAAAAGATATATGCTATACTGAGAAGTTTCTACGTACAATAACCACTAAGTAGTTTCATTAAGTAAACCACTAATAGTCGCGTTCTATCGTAAAATAGTTTTTAGAAACAAGTTTTAAACTTGAATAAAGACCTCTATTCAAACAATTACCGCTATGTAAACGTGAACCACGTAAGTCTTTTGTTTTAAATTTTAAAAACATTTCGCGTTTAGCATTATAAATATAAATTATTCTTGCATGTTCAGATGGTATGATGCGGTAATTTTAATTAATAATAATAATTAATTTGAGATTCACCCGAAAGTAGGTGTCTATAATTCTAAACTCTCGAGAGCATTTGTGATTTCAAACTAAATGCCGGATTGCTTGCCATAATAATGGAGTATTTTGTCAACACTCAATGAAACTCATAGAATTATACATATTTCAGTGAGAATTTATCTGAAAGACCTTTTACAAATATTTTTAAAATATACTGTTTCGTATGTGTCATTTCATTTTTGAAGGGGTCATGCTACCTTCGACCTATCTCCAACAGAATGAAAGTCACGAAATGATCCCATTCTTATAATTGGCTAGCCGCATGTATGAGATCTCAGCTCTAAGGTTAAACAATTATTAGGTGGTTAATTGAAACTGCTTTACGTAACTACGATTTCGTTTTTCCTAAAAACAAGCGAAATGTTATATGGTTGCTCTATAGTACACACGAGTTTCCTTTGAATATGGTTACACAATGATATTCATTAATTATATCTTTCATATTATATATTCTATTCAATCGGCGTTTCGCGATTGAATGACCTCTTCAGGCCATTTCAGAGGTCTTTTATAACAATGAAAATAAAAACATCAAAACATAATAAGACAAACATTAGCTAAAAATACTGAAATGTAATTTGTATATTTATAAATTATATAACGTATTCTAGCCTGTTTCTATGCAAATGCACCAGGTTAAAGGAAAAATCTAATTTTTGTGGTTTTAGTTGATATTAAGCACGGTAGTCCATTCAAATGCAAATTTTGGCCACATTGAGCTTGAGGCCCAGGCCAAATAGCTCTGTCCACCCTCTTCAAGGTCCTGGGCCTCATGCATAATCAGCTGAGATGGATTAGAATTTTTTCATGTCCAAAAATAAACGGAGGAGAGTATTTTGTGCATAAAGTGATAATAAAATATTAATTTTTTGGGACAATGGATTATAAAAACTGGCAAATTATTAGTATTACCTTGAATAATTTTTTTTCAAAAAACACTGAGACTACCACCTTATGAGTAACATTGCAACCCTAAAGTCAGAGCCGGGATTAGATATTTTGGCACCCGGGGCAAGGAACATGAATCGCACCCCTAGCCCAAACTCTGTATTTTATGACATTTAAAAAAATAATAATTATAATTACTGTGCTCGTTGCAGCCAATCTCACTTTATCACGTCAATTCAATAAATGTTATGGTTGTTTACATAAAATACACATATAATCATAATTTTGGAACCCCCTAGAATGAAGCACCCAGGGTAACAGCCCCATTCGCCCCATCTTTGTCCTGGCCCTGCCAAAAGTACTGTTATACAGGCACACCCCAGATTATGTAAGCCTCCACTTACGTAATCCTGCATTTACGTAAGCAGCCCCATAAAGCATTTTTTAAATTTTTGTTATGCAAAAAGTTTACATAAGCAGTTTGTGTGAGCAAGAACCACATACATGTGCAGAGGAAGAATGCAAGGTGTGGGTTGTAATGCAGTGTTCTCTACTGTTCATGCACATTTGCTTGATCTCTTTCACATTTGCACAAATTAATGTGTTGCCCTTGCAATCATGGCTGATAAGCATCGCATTGAGAGTAAAAGTACTAGTTTACATGCCTCTGTTTTTAACCGATTATTGTACTGTACTGATTCAGTAAATTATACTTTAAATACATAACATCTGTAGTAATTTTTGACTTAAGCAAATTTCAATAAATACAAATTTTTTATGTACTCCTTCATGATCTTTGTGCTAAAAGGTTTTTCTTCATGACATCTCTATCAATTATTATCACACTTTTACTAGCTCTCTTACTATTAAAATATAACAACTTTACATTCTTCCATTAATTTTTGTTAACCTTGTAACATGAAGAATTTAACTATAGAAATGATATTTAAGTTTTGCAGATACTTGTATGGTTTCATACAATAGGTATTTGAAAGTTACAACACCTAAGCATGATTCTTGGTAAAAGAATTTCAAGCACTCTATAGTCTTAACATGGAAAACTGACTTATCTTCTATCTTCATATGATATACCTTATGTTTTGAGATAAATTCACTTATACAATTAACAGAAAGGAAATTGAATTTGGCGTAATTTTAGTCATTGAGAATTTGTTCAGTGCTTATATGACTGCTTCATATTCCAGCAGTACAAAAATATATGCAGCAACAAGAATAATATTCCAATTTAGATATTCGGTACTTTCCTGTTAACGGGAATACCTTAAAAAATGAACATGTATTGTTATGATTATTTGAGAGGATATAACATTGACAGGATATATTGACGTATTGTTTGATTTACAATATTTTATTTTAAAACAACATTAACAGAAACTGATTGGCCAGGCTCAACATTTACAAACCCAATCTCCGGACAACGTGGAGGGTTTCTTTGGTTTCGGGCGAGGTGAAGAGCACGGTAGCGCCCGGAGATGACTACCCATTAAAACAAAGCGAGCCGAAGGCTCATTGATATATCCTCTCAATTTGCGGCTCAACAGTCAAGAGAATATAACATTGAAAGGATATATTGACGAGCCTTCGGCTCACTTTTTGTAATGGGTAGTCATCTCCGGGCGCTACCGCGTCCTTCGCCTCGTCCGGAACCAAAGAAACCCTCCACGTTGTCCGGAGATTGGGTTTGTAAATGTCGAGACAAGTCAATCAGTTTCTGTTAATGTTGTACGTAAGTATGGCATGGGGATAATACCTGGAGGTATTCCTGTTAACAGGAAAGTGGTATTCCTGTTAACAGGAAAGTACCAGATATTCATCTAATTATACATAACAGGTACGATGCAATGACCATGACTAATACTTAATTACATAGGGCTATTTTATTATTTTACATTCTGAGCTATGGAAAATGAGACTATGAAAAAATAACAACAGCTGTATTTACCCTGGTCCCAGAAAGATATCACAGGCAAAAAGTTTTAATGGGACCCATATGTACTTAAGTTAATGCACAAATCATACTAAACAAGAACCTAAATTACTCTATTCTGGAAATAAAAATACAGACAAAAAATCACACATTCCTTAAATATACTTTTGAAATAAATTGTGATAAAAAAGTATTCTAAGAGAAATACAATGTTTAAAACATTAACACTTTTAATAAATTATGGGATGAAACTGTTTTAAAATTGACACTTATTGAAAGTTAGCCTTTGTATCAGATACATATCCTTTGAGATTTTTAGTAATTTACAACCATACTTAATTCAAATTGTTTCAGAATAACAAATATCATTTTTGACTATTGTAATATAGGAAAACTATATAGTTAAGTTCAACTCTATTACCTCTTTAAACAAAACATTTTATTTTAAATCTTCAAAGAAGCTCAATGGAACTGTATTCAGATAAAATTGGATTTCATGGGATAAAACACTGTTTAAGGTTTCAAAAGTACTTGAATACCAAATATCTTTTATGTATTTCCTGAATCCTATTAAACTCATAAATAATCCTGAAGTAAAATCTAGTCCAAAGAATGTTAAACGTAATGGTTCTAGTCAAAGTTGGCACATTTATAATCCCTTATACATAAAAATAAAGGAATTCTCAGATAAATTGGTCATTTTACTATTCTATAAAAACATGTCAATTTAATAGCAGACTAGTAGGAAGCATAATGTTTGGCAGGATTCTGTTAACTTCTTTCTGCTCAGCAGTCCATTCATTCACAACTCTAGTTTAAACATCTTACATTCGCACAGTATTCTTGAAAAAACAGATGTCAAATACACCAAGTAATGGTTTACACGTGTAAACAAGTCAATATTGGTGAAAAATATCCACACTTTTACAAAAAAAACACTGGGCATTTAACGCTTTTTCACTATTTTTTCTCTCATTTACAAGTTTTTGAGGTTGTACCAGAACCAGATGCACTATTCATGTCCTGATCTGCATGTATAAGACATTGATGATACGAAACGGCTGAAGCATGACCAGAACGACCACATGTCAAAGGTAATCCTTCGGTCCATTCATCTCGAACAGGATCATATACTTCTACCACAGACAGAAAAGTTTGGCCATCATATCCCCCTAGAAATAAAATTATTAAATGTTACAACCTTTGGCAATATGAAACTAAGTATGCTCTCTTTATACTGATTGCATTTTCATTTACATCTCACTTCATACAAACTTTGAGCTGAATTACTGATAAGACTTTTTGTGAACCAAACTATTTTCAAATATTATTTCTTAAATAAATGATACAGTGATTCAGAGCTGGGACAAGGGCACCTGCCTAGGGAGCAACATATAACCATTTGAACTTTTAAGAATAATGTTTTATATTATAAAATATATTTTATTTTACCTCTACATTGTAAATAAAGTACTCTTTTGACAGATAAAAATGTGTACCGAGTACTTTCATTATGAGGAAAGCATAATTTTCAAACCTTGCCTAGGGTACAAAAATGTCTTGTCCCAGCTCTGCTTTGATTACAACAAACAGCAAATGAATAATAACTTCAATAAAATCAAAACGCATTTTCTTGAATATTAAAGAATCTGTACTAGTTATAATAAATTTGAATAATTTCTATAAATATACATTTTAAGCCCACATATCTGGAAAACTATTATAATCATCAACCAAAGCAATGCAGGTCCTAAAGGTGCTGAACAAATATATTTTTACCTTGCATATATTTCTGTTAGTTTCTCAGTTAATAATGTTTTTAATACAAAAATAATATTCTCCTGGTCAAATCAACAACAAAAATAGCAATTAATACAATTATAAGTAATGAATAGATTTTTTACTTACCCATTGCATATAATTTTCCATCTAACACGGTGACACTGAGGGCTGAGCGAGCTACCTTTATAGGGGAAACATATTCCCAAACGTTGTGCTCAGTGTCATATCGTTCCACGCTTGAGAGTTGCTGTTTACCATCATAACCTCCAACAACATAAATATACTGGTTCAAAGCAGCCATACCTTACAGAAGAAACAAATAAAAGTGTATTATTGAGATGTTAGTGAAATAAATCAAAAATAACTCAGAGCTTCAAATATGTCTTTAACCTTTATCATACAAATGATTGCAGCTCGATGCAGTATTTTAGTTTGAATAAATTCACATCCATAGTTTTAGATGTGGGCAACATTTCAAAAATTAAATTTGGCCATGAGTCCCATAAGGAATTGAAATTCTAAATGATCAAGGTTTAGGATACATAAACTGGAATACAGATACAATTTTTTACTAAATTTGAATCATTTAGATTTAAAAATTTTGCCTGTTCTAAAGTCAATAAATGCAATGAAACTTTTGCTGGGGCTTTTAACAGGATTTTTCTTTTTGGAGGAAAAATAAAAATTTTGCATGTTTATTAAAAAGTATGAGGCATTCATGACATGACTTACACTTGGTTATGTATGAGGAATTACTCAGGCAGGGGCGGCCCAAGGTATTTTGGCGCCCCAGACAAGAAACCACTCAGCGCCCCCCTCCGTAAATTTTTGTTAAGATATTTTAAAAAGAGCTCATTCGTTTATTCATTGCCCCATAGAATGATTGACAATGGAAAGTAAAAGGAGTTTTATACAGATTCCAACCTATCCTGCGATATAAATTGGTACCCAGTATTTATCTACTTGCAAATAATGTAGAGATAGACGGTAGGGTTACCGCCCCCAATACTTGGGCGCCCCGGGCAGCTGCCAGTTTCGCCGGTTCCTCGGGCCGACCCTGTGTACAGGTATCACAACGATTTGATGCATTTCATCTGTTGACGTTGCATCATCATCAATTTATTTGTGTAAAGGTCATTTCTATGATAAACTATAAGCATTTCATAACTGTTCATTTATTTATTCGACTAGGTTTTTCGTGGCACCCCTCAAACGAAGCTGTGGCACCACATTTTGGTAAGGCTGCTCTAGATTGTCATTCCGCATGGCGGGTGACATCTTTCAATTCGTATTCAGAGAGATTAATCTGAACACGCAATCTGGTCACGTTTCCTGTCGATATTGGTTGGCAGATTTCTTGGCCACCCCACCCTCCTCGGTCTCCCCCTCTCTCGATCTTCTCCTCCTCTCGATCCCTCCTCTGCCATCCCCTGCCCCTCCACATTTCGCTACATTCTCCCCACCGAGGGTGGAAAGGGAGTGAGGACAGGCTTGAAGGAAGGGAAGGGATTGTGACCTTTTGGTGTTGAAATACTTTGAATTCCTCTTTATTAAGTGACAACAAAGCCAAATCTAGTTTTTTGTAACTTTGTAACTGTTAAGATATACAAGAAAATTAACTATATCAAATTATACAAGAACTATAAATGTAAATAGTGATAGTGTTTCTGAGTATTCATGTTTGAGTAATGTTTAGAGAACTATCCTTATAATATTGTCCTTCCAGGTGCCCTCTTGGCGCCCCCAGTGCCTCAGCGCCCTAGGCGGCTGCCTGGCTCACCTGTACCTTGGGCTGGCCCTGTACTCAGGCATTTATTATTGACTTAGTACGTTGTGATTCTCCCAAAACAGCACTTTTTTCTTTAAAAAGCTTCAGATTCAAACTTTCTACCTTAATGCTGATCTCTCCCTGACATTTTAACATTTAAATGTGATTAATTATTCTTTTTAAGGTAATAATGCCAAACTAAATATTTTAGTCATATTAGAATGATGATGTTAATTATGATTCACAAATACAATAAAATGCCCTGCAATAACTCCACTCAGCTATTGGCATTCACGGAAACGATGAACCAACTATGAGTACCAGCAAGCCTGACAGATTTAGTCCTTGAAAATGCCAGTTCTCTTTTACAATGATCGTCTTCATCATCTACAGTGAATGACTAATTCTTTGTGCTGGGATTTTTCAAACTCAATATAAATGTTCCTTGTACCTCTAATAATAAGCTGCTGGTTTATTAACTCCTCAACACCATCCAACATACATTGTACATCTGGCGAGAACTTCACATCTCACTGTCCGACGTATGAATTACGTCCAGAAAACAGCAGTTATATTAAATTTCTGTTTTCATTTAGGATTTTCAAGTAAGAAATGGAGCTAGCTGAGGTGTATTTCTTTTCATCATTCGACTCAATCTCTAACACATCCGCTAAACCTTTTAACCTTTACACAAGAGGCTTTCAATTTCTCTTTACTCTTTTTACGTGTGTGACTGCACACAGTGTTTCTTTCTTCCTCTCTCCAGATGTTTCTCTTAATTGCTTTACTCTATTCTCCAAATAAACCTCTCTGAAAGCTTTCTAGACAATGTTTCAAGTGCACCTCATCATCAACACATTTCTTTTTTTGTTTGTCTTTAGGTGCCAGTCACGAGCCCTAGGTGGTCACCTAGGCCGCCTAGCCCTATATCCGCCCCTGGATTCATGAAAAAAATTCACTTAATCATCCACCATCAAAAAGATTAATCATCCAAAATATGCTCTTACCACTTCTGTCATTTCTATCAGTGCAACTTCATACTTCTCACATTTTATTATTTATTCCTAATGTTTCCAGTCTTCTCTAAAGGCCAAGTCCCAATACTCACTTTTCCATTATATTTTTGCAATCTCTCTCTAAGCTCTTTATTTATAAAGCCAGATGATCAATTTTTCTAAAGTCATATACTTTTTCTGTTTTATTTATTAAGAAGCTGATTATGAAATGACTATAATATTCAACCTGTTAAATATATTCAAAAATGTTCAGGAATTATTGCAAAAAAAATTTTATAATACGACATCCAAACTGCATGCTGGAATTAGGAACTCAAATTGCAGAAACGGCACCATCCTTTTAACCTCGTTACTGATATATAAAATAATAATTCTGCTGCGTACAAAAATTAAGATTAAAAATAACCTTTATCATATGAAAAGTTAATCCTACAGGCATGATACTTTGTTGAAAGAGTCTTGCATGGGTTTCTCTCTCTCTCTTGCTAGGTATATCTTCACATAACCAGAGAAAATCATGCTCGAAAACATATAAATTGTTTACAAGGAGCCTAGAGTGAATCAGCAACTCATGATCATAGCAGAGTAAGGATTAAGATCAGTAGCGTAGAGGACACCCCCGCAGCCCCTGCACGGTGGGGGGGGCCTGGGACCGAATGGGGGCCCAAAGTGAACCAAGGCTAAAAAGTTTCACGGATAATGGAGACAAAGAAAAAGTAATATTAGAAGGTAGATTAAAGAACCATGCGTTCGAAGCGATCGAGAATTCTCCGGAATATGGAACATTGAAAAGTGTGCTCAAATATGCTCCCTTGTGTTGAACCAGGCCCCGACTGGTTTATCTGAGAGGTAAAGGATGCTACTGTCTTCTAGAAGGTTTCAGCTTCATAAACATCACGTAAGGGTACATTATTATCCACTCACAAAGCTAATGAAGCTTGCCTGTGTAGTCATCATTTCGAGCTGTTGTCATTTTCCCTTAGTGCATCTTTAGATGGCATCTGGTATAGAGCGACGTGAGGCGTGCCGAGGCTAGCTGAATTGAGAATATTTCCCATGCAACTCCGATAAAGTTTTCATTAGAGGCAGATCGTAAATATTTTTGAAGAACTTGTTTGTAAATTAACCATGGACAATGGATCCCTCTCTTCTCTCACTATATAGCTTTCAGGATACGATAAGGCAAACGAAATGAAAAGCCAGGCCCAGAGAGCAGCATATCCTTTTGCTTACCAAAGCATTTCCTCTCCAGAACTGTTGACAGATGAGAAAAACACATCGGCCAAAGAGGATAACCGTCTCTATGCATATGAAAAATTCGTCAGACGTAATGGCTATGTCGGTCGGCGGCGTTGTGGGGATAGACACGCAACAATATAAAAGCGTCCTCAAATTCAGTCAGCTTGAAAGCTTCACATGTTACGGTCAGGCCTGCTCTACATAGTAGTTGCATTTCAGTGAATTTGAAAGTTAGCGCTAATAGAAATGAAAACGTTAATGTCCTCTTTCATATGTGATTTCCTCATTCTTACTCCTAAGACAAGCAGTGGAAGATTGTACTGTGAATTTGTGTATTTCAGTGAAATTTTCCCATAGGTAGTAAATATTGAAATATAAAATTTTGTGACACCCACATTTTAAGATGTCAAAGCCAACTCACCTAAGTGATGCTCAAAAACATAAATTAAAACGAGAAGGTGAGTGTTCCATTCAAAAGAATGAGAAATTATTCACAAGTTTTTTTCAAGCAAAACCCAGTTTGCCAGCGAAGAGTTTCAGCTTGTCTTCGGGAGAAAGACATCTTATTGCTAGTGACACTGAAGAGGTATGCAAGGATGTGGGTAATGCAGTTTGGTGATGCACATAGTTTAATGATAGGTGGTTCTAGTATTATTACCAGTGAGAAAGATTTAGTGGTAGAGAGTGAAGAATTTTCAGAGGCAGAGTGTTCTTTAGATAAATCAACTTGCCAGTATCCTTCAGATCGAGGAAATTTTTCTCAAGCTATTGATGATCCCAAAATTTAAAAAATGATTTTGAGGTATGGATCTTGTAAACCGAATGGGCCTTTTCCGAAAGACAAGAAGCAGAATAGATCTTTCAGTGTAGATTATTATTATGAAACAACTCATACAGGGCAAAAAATATTGAGAGTTTGGTTGTATTATTCTCCAAAATTGGACTGTCCATACTGTGAACCGTGTTGGCTTTTTGCTGATAGAAATACAAAGAGCATTAATTCAGTGTGGTATAAAGGCATGAGACTGGAAAGGACTTTCAAAAAAAATTAGTGAACATAAAATTGCAGCAGTACATTTACATGCCTGTGTTACCTACGAAATTTGGCGACAAGGAAAAGATGTTATTTCCGGATTAGATATCGAACTTGAAAAAAGAATCAGCATTTGGAAGAAAGTCCTTCGTCGTGTAGTTGATGTAACATTGACCCTTGCAATGTGCGGTAGCGCTTTTAGGGGACACAGAGAGAAAATAGGTCAAATAGGAAGCGGAAATTTTTTGTCTATCATTCAGCTTTTATCGAAATATGATCCTGTATTACAGCAACTCTTGCAAAAAGATGACTGTCACGTGACATACCTTAGTCATTCTATTCAAAATGAAATTACTGAATTACTTTCCAAGGAGGTACAAAACGAAATACTGAATGAAATTAAATCAGCTCCTTTTCATTCAGTGATAATAGATACGACTCAAGATATCTCTAGAACCAATCAGTTAAGTAAAATATTCAGATATGTAACTGTAGTAGTTGATGAAAACAACAGAGCCAAAGAAGTAAAAGTTTGGGAATCATTTTTAGGTTTTCATGAAGTAAAAGATCAATCTGCCTCTGGATTAGAAAGTATAACTGTAAATACGATTGAAAAAAGTGATCTTAGTCTGACTAAATGTCGAGGTCAAGCATATGATGGTGCCCAAAATATGAGTGGAATTTATAATGGTGTTCAGCAACGAATTAGAGAAAAACAGCCAACTGCTTGTTACACACACTGTGCAGCTCATAACTTGAACCTTGTGATTAGAGATGCAGTTGAGGGTGTTCTGGAAACGAAAAAATTTTACTTATGCTTTTTTCGGCAATAGCATCAAACGTTGGGAAATGCTTACTTCATTTCAACAGAGTAGCAGACAAAAGCAAACTTTAAAAAAACTATTTCCCATGCATTGGTCATCGCATCACAATGCTTTAATAATGCTCAGGTATCGTTTTTCGGACATTTTGAAGTGCCTCTCTAAAATAATCTTGACATCTGTAAAGAAAGATGAACGCGAAGAAGCAGAAAATCTCAAAATTAAACTGGAAAATTTTCGATTTGTTTTTCTATTAGTTCTTCACAGAAAAGTTTTAGAAATTATCAACTCTGTGTCTCAGTTGCTGCAATCAGATGATGCAGATCTTATGAAAAGCACCGAGCTTCTAGAGAACGCACAACATGAGCTAGTTTCTTATAGAGGACAGTTTGAGGACGCTAAATCCTCAGCAAAAATGCTAGCTGAAGGTTGGGGCATAGAACCACATTTTATTGAAAATAGATCGTGCCGTAAAGGTACCATTGCTGCATGTGAAGTTGAAGTATTAACACTAGGCTTACCGAAGCGGTCATTTTGACGGTTTCACGTTTTCTTTTCTCTGTTATGTTATTCAGATGATCGACAGGTTCATGCAATTTAGTGACTTTTACTCATTTTTGGTCTAGTTTCAAATAATACGAAGGAAAGTTTTTTCGGTGTTTTATGTAGAGGAACTAAATACGCGTACGTACACTTACCGAACCGTCAATTTGACCGCTGCCTTCTATTGACTTATTCTTTGATGTTTTTCAGTATTTCTGTGTCATTGGTGCACAATTAACGGCATCATATCCCTTTTCAGTATTTATGAAGATTATTTGAAGTTTTATTTTTAATATTCTCTATACATTTTGCTATTTCCACTTGGGAGTTCTCCGCATGTGGACAATATAATTGCTTAGGAAGGAGCGATTGTACGTGCATACGAGGGATCATGAAAGAGAAAAGGAGGGTGGGAAAGAAAAGTTTAAGGTGCAGATAAGGGAAAGAGAAAGCGAGGGACAGACGCGAGGGCGAGAGAGAGAAAAGGCGAGAGAAGCATTTCGGTGCCAGAATGCTGGAGGGGGTTGGGCTGCATACAAAGTACATACATATACTTGACGGTGGTTGACCGTAAGTTTGAATATTTAGTCTTTATTATGTTTTAGTATTTTGTATAAATTGTACTTATTTCCAGTTGTGAGTTCTCGACGAGTTGACAATATTATTGCAATACATCTAAGTGCCAGGAATGCGCAGTGAGAGAGGCAGACTCGACGAAGGTCGACTGTAAGTCTGAAGTTCGTCACACTGTTTGTGTACAGTGTCAGAGCTCAAGACCGTTTCTTCTGTAAGAGTGCACAATATGAAGCGGAGAATGAACATTACTGATGACGAAATCCTTCAGCGCCTACAAAACATATCTCCTACACAATCAGAGGAAGAAGAATCAGGTGTGTCGGAAAGCGACGATAGTGATAGTGATTATGTGCTCCCTCCTGGTGGCATTCGATCAGATTCAAGCAGTGGAGACGAGAAAGACCAGAGAAATATTATATCTGGCGGTTTGTCTCATTTGGCTGTTACATCGGATGTTGGTGGAAGCCAAAGGTGCAAAAGAAAGTGCAGTAAATCTTTTTTATTCATATATAGATTTTTCAGCTAATGATAAGATATTTTTGTCAAATAATCCAGAGGGAGAGGATAATGCCGAATGCTTAGAAAAGCAAGCAAAATCCCGTGGTGGGCACAGTCGCGGATGTGGGCACGAGCGGCAACCTGCAAAACAGCGAGGATGAGCCAAACCCAGAAAGACCTGCAGTTAGAGACCAGGAGCAAGCTGCGGATGGTACTATGTGGACACATATTGCTTCGGGGAATCTATCAGGAAGGCGAGGGGATCAGAATGTCCTCAGGGAAGTTTCAGGACCTACAAGCCATGCAAGGAATCGCATCAAAGATGGATCTCCGGCCAGTGCTTGGCGTCTTTTCATTGATGAAAGAGTTTTGTGCCACATCAAAAAATGTACAGAATTAGAGGCCCGAAATATATTGAAAGATTCCACCTGGTCCTTATCATTGGAAGAATTGGATGCTTTTATCGCAATTATTTATGCTTGCGGAGTGTATAGAGCCACCTCCCTTCATATTCTTGAACTTTGGTCTCGTGAGTGGGGGGCCTCCATTTTTCACACAGACCATGTTGAAAACCTTATTTTTTTCCATTGATAATTTTTTTGCCATGCAAGGGAGCATTAGGACATTTGATGAGCATGAAAAAGAGATACAAATGAATGGTGATGTTACCTGTTCTACAGAAAAATTGTCCATTGATAAAGGTTATTTTTGTAATATACCTTACGTATGGTCATTGTAATTACCAACAGTTCCTGGAAGAAATACTTATTCGACCTAAGCATAACAATTATATTGCAAGAAATTGCAAGGCGATTTTTCCTTCTCAGTAATGGAACCGTCAAAATGACCGCCGCGGTAAGGCGAGGGGGGTGAGGAAACACGGTAAGCCTAGTGTTAAAGAATACAGAGTTTCACTTCAAAGTATCTGTATTTTATGTAACATTGGACATCGTAATTAATCAAATACAGAATAGATTTAAGTCAATGAAAGATATATCGAGTAGATTTTAAATATTATCCCCTACAATACTGGTTATCATCGCTGTTGAGGAATTACACAAGAATGCGAAGGAATTATGGTCTGTTTATCCCGCTGATCTTTCCCCTCAGTTCCCAGAACAGATGCAGTTTTTTTAGAATGGCACTGAGATCGGCTATACAAAAACAAAGTAGTGTTAGAGACCTTGCTAATCTGCTAATGGTCGAGAACAATGCAATAGCTTCCAGTCTTCCAGATGTGTGTACCTCCTTCATGCTCTTTTTGACATTGCCAGTCTCCCCTGCAAGTGTTGAGAGATCATTCTCAAAGTTAAAATTAATAAAAAACTATTTACGGAACTCCATGAGTCAGACAAGACTAAGCAGCCTCGCAATTTTGAGCATTGAGAATGAACGAGCATCCAAGCTGAATGTTGATGACGTCATAGAGGTCCTTGGAAGGGGGGCCC
This sequence comes from Uropetala carovei, assembly GCA_036926305.1. Lineage (NCBI taxonomy): Eukaryota > Metazoa > Arthropoda > Insecta > Odonata > Petaluridae > Uropetala > Uropetala carovei. The sequence goes on from JAXCHB010000022.1 coordinate 352,162, forward strand.
AGAATGGTTCCGCTACGCCACTGATTAAGATGGACTTCTTGAGAAATGTGCAAGAGTAAGCATAAGTCAATAATGACAATTATTATAAACACAGTAAGTCCTCGATTTAAGTCGTCCCAATTTACATCGTTTTGATATAATGCCATTGCCAAAAATTCCCACCGTCACCACAACACTAAATTGTGCTGCTTTGCTGCTGCAGTAACTTGTTACAGTGACGCGTATCTATGCAATTTCCTTAATGTAGCTAAATCTATCCTCAAATATTACTAAATGGATTCTCTATAATAAAAAATTATACAAAAACATAGTGATGGAAGGATTAAAAATAAATTTTTGTTGAAAATTAATTCAGAATGTTTTTACGACTTATTGTATGAAAGACAGCTAGTGGCTACATCATATTTGTCAAGTTACCTCTCCTGTCCTCGCACACTATTGGCTTGTTTAACGTGAAGGTTGTTACTTTATTTCTACCACAACTTCTCTCTAACTTTCTGCTATTTTGATTTAATGGCATTTCATGCTGTTTTAAATGACAATTTCATGTAAACATTTATCAAATTTATCTGATGAGAAAAATAGTTTTGCATGATATCTTGATATTCACAAGTGAAGTAAGTATGTTTTTATCCTTAACATTGTTGCTTATATCTAAAAGCAATGTCGATTGAAGTGTAGGAGCAGGTAAATGCGAAGGAGAAGGAGGAATTATATTTGGGTAAACAGACATGCCCAAATTCGTGCCCCTGCCTCTCAGTATAAGAGGTACCATCATAGAAGAAATGTATCTCTTCTCTGATGACACCTACAAAGTCATCTAATTTGTAACATCAAACAGATCGGGACATGTGTTGAGTCAGAGAGTTTTTCTCCCCATTAGCATCATTTGTTTTGTCAAGGCAGCTCAAAGGCCTGCCCATTTTTTAGTGTTGAGAGTATTCTGATGTAATTACGGTCAATTTTTTTAATTTGTTAAATTGCACACAACCCTTAAATATGGTTGAAAAATGTGGAAAAAGCTCTTCAGGGAAGAGATCTTGTAAATCTATCAATTTGGAGGTTAAATTAGAGGTGTTATGAAGCTGGAAAGCAGGGTCATGAAAATCAGGTTTCGTTATGTGTTGTTTCACTTTCCCAGGAATGCATCGTCGATGTAAATTGAGGACTTGCTGTATCAATAAATTCTGTAGCAGAGCTAAATCTTTATGCTGATTACATTATCTGTTACTATAATATGACTGATACACAGAGAACACCATTGATAGTTTCCTAAACAACGTATTTTGTTTAGAAATAACAACAACACCATAAGGGTTATGTTTGAACATTGCTGTCTGTTGTAGATTGAGAAATTATGTTAAATGCTACCAAACGCCACCTTAACTTCCGATTCCTTGCATTTGGATATTACTATTTTTATAGAATGCAGAAAAACTCTTACTCTTAATTGCATATCTTTATAGCCTGATACCTTGACTGTGATTAATAAAAAACGGAATTCCAACCTCACACAATCTCTTGCATAAAATGTCACAAGGTTTCTCAATCTTACCCTTAGGTTATAATTCCAATTTGATATGGCAAAAAATGATCCTTTAATGCTACCAAACCATATATGACATGATAATAACAGCCAAATTAATTATGACAAATCTTAAAATCACATACTCAAGGCATGTAAAGGAACTGCAGAAAGAATCATATGCAAATACAGTTGAAACTATTAATTTATTCAAAATGTACCAACCTGCTCCACTTCGTTGTGTGTTCATAGGATCAATGCAACTCCATTCATCATTTTCTGGATGGTAACATTCTGCACTGGCAAGACGTCGTGAGCCATCAAAACCTCCCACGGCATACAGCAATCTATTTACAACAGCCACTCCAACTCCTAGCCTTTGCACTCTCATAGGGCTAACTGCTTGCCACCTATCCTCATCAGGATCATACCTGGTGTGCCAATTAGCAATGATTTATACAATAATTAAAACAACTGAAGTAATGCACAGATTATTTTGAAAATTGTTTAGACCTCACTGATGAAGGTACCTGGAGCACATAAACCAACCCAACAGTAAAATGAAGAGCAAAAATATCCATGCCCAAGACAGAAACTCTACAGCTCCAGTATTGGGAGGAAGAAATTATATCTACATAGGCCCAATGAGAGGGTGGGGATACCGGGACAAAATCTACGGGGCTTCAGAAGAGGGAAGATATCCTTCTCCAGGGCTTGGGTCAGCCCTTGGCAGCTCTATAACTATGCACCTATTATGGTTATCCTATCATTATGTGCTTTTTCATAGATATATGTTAGTCTTACTAAAAACTGAGTATGCATTTCCATTAATGTCACAGCTTGAAAATAAAAAAATCTCAAGTAGAGAAGCTGATCATTCATGCAAAAAAATAATGCAGAAACATCCAAAAACATATGGGCAACAGCTTTGCAATAACAATGTAATCAAGATGGCAATACTTACTAAGAAACACTCAAAACACTTGATGAATTATTAACAAATACAGTGAAAGGTTCACGTTTCATAGAATACACTTACAGTCATAGTAATTATAAGAAAAACACTGCCATCTACCTTTCTACACTAGCATGAAATTCACTTCCAGCAGAGCCACCAACAGCATATAGGAGACCATCCATAACAGCAACACCAACTCTATTACGAGCAACTGACATAGGGCTGTTAAGAGAAAAAGAAATATTTACGATATAAATCATGCATATAATTATAAATTTTTTAACGTTAAAGATCCAAAAAACATCTTAATTTCGATGGTAAGAAAACTGCTGGGAATTCACAACAGTTAATTTACCTGCAAGCAGACCATGAATCAGTGGCTGGAGAGTAACGATCCACCCAATCTGAATCATGATTAGCACCAGGTGAGTTATTCCGTCCTCCGACCGCATAAAATGCACCCTTGAGAAATGCTCCACCGAGTCCAGAACGTGGCACAGGTAACCTAGCTAGAGTCCTCCACCGTCCATCTTCTGCACTGAACCCCTCAAAAGCATCTAAACTATGACGTAAATATCCTCCAGCTAAGTATATCACCCGAGGTGTTGTAGGTGTTCGTTCCCTCACACACGGTCTTTTATGAAGAGTAAGGTCCTTTAGTGGAAAAAATAACATAGGATTAATAATTACAACTAAAAACAAGTTTTATCTTTCAATTTTGATGATTAAAAATCATAAGTTAAAAAGTAAAGATATACTGGTTTCTACCTTGAATATTCGTGCCAAGTATTCTCTGCATGATGGGAGTCGTTTTAATACTTCGCAGTTCCGCATTTGGTCCTTTAGGAATGAAGGAGTGAGGTACTGACATCTAACTGCACATAATATATGTTCCATCTTCGGGGTACGCTCTTCTTCAGAATATTTCACCCACTTCAAGACAGCATTATAAACTTCCCTCTCTTCCTGTACATTAAGTTCATCTCGTTTTATAAGTGCAACCAGTTGGCAAGCAGACAACTGAAGAAACTCTTCCTCCTGACAGATCTGAAAAAGTAACATACTTATAATAATTGTAAGCAGATAAACATACATTACAAGACAATATTAGTTGGCTCCCCTTTCTCCAAAAAAAAAGTTAGGATTTTACCAACAATGATATTACAGTATTTATAGCCCACGACAAGAAAAAAAATCATGATTATTTTTGGCGAAGAGTATCTCAGCTACCATAAGAAACCAGAAAATACAGTCTGATACTAAACAAAATCTAATTTAAATGACATTTTTTTCATTTAATCTAGTGGCATCATCAAAGTAAGCAAATTTTAGATCTGAATTGATAAATCACATAGATCCAATGGCCATAAAAAGTTGAATATCCAGATATGTATTTTCTCTGCAAAGTGGCAATTTTCTGATAGTACGTAGATTTAAAAAAAACTTCTTTCATCCAAAACTTAACGTGCAAGAAAAATAACTACAAAACATGCTAACATAATAGCTTAGAATAATTAAAGTGTTATGCACATAAATATTACATAAAGATGAATTGCTCATAATAAGAGATTCATAAAATTTGCTTGTTTCATCCACATAAAATCACTAATATTTAAAATATTTATCTCAATAAATACTAATGCTTCAAATTTTAAAATATTGTGTGAAATAGAAAATAAAAGCAGCTGATGATGAACTGTATAAGATGCAACGATATGTTACTGTTTCTGCACTTATTCAGCTATTACCTGTGTGAAATGTTGCTCAATAAATTGATTAGCTTTTCTATAAAGTTCATGACATCCATGTTGTTGAGCAAAATTACCAATACCAATAGCATTTGAGGGATCTAGTTGCCGTTCCAAAAAGGCTGAACAAGCTTCTATTACGTGAGTCACCTATGAAACAGAAAATAGAAATTCGTGAACACACACAAAGTACATACATAGAAAAATGTTAATTTATAATGACACAAATGAAAAATGTGATATCTTACGCAAAAATGAATGGTCTCAATGTTAATTAAAGCATCACCAGATTCTAAGAAGGAACAAAGCTAGCTAAGGAATTATGCTGTTTTACATCAAAATGAGTCTCATAATTAACAAAAAATGCACATTACCTGGAACATAGTTGCTGCAGGAAGAAGTTGACAGACTGTGACATCAGTAACCTTTATAGTGCCAGTGTACATAAAGTAAATGAGATGAGCCATAGTTGATGGACACACTGCCTGAAGCTTAACCCTCTTCATCTCACATTCTCTAAGCCCTCCAGTGAACATAGCCTAAGAGTTAAACAAGAATTGGATATTTTTTATGTTGAAATGCGCAAATAATTGTAACAATACACTGAAATTAAAACTTCCAATATAGAAAATTAAAATTTGAAAGGATAAATTACATGTAACCATACATATTAGAGCAACATTAAAAATACCACAAAGATATGCACTAGAAAAAACATTTGAGCTGAAAGGAAGCAGAAGTTGCGCTGAACTTTTGAATTTAAAAAGCCTATCCTCTGATACATAAATAAAGAAATATTTACAAGTATTTATTCAGGGACAAACACTTTTTGTTTGATTCTGTCAACATTATCTTTCCTGAGGGCAAAATTAACAAGAAAAACTGAGAGATTGAGAAATCAATTAAAGTCAGATCTCTTTAAGAGATCATGTTTCAGTGGCATTGATTATATAAATTCCAATGATTTTTCAATTTTAACAAATGATATAAGGAGCATCTGAAACAAATTCAAGGTCTTATTACCTTAAAGTATGGAGATGCAGCTGCTAACACCACCTTGTGTGCATGAAATAATTCTGTTCCTACTTCAAGGATTACATCTGTAAGCATGTGGTGGCTGCGCATCATGAACATCATCTGTTTAAAAGAAAAAATACATTACATGGGTTATACATATATTTATGTACTAGCAAATGTACCAGGTGTTGCTCAGGATTTTAAATCAAGACAAAAAATTTGAAGAAGATTTGAGAATAAAAGAATTTAAACCAAGTTAATTTATATTGTAATGCTTGTTGTATACAATATTCTTGTCTTCTCATCCTTTGCCCAAATAAATAAATTTTTCCCACATCCTACACTAAACGTAGCTACATATAATTAATTGACCATGGGCAAAGCAGTCGTTTGACAAATCGACACCTGCAACTTTAAAAGACTGCCCTTGTGCTTTGTTGATTGTTGTGGCAAAGGCAAGCCGGATTGGAAATTGCAGTCTTTTAAACAATCGTTAATATCAACGGTATTCGAGGTATAAAAACATCTTGGCCTTTTGCAATTCTTGTTAAAATAATAGCCTCAATTGTGTATGGTCTCAATTTTTAACTGATTGGCCATTTCAGGTAAAAAAGTATTCCATTCATCTATATTAGGTAGAAGGTTTCATTATATGAAATTTGGTATCTGTAAGTAGTCGCAGTATATAACTTTATTCTGCACAAATAAATTCTTCAAAATGCATAGAAGACATATGGTAACATTTTCATTTTAAATAAACTTCTAAAGGAATGTTGTAATTAAGAATATCTATGCCCGTCATTTTGTAATGAAACCTGCAAATAAAATTTCTGGTAGTATCAGTATTACATTTTGTTTAATTTAAAAATTGAGGATATGACCCTTGAAATTCTACGGGAAGATTTTAAATGAACTACAAAAGCAGTACATGACAGACATATTTGGTCATTAACTTTCCTTGATCCAATTACCTAGGGACATGATTAGAAATGAAGCAATATATTATTTGTGGGATCTGGTATCCATGTCTTTGTATTGAAATATGAGCGAGTAGTACCAGGCATTAATCAAACAAAAGTCTGAAGTTCATATATTCAGTCAATGCACTGAAATATAATATGCTAAAATTGAAGCCTCGATTGTATAATTACGATGATTCCTTTTAAAAGGTTACATTTTCAGTAGTGATAAAATAAAATTTTTTTTGCAGCTGACGAATCTAATTCTTTAGATGTAGATGAACTTCTAATGTAATGCAAAAGGCCATCCACGTTCAGAAAAAATGAGAAGCAAATGAATTAAGTAAATTTCGTGTTATTTGTCGATTTGTTTAAAATCACATTGAATTTGAGTGATATATTTGAAAGTCAACAATGCAGGTTGCCATGGAGAACTCACAAAATGGCGATAAAATCGCCTGAAATTAGAAAATAAACAATTTTTGAGCAATTTCAAATTCAAAGCAAAATTCTACCATATGAATATGAAAATTTATTCAATTCCCCATAGGATGGTAGAAACTTCGCATTGATGGCCTGATTATATCACCTCTTAAAATGCTAATGAAAAAAGTCCTGCACTTGGAATTCTAGGCATTCCCATGTTATTCTAATGGAAAACAAAAATAACTATAAATAATTATTTAAACTATAAATAATTATTTATGCCGGTGTTAAAAGTAATGCATTAAGATAGTTTAAGCAGCAGGATTTTTTATGAAAAATTTTGTAACTGCAGGTAATCACAAAGTATGACGTTATACGTGGTTCTCAACTGGTGTGCTGCGGCACATTAGTGTGCCACGAGTAAGGGACTAGTGTGCCGCACACTCCGAAGATATTTAATTTTTTAAATTATGTATGTATTTAATGTACAATAAAATTATACAATTATTGCTTTACCAATCGTAACAATCAAATATAACTGTGACTTTTACTTGTTCTACTAGTTTTTATCTTTAAAAATGAGTATTTACACAGTGAAATTAATTAGGGGTGGTTTGGTGTGCAGCGATGTTCTTAAGCATGCGTGAAAGTGTGCCATGGAGCAAAAAAGGTTGAGAAGCACTGCTTTATATAGAACAAACACACTCTTTAAAATATTTATGTAGAGGCAAGTAATTGAAGGCTGGACATAAAGTCATCAGAACAATTATTTTTAAAAGAAGATGGTTACTGAGTAGAAGAAGTAATAACCCAATAAATGAGTAAAGAAAGTAACATGATATGATTATATGATCAAAATATGTATTGAATTTACTTAAGAAAAACTCATAGATGTACATTTTAAAAGTACATTATAATGAATATGATAAGAAAGAAAAATATGAAATCATAAAATTAAAATTGATCATTTCCATGCTTGACTAATATTAAATTAAATCTTAACTATGTAATCCAAAAATGATACAACATGATATGAATCTTTAATATTAAAAGCCATTTTGAAATTTAAAAAAACAAAAACCTACTAAAAACTTTGGATATAATCACAGCCTGCTTACTTTGCATCACTTTCCTTGACTAATATGATAGGACATATTTATTGGAAGATGGGTAAATAATTATAGAAATCTCTACATAAAAATATGCAGAAAGAAACCAGAATGAATACATGAATAACCATAACAAAAATTCGATATAATTAATTAGATTAATTAATAATTAAACATACTACATGAATTGGCTATTCATTCATCTACAACTGAATCAAACCACGATGTGGTTTCATATAGATTGCAATGAAAACTAAGAGGTTGCCCAACCCAACACATGACTATCTTTACAGGAAGGCAGCTATGCTGTGTACTACACAGTGTGGCAAGAAAGTAATAAGACTGGAATAAAATAAAAATATCCAGTATGAGTATAGTTCCGCGACAGGCTGCTAGAGACACACTGAAGTGTGACGTTGGCAGTCCCGCTAGCCATGACCAGATGGGATCGTGTTGCCGTTTCGTATGGACATGTTTTGAGCATCGTGTATTACTGCGCCGTCAGAAACTCCAAAATGGAACAACATGTCAACATCAAATTTTGTGTAATGCTGAGGAAAAACCCAACTGAAACACATGAAATGTTATGAACAGCTTATGGGGATAAAGCTCTGTCCCAAACAAACAAACATTTCGATGGTTTAAGCATTTTCAAGAGGGAAGAGAGGATGTGGAAGATGACCCTCACAGTGGACGACCAAAAACGACCTCCAACCCAGAATTGGTGGACAAAGTGCGCAATTTATTTGCAAGAGACCGCCGATTGACATTCAGAATGATGACAAGTGAACTAAATGTGAATAAGGAATCGATTAGGACCACAATTACCACAGACTTTTGATTGGCGGCTTTTGCATGACAACGAGCATGCTCACACAGCGATAAACGTAAGAACATTCCTAGCCAAAAATGAGGTTGCAGTGCTCAATCAACCCCCATATTCCCCTGACCTGGCTCCAGCAGACTTTTTTCTGTTTCCCAAATTGAAATCGAAATGTCGTCGATTTTACACGAACGTTGACATTCAGAAGAACGTGACTGCAGAATTTAATACTATCACAGCAGACGAGTTTTCCAAGTCTTTCCAAAGTTTATATGAATGCCGTAATAAGTGTATTCGGTCCCTTTGGGACTATTTTGAGGGAAATGGAATAAACATGTCACCCTATGCATCGTTGCTTTTTATTATACTTCAGTCTCATTACTTTGTTGCCACACTGTGTATGGTGTCCTAGGTAACGGATGGTTAGAGTATCTGTCGACAGTTAGTAAGGTTGTGGGTTCCAATCCTGCCTAGGACATGGATGTTTGTGTTCGTCAGGTTTATATGGAAGAATGGACATTAATGTCTAAAATACTGACCTAATAAAGATGGCTTATTATTATTATGGTTCAGTGCCAGTCATGTTTTAAATTGAATCCTTTCAAGCCTTATGTACACAATTGTGTACATGATATTATTTCCATTATTTTGTGAAAAAATGTACTAAACAATATTTCTAACTCATTGTACGTGATTATGTATATTTTCTATATGTCTACCTAAGGGATTATTATAGCAATTTAACGCTTGCAAGTTTAAGTATTCGTCAAAACAAAGAAGATAGTAGATATTGCAAGATATAATTCAGATCTGAAAGGGTTAATAATGAATCAGTGAAAACCATTAAGTTTTGTAGCACATTTTTATCCCTTTCAATAAACGTTAAAAATAATATTAGCCATTATTCAACAATATCAACAGTATTCTGTCACCTGACTGGTACGCAATTATATATTAAATAAATTTCTCCTTATTTTCCTGTTCTCCCTCACTTCCTTCAATTCTTTGAAACTATTACCTATTGAGTCATCTATTAGGTGAAATCTTTTTCCTTTCTCTTTTACCTTCGAGTTTTCCTTCAATCACATCCTTAACCCTGGAGTCTTTCTTCAGGAAATGCCCAATCGAGTTCGTCTTCCTCTTTCTAATCATTTTTATATATGATCTCTTCTCTACCATTCTTCTGAATAATTAATTTTTTGCTCTATCCGCACATTTTATTTTCAGCACTTCTCCATGTCCGTATTTTGCAACTTTTCAAGTGCTACATATAATTTTTCCAAAGCGTCAGTCCTTCCTCTAGATGTACTTTTTGATATTCTTCTATATTTATGCAACCCATTAACCGCCTAGCTTTCTTCTTTGAGCGGATTAATACGTACACCAGACGCGACTTGGATGAAATAAGTAACAACATTATTTCACGGGTGGTGGGCGAAGACTATTCTCGCCTCGGGTTCCGCGAAAGCTAGATACGAACGTGACCTCACAGCATTATTCTCTCAGCGTTGGAATAGGGGGACATAAACCTATTATTATCTCATGACTTGGAAACGGAAACGTGCGCGCGAAAAATCTTTATTTTTTTTAATATGTCAAAAAATAGGAAATCCCTAAGGATGGCAATAAATGAGAACCTATTGGATTTACAGTTTTCGCAATGTTACCGTATTTTTCGAATGCGATAACGATTAAAAAATCTGACTAAAGAGCTTACTCTGACAATGAGAGAGGGGTCCGAATTTTCTTCACCCAAGGATATTTTACCATTCTTCTTATCTTATTTCATTATCTCTTATAATTATCGTGTGCCCTCATCAGCGACGCCATAGAATTGTTGTCGGGCAATTAGGATCGCCGTATCTGGGTCGCAGTTGAATAACCGTGTTGCTAAATCGCGAGGATTAGAAGCCACGTTTGGTTTTTTTCTGCAAGCAACTCAAATTTTTATGGGGTTAAAAACGTAATGCAACGCTCGTAGCGTTACTTAACCACGAAATTACGCGGAATGAAAGGGTAACCCATCTCCGTGAAAAGGCGACTGACGCACTTACGATAAGTTTTTAACTATTTCGCCAAATGCGAAGAACTTTTGAACAATTTCGATTTTATTGGACGCCGATATCGCGTAAAAAATGAAATTTTTTTATGGCGTGAGAAGTCGTCCCATAACTATCCGCCTACGACAGCGTCAGACGAACCTGAATATTTTTTTCACAAGGCTGCGTATATTTCAATGCAAACCAGTTTAGGCCGTTCAAATTGCCTTTATCGAATCTGAGTATTTTTTGAGACTGTTTAACACTTCAAAGCTAAAGATAAGATCCATGAAAAATGTTTTAACCTTGAAAACCGCGAAAGTAGCTGACAAGCGAAAGTTACGAATTTCGTTTGGAAATTCTTCCGATAGACAATATTTTTAAAATTTAAATAGGTACCTTTTTAATACCAAAGTCTGCTGACAAGATAAAGATGATAGAGATATTTTACTCGAAAATGTGTTTTAAATAATGCATAAAAATATCGACACTATAGGATGGACTGTTTACGTAATAAGCGATATGTCACGAGAAAATTTGCATATTTCTATTTTCATGCATAAATAAAGCTTTTTCCAAATATAATCTTACCACTAAATAAAACAAATCATGACATTCGTTCATAAATTACCACCGCGATTTCAACATAAAAACTTCATTTATTTGCCCATAAAATGTTTATTACCTCTGCAATTGCCAACTTGCTCTCTAAATCTTTCGCAATCATTATACTAGCACTTTTTTTCGTTCAGCAATCTCGCTAAGAAATATAATTCTATGTATAACGCCGTTTCTACGTAAATGAAGTATATAATTAGTAAACGGCACCAGTTAAAGTTACATTGGGACAATTAGTCACGCTTTAAAAATACATAGTCCAACTGCAATGACTCAAAAGAGATAACAAATATTATTAGTGCGACACACAAATCCAACTCATAGAGCTTAAAGTAAAACGTACAAGGATACTAGCAAAATAACTTCAAGCAATATAAAATTCGAATTTATTTAGTAAAAAAATCACGGAATCGATACCGTATTGATCAGCTTTCGCAAACCTTTGAATCGAATGGATCAAGATAAAGTTTGATTCGCGTTAATTCATATGACAAACCACCGCAGACGTAACGCCGAATAAAATTCAAACGATGAGATTTCTGCAAAGAGAAAGTGCTGAAATCTAGGTCCTGCCTGCGAGAGGCATCATCAAAAACGATTGGATTTCCCAACGGAACAGAAGAACACCACAACGATTCCCCCCCGGCTCGATGAGAGAATTCCAAAAATGTCCGCAATAAATGCGAAAAATAAGCTACAGCGTGACGACGCGTAATTTATTAAAATAAAAATAAAACGACTCCGTCGCGCGAACCTAGATATGACCGAAGTCGCCCTTATCTGCAATTCCGAACAAAAAGAAAGCGGCCCATAATGATGACCGATGCAACGAGGTCCCCGCCGCTTTCCTCCAATGGTTTCGGACTGTGGCGAAGGCGTGACCGCCGAAGACACGAGATGCGACGCGGAAGCGCGAAAATTTCCTCCTCCTTCCCGACCCACCAAAAAACTCCTCTCCCTTCCCGAAGATATTTTCGTCCCGATATGAAAAATAAGAACGGAAATCGGCGAGGAGAAACGAGAGGAGGAGGAGGGGGGAGAAAGCTCCTCTCTTTCCCAGGTAGGGAGGTAATGGAAATGGAGAGTCACCGCCGTTTATCGCATGCCGCCGCGTTCAAATGGCAAAAAGGCTGCGGAAGGAAAAAAGCCTTGGGGATTATAATCGATGAGTCACGGTGACGGCGGAGATACGACACGAGGAAAATGAGACTTGGCTGAAAGCTGTGTGCAGTAGCAAAGAGGGCGAAGATCAAACGTTTTACGTCAGATATCCGCTCTTAATTACAAACCGACTCTCGACACGAAAGAATCTCTTTGTCGGATGGAGATGGGTGGGGAATTTTCTCGACTGCGCCGAGAGAAAGATTTGGATAATCCGCTCCGCGCAAATCGTCTTTTTTTTTCTTTCGTCCTTCTTGCAAAACGAACCGAATGATTAAACGGGCGAAATTTAACAATGAACTCGGTTACGGGTTTACGCAAATGAAACGCGCAAGGAAACCAAAATGCGATTCCGACTCCGCGAGCGAATCCGTTAAATGCCTATCCAGCGAATACCAATTTATTTCGGTCTGATTAACGCGATGCATGTGCCAGTAAAAGCATGGCACCCAAACCAGATGCTTTCTCACAGTTTTTTTACCACAATGTAGGAAGCCAATGATATAATTTTCGAGCAATTTTATGAATTTATCGAAGCGTTTACACGTATATTGTAAATGAATCAATCTGTGACGCAAGCAAAATTGAAGCCGTTTCACTTAAAATGCCAAAGAAGATTCAAAATAGCCAGTGGAGGTAAAAGTCACTTCCGGTCAAACAAAACGCCACTTCCGTCACGTACTACGAACGTTATCAACGAGACACGACTAATTTCCTCGAATGCTATAAATGACTCCCTTCGCGCGTTTTACTACATAAATTATCCACATAAAGGGCACCGTCACTTAACGTAAAAAATTAATTCGTTACCTTCTCAAAAAACAAAAAACAAGAGTAATCTTTTTAATAATTACGTGCGTCGCGCTCGTAATTATCAAAATGATTATCTTCGGGTAAACGAGGTTTCATCCGCATACAACCAGCAAGAGCCGGAAAAGGAGCCTTTTAAGATGAAACGTGTAAATAGTTTAGGCCGATTTAAAATTTACGAAAGATTAGACGTTTTTTCCGCCAACTCTGATCAAGTATTCAAAAAACAAGTCATCTTCTAAAAAAACGTGAAAACGCTTTCCGTATAAATTCAACAAGGATCGTTTCACGAACTAACACGTCAGCCATTGGTCAACCATCTCGCCTCACCTAGTTACAGCTCGGTTTTCCTACGATTTTTTCCGCAATCTGCTGAGTTAGACGCAGGAAGCGTGACTATGCAATAAAGATGACGATGTTTGAAGATAAGGAGGTTCGGTGCGTTTTCATCCGGACACAAACAGCCACATGAAAATGTTTTTTTATACGCAAAAGAATAGTCGACCTATGCAAAATTCTCCATTTGTATATTGAAAAAAAAATAATTTAACTATTTAATTAGTTATATGGATTTGACCCGATAGATGACAGAGATAAATCGGTAGCCATAAAGAAATTGAGTACTCTTGAAATGACTTTCAACTACAAAGTAACTGTTCTCGGCTGTAACCCACTGTTCTTACCGAAAATGAAATATCGATCTCATCTTACGGCAGGAATACAACTTATGTCCGAGGTACTTCCAATGACCATAAAGGGTTGGGAAAACTAGATTCTCATTTCGGTCAAAAACTCGTCTTCAGTGGTGATTCCCCGATTTCCGATTCTACAGATACAGCCAAATGGAGATCCGCATCTGGTTTTCCCAAACGCTTTGTGGCAATTGTTGGTATCTATCAGTGGCGGATTTAAGGAGGGTCGCCAAGAGCGTACCGGAAAATCTGGGAGCCCATCCGCAGCAAATAATACGGAGCTCCCTATGGACGCCTTCATCAGTACGGTTTGAATAATTGGGGGCCCCATAAATCCCGTCCGTCCCCCCGCATTGAGGGGGTTGCGGGGCCCATCAGTACGCCCCTGGGGGTCACACTTGGCGCGCGCCAGGGGCCCCTTGAGGTAAGGGGGCTCCAAGAAATGTTTTTATATATACACTCAGAATATTAATTACCTCTTTTTAAAAGTCATTAAGGAAATTTATTTTTTTGCACTGCGATACGTACTTAATCTATTAAAACGGGGAGTCAAATTAAGGGGTAGTCTTCAGGTGAGGTTTTGCTATATATTTAGATTGCAGGGCTCCCATTTGTTTAGCGCCAGGGGCCTCAAAATGTCTAAATCCGCCACTGCTATCTATCTATCGACAGTGGTTGATTTTAATGAGAACTACAAAAAAATGAACGGCAAAATAACACTGAGAAAGGTCCCGTAGCTAATGTACCGCGTGCCTCTTTAAGGTTGCCTCCGCGTTTAATCGACTATAAGACGACCCCCTTTTCAGTAGCTAATTTCGAGGAAAAATGTTTGACATTGCATTCTGAAGCAAATATATTAAACAAGACTTGGAATTAGTTTTTTATTAAAATCTCTAAAAATCGTCATCGCAATTTGCAGTGCAAAGATAACGGTGATTAAACCATGCTAGACTAGTCATAATCACTTTCACTATTATTTATCTCTTTGTTTGCGAACATAAAACAACAGCAAACCTGTGATTAAAAAAAACGAAAAAACTTCGTCTTACAGTCGGGTAAATGCGGTATAACAACTACTAAATCAGGTGACATCCCTAATTACAGAGATAAACACGAAAGCCTCCCTAATTTTTGTAATTGCAGAACAATCAATTTGAACAGTATTTTTTCCTTTGTCCCTCAGATACGGCGAAGACTACGAAAGCGAATAAATGGAAAAATGAACGAACAGAAGTACTCGAAAGAGCATATTTGTTTTTCCATCGGAAAAGTCGCTGCGTAACCGTTGATCGAAACGAATGAAAATCGGAATAAAACGCCATTTATCCTTGAAAAAGTGACTAAAAAAAACTACAACACAGAACGAGATATCTGGCTGAATGACAGACACGTTTGTCGCCAAACAGAGAACAAATTGTAAATACTTTCACGTCCTTCGTGTTTTCTTACGAAAAATCTTTCCATTGTCCCAACTTCTGCCTTTTGGAAACTTGGCCACGCTTCCAGCGTCAAGCGAGAATCTTTTACGGGACGCGAAATTCTTGAGGAAATTCGAAAAACGCTCTAATTGCCAACTCGCACGGTCGAAAACGCAGTTCGAGCGAGCGACTTCTCGGCGGTTTGGAAGAATGGAAAGCGGTCCCAGAGAGCGAATTTCGGATCCGAAAGCACGTGAAGTGCGGGGGAGAAAGCAATTTCTCAACTTATTTAACTATTTCTCTAAACTGAAGTTAACGCGGAGCGACTCTTAAAGATTATTTCGCCATTCAAAAGATCGATATAATTTCTGAGTAAATCAGGAGTGGGGAATCGCCGGGCGGATGCGGCATCTGAGAGCTGTTTGTTTTATTTTTCTAACTAATAAGCCTCTCGGATTATATTAAAAGGCACCTGAGAACGTTTTGTGCGGCCCGCGAAGCTGTAATCAACAAGAGATCCGTCAAATTTAACACAAATTTTTTGTCCAAATTATTATGATAATAAAACATTTGATATTAAAATTTGAATTCGATAAACCTTGTTTAAAATTGATTTTCACTTACATGATACCTCAGAATTTCTACATAACTTCCGATTTAAACTCTAACCCGGTCCGCAGAAGCATTGTCAACTTCCAATGCCCCCTCTCCCGAGGATTTTCTAGCACCAATGCGACCCACCATTGCATAAATCATTCGAATCTTTTTTTTAATGATCGGGATAAAATGGCAGATTTTTTTGCTCAAATAAATACTCTAAACCAGTCACTGCAAAATATTCTCACAGTTCAAGGCAAAGTTGCTAGCTTCCTTGGTAAGCTCCAGTTTTACCAACGTAGGGCTGAAGCTGGCGATGTATCCATGTGGTTTGAATTAGCCACTCTTCTTGACGAAACCAAAGAGAAATGTTCATTTACCGATGATATCAGTCAACACTTGCTCTCTTTGAAAGAAAATATTAGTCAATACTTTCCATATCTAGAACAGCGTGGTATGAATGCATGGATTTTAAGACCTTTCTCGGTGGAGGAAAGAGTACTTGAAGATGAGGATGTCAAAGCAAAAGTAGAATTCCTTGGCCTTCGAGAAGATAACACATTGAAAGCAGACTTTCAGGATTATGATCTGGCAGCCTTTTGGCAAAAAGTTGGTGGTGAATATCCAATTGACTCTGACAGAGTTCTCAAAATTCCATTTGCCGCAACGTATCGCTGTGAGGCTGGCTTTTCTACAATAATCAACGTTAAAACTAAGGCAAGGAACAGATTGGATCTTACTCATGACGTTCGATGAGCATTAGCTGTGACGGAACCTCGCATATCTATGCGTGGTTGATACTGCTCTGAAGTTCATTGGTATTTAATTTAATTTAATAATTGTTATAATAGTTTATAATAATAACTGAATTTAAATAAAATATGATATAAATAATTGACTATTAATTTTTCCTTTTATTCAGTTCAAGTATATTGCCTTTTAAAAACGGAGGGGGGGGGGTAATTTTAGTTTTGTTGTTTAGTTCAAGGGGTAACAGTCTCAAAAAGGTTAAGAACCACTGCTATAGAGAGACAGGGGTGTGCAGGTTTTTACCTGGAGGGCCGCATTCGCAGATGTTGGTGGTTTGGGGGGCCGTGTAAGAGGTCGCAAGCGCTCGAAAGATAAGATGTGATTTTAAAAACTAAAAGAAAGACTTGACCATTTTTAGCATAAAATTTCACCAGGTTTTATGGCTACAATCGTAATGAAAGTATACAAAATTGTCTGTGTTACGCATCACAGTCCACATCTTCATCAAATAAGGCCTCATAAAATTCTGTCGCGGGCCGTGGGTTGCACGCCACTGCTCTAGAGGTATTACTACGCCGCTTTCATTCTTATACGCAGCTTATTAGATGATGATGCAGAGGCCGTCTTTCTTCGAAGAGGATTCTCCTTCGAGAATTTATGCACCCATATTCATCACCAACCTTTTTATGGCTATCGGAGCTTTCTAATTACCCTCGGTGTTTTGACGCATTAAATCACACCCGTCGTGCGAACAAAACGAAGCAAAAAGATTTAAAACGTTCACACCCGCGAGTCTTTCCATAAAGGGCACCGTCCTTCCAAAATATGCATATACAGCGCCGCGAATGTGCAGCGTCATACAAACAATGGGATTCACACCTTACCAAAATAAGTCAGAAGCTATTTTATTCTTGTGTAAAAGGTGCACCGTCATTGAAGAGCCGACACAGCGCGCTATAAAAAGTATTATCTACACCAGTGGTCTTCAACCTTTTTTGAGTCACCGCCCACTTTTACCATATGTCGTCCTTTGAAATAAGTTCCTCGCCCACCCAGTGGCGTAGTGAGGGTTTCTGGCGCCCGGGGCAAAGAATAATTTTGCGCCCCCAGTAGCAAAGCGATTTACGGAGGTATGGTAACCCTAATACTAGTGGGATTGACGTTAGATGAGATTACCGAATACGGTCTCAGTGGTAATAACGGTGTTTAAAAATTTATGATTTTATATATTTGATAAAATTAAACTTAAACGCTTCGCTGCTTCTGCGAGAGACTCCGACCACCCTCATGGGCCTTTCGATTTTACCGCAGCATGGATATATTGTCGCTAGTATAGTATGATATGATACTATAGTTAACGACAAACGAACTGTAATAGTTGTACATAAAATATTTGTACAGAATATGTGTGCGTATCATTAAGCTTTTTTATAGAATTTTATTTTTCAGTGTAAAAATTAGAATAGCATTTGGTGAGTTCTTTAACGCCCGCCAAAAATCCAAAATCGCCCACTGGTGGGCGCTATTGCCCACCTTGAAGACCACTGATCTACACCGTCCATCTCCGAAGAAAAAATATTCATTTTTAAGGAAACCCATAAAACAACAATAAGTTGGGAAAAGCCGCGAAAATAACTTACACAAGGAGGGCAATATAAATTCACGAGGAGTTTGGGAGAGTCACGAAATGCTTTCGTGGCGTTAAATGTTTCAGAGAAGATCCAGAAAACAATTTCGAGAATTCCGCTCGCCTTTTGACATCTCTTAAAGTAAAAATTTCTTCTTGTACTTTTGCGAGGGCAGAAATGTGTCCTATAGGTGAGTTCTAAGCAGGTAAAAACCAGAATTTCTAAGAGACAGCTTCGTCATCCGGGCAAAACCACACTAAAGGAACCACGGGAAAAATACGTCATTCACGCTAAAATGTGATGCGTACCACAAAGAGGAGACTAATTAGATGCCTTTTCCTTGTCACTTTTTAACGATAAGATCATTTACTTCTTGTCACAATGACTCCTTCGATTTTTCCCCGAGATAAACCTCCGCTATTACTACGAAAGAAAAAAGACGATAATTTCAATGAATTGAATGATTAAACATCTGATTTTCGCCTCTTGTAACTGCGATGGAAGCATGAAAATTTAGCAGCTTGTATGTAACTATTACGATGGGCATCCTACACGGAATGAAACACTAAATGCGACAACGCAAGCGTTTAGTAATAAATAGCAGGTTAGTGCCACAAAATTCGATAACAGGTCATCGACCATACAGAGAAATTTTTGTGCCTGATCACAAACCACCACGACGACATTTAACATAAAACAAATGGACACAAGTATCTTAATATCGAAGGGACTACACATATCTGCGGCGATTGGTACAATCTACACAACGTGCAAATAGCTCCCAGAACACGACTGATTAGGCAAAAGACTGTACACGCTAAAAACTCCGTAAATTTTCAATAATACGTACCGCGGTCTTAAAAATAAACATCCGAACTAACAAGACGCCGCGAGATGGTACGACACTCAACTACATTACCGCTATTTTTTTTTCAAGTAGGCTTATCGAAGAAGATCAAGGTCGATTCGATAGTGTTAACTTTCGTCAAAGGCCACGCTGCTATCGATCACCAATATATTGACGTAATTCGCTCCTCGGAATTTCCTGGTGCCGGAGAATGACGCGAAAATAATTTGACGGTCAAGTCGAAAAGAACTGGCACAAAAAGCACTCTTGCCGGAAGTCGATGATGATGCATGCGTCGAAAGTGTAAGTCGACGTGTGAATGACGTGCGTTCAAAAATTGCTCGGCGGAAGATAGGGTTAGTAGAACAAGGTCTATTATTGAACGGAGTAGAAATGGAACGTGTTCGACCTTTAAACCCACCAATGACGAACGAATCGGATTCGCGTGAGAATAAATGCAACGAGCCTGGAATATTGCAAGGATGCTCACAACCAACAACTTTTATGGCTTTTTGCAGTGTCTGCGTATCAAACGTATTGCCCTTCTTTTGCCTTAAGTAATTTTCTGAACCTCTTGACTCTTTGGAAACATTTTCGCTCGCGTCATATTTTTCAGCATATCCTCATCCTCCCAAGATCGATCCCGAATGTTTTTCCATATTAATTCAGCGCTTCGAGTAGAAAGCTGAAATTGTTCCAACCCATTTTTATTGAACAAAGTATATGCGTTGAATCACGGCCAAAAATGATAGAAATTATACCGAAACGGTTATTTCACGACTGCAGATCCATATCTGAAAAGCATCAATAACTTCACTATAATAGAAAAATCGGTACAATATACATTGTAAAAACACTCATATTAATGCGTCGTTTAGTTATATTTTGAAAAATATAAACTATGTAGAATCATTACAAACATCAACTTAAATAACTATAGAAAATTTGATGAATATCGTATGAGCCTTTTTTTTAGAAAATCCAATTGCTGTTAAAGTTTCCCAGGAATGCACTATCCTTATATTCACTTTTTGATAAATATGAACTGTGTAGTATTATGGAAGACCTAAACTCAAGTAACTGTACGAAATTTGATCAAAAACGTTGGAGCAGTTTTTGAGAAAATCAAATTGTTGTTAAATTTGCCAAGAATAAACTTCCCTTAATTACAGTGAAAATTCAACCATTTCTATTCTGTATGATAAAATGCCTAAGTAAGAGATTTCATTCATTTCCGCTCTACCGTTTAGGCTCTAGAGCCGCGAACAGACAGACGGCATTGCAAAAACCACTTTTTCGGACTCAGGTACACCTAAAACGTATATTTCCATTGCCGGCCTAGGTGGAGGGATGGTTAGCATGTCTAGCTCCCAATGTTAGGGTCGCAGATTTGAATCCTGCCTAGGGCATGGTCGTGTGTGTTCGTCCTTGTTATTGATATTACGATATTCAGTATAATTGGCCCCGTGCTGTCTCTGAATTCTTGCCAATAAATTAAATAAATCTCGATAGAATTTTTTCGCCATTACAATACTTTCTGAATATACTTCGTCTGTGAGAAAGTAAAAAGCAAGATCAGTGTATTATGCAACTCGTGTGAGAGTCCAATACCACTCGATTTCAGATTACTGTATGCGATTGAACGTGATACACAAGTATCAAAATCATTGAATTGCCGAAAATAACAACTCGCGGTACGATTTCTCCTTTTGATACCAACAAGGAAAAAACTCGAATAAGGACACTAAAAATAAAGACAAAAAGATTTTTACTTTCTCCATATAGGTAGTATAGAGAAATTATTGTTTTCATGAAAAGAATCGACTTCGAGATTTCAACGGAAATCCACGTTTTGAGGTTCCTAGAACACGTTTGACTATTTTCTCGATGGTGCCTGTGTGTGCGATTGGAATTTTGTGGGCGCTCTAACTCAAGAAACTAATAATCAAATCAGCACAAAACTCTATATTTAAGATTTTTATTAGCAAATGAAGATTTGAAAAGGTTTTAGCTGAAACTGATCAACCGGAAGTGGATGTTTATCCTAGTCGTTTTATTTTCAAATATCTCGGTTAAAATTCCATTTTTGTAAATAGTTGTCATCATAAAAATAACAGATAAGGTAATGTTCTACAAATTTTGTTTAAAGCAATTTTTCATAAAACCACTGTTTCAGCTGCTATGATACAATTTTATAATTGCTGATAGCGTTGCGTACGCTGCCAAGGGTCATTTTAATCGCGCATCGAAATTTTATCCATAGAAAAAGTTAACAATTTTCTTTACTTATTTCTTTAATAAAGACTACTGAAAATGTTTTCAAATTATTCTCGAGTGTAATCAATGATAAATATTTCTGGGAACGCTGATGTCGACAGCAATCATATTCATTGCTCTGCATGGAAAAAGTCATGTGTTGGCTACAACAGATTTTTTTACACATTCATTCATAAATTCTGCTAAATCGGCCAACATTACTACGAGCGATACGATTTCTCCACCTCGGGCCAAAAAGGGCATAGCTGGAAAAAGACCATTTAAAACAAACAAACAAAACTTTTTACTCGTTCATTCATGAATTTCTTGTCTCTCCAAACAATTCACGCTGCACGTTTAATAATGACATCACGAGCATAAATTTGTATATGTCTACTCCGCAATTTTCTCGGCAACACGTTGCTAACTGTTGGTAATCTTGGCCAAGTATTACGTAGCAATATGTGGTGAATCCTGGTCGTAACAAGTTCCAGGTAATGTGGGTAAGCTTCTTGGAATTTTATCTGAAGGCTTTAAACACGATTAAAGATGAAGTTATTCAAATTACGAACATTCTTTATACTTCCTAAAGCAAAAAAAAAAAGCTGCCACCGTAATACAACTAACATCAGGTCAAATAACCATCTGAATCTCTTAAAATCAATGTTTTAGTGGAAATATAAAGGGATATCATTGTACATAAAGCATTTAAATTGGTTTCTCTGACACTTTTGTTCTACAAGGAAGAAAGTCTCATCCCAGTGGTGCACCCAGTGGGTGGGTTGGAGGGGGCGAGGCGACTGGATAATTCCACTATATTGAAAAAAATGAATTTTTTGTAATATTCCGTGGAGAATATTGAGGATCAAATAGGTAAAAATTAGAATATATATATATACATATATATATATATAATTAAAACGTTCTATTACACAGCTAAAATGATAGAAATTAAAAAACAAAGAATAACAGTAAAGTTTGAGGTTTTTACCTCCCTTCCCCAAAGTAAATTTCTGGGTGCACCACTGTGTCATCCTGTAGTCTCTAAAAGAATATGCAGGAAAAAATGAACATTTATCGACCCACAGGATACATTGAAGCGTTAAGAAAACATTCAATACAAAAATAAGTCTGCATTACGCACAATAAAAATGAATTTCCATACAAACTAAAAAGAATTTTTTACAAAAATCGCCAAGGTGTATCCTTCCGCGATTTCCTGCAAAAAATAAATTGTATTCGTAAACAAAATTATTAAATAAAAGTCACAAATAAATAGATGGTCAATGGATTTTATTAATACTTAAATCGTTGTTGCGCGCATTACAGCGGCAATCACCGAAACATATAACAATGGAATCAAAATAGAACAAAATGCTAAATCATAATTCCGCAAATGCCAATAAATGGCTGTAAAAACCAAATGAGCATCCGTCATAAGTGGTGATTCACCGATAGTAGCTGCCTTGCAGCCGAAGTGCGAATTCGGTTTCCACAATCAATTTATGGCTTTTGGAGAATTCTGATTTATTAGTTTCATATTAGCCACAATAAGAGCTTGATGTTTATTTGAATAAATAATAGGTACTTATGTATTAACGGGGAGCCCAATTTAATGCGTACGTACCGATTGGTTTCTATCAAGATATCTGTAGTCTACAGATGAATTATATCTCGCTTGACTGTTGCGCCGCAAATGGAGAGGATATTAGCGAGCTTTCGGCTCGCTTTGTTTTTATTTTAGTTGTCGTCTCCGGGCGCTACCGCGCCCGTCGCCTCGCTGGAACCAAACTATATCTCCCCGTTGTCCGGTGATCAGGTTTGTAAATGTCGCGACAGGCCGGTCAGTCGAGACGCTTTTGATACCATTTTCGAAGAAACTGCTAAATATTGGCCACCAGAAATTAAAATTGTTTTTTTCAATTGTTATCTATAACAAATCATTTAAATGTTAATTGGTTTCTTTTAATGTTGTTCTTAAAAATTAAAACAATTTAAATGGTATTTTTTCCGTATTTATATTTTTAAGTTGGGCTCCCCATTAATACCTAAGTACCAAATAATATTTTGAAAATTTTATTTTCGCCCGATTAGTTCCAACGTGCTAGAAGCAGATGACTCTACGGTGTACGTACATTATACTAACTTGAAAATCGCCCGCCACAACCGTTATAACATCCCCAATATTGGAGAATCCCATTAATGCGTACATGAGGAAATGCTATCCTCCTCCATTCGCATTTGACAACTAATACAGCGTAGGTCAGAACAATTTTCTCACCCGTTTCCTTCAAGGGAAACGTTTAAAGACGCTCTCAGTTAATAGCTTCTTAGCCTTCGAGAGCAAGATTCATTTGAATCTTCAAAGCAGCCATTTCAGGACGTGGATAAACTCGTAATTAAAAAGGACGCTTCATCTACTGCTTTTCGCTCCGTCATCCTTTCCGTTATCACTGGTCGGGGAGTTAACAAACCACAAACATTCCCCTTGGCTCAGAGATGACAAAGGCGAGCTCGATTTGTCCAACAATCACCGTGATCTGCGGAAAATCTTGCTCAAATAATGAGTCTTACGTTAACGCGCCCTTTTTCGTAAATGCTGGAAGTAAATCGCGATTCATTATTTCATTATCGCCAGTCGCTATTTTCTCCCCGTGTACATCCCAAGGTAGATCGGAAACTTAAGGGAGTAGACTGAGTGATGACAAAAACGGTCACGCAATGCACACAACCATTCAAAGCAGCTTTCCAGCAGCGAAACAATTCCCGCTTACGCAAGCGTATTCTTGCTCTCGATCGTGAGGTATATCACGTCGGAGGATTATGGAAAACCTATAAAGCAGTTGGTGGGCAACCTTTTCTACGTGGCGGACCCTATTGGCGGTTGCGAATTCCTCGGTGGGCCACATCGCAAGTTGTCTAGGCTTCGGCGGGCCAGATTAAAGCAGACGTTAACTAGACATTCTGAGATATCAAGGAATCAAGGCTAAATTAGGTTTTTAAGTATAAAATTTCAATCTCAAGTGTTTTATTGTCGTAATTTGAATGTATATTATATTAATTTGTGTTGAAAATCTTTTTAATCCGGGACGCATAAAACACCCTCGAGGGCCGCATATTTTCCTACGAACACCGCCGGAGTCTAACCTAAAGCGGCACATTATGCAAACCGATTAAAATTCATCTCGTCCTTTCGGAAGGCGACAGCCATAAAGCGACCGGATCGTTGCGCCACGATATCTCTTAAAGTACGAGGTAATTACGCCAGAGAAATTCTTTTTTATTCCAGCATCTCCCACGGGTCGAACGTTTCATCGTTCCTCACCTGACGCGCATTTGGTATTTGTCGCGCGACCTTCGCGTTTACGCGCCACAAAAAAAATCAAATCCACTGCGAGGATTCGAGCATCGTGCAATCCAGGACTCAAATTAGATCACACTTTTAAGTCGCCGGAGGCAACGCTAACGGTTATGCCATCCTTGAGAGCGCCTTTCACCTTTCCCGATCGATAAAATATTTTCAACCCGAAGGTTTACCGAAAGCCGACCGACAAAACTAACGCCAATTTCCGCTCTTCCTCTCGACAAAAAAAAAAAAGAGATCGCCTTCGTGGTTCTTGTCATTCTCCCGCGGTTGCCACCGCTCGTACCCGATGACTCCTCTCTCCTACCCCTACCTACGCGCTCGCTACATCCTACTCCTATTCGCCCCACCCCCTCTTTACGCCACACGCTTGCGAACCCCTCAAGACTCTCACCTGTACTTCGTACGCGTGCACCTACGCTATTTTATTTATTCTTTCTCTCCATCTGACGTCACGCCACGGAGCGATCTCGCGCGCACATCGTTTCCGTGTTGCCACGCTTGTAAAGGGGGCCGAGAAGAGAAAAAGAGAGAGAGAAAGAAAGAGCGCGTACGGACCCGACATTGGACGGACAGTGTTAGTGCCCCTATTGTGGCCCAAGGTTACAGAGATCTCCGCCACATCGGCTTCCTGACGATTCCTCCCTCGCGCCGAAAAATTCTGCAGAGTCACCGTGAACCGCTCCCACGATATCCAGCCGTCCGTGTCCGTACTCCCACTCGAGAAGTGGGAGGATTTTCAGGGCCAATAAAAATATCTCTCTCGGAAGTCACATGCCGTACCGGTCTCTCCTGTCCTGTGCTGGTTCTCTAGCACGTGGACGACGAGAGGAAGTGATAGCACCTTTGACAAATGTCGAAGTCACCGAACTACGAAAAATTAACCGTAAGATCGGGCCTCAAAAACGAAAAACACGTACTGAATGATACCGCGCTTCTTGGAGAAGTTTAAAAACAAAATTCTCTTTATTTATCGGATGATGACTCTGCGATTATAAAACAAGATAGTTTCTTTATTTTCATAGTGGGATTTGTATGTACCTAATCGTTTTAATAGCTTTTTTTCAATTTTGCTTCCGAGATTTCGAAATGCAGTAGTTCCACAAAGTTAGGGTTATCTCAATGGATTTTAATATTATATTTCCAAAAAATGGCAGAATTTATTATGTAAGTGCAGTGCAAGTTTCGAGTGAAAATTGTCGCCATCATTCACACAATTTAATTCATTCATAACCATATTTTAAAAGAGATGTGGATTTTTTTAAATTTCAGACTTCCTCAAGATTATTTTTAGTTAGCGCCTGAAATACGTCGCAAACTGATTGCATAACTGTTAAATGGAATGTCTAAATATTTTTTTAACGAAATTAGATCACCACACAGGCAAATGAATACAACATCAGGATTTCAAACGTATTTTTATTTACGAAAAATAGAATACTTCAAAAGCGTAAGTGGAGGTAAACCTGGTTTTTACTTCATAGCCTTGAAATTAAAATGAAAAAAATAAATATATATCAATGAAACTATAATCATAATGAGACGGAAAAATAAAATACTTTTGTAAACAAATTTCCGGCATTTCAATAAGGTGTTTCTGAATGACAATCGCGTTTAACGGAGCTTGTAAAAACGAAAAAAATTGTGCGCTTAGTTCTTATATTCAAGGCTTTAATATATCGTTGCGCGTGTCGTAATCAAGACTATTGTTTTCAAAAAGTGGAGTGATGGTAAGGGCATCACAAAAAGAATAAAAAGCAATCCTAGATAATTCCAATCATAAAAAGCTTGCCCAAATCGGCAATGAGGAAAACACCTTCCACCGCTTTATAGCCAGGTAGACATTGGCAACAATTAGAAAATACTATTTGCCGAAGAGAGTGGGGAATACATGAGCCTACCATTGAGAAACCAAGCGGAAACAAAGACGAGCAAACAACTTCACATTGTCTAAGGGGAAAAATAAGAAAGTGACAAGTCACGCGCCGGCTAATGCGGGATCTAGGAGAGTGACACAGCAAAATTATGATCCATTTCTTCCCCTCGCTACTAATAGCTATGCGATCCCGTTTGAACCTGAGATGAAACATTTCTAACGGAAGCAGGAAAACGGGCGATGAGTCTGTGGCCTGATAAGACTTGACCCAATAATCAGTAAAAACTGCGACAATATTACACGAAAAAAAGTTTTTATCATAGCCACATTAGGAAAAATATATATATTTAATTAAAAATAATCATTTAAAATAATTATCAAACTCAGTATTCTCATGCCTAAGATCAAGCTGATAAATCGGGAGTCTCCAAAAACCATAAAATGGTTGGGCAAACCATATGCGCATTCGGTTTTCACAACCATTTCTGATTCATCAGAATAAACAATCATGTTTTAAAATAGCATTATCCATTAATTCAAGTTAACAATTTTATCCCAGTAAAAGATTATAGCGAAATTATAAAACCATACCAGCTTGGGGGCATTTCCAAAAACTTTCTTACATCTTTTACTATAATTATTTTGATATTCTTAAATTTAAGATTTCTTTTTGTTTAATCCCCATCACCGGAAAATTGGAAGCTCATGACCACGACTGCCATGAAGTAAAATCGAAAGTTTTCCAAACGACTGATGAGATCTCTTGGGGCGCACATACCTGCATGGCTTCTTTAACATATGCTGGCATGGAGAAAGACATCTCCCCGAAATCCGAGGTGACCGTCTCCACGTTGGGGTTAGACCGGAAACACCTCCTCTGTTCCGATTCCCCCGACGCACCGTCAGCCCCTGCACCCCCACAGCCCTCATTACTGCCGCTAGTCGGAACACCTCTCTGGTCAACGCCGGGAGCGTTCCCAGGTGGGGATGATGTTCCCGCATCCCCGTAGTCCATCGTCCACCCACCCGGTAAACAGACCGCGTTGGCGGCAGGGCGGAAACGAAAAAAAAAACTTCACGGCATCCACATTCGAAGGCGCTAAAATGATGCCGTGTCACTTAAAACGAAGGCATGTTATTGCAATGTACGAAAAATATCGCCGCGACCGAATTTTGCCCAGTTTATATTAATTTAATGGCGAATCTTCAGATCTTCAATTCTGCAGGAACTTGTGTTCGAAGCGTCAATTAAGGAGCAGAAGAATGATATCACGGATGAGGGAGACGCTTGAAATCCTTTTCATGCCGAATCCGACGCCACTGCCCTGTAACATTCTCCGGGACATACACGGAGTTTTCAGAGCACAACCTACGTCTTATAATTCGCCATTCTTGTAAGGAGTTCACACATTATAGTTATAATGATGACTAAGGGATTTTAAAAAAATAGAAGTACTCTTAACTGTGGAATGACAACAGAATTTCACTTCAAGTCTCCCACGAAAAACATTCACCCATTAAAATCCACGAAGAATACCGGAGATGTAACTTTCCAAAAACTAATTTCAATCTCCATCATAAACTGACAGGATTTACACGAAGAAATTCAGTCAAGGATTATTTTCCATGTTTCTGATATTAAAGCGTTTTACAACAACATTGCGAAGTGTACCTGAAAAGAAAAAGTATAAATTAAAATTTTAAATTGCAGACAATAACAAATCAATTATAAATACAAAAATATTAAACATCACAAATACCCAAATAGCCACATAAGCAAGTGAATTTTCGCTGTACAGCAAAAAATTTAATTCACGTTAAAACAATATCTTTTGAAAAGATCCCATTGAGGTACACATTTAACAATAAATAATTTATATGACAAAGGTTCTGGTCTAGACAGTACATGAAAGAGAAAATAAAAGAATGAGCAAGGTATAATGCCTAAAGTAGGGTATCATAGATATAACTATAATACTTTATAAAAGCAACATCGCATATACATTAAACTTGTTTTATCATTAAATCTCGTACATATTCAATGTTATGAGGTATACAAATACTTAACTAAAAAGTAATACATGGAAAATTGTAACTAAAGCTAGCTTTAAATGGTAAATGATTATAAAATTCTAAAAAAATTAATGAATCAACCTGTTCAGTGTACCTTAAAATAGTGCAAAAACGTTAGTCTTTATAACTTTACGAACAATACTGAAAAAACTTTCTGCGAGAATTTTTTCACTCAGTAACTATTAAATATATCACAATATAGAAGACCTTGTAGAGAGTATTCTTTTAAATGATATTGAAAGCACATTACTAATACTATATTAAAACTGCTGTTAATAACGCTATACCTAGTGTATGATTAAGGCCACTATTAAAAATAGAATCATAAAACAACTGGCTTTAGCGTTAAATTCCTTTATCAACAACTACGCTTGTAAATTGGATTAAAAATAAATACAATACCTGTATTTTTAGTGAAAAACAATATATACCGTCGCCCAAAACATGAAATTAAAAGAAAGTTGTACTTTCACGACTGCCCTTGCAGCTGACACATACTTCACCGTGTTTTTATAAACAAGTGAACAATGATAAAAATCGATTTTTCTTATGTAGGATAAATTATAAATTAATCGCAATGTAACCTGATTTTGAGATAAAATGTTATTATTATGTTATATTAAAAATTTATGTTAATATTATTTCGAAATAAGATTAACGTCTAATGTGACGCTTCCACAGCAGTTATGCTTACAGTGCCATCTTATGGGAAAGCGTCGAAATGTTACAGGCGGAAAGTTTGTGATATAGCGGGAAAAGCAAAAACTGTTTATTAATGTGTTAAATTGGTAATTTATCTTTTATATTTATTGTTATTAGCAGAATGATATCATTTTAAAATAATATTCATTCTACTTTTTAAGTAATTTGTCTTGTTAAGCTTTATTTTATTAATTGAAAATGTGTTTTAATACAAGAGCTTTCACGAAGTACTTTGCGTCAAGTATAAATTTATTCTTTGTTCTGTTCCATTATCTTTGGCAAAATAATATCTCCTCAAGATATGCGTTTTAAAAACATCATTATTCAATAGAAAATAATATTTATTTGTGTTTCTGGAAATGACAGCCTAATACACTATTGTTTAAGTAAATTGAATTTAGCATAAATTATTTCAGCATTGAAAATAATTGAATTTTTATTGAAAGAAGTTCTGAAGAACTAATTCTATCCAATTAAATGATTTATAAATTTTTATCATATGTTAACAAATGCTGTACTATTAAATAAAACAAAATGATATTGTGCAAATTGTAAATCCGCTATATTTCCGAAACATTTTTTGCTAATGTTTCAAGAAATTTAAGCAATGAAAACTATGTTTTGTTGGAAGTAGTGATTAATCGATTATTTAGATAACATTTTCAGTAAGATTGATTTAATTTATGCAATATAACTATCATTAAGAAGTCGTGAAAATATTTAAGTTCATATATTTGATTTGATATGATATAATGATTCTAACATATTCATTGTAATTCGATTAAATTAGATCACATTAGATGATGCTGCCTAGCATTGTATCTCATTGTAACTGAAACTCAACTTATTTTTCTTTCAGCAATATAAGTTGGTCTGAAATTGTATTCAAGAAAATTTGAACCTCCACTGGTCTCTTATCCCTCGATGAAATAGCATAAGTGGATTTTATTATAATATCCAAATTACTTTATTGGAACAGCTGTGAGAAAAAATGCTAAAACTAAAAAAATCTCAATTTTAATGGACAAAAGGTATGCAGTGTGAATTTTAAAAAAAATTGGTTCTACAAATCCCATTTAATTTAATGTAACGAAATATGTTAACTCCATTTGTTATAATGCTAGCTGAAAATAAAATTTATGACTATTTATGTAGACTGAAGAACTGATTGAATGATCTCAATTTTAATAAATAAAACAAATTTAATAAGCTATGGCATCACTACCAATAACCAAAATAGTTTCTGTGTTCATTCTTGATTCAGTAACTATATTTATTAAGCAAAAAATGTGAAAGATAAAGTTAGGATTAACAATGTATGTATGTAATTATTTTAAGAATCATATTCCTAAAAAATTAAAACTTGAGTTGAAGGCCTTGGGGCAATATAATGGTAAGCCACAAGAAGCAAATTTTACAGGAGAGCTCTTTGAAATGTTTGAAAAAATCCATAAATCAAATACGCAAATAATTTTTATTCAACTTTTCTTATTTACTCTGTGGTTTGTTATCTGTACATAGGAAGCAGTGGTAAATGGTAAAATACATTTTCAAAGATGGAAAAAAATACAAGTAAGAAACACATCCTTGCATGGCTTACCATGGTCTTGCATACTGCAGGTTCAGAAAATAAGATAATCTACTCATCTTCAATCAGCTCTATAGCTGGTTCATCATCTGCTGATGTGTCAGCTGTGAGAGAAAGATAAAATGGATGATGAATGCTTCTATTGTTTGGTAAGAGGTCTTTAACATCAGCTAGTTTTTAGGGGTTAATGGGAAGGGCTCATGGATACTTTCTTTTAAGATTTCCAGCAACAGTTCTACCTCTTTTCCTAACTGTTAGTTTAATGCACTCAGCATTAATTTGATGCTTTATGAATAAAGCATTAAGCTCCTCAGCTTCGAACTTGATTGCTACAGCATCAGCAAAAGACACCAGATGTCCATCTTCAGTCTTGTTCCTTTTGGTAATTTGCTGGAGAAGAACTTGAAGGTCCAGTATGTCTTCTTGCTTAAGATTGGTAACTTCAAACTTATTCTTTGCCCTTGCATTCAAAATTACTTGCTTCCATTCATCTGGGCTGAAAACTTGCTGTACATATTTTCTTTGCCTGTCCTCAATGCTCGCAAAATCGCAATCTGATGGTTGGTAAGTATGGCCTGGGATTAAGAACTTATGTTCATCGTGGTGAATTGCTTTGACCTCACTAGCCACAAGGACATAATCACCTAGTTTTTATTTTGCCCCAAACAGTTATCTGAATAGGCAATGACCCTATTCTTATCCATGTGTCCTGATAGAAACTTTATCAGAGTACTCACTGTTTCATAGCTTCCCCTCTTTCCAACATCCTCTGTCCAAACAAACATGTGTCCTTTACTTTCTCCACAATTGTGCACTCCTTCACAATAGGATTTTTCTCTTGTAAAATGCAGGTCCTACTGTGATTTTGGGTGTTGGGATGGTCTGCATTAAGCCAGTAGTTATCCTCTCTGTGTTGTTGTTAATACTATAGTAAGCCGCATAAAATTTTAATGGACATTGTTACAGAAATACCTCGAGATATGCAATTACGTTAATGATTTGAAATAAAGGTTATTCAGTTATTTTGTCCATAGATAGGTTATGATCTTCCCAACACTATTCAAAAACCAAAGAAAATATTTTGCTAAAGGTAAGCCTCATGGCACGATGGAAAAACATGGCAAGCCTCAACTTAAATTTTTTTTCACTTACCTCTGTACTACTCTGCATGTCTCCATTGTCCATTGGGTCATAGTTGGGATCACGGTCAGAGTCATCGAAATCTTCACTCATATCACTGTTATCTTCTTTTGTTTCACACATATCTTTGATTGCATGACCTGCAGGAGCACGCTTCAATGAGATTTCTGCCATCTTGTATGTGGTTTTCCACACTATTACCAATATAAAGGGGACGAGATGTAGCAAAAACAAGATTCTTGGCATAATGCTGCCATATGTTGATGACAGTCCATAACATTTACATAGTGGCTTGCCATCATATTGCTGTAATGCATCCTGTTAAAATATCTGTTTTGAAACAAATGTGGCTTATCATTATATTGCCCTGAGACCTTCAATCTATATTTTTACATATCAGCATTGGTAAATTATATACATAACTTGCTATTTTATATTTGTTAATCAAAACTTGTTTAATTCTATAAATTGATTTTGGTGAACTTGTTTATAGTGAATGATGTTCTTATATGAAATTATCAATTGTGATTGAGATTTTTAGGAATTCCAACAATTTCTAATGGTTTCTATTTTTATTATTTCATATATTATTAAATTTTCAAACACTTCTTATATTGGGAATTGCTTTATTCTGTGAATATATTAATTTTTATGGCATCACTTTAAAGGTGCCATATATATATAGTAACTAGCAGAACTGCCCGTTGAATTTCAACATATTTAGTGAATCTAAAACTTCGACCTTGTAACATGTAAACATCGTAAGAATAAGATAGTACACAGTTTTAACTGTCAAATAAAGCAAAAATGAAGAAAACCTGTTTGCAATTACCTATTTAGATGCATGCATTCTGAAAAATCGAAAATTATGTGTACACTTAGGGGAAAATAATTATTGAATTAAGCATCCCCTCTCCCCCCCCCCCCCCCCCCCCCCTCCATTTTTTATTGCCATGTAGCCTATGTTATCCACAGGATAAAATTATTTACCTATGCAAAGTTTTGTGACGATATCTTCAAAGGTTTGAAAATCACAATTTGTGGAAAATCTATGTCTAATTATTTAAGTTACCTACTTGTGTAGTTTTAAAAACAGTTTGCTTTGGAGAACTCTATACCACATTTTGTGTTTCCGTCTTCGATACTTTAGTTTATATTAGGTATATATTATTTCTTTTAGTTAATATTACTTATTGTTTATAATGATTCTCACGTAAATTGTTAATCCCACAATATGCTCATTTCCGTGTTATTTAAATGGGTAAAATTAAAAGAGAAAAACACTTTTTATATAAAAAATGTAGTTCAGATCACTTGTGTAATATTCTTTGCAATTTTTTGTATGATATTTTCTGACTTGTATGCTGCAAAAGTGGCTGTGCACTGAGGGAAAATAGTCTTGCACATATACAGCTTAAAGGGAACATAGGTGACAGTTAAATGTCTTAATTTTTTAAAGATGGGCTGACAGGTTTCTCTGTAAGAAATATGGTACATTATATTTTTTAAAATACCAATTATGTAGATAAAAGAACCTCAAAATGTTATACCAAATGAGGTTCATGAATAGAAATGTCCATAGTGGAGCATTTTGATAATTATCAAAATTCTCTGCTATGGACATACTGTAAGTATTAAATTATAATTTAATACTTACAGTAAGTTTTAAAACCAAAATAAGATATGAAATTGAATTTAGTTTCTTCAATAGGTGATATGTGCCGGTGTTTCTCAATCATTGGTACTCGACCCACTATTGGAATGTGAAGGTTGTCTAGGTAAGATACGAAGTTTTATAAATAATTATTACAAAACTTTTTCTTAGCAAAATTATTGTAGTATTTAATCTCCATAAAAATTTTCATTAATGATCAATATAAAATATACTTAATGTAAAAACCCAATTCTTTAAAAAGGCTAGGCTTTATTTTCATGATGTTGGAACCCAGGTTTTTTATAACATGGTTGGTAGGATGTAAATGGTTGAGGACCACTGATCTATGCAACTATTCACCTTAAAAAATAGGTAATATGCACACTTAAGAATTTTAATTTCACCATAAAATTGACTATGGTTCTGATCAAACTGTAGATGAAATCTTGAGGTTGTCACAGATTGCAGGAAAATAACATAACATTTGTTTTATATTTATTCATCATCTGCCTTTTGGCCTTCCACCATTCTTGCATTTTGTGTACACATAATCTCAACACTTGAATCAGCCAAGAGTTTTATGATTAGTTACCAAAACATAAATATCATTTGCATATAAAATTATCCTGTTCTGTTGATAACTCATTAGGTTACTAGATAGATCATTTATAAAATAAAGTAAAGTACTGGGACTAAAGCAGACCTCTGGGACACATCAGAAAGTACAGATCTAGAATCCAAAAAGATTTTCTCCCCTCCTTACATGTAGAGATAATCTGATATCAGTTAGAGTGGTAAGTTGATAGCCATTTATAAGTCACATCTCCAATACCAAGCTTTGTACATTTTGCTCATAAGAGATTATAGTCTACAGTGTTAAAGGCCTTGGTTAAATCAATGAAGACTCCCAGAATGTTGTTACTTAAGTTCCTCTACAATTAAACTTATAGCTGTAAAGAGGGTTATTCAGTGGATTTTTTTCTTTCTGAAACTGAATTGAGAACTAGACAATAAATTATGTTTTTCAAGATAATCAACAAGTCTTCTGCAGAATACATACTCAATGAATTTAGAGAAGTGGTATAGCAATGACATAGGCCTGCATTTGTTAGTTTGGCTTTTGTCATCTGTTTTTGAAGGCAAATTGCTTTGAGGTTTTCAATACTTGTGGGAAAATATCTTGAATAGGAGAATGATTGAAAAAGAAAAGAAAATATTCTCCATATTTCCATCGTTGGAAGTTTACCAGGAATTTCTTCTAAACCAACGGGTGTTTTAGTGCCATGTTTTGAGAGATAGTGAACTAGCTCATTTTTCATATGGTTGAAGGTGTATTGTATTTGGATTGAAGGAAAAATTTGGAATGTCTTGTTTCAGTAAGGAAGGAGGAATGCTGGTAGTTGTGATTACAGGTTATTTTAGAAAATGATTGTTTAGAGCAATTGTTCCCAAATGGTGTGATGCAGCACAATGGTGTACCATCAGATATTAAAATAGCACTCATTAAAGCATTGAATAAAAAGACATTCTTTTCTAGTTGTTTTTATTTTACTCCTGATTGTGCATATGAGTGAATACTTCAACAAAGCTTGATGCAATAATTTTGTGAAATAGATTTTGTATAGTGCTTACGTGAAAATGTTTAGAAATTAATTGAAAGCATATTAACATTATAGAAATGTGTAAATTTTTGTCTCAAAATGTAATAAATTATAGCTTAAATTCAAATAAATCAACTCTGTTGCCTCTTAGTATTTAAGCTGAACCTGGTCTTCAGTTCATTTAAAAAGTAATTCTGAATAATTGTGAATAATCTGATATATTTTTCTGAGTAAAATACTGTATCTTATTTTCATATAGAAGAATATAACTATGCTAAATCAAATAAATATACATATTTCATAATTTCTGCCATTTAAGTAATCAAATATCAATCTTAAGAGTTCAATTTATAAAATTAACTTTCAGTTTCTTTCTGCTTGGCTCAAAATTTCCATTTAGATAAATAATTTATGAACAGTTATCTCAAGGTTTATATTTTTCTTCTAGTTTTTGTAATGGTTTGGCTTTCATTTGTTAACATTTCTTGGACCTGGTATATTATGTTTCTTGCACTAATTTAGCTAAAATAATTGAATTAAAAATTACTCTCAAATTTCATCCAAAATGTAATAATATCTCTTAAAAATTGTAAATTGTAAAATTTTCAAATTCAAATTTGTTTCCAAAATTCATACCAACCAGTTAGAAATAGATTTCATGGTGGAGTAATGTGACTTGAATTGAAATTTACTACACAATTCACAAAAAACATTTTCTGATTGAAGGAGAGTAAGGAGATTTTGATTATTCCAACAATAATTTTTATTGCTGATGCTCTTTGTTACTGCAAATATTTATTTTGCTGCTCCTAATAATATACATCTAATTGGGTGTGCTGGATCATAGTTTCAGAAAATATTACACTTGTTATTTCAAATTTCATATTTCTTCTTCCTATACTAAATACACAAAATATACAGGTGTTTAATTACATTAATTGTCATTACATTAAAAAAGGACCTTACAGAAGTCCTTCTCAATATCTATGAAGAAACATCACATTTTTTCAGTGCATTTTAATGTTTTGATGTTGAAATCATAACAAATAAAAACAAACATTCC
This sequence comes from Uropetala carovei, assembly GCA_036926305.1. Classification (NCBI taxonomy): domain Eukaryota; kingdom Metazoa; phylum Arthropoda; class Insecta; order Odonata; family Petaluridae; genus Uropetala; species Uropetala carovei. Next base: position 388,604 of record JAXCHB010000022.1, read on the forward strand.
ATTCAAGTAATGACTGTCAAGATTTACAGATAAAAATGAAACTCTCAAACATACTTGAACATTTTAACTGGCGATTTTGTAAATAAATTCCAGCATTATGTCTGCATCTATTTAAAATATTAGGTATATGTACAAAGGGCCGTCACAAGGGGAGGGTGATACCCAGGATGCAAAATTCAGTAGGAGCACTATTTCTCGGATCAAATCCTTAAAAAAACATGACACTCATTGATAATATTTTAGTCCCTGACCTTTTACTACACATTTGAGTAACCATGAAGGGAAAGGTGGGAATACCAATGCAATATCAATTCTTACAGGTAAAATTTACCTACGAACAACTCGCATTGTTCTACCCCTCTCTCAAAAAAGGATGTAAAATAGGTGACCAAAGTTGGTTCATTTTTGTCAAGAAATTAATTTTTGTAAATTATTCCAATATGCTTATAATGCATTTTAAGAGACTGTGGACCACTTTCTTAAAAGTTCTGCCATTGCTTCGCTAGCCATTGGGCCCCCAAATCAAAGGGTGGGGGCGCTGAAGGTGATGCCTGAGGCACCGTTCCATCCACCGACGGCTCTGTATGTACATATGTTAACATGAAGGAGAAATAATGCCAACTTAATTAAAAAATAACCATTATTATTTACATTCGTGATGATTCAAAATATAAAAAAAATCCTCTTCTATGGAAAGGAATGGTTTTTTATGAATTCACAAAAAGGATCAACACAAATTGGGCATCTACTCTCCAACTTCAGGGTGAAGACTGAGGTATACAAAATAGATTTACCACAGGTTCTAGACTGGGGCCAGAGAAACTAATCATCAATAAACCAATAAGAGTTCCTGACTAGATGTAATTCACAGTCCTCTTTGATGAGCTCTTAACCGATTAGGGACGGAACACCAATATATTGGTGCTAGAGTATCATCCTCTTCTGTCCTTTTTTGCCAGCAGCTTACACATAGTTTGAAGTTCTGTTCTGTGCAGTTACATGATTTTTTAATAAACGATTTCTGTTTCACATGTTTTTGAACTTTACACTTTTTGTATTTGACAATGGTGACCGAAAGAAAACTTGGTGAGGACCTCAATGTAGATTTCATGCTTTCCATACAGAAAGGATAGGTTGAAGGTGGAAGTGGGTTGTCCTAAGATTGTAAGGATATACAAAGAATTCACGGGAAGATTGGATAGAAATGACCAGCTACTATAGCTTGTACATTTCTTCAAAAAAAAGGGTGGCATTGACTGATCTTCGACTTAATAACTAGGACAATAGTAGATTCTTATATATACTACAAATAAACTACTAGTAAGCCAGTTTTTCCTCAAAAATATACTGTTTGGATGTAATCAGACACCTCATTGGTGACTACAGTAGCAGAAAAGCGCAAGGATGCAGGGCAAATATTTCTACTTCACATAATTTTAGAGTGCCATTATCCCAACCAAGCAGAAAGAAATAAAAGAGCAATATAGTAATGCAAAAGGATTTAGTAGTGTGTAGGGGAAAAGGAATAAAGAAGAGGACAAATTTAGTGTGTTTGCGAAAAAGGGCTATGCATTCGGAATCTTTGGTAATGAACAAATCAGAAGCCTATGTAAGTTTTTAAATATTACTGTGGTCCCTTGTTGTAATGAAAGACAAATTTAGAGCAGATCAGAGTTAAAGTTTTTTTCCAATCATACTTTTCTTGAAAAGATAAAAAAATTGGACATTTTCCGCCATTTAATTCAGTCCCTAATCGGTTAATAAACCTCTCGTGTCATTGGTCAGATCTTTCTTGGTCCCTCTTGACCCCATACTCAATCTAATGACCTCAGTCATTGTGGAAAACAACTCATCTAGCCATCTGTACCTTTCCCTCAATTCATTCACCTTTACAGCAACATAGTAATCTAATTGGGTGGATGCACCATGTGAAAAACCCCGGTGCCAAGGCACTACTTTCTGCAATGGTCCCAGGGCAGCATTTATAAGACGGAGGGGGAGGGAAGGCACACAAAGTCTTTGACCTATAATTTGACAGTCAAGGGGCATTCATCATTAATCAGCCCCCCCACCCATCCAACCCTCAACATTTCTAGGGTTGTCACTTCAACCAATCATCACTTTGAGTCCATCCTAGCTCTCAGTTTGTTGTGTATTTTGATGAACTCAGGCTCAGGAAGTCCATTTCCTTTTTCATCTTCCTTCTCCATCTGAAAAATAAATCAATGATAAATACCGATGAAAAAGACGTTATGATAACTATGCTAAAGGCACCATAATATTGACATGATTTCAAAGAATAGGTTTTGTATTATCACCTTCCATTCCTTCAACACTTCTAGCATTAGCATTTCTCAAAATTGTATATTTTATCAATTATTCAAGTTTTCTCCATTTATAATGTGATTAATAAATAAAAAACAATATTCAAAAATGTATATTTATCATCATGAATTAATGAAATGTGTTTAATGAAAGAAAAGTTTTACTGAATAAAATGCAATATTTTTCTTATATAGAAAAGCAAATAGCTGATGACACAATAAATTTGTTTTCTGTTGCAATTTTCTATGCAAATTTGTTTCTGTAGGGATGTTATAGTTTATACCCAATGTGATTAAATTACATACTTAGTCAAGCTACTATAGTCATTATTAAATGAAAGATCCAATTAGTTTCCTTTTTCAACATCATAATCTCGTTGAATATATTAAATTTATTCTTAGTGCCAAAATTTATTTGTTAACCTCAATAAAAGTTTTAAGAATGCATGTCAGTACATTTAAACAAACAAATATAGTTCAAATTTTTAGGAATTTTATAGCATTCGCATTATTAAATTTAAAATTTTAACCAATGATGTTTTCAGATTAGTGCTATAGTGTTTGTTTAATCAAACGTAACTTATTGCTGTTGATTCTCTGAATGTTACTGGCTCTCATGCCACACAATATTTCATGGAAATGGTTTTCCAGGTATACGAGTTTTATTTAAAGATTTATACATTACTAGCTGAAGTGCCCGTTGAATTTCAACAGATTTAGTGAATCTAAAACTTCGACCATATAACATGTAAGCATTGCAAGAATAAGATAGGACACAGTTATACCCATCGAATAAAGCAAAAATTAAGAAAACCGCTCTGCATTTTCCTATTTAAATGAATGAAGGAAGAAAATCTTACGAAAATAACGTATAAACTCCCTCCCCCTCCATCTCCCACCCTCCCCCTCTCCACCCCTTCCCTCTAATTCCCTCTCTCCATCTCCCCCCTCCGTTACCATCCATCTCTCTCCTTCGTATTAAAACCATTCAAAGTGAACAAACTTACAAACATTCTCCTTTATGTGTTAGATTAGAAGATAATTCAGTTAAAAACAACAAATATTTGGTCTCCATGTAAATAAATTAAAATCGTACACAGAAATTGAGTTACGATATTACGTTAAAATTTTTTCCATATAAATGCATTGAACTTTCAATTTCAGCAACAATGGGAGTTGTCATGGTAGCTTATAATGGGTATTGTAATAAAACTGATAAAATCACATATTTTATTGATTCTAAATGCATTTTTATGCTAATTCGATCAGGATTCGGACTCTGTCTTCAATAAAAATAAACTTTGTTCTTTTCTTCATAGAACCATTCAAGTCTCAAGTTCATACCATGTTTCTAAGTAATTTTAAAATTCAAATGAAAAATAAGCTGCACTTGTCTCCATTCAAATGGAGAAAATGAAAAAGAAAATATTTCTGTCTGTCTGTGTGGGGTGATTGTCGGGGTTCCCGGGAACGCTATTTTACTTGTAGAGTCATATGAAGTGAATTTGTAAAGTTTAGTCCCGATAGCTCAAAGGGTGTAGGAATGTATAAGGAAGAGACAGATGGACAGACATTCAATTTTATATTTATAGATGTGCAGTCTTTTATTTTATTCAAATGTCTTTTTTGCTTGTTTACCACTTTGAGCTATAATTAGTTAATATTTATGCCCAGCAGGTATAAATATTCTATTAAAACATCAATTACTAAAATTTAGTGAATAAGTAGCATACTTACATTTATACATGATCAATGAACATTTTTTGCTGCTATGCTAAATGCAGCTTCATTGAAACACTCACCGTTTTCTCAAGTTTCTTGGCTTGCTCTTCAATAACCCTCTGGAAAGGTGTTAGATTGCTCATGCGCTGCTGTTCCTGCTCTCGCCTTGCTTGATGCTCACGTTGGCGTTCCATTGCTCGCTGAAGTTCACTCTTTTGGTTGAGCACATTTTTTCCCCTGTATTAAAATAGGATACAGCCAACAACATTATTTTTAATTCTTGCAAAATTTTAAAAAACTAACTATAATAAACATGTTAATAAAACTAGAATAAATAAATGGCAAAATATCTAGTGTCTAGGGCAGTGCTTCTCAACCTTTTTTGCTCCACGGCACACCTTCATGCATGCTTAAGAACATCGCGGCACACCAAACCACCCCTAATTAATTTCACTGCATAAATACTCATTTTTAAGGATAAAAACTAGCGTAACAAGTAAAAGTCGTGGTTATATTAGATTGTTACGATTGGTAAAGCAATAATTGTATAATTAGTCCTTTCCTCGCGGGACACTAATGTGCCGTGGCACACCGGTTGAGAACCACTGGTCTAGGGTGTTTTTCCATTACTATAAGTATTGGCAGGGCTACTAAGAGATGAAATTGGTCCTGGGGAAGGGTTAACATCCCTTTCTCAGAAAAGGGGTTGCGTTATAGAAAAAAAGATAAGCTAGCAAATAAAATATTTTATTGAAATTACAATGAAAATATAAGAGAGGTGGAGGTACTTATAGGTCGTTTGAAATCCAAATGACGCGTCACTGTAATAATTAGTATTTCTACATAATAATTTCATACACATTGTATTCTTGAATAAATATTAAACACTGAGGTTCTGGCAAGATGGAAAAAATTATAATCTCTATAAAACTTATACTTAACATTTATATTTTCTGTTACTTGATCAATTATTTTATTAATATTTTTAAATTTCATCTACTTTTTCAGGACCCACAGAGGTCTGGGTCCCGGGGATTTTTCCCCGGTATCCCCATCCTCTTGGTGGGCCTGAGCATTGGTAATAGTTGCTGAGAGAAATCATATTATTTTTATGCTTAAATTACTCATAATTGAAGTAGCATTAATGAAAATGCATAAATAACTTTGGGTTCTCACATTCTCTGGTTGAAGAGAAGTTCTCGGTGAAGGTTTTGGCGATCCACTGAATCAAGGACTGGGTTTTGGGGTTTCCGTGGGAGAACGAGGCCTTCAGGGTCCATCACTACACCAGTTGAACCTCCTCTGTTTCTGTTAGATCCCTTGTTAATTCCCAAATGAACACCTCCAACCTGCTGTTGGGCAATATTTCTGCGGTTGTTCTCTTGTTGCTGAGATGAGTTGTCACAATAATCAGGATCTGGTATCATAGTCGGGTAAAGCAGATCTGAAAATGAATAAAAAATCATCAGTTTTAGAAGAATGACATTAGAAATATCTCAAGAACGTGTTCTTAAGAGTAAAAGATACAATCGACTGAATTTGACTGTTTAAGCCTCAGTTCTCTCCCATCTCCCTCTCTGTATGTCTTCCACTCATATTTCATTGCCTCAGCTTTAAATTCTCTCATTTCTTTCTTCTATAATTTTAATTAATCTCCTATTTCTCAGTCTTTTCATGCAAATACATCCATCGATATATGTGATTACAAATTTGATGCTGGTTGGAATTAAATGAAAAATACATACATAGCAATTGTTAGATTATTCAATGGCTAAAGAGTTGATATACGTATATGGGAAACATTTTTATGATTTTTAATGCTCATGGAAGTGCAAGATCTAAATGAGCCTATTGGTGTGCATGAGTGTGCAATTTAGAGTGAAATGTTTTGATTGATAACTTCCTATGTTTTCATTTTTAACAGTGTGCCATTTCGATGGAATTACTTCAGGAGATCTGCACCCTTAACTCTCCTTTAGCAACCAATCAGTGGAAACATAGGAGTCAATCATCCAAGGATGAAGCTTTGGTAAGTGGTTTTAATTTTCTAACAATACTTCTGCTATATCAGTTGAGGTTTCACATGAACATGACTAAAAAACAAACTAAAATTCTGCGATTGTTTCCTTTTAAACCATCCATAGTTTTCAACCCTAAGGTTGGTTTGAGATGACTAGGGAATAAACACATATGATGTGGTGGTTTCCCGCTGCCTTCCACATCAGACACACACACATGATTGATGAAATATGAAACCATAACGGAAAAGAAATAATGCAGCTGTTATAATCACTACACCAGAAACGTTACTTGCATGAAATCAACCTATTACGTTATTAGTATTATTAGATGGGCACAACTTTGTTAAAATTGCAATTTACTTACGTCTGCCAAAGGTCATCCAGACAGTTAAATCTTTTTAAAAAATATCTACAACTTAATTAAGGCCTAGAGCAGGGATCGGTAACCTGAGGCTCCTGAGCCGCATGCGGCTCTTTAAGGGCTTAAGTGCGGCTCCCGACAGCAGCTCTCTCTAATAAAACACTAAAAATCTCCCCGAAGGAATCTGGCTTCATAAATTATTTTAACAGAAAATATTTTATTGAAATTACAATGAAAATATAAGAGGTGGAGGTACTTATAGGTTGTGTGAAAACCAAATGACGCGTCACTGTAATAATTAGTATTTCTACATAATAATTTCATACATATTGTATTCTTGAATAAATATTAAACACTAAGGGTTCTGGCAAGATGGCAAAAATGACAAAAACTGATGCATTATTAGAATATACATACATAGGTAATAGCAAACGGTAAAAAACGGCAAGGTTAAGGGAAGCAGCTTCGTCTCCATCACCCCCAACGGATTCACAAATGACTGCGGCTCTTCTTATGTTGCATGTTATGCATAATTTGAAAAAGTGGCTCTTATGAAAAAGATTGCCGACCTCTGGTCTAGAGGGTTCTCTGGAGGAAAATAATGACTGGCATTAAGGCTCTCAGGGAAGATAAATCAGAGAACCCATATGGATGATCATGAGTAGATGTACCTCGGAAAGGTTGATAAACTTAGACTTAGGCACTTCTGCTGTTATATTAATCGATATAGTTTTTTAGCGAGTAGATGTACCTCGGAAAGGCTGATAAACTTAGACTTAGGCACTTCTGCTGTTATATTAATCGATATAGTTTTTTAGCAAGTTTAACAGAGAATTTTTTTTTTTAAGTCCACTTATTGTCTTCGAACTTCTTGATTAAAAGAAAAATGAATAAAAAAATTTTCAGCAAACATCTAGTAATCTAATTTAAATTAACAATCCAGATTATAAAAACAAACTATTAAGTAAATTCCGATGAAATAAGAAAATTAAATTAATCGATCTCATTTTATTAAATTACTCACCGTGCTTTCGTAAATTTTAAAATTATGAAATATTCCACTAATGCAATTATAATTGTTGTAAAATATAAGCTGCAAACATAATTACTGGAACTTTTAACGTAGATATCTAATTAAACAATTGAGTGATGATAATTTTGCATGAACAATGAATCTTAACTTCAATTTGTGATTGGTAAAAATCTGTAAACTATTTTAACTATAATTAGTTTTACGATACTAGAATTTGGTTTCTTGAAATTTACATACATAGATACTTAACATTTTAGAATAACATTATCGATTAATAGAAAACAGAACCTAGTAACGTTTATTCTGTCTTAATACTATTAAGTTAATAGTTTTCGATCATTTTGAAAGAGATGAGGATTTATTTTAGGAAATATTTTTCCAGAATATATTGGCAAACGAATCTTCTACGACCTTCATTTTTATATTAATCATTATTTTTAATTGTGGCACAAATCAAAATAAAATTTCAAGTTTTTGATACACCATAAAAAAGTGACAGTAACTTAACCATTACAAATCTAAGTATAGATCTCATTAAAGTAAATACAAACGAGTAGCTCAGAAGTTGGTTGGACTCATGGCCGGATTAGGAGGGCCATGGGCCTCACGCACAACACGTTTAAGGCCCCACCCAAATCGTAAAATTTTCAAGTTACAGATTATTAGAAGTTTTGTGATATGTGCGGCAACACTTGGAAATTATTTCGGCGAGACAAAACGAGATTGGGTTGGCCCACTGTGGGCCCCCTTGTCCTCTGGATCCACGCACTTGAGTGTTTTGCATACAGCTTAATCCGGCCCTGGTTGGATTCCATTTACATACGACGAAATATAATTACTCAAGTTTACTTTATTATATTGGAGGAATTACCTCAACAGTTTCATATCCGTATTAAGAAAGAACGTGCTGTTTATTACCACTAATAGATTAGCGGAAAACGCACAAGTAACGCAGGACCTGACGTGATATCAAAATATAATTAATTAAAACAGGAGTTACAAATATGAATAAATGTAATTACGTCTTACTTATTTTCTTCTTTCATTACCTTTTATCGAATACGTGAAAATTAAATTTTAGATTAATACTTGCAACGAGCAAGTTTCTCCACACCTATTAGGCTTAATTTACAATTAAAACATATTAATTTATAATAGGGCACATCCCAGAAATGATGAAAAATTTTTACTCTAATTAACGTTCCCACAACGAATGACGCAGTTACGCACTTAATTACGTATCTATTTAATCAGCCACTTAAGAATTTATGTGGGCCAGCTTTATTTTACAAAGATTAATTTTGGTGATAAAGTACAAGATTTTTTTGAGGACATCCGTTTATTTACGTTATATTTGTGTTGGCAGTTGCAGCAATGGCGAAAAACGACCGATCAACGAACAAAATTAAGCAATTGTAAATAATAATAAAAATGAATGGCGATAGCCATAAGTTTTGATTAAGAACAAGAATACTAAACGAACCCTTGATATCCTCATTCTTCAAAGGCAAATTTTCATAATATGTACATATATATATATATTAACGTGCGATAACCTCACCTCCTCCGTTACCATCCCCGTCATCACCATCTGCTCTGTATCCTTCAGCATCCACTTTTTCGAACACACTCATCTTTTCTAAAATCCCCCTAGTGGGTTTATGGACCGCCTTTTGAAACTGCTTGTGATTCGGATACATCGAACCCGAGTTCATTGTAAACACCTCTTAATCGAGCCAACGGAGTTCTACACAACCATACCCCTTCGAACACTGCCACAGAGAGACAATAGCTTCCTAGCACTTCTTTTGTGAACCAGTTCGCGGTTTTGTGCAGTACGTATATTCCTTTCCACCTTTGATGATCGACTGCGACTGAACGACTGGAGAACACAACAGGTATTACTCTCCCACCCTGAGGTCGAGAACCCTTAGAAATGTTCCCAACAGCTAGAAATGGGATTGGAAAAAATCAGACTGCTTCTCAAAAAAAAAGACCATTCCGTAGGCAGCTCGACTACCCGTTAATAATGCAAATGAGACCGTTCGTCGAAATACGGAGCCGGGATGTTCAAATCCTACCGAACGATAATGGAAAATATTCACCTCGTCATTAGCATGGTGGAAAAAATGTTTCATACGTTTGATCCTCCTGACCCAGTTCTTCTTACGACGCGCGCTTATTCATTTCGTGCTCCAAATCTATCTGCCGTCATCGTGACGCGGGCAGAGGAAGAGAGGAAACAGAAAGGAAACCCTATAGAGGGTTAGCTATAAGCCGAAGAAACCTTTCTCCTAGCCCAGCTAATCTTGTATACCCGTTCTTTTATTAGGAATGATTTTTGGGCCATCTAACAAGTGAAAGGAACATTCAACCATTCAATTCACACGTACATACACTCCTTTCTCCTCGAGTTTTGATTGACACTATCTGTGCATTCCATCGTTCGGTACTTGACTCTTCCCTGTTTGTTTGAATGAAGTCTTTTCATATAAGCTGCTCGGCGAGCATCTAAAACATTCAAGATTGAAATGACTGTATTTAAGATTGTCAGTGAATAATATACATTTTCAATGTTCTTCTGAACGCGAAGCAATCGATTACTTATAAATGAGGAATTAAAAAATGAGGAAATAGGAGAATACATATTTTGGAAAAATGTAAATAATGAGCCACAGACGACTTATTGCATAAATATGAATTTCTTAAGTTTTGTCTTTCAACTTTTTGCTGGCTGCATAATAAGTAACAAATAAGCAACGTAACTCCTGCAGCCTTAAAACGATTGAGTAAATCTGATGCACTTTTCACCTACAAAGTTTTCGTATTACGAAAAATTTCCAATTTAGATGAAGTTATCGTAAATTTCAATACTCGAGAACGCCATGTGTTATTTAAAGGGGATGAAATTTAAATGATAAAATCTCTCTTTAGCAACTTATTAAACAATCCCTATTCATTCCTTTGTGCTCTCCTCGTTACCCGCATCCAGTTGAATAGATAGGATTTGAAAAATCAGCGGTAGAAAAACTGAAAACTAAAACGCACCAAGAAACGTTTAGCGAAATCCACATGCGCAATGGAAAATTTTAGAGGTTACGTTCCTGGCCTACATTTTGTGACACGTGCTCCAATTGTTCCACAAAATAAACGTGATAATACATTATGCATGTTTGTGTGAATTAGGAGCGAAGAGGTGACATTAGTTAGGCAAATGAGCATAGTTATTTTTACCGTATTATGTGTTACGAAGTATTATTACCTAAAATTTTGGAAAATTTACTTATTGATTGATAATAATTAACGTTAAAAAACATAAAAATAATACTATCGACAAGATGACACGCTAGAACAGATGTCCTGATAGAACAAATGTATGGGCATGACTAAATAGCTCTTGGTGGGTTATCTCAACCGTCTACTCAGATATATTTCAACTACACATATCATCAGAAAGAAGTAATGTACACAACAACTATGAATGGAATTTCAGAAATTTCGCCTATGATTCTTCAAAAACGACATGCACTCGACGTGACGTAATGAAATCGACGACGCATAGGCGAAATAACGCAAATTCGTATCGCTAGGACTTACTGTATATCTATTAATAAATAATATAAATCAATTTCAAACATTTAATGAGCCGCGATCGAAATTTTTTCAAGTCGCACGATAAGATAATCCAAATATAAGAGAACATTACCCCTTCCTCGTACGGGAGAAAGATGGGTGGAGGCACCAAGACAGGCCAGGAAGGCACGGTGTCGAAAAAAATTAATATTTCCGTTCAGGTCGCATCAACCCAGTCTCGACATATGTCAGGCTTCCTCGCGCTTTAGTGCAGGTCAGCTGAACACGTGAGGACACTTACTGGGTACTAATTCAAAGGTTCGTTGAAAAAAAAAACGCCTGGACGCTGGAGACAAACCGGTAAACTCTTCGTGCACTTGAAGGGGAGGATAATGGCGTTCCAACGAGAAGCCCAAAGAACTGAAAAAATTATGTCAATGGAGCAACTACCTACGATGAAAACTCTATTTGAGCTGTCACGCTCGAGTGCTCATGGACTGCATTTCATTTTATTTCTACGCATGTTAAGAAATCGCAACGCATACCGTAGGATGAAACGCAATGAAAATAGCGAATGAACGGTATAAATCACCATAATTAATTAGAGAGGGAGATTTATCCGGAAATTGTTAAGTAAAAGGATGATTAAAAGATTGAGGGATACGAAACACCGCGCAGGAAGCCTTGTTAATTCCTCGAGGTCCAACGTAGCGGAAGAAAATTTAGTTGTGCAATAAAAGTAATCTTTAGAAATCTATGTATCTCTTTCCGTAAATGTCGTAACGTCATGGTGAAGCAATTTGTTGCGTGCACGTCATCAAATTTAGCATTAAATATTCATAGATCTGCATCGATTAAAATATATTTCGCAAATATAGCACACTAAATCGTCGTGAATAATTAATCTGATCCAATGATAACGGTTTTCTCGTATTTGGTTTTTGTGAAGGAATCCTAATGTCGTACCGTTTACATAGATTTATGAATTTCAAGACTGATTCCACCAATAGCTAGTGTCAACTTATTAAATGGACGAAAGCGCTTATATCAATTTCCACGACTGACGGACAAAAAGGGATAAGCCCAAAAAGACAGGAATGATTATCATAAAATCAATGAATTTTTTTAAGAATGAGCAAAAATTCAATTAGATTCAGCATTGATTAGGTACAGCGCCAAAATATTTTATGGAAAGGGCTTATTTGAAATTTGGATTTTGGAGATTATAACTAACTTTTAAGTCAAGTTTCCCCATTTATTTAGTTACAGGACTAATGCCTTTCTTCCCTACACTCACGGAATTTCCAAGATTGACATGCGAATAAATTCTTGGAGCATCGATCAATTTTACGAAGAAAAATTTTCTGGTCCAAATACTTCGGATAGATGATACCGTAGAAAATCGATATGGAAACTTTTGAAAAACTGAATAACCAAATACATCGTTTTGAGAAGTTTCGATTTCTGATAAGCCATGGCGAAATTATAATTACCGCGATTTGCGTCATTTTCGGCTATTTGATCAATTACAGTCCCAAAGGAAATATCTCGAGTCACTCGAGTCTATTTTTAATCAGCGATACTGAACTTAAAAAGGAGTGAATGAAATAACGTAAGTTGATTCACGTTTTGCTAAAACGTAAAGTAAAATCGGTACAACATACATTGTACAAACTTTCTCATATACTAATGCGTCGTTTATTTATCTTTAGAAAATGAAAATCGTATGAGCCTGTTTTTCGAAAATCCAATTTTTGTTAAAGTTGCCCAAGAATAAACTAGCCTTATATTCATTCATTGAGAAAAATAAAATACGTAGTATTATTGTAGATGTATACTCAAGTAACGGTACGAAATTTGATCAAGATCGTTAGAGCTGTTATTGAGAAAATCGAATTATTGTTAAAGTTGCCTAGAATAAACTAGCCTTATATTCATTTTTTGAGAAATATGAACTATACAGTATTATTGAAGACGTAAACTCGAGTAACTGTACGAAATTTGATCAAAACCGTTAGAGCCGTTTGTGAGAAAATCGAATTATTGTTGAAGTTGCCCAGAATAAACTAGCCTTATATTCATTTTTTGAGAAATATAAACTATTTGGTACTATTGATGACGTAAACTCAAGTAATTGTACGAAATTTGATCAAAATCGTTAGAGCCGTTTTTGAGAAAATCGGATTGTTGTTAAAAATGCGTAGAATAAACTACTCTTACTTATTGAGCAATGTCAACCATTTCTATATATACTCTGCTCAGTATCATAAAATGCCTAAGTACGAGATTTCATTCATTTTTGTTCTACCGTCTAGGCTCCAGAGCCAGTAACAGACAGACGGCACTGCGAAAACCACTTTTTCGGATTCAGCGACACCTAAAACGTGTATTTCCGTAAAAATCTCGAGGTCGAATTTTTTCGCGAAAACAATACTTTCTCGATACTCGTATGAGAAAGTAAAAAGGACTCTAATCCCCTTCCGGAACCAAAAAAACGATATATCACAAAATAATAATTTTTTGTCGATGATTGTTAAACAGTTTTAGCCCGTAGAAGTTTCGATCAACGTCCAATTTTTTAAGCAAACAATTTAAACGACACGTTAATTTCATTTTAAACGGCGCAGTAATTTAAACGACGAACGATTAACCCCAGCGGAGGCGTAACACGACTGGACAACAGAGATGAAACAACGACAGCATTATGAAATCGAATCTCAGAATCCCGTCACGATTGTTTTTTTTACGAATTCCGACATAAGGCAACCCTCATCTGTATTCCGTCAACTGAAAGACGACAAACTGCCCACTTTCTCACGTATCGGATCCTCCCAAAACCGAAACACTCTGCCAAACGTTCACGAACGACGTCGTTGGAGATATACTTGCATAAGTTTTTTTCTTTCACCTTATTCCGTGAGACGCCAGTGAATGAAGTGAGGCCGCTTTATCTCGGAAAATAATCATAATCGTAGACACCGAAAACATGTCCGGCGGACAAGTGTTTTATGTGTTTTGTTTTAGATCTTTTGTTGATACGTCAAATTTCCTGCAATCAAGGTAAGGCCAACTTATGGCACGTGTGCGCTTAAGTGGCAGGTGCGAGGCGACTTAACCCATTAACGCCCTACGAAATCGCAAAATTTTCAGTGTTGTTTTTCTTCCAATTGTTAAATTAACAATTTATTTCTGCTTTTACCCTGCGCTCTATAAATTGTTTTCGATAGTTAAGAAGTATAGTATATCTTCAGTATAGGGTGAAAACTGAAATAAATTATTAATTTGCAATTTATAAAAGAGCGTTAAAACGATGCAATTTTCACAGTTGGGCGTTAGTGGATTGAGGCTGCTACTCCACGCATACGACCACTGGTCCCATTTTTTTTTAAATCGCATACACAACGATTGCGCCAATAGATTATCAAAGTTAACACTACGCACGCGAACACACGAGAGAAAACCCGCTCCTCATAACAGCTTCGAGAGATCACGCCACAATCCGAGTATAATAAATAATTCGCGAAACTACGTCGAATATCCCGCGACATAACCCCTAACTAAAGAGTTGCTACGGCTTCCGAGGTAGGATATTAATGTCATCAATCGAAAAACAAAAACGACCGGGCATTAAAAAAAAAAAGACACGGGAGAGAAAGGGAGAAAAAGGTGAAATTCGCATTCGCCTTCACTGCCGCCCACTCACTTTTAGAGAGTAAAAGGTCGGCGGGAAAAGCGAGTTGGCGCCCACGCGCGTTTTCGTGTCGCCATGCACTTGTCTTTCGCGGGACTTCCACGGAATCGGATCCAAAGAGCTGGCAACCTGCGCCTCGGAAAACCGCAATGTATACATTCCTCAAACTCCGTCCGCTACGCTCGATCCGCGATGGCATTTTTCGTAACGTCGTGACGGTTGGGTGTGCCCCGGCCTACAGGGGCGTGGTCCACGATTCCGAACTGCATAATGATAGTAATAGAACAGAAAGTACGGTTCCGCGATTCGTGAGCAACAATCCTACGACCCATTACGCAACGCGCGGTAAACGTGGGAGGGAGAGGGGGGAAAAATACGCGGCGATTCGTTTCACTTGTTCTGCTACGCAATTCTTACCGCGATAGCCGCGCACGACACGGTGCGAGAATTGAATGCACCCGGACCGATTGTGGAGTCTTGCGTTGCACGAGGAAATGGATACAATAGAGAGTAAGGTGCGCTGGATCGTGAAAACTCGGAAGTATAATAACACCGCTAGCATTCGATCTGGCACGCGTCCAGATAAAACCCTCAAATTCCTGCCGCCGCTCCCAAGATACGTCTATTAAAGAAGTATCGAAAAATACAGATTGAAAAGTGGAGTGAAAAAATAAACATAGCTGTCATGTTTTATTTCCTACGTCGGATTTTCCTGCCATGGGAATTAAGAATCCAAAAACAGATGCGCACTCCAGAGAAGAAGGAAAAACATTGTATTGAGCCACGGCGTTGCCCATTGCTAACTTATGGTACAAATGAGAACTTGGGACATATATAATCTTCTACTGCATACCGGTGAAGCCATGATGGTAGTATGCTAGAATAAGGGAGCGTGACAATATTTAATTCTTCCGTGAAAAATAAGTCGATTTTCATGAGCCTTCAATGTGATAACATAATAATACAGCCCATTAACGCACAGAAAGAATAACCAAAAAAAAGCGAGTCGGCCGTGATTTTGTGGAAATCCATACTTGCCATAAAAAAACAAGAAAAAAGCAAAAACTTTTCTGCTATGATTCAATGATTTCATCTCCTGGCCTGATGATGACGTGCCATGTTCAAACTGGCAAAGAATATCAATGGATCCCAATGGAAAAGTTTTTCCTTTCTTTATTATATATTTGATTGGAAATAACAGAAAACATCGTCCGGATGAATAACCAGATCATCTTACGCGTTCATCATTAAGCCGGCTTAAAAATAAATCTGGTCCATCAGGGCGCACAATCCCAAAAAGAATCCCACGTCAAATCATTTCGAAGATCGAGATCTCGCGTACGTGACGCCGTGGTCGGTGGGTGTGCGACGTGCATACTTCTGCAATGACGTAAAAAAATCGCAACGTAGCTTCCCGTCTCCTGCTTTGAAATTAAAGTCGGCAGATTTGGACGAGGGGTTAGCATATAAATGCGCACAGCGTCACTGAAAAAAAAAGTGCAAAGCGGGACAGGAAGCCCCCGTATTCCGATGCGAAGGAGCACGTCTCTCTCTCGTTCGCTCCGACTCTCTACAAGAGGAATGCCTCCGCGAATAGACGAGGATTGTGGGAGTCTGGCACGAGTTCCCAACCCGAACGAGGTCGACAAAGGGGTGAAAAACCTCTCGATATCAATAGACACGATCCGTAGGATAACGATCGGAAACTATGACAACGCCATCGGTGTCATTCGGTGTTTGACAACATCACGCATTCCGTTTACATACATATAGATTAGTAGTGGGTGACGATACATCACCGAGATTTAACATATTTCAAAAATTAAGAACTCCTTAACTGTACAAAGTAGAATATTTAGACGATACAAAAGTTAAAAATTAAACAGGGTAATGAAAGAAAAACAGAGAAACAAACAAAAATTTTACACTAACACACTTGTTTTTATTTATTTTTTGTATCTCTGTTTTTATTTCATTACCCTGTTTAATTTTTACCGTTTGTATCGTCTTTGTACGGTTAAGGAGTTCTTAATTTTTGAAATATCCATCTCGCCGTAGTCTCCAACACTTTTTTAATTAGAGATTTAAGATGTTATTGAAAAATGCCACTTCGCTTTTACGCATCATTTTAATCTTTTACGGTCTTTGAAAATTTCTCTACTGGATCGTAATTAATCAATATGGTGAACCTTTGTTCCAAGAAGGTTCTTTTGCCTATATAAGAGGTGAAAAATGTTACGAAGCGTTATTCCACCGCAATAAAATTCACATACATTGAAAAATTAATTTTTATGGGTAGGGACATTGAAATAAATGAAGATATCCCGAAAATTCGGGCGAAATTTCAAGTGTAAATATCCTACACAGAAGAAGTAAAAAAGGAAGACGCATTGTAAATTTTATATTTTACATATATTTTCATTACCGTTAAAAAATTTTCCTAGTGCTGGGCAAGAAAAAAAAACGAAAAAGGAAACTGGTAAAAACGTCCTATTCGCCCGAGGAATTAAGGTGCCAAAAGCTCTCTCTTAATCAAGCCAAAATCTCGACATCTATTTAATTCCATGCACGAATGAAAATAGCTCTTGACCGTAAGACTAAGTAAACATCGGTCCTCAAGAATCGATTCTGAGAAAGTCTCCGCGATGAAAGCCTCGGGGTTTTAAAACAACGGGGTGTTATAAAGTAATTGGAGAATTTAACCCCTTCGTACATGAGAAGATAAATAAACGACACGCACGTTTCACTGTTAAGAAACCGTTTTTTCAGCAGCAAATCCCCGATTTTCTTATGGTAACACTTATTATTACGGAATCAGTAATGAAGACGGATACCTGTAGTTGAAATCCACATATGGCTTGCTCGATCATTTCACTGGGTTTGCCTACATCATTTACTCGGTACAAGCCATAAGACGAGAGCGATAACTCATTTTTGATCGGGTGTTATAACAGGGCGTGGCTTTTCGAAGAGAGAGAGAGAGAGGGAAGGAGGGAGGTAGCGATCAAGGGAGCGAGTTAATGGGCGGAACCACAAATTCTTTTTTTTTTTAATTTTATATCTGTTGAGAGGCGAGAAGGAGAGATATCATCAACGAATTCCTGCGAGAAACGGCGGAGTTTAGAGAAGACGAGGCTGGCGGCTGTGAGAGCAGGTGTATTCTATAGGGTGAATATGAGGAACGTACGAACTTGGAATAGAAATGCAGGTAACGTCACAAGGATGAGAGGGAAGCGAGAGATATAGAGAAGGGCTTCTTCGCAAACCCGAAGTGGCGACGTTTCGAAAACGCGGAAGTCTAGCTCAAACAACACACACACACGCGTATGCGAGTTCGTTGTTCACTGACCTGCCTCCTTCGAAATCTCCTTTTCTCTTGTTTTTTTATCCTTCAGAATTTTCATCAGATAATGGGTGTATAGATGATTGTCACCATCGTGTTTACATTACTAAAAACCTCTTTCTATAAAAAGTTAAAAATAAGCAAAAGTTACAGTAAAATCGTATCTTAAGTGAGCAACGGATATTTTTTTCGACTTGTAAAGTTTGCGTTCAAATACAATGAATAAATGGGCAAGTTTTCAATACAGTAGAAGATGAGATTAGTTTAATTAGAGTGACAAGGGAGAGAGAACGAATGGCTGGGTGAAGTTTCGATGGGGTAAAGTCTGTTGAAAGAAGTCATAAAAGGGAGGGTACTAGGAAGGAGGCGATGTGGTAGAAAGAAAAAATAAATATAAAATTCATTAAAAGATGGAAAGGATATTAAAAGATAAAGATATAGCCTTGAATTGGACAGTTTGGGTCAGGTAAGCTTTAAATCTATCGACAGGCAGTAAACTTTTAATTCAAAATTATAACGAATGGCCTAAGCAAATTTTGCAAACAGAAGTATGTCGAGTAAAATATATTCGCATTTTACATGCAAAATAACCATCCTCGATAGTTATTCGTCGACTGTTGGCTCTAAAAATAATGCAAATTTGGTTTACGCAAACGCCTCATAGGTACAGGGAAGAAATAAAAAAAACCTTGTTGAAATTTTCGGACAAATAGTAGTCATTATGATAACAATCCAAAAACGATATGCGCATATTACCTTGAGGTTTACTGATAATTTGTATAGGCATGGTATTTCAATAAAAATCATTTATCCACCATTCCTTTTCGGCACAAGTATAAAAACTATGTTTAATGTATTAAAGCATTTGAAGATGCATGCGACATTTGATTTTCTTTCGAAAGGATATATTTAACGTGATGTCCGAATGGTTCTTTTGATTTGTTTTACCAAACTTCGCCGTAAGGAATCTTTCGTAAACAATCGACGATTCTATGTTTCCGTAGATACATCGCGACAAAACTTCATAAATCAACAAATTAATTTCTTGCGAAAGAACCTTCAACCGCGCAATAAATTCCGTCACGAAAAATAAATTCCCTTTAAGTTTTTTGAACAAGTAGAAATACCAGCATTTCATTCTCGTCACGGTGAAACAATATTTTTTTCGATTTCAAGAAGAAAGTATCAAAAGACTTTCGATGTAGATCAGAGGTGGGCAACCTTTTCTGCACGATGGGCCGCATTGGAAATTGCCAATGAATTATAGTTAAATCGGAATCTACATAGAGATTCTTAGGTAACATATGCGTAAAAATCAAGTTAGAATCAGCTTTTTAAGGTTAAAATTTCAATATTAAATATCATGATGGAATTCAATCTTAGAAATATCTTTGAGAAAAAACTCAAAAACACCATTAAATCCTGCCCGCGGGTCGCGAGTTGGTTACCCCTGATCTTTAGGCGTCCCTCTTTACTCAGTAACGAGTAGTACATATATGTACTGCACCAGCGACAAATACCCAGGCGAGAGTGATAACCGGTTGTCACGCAACGCCATCATCATTATCGACCGAGGGAAGTTCCTTTTTCCTGCGTTTTATTTTTCAAGTAAATAAAACGTGAGGGTGATGTCACCCTAAGACGTTTAATAGAACGAAGTGTAGGAAGTAAAGAGAGAGAGAGAGTGAGGCATGACAAGGTGGGTGTGTCGGCACCACCGCCGGTCTAGGTATGCCGATAAGAGCGTTGTCCGAAACGGGGGAGGGAAGAGTTATTTCCGTCCGCGTCCACCACTCTCGGTCCTCCGACGCAAGTCCCTCGCTGTAAATGGCCGAAAAAAACGGGCTACAACAAGGGGGAAGATAAGCAGAGAGAGAGAGAGAGGGACGGAAAATATCGATATATATTTTTTTCCTTTTAAGTTAAAGCACTTTTGAAGTCCATCACTTCAACTCTTTGAGCCGATGTGGGAGACGGCATAAAAAAAATATTTAAAAAAAAAGGAAGGTCGCTATTTATACTTAGCTTAATAATGTCCCCGCAGCCTTTTTTATTTTAAGCCTAGATGTTTTTTTTATCTTGGATCGATGGACCCGGATGATTTCATAGCGGAATAACGAATTTTCTAACGTTCCTCGAAGCCGAATCGTCGAATTAAACGAGAGCATTTTTCTACCATCAAACCGAGAATAGACAAGTGAAGGAACGTATCATCTACGTAACTGCAGCAGCATCAATATGTTTGATTGAATGCAAAGGGTGTTTCGACCAAAAAAAATAGCACTGTTCGGCAGTGCCGCTGAGGAAGACATCTTTTTAACTGAAATTTCATGTCGACTTATAGGAATGCAAACGGGGATGAGTTTCTTCGAGAAGTCGAAAACCGAGATAGAGGAATTAACAATTTGATTGCATACATCTCTAAAAAAACTTTTTATTAAACTTTCCAACATATGGGTAGAAACTGTGATATCGGTAGCGTCGACTGTTACGTCGCCGTCTTCATAAAACTCAATTTGACGTCCAATATATTTTTCCTAGAATGGTTACTTCTTAGAGTTTCCGCGGAAGTTTATTATCGCGCCGTCGCGAGGAAATCATAGGGTTGCTTGTATCGCAAGAAAAATTACAATCAAAGGAGGAATTCCTGGAAAACCGATAGGAAAGTTGTTTATCCCAGATAAGGCCTCAAACCGATTGAGGATGTCGAGTACTTGGAAATCCTTTCGGTATGCACCTTACGCAATAATTAGAAAATAAACTCTGCATTATGAAGGCTAGATTCCTTTAATCAATTACACGAAAGGAAGCAAAACGTCCCATCATTTGCGAAGGAACTTGATTGGGTATGATTGAATGCAGCTGAAAACGATGTAGAAAGTTCGGTGGCGGCGCAGGTCAGAAGAATTCAGGGAAGAGATCGTCTGAACTAAATAGATGAGCTCACGAAGAAAAATGAGATCGGGAGATACCAGAAGGGTTTCGTTTTCCGGAAGACGATTAGGAAACGAGGCAGGAAAAGAAAATTCGGATAGTTCGATGCTATGCAATACCTGTAATCCACCAATCAGCCGAATTATAAGCTTTTATCTAATCGATCTATTACTAGCCCCAACAATGAATTTTAAATATGATAAAAGAGTCGACATGATGAGATATTCCGAAATAATTCATGTTTATTTATATCAAACGCATTCGATGAATAATTTCAATCTATTTTTAGGTAATTTATTGCCTCCTCCTGTCAGCATAACGGTTTGATTATTTTCTACTTATAAAAGGGCATCCTCGTTAACAATGCTCGGAAACCCAGCATACGTTGTTATCAGCGATGTTCAAAAATAAAATAAAAATACTCAAAAGGTTAAATTTGTTTCCTTCAGAAAAGAAATTAATTGAAACATGAATGCTTCCTTGCACTTGATTTGAGTTCAATTTAAGATTTCTATAGATTTAATTAACTAGATTATCACCCTGATTCGATAGCCGAAGCTTACACGACTGCGCAGGAAGCCTGCTACATGCCATACATACCGAAGTCGTGTCCAGGACCGGCCCGAGGTGCCGGCAAACCGGGCGACAGCCCGGGGCGCCAAAATCTTGGAGGCGCTATTCCGACCATATATCTATGCATTACTTGCAAGTGAATAAATACTGGCTACCGATTTATATCGCCGAACAGGCTGGAATCTTTGTGGCATTCATTTTGTTTTGTTCTTTATCTATAATATTTACAGAGCGATGAATAAATTAACATGTACTTCGTAATTATCTCGACAAACATTTACGGAGGGGGGCGCTAGAGTGCTATCTCGCCCGGGGCGCCAAAATTCCTCGGGTCACCCCTGGTCTTGTCTGTTGGGAAAAATTAAAACTGAAGATATCAATCTTACGATAGCCAATCACATTATTTTTTTCTTAAAATCTGCCTTTCTACATTTTTCCAAGAGTAGATACTTGCCATGTTTTTTTTTACCAAATCCGCACTTCACGAATAAATAAATACTCTTCGTTTTAAGATATAGAAAATGCGTGTTCATTTACCTTTTACATGCTAAAGCAAACTTTCATGTCAGCGTGAATTCCATCGGATTTGTGTCTGGCGGGAGCACTTCAAAATATTGGAAATTTTCGACGTGACTTCTCATTCTTTAGGCCTCAGTTTTGTATGAATGGCAATTTTGCGCAAATATTATAAAAATAATAGCAGACTACTTCTGCGAGTAAAATCCGCGCGAGAAATTAAATCAAGGCATGCAATATTTTCCCTTAGAGCGCGTGGTTCGTAAGTATCCGCTATTACAAAAAAAAAAGATCAAATGAAAAAGGTCATATTGGGATCAATTTTCCGGCAGAAAGATATGGTTCCAGCATATCCTGTTATTTCTTTTTTTACGGAGTTAAAAGGATTAGATACGACGTAAAAAAAATATTAAGAGGATTTCCGCACGACTTGATGGGGTGCCCGACGTAATTGGTCACGGTGGCAAAAAAAATGAATGAAGAGGAAACGAAAATCGCAACGCCCACGCCCAAGAATATAAATGAACATTGCGCTCTAGAGAGTCGTTGTTTTAAGACGTGAGGGAGAAGTATAGGGCTATTACCTCGCTCTCCGGATATGAATCTAGGAGAAAAAGGCAAAAAGAGAAAGGCGAGGCTAAAAAGAAATTGCACTCGGGGCGACCACCTAAGCGGGAATAGCGAACGGGAATAGAGGAAGAGGTTAATGTTCAACTGGGGAAATGAAAGAACTCTTTACGACCACGCCGCCTAAATGAAGGAACTGCAGGAGGGGCAAAAACTACAGAGCCTCGCTCGTAACGCCTTAAACCATAACTTAAAAATGAAATCATTTAATAATATAAGGCGTCCACGGGCTTCTCGCTTGTTTTAAGATAGGAGACCGCGACGGCGAGAATAAGGAAAATGTGAAAAGAGAGGAGACGAGCATTTGAGGCGGAGCGGACGGAGATGAAGCATGACTGATGAGTAGCCTTCACTGAATTTTTTAAAGATGCGGGCGGACGCATTTGAGGGAGTAAAAAAATAAAGACGGAGGCTAAGTCGAGGGCAGGGATGAAGATCTCTCTCTCTCTCTCCCCCTCTCTCTTGCTCCGTGTGGTCACTTAAGAAGGCGTGCGGGTCCGAGGTACAGACAAGCCGGGAGGTTGCCCAGGGCGCCAGGATCTTAGAGACGCTTTCTAGACGGCTTATTTATAAATTACTTGCGAGCGTATGTTGGCTGGCGATGAATTTCCCGGGGCGTGCAGGTGTCTCGGCGACATTTATTCATTTATTTGTCGTTATCGCTTCGATTTTCTCCGCCGGTTTAGTCAGCGATAAAAATAAAATAAATTCTTCGTCAATTTTAATATTAAAGCCCTACAGTGGAGCAAGATATTTTATTTTAATATTGCTATTTTTTTATTTTTGTCTTTGATAATTTTTTTTCATAAATAATAAATAGTCCATTAATGCTAAAAATTCGAATGCAAAGTTTTCCATTTAGGAAATTATGCGAAGGCTGAAAACAAATCGGTCAACATGGCAACTCCGCTATCTTTTGATTGCAGTTAGTCCTATCTGCCTGATTAACATGAGTTAAAACGTTTAGTCGCTAAATGAAGTGTTTATATAGCCCCATTTATGCGTTGTTAGAATACTTTAAGAGGTTTTCTAACTATTTTTTAAATTAAGAAATCTTTCATTCCTGCGGTGATTTTCCGCAATCCTCTAAATAATGACGTCAGCGAATACTATTTTAACGTAAAATAAAATCAATAATGAGCGATGGCCGTTCAAAACAGACCAAAATCAATGAATCCGAGCTGAGGGCTAATTAGGGTCGCAGAGAAAATTCTTCTCGACTTCCCCGAGGAGGAACACCAGTCATAAAATAACGTTAACGGCTCTCACGACCGAGGTTCGAAACGACACTTTTTTTCCCAACGTAAGCCTTAGTTACGCGTATATAATCCGCCGACTCCGGAGATAACACAGGCGTTTAACCGCTGACGAGGCGTGCAAACGGACGGAATTCCGACGAAACTATATATTACACTGCCCGAAGACACGGACGGTTAACGAGATGTCAACCCTTCCCACATGGGGAGTATTTCTTTTTCAGAAGGGTTGGACGTGGGTGACGAGGGGATTGATATGAGCTGCTGAGTGTAAGGTACACACACATGAAGACACAGGGAGGGAGGGGGAGGGAGGGGAGGAAGGAGGAAGAGGACACGGTCGCCTCTCCATCTCTCTCGATGCGGATTCCCTCCTCTGACAGACAGCCGTCCTAATGATACGTTGACCTCAAGAGTCGCTGAGTCACGAGTGGCGGGTCATTCCGGATCGTACATTAAATGCCCGGGACGTTCATTTTTTTTTGTGGAAGGAACTCACGAATGGTAATTCGACCTCCCCGGTCCTCCCGTTATTGCAGCCGTCCTCTGAACTAGCGATCGAGCGGTAGTAAGTATCCTTTTTCTTTTTAATTTCAAACTACGCGGGAAGGGGACGAGGCAGTCGATTGCGGACGAGGAATGAAAGCCTCCGAGATGGTTTTTAGCATCGAGTTTCGAATCGTTTTTCGAGAAATCCTGTATTGATAGAACGCGACATTACGTACTTGCGCGCGTGTAAGTATAAAGGCGACTTAATCGAAGCAGCCTCGTTAGTGGTTTTTAGTGTTTTACAAACAATTCCACGAAATTACCCTAATTTTCGCGATAAAAATCTATTACATCTTTTCATCCCTCATCCAACGAATTTCCATTTGGATTCAAGGAACCGCGCACAGAACGCCACTAGTGCTACAGTCGTGTCGAAATTCCTTTCATTTTCTTTTTATTATTTTATTTATTTATTTATTATTATTTTATTGTTCGAACTCGGATGCGTCCTCTCAGAAGCAGTGCAACATATATCATAGTAGTCTTTTAAAATGTTTATAAATGAGATATTAAGTTTACGCTTATGAATGGGTAGAACGAAATGTAACGTATATGTAATTGAGGGCATTTATATGAAACACAAGTGGACCCAAAAAATCGTTTAGAATCGGGACGAAACCTATTTCCAGGCCTTAAAATAGAGGTAAATGTACATACTAACATGACAAGCTAAAACAATGACGCCATATTTTAACTAAAGCACAAAATTATAGCTTTATCGCTCGCATTATAAAATTCTTCATCACGCCATTACGTACGAGTATTTTAGCGAAGAAAGATTTTTATTTCAAACTTTTTTTATATTATTTGCTTAAGTGTATCTAAAGCCGGGACATAAAGTACTTCCTTTCAGCCATGAAATCATGTCTCTTAAATTCTAACGGGCTACAAGGCCCCTAATTATTTATTATTAAACGGAAACAGTAACCAGAGTCAACTCTGCCACGCATGTCAGTCATGTGGATGTTAGTAAATTCTCGAATTTACGACCAAACATGGGAAAAATTACGTACAGTTTCATTGCTTCGGTCTGGGAGACCAGAAAAAGTTTCTGAACAAACAAATAAGCACAGTCTGTAAGCCATATGCGGAAGGTAGCATACACTCTTTCAGTCCCCTCGCTATCCTTCCCTACGTCAACTTTTTGACAAGAGAAACGCAGTTATTCCTTAAAAACTATCGTTATTTTATCGAAAATTATATTTACTTTCAAAATATCGTTGGAATAAGTTATTTTTAAAAATATCTGTAAGATTAGAATAATGAAAAAGATAATGTTTTCCGCGGAATAGTTTTATACGCTTCACTTTTGGTTCATAAATTCGACCCTCATAGCTTCTTGCTAATAAACGCCTGAAAATTTCCAAGTTTTTCTAAAATAATAATCTAAGGTAATCGTTTATATAACATTTAATGAGGTTTAAATATGTTCGAATAGAGGAGATATTAAATACATATTAATTTTAAAAAACTACTTAAAAAACCATACACGGTTACGACTACTTCAAGACTAATAACACCTAATGACTTCAGGCTATAACGGAAGAGCGTAATCTTAATAAACGTCAACGCGTCCTTTAAAAAAATTTCACTCTCAGCTACGACCCATCTCGAAAGAAAGACTTTTACTTCCACTTTTACGTTTTCCGCCAGCAGTTTTCTCAAAAAACACTCTCCGAACACAACGTTAACTTTCATCCCAGATTTTCGTGCCCCCTCCGCGAAATATCTTTTTCGATTTTTGAATTTTTTTTACACTCGAAGAAACGTGAAAGTCGTCGAGAATTTTCAAAAACGAATCGCTCGAGAAATGAAGAAAGAATAAAAAAATCTGTTGTGGCCAACACATGAATTTCTCCATATTTGGGGTATAGATATATCGTCCGTATTGCCGTAAATTATATTTTGATTATGTTTCCAGAATTCACCGCTACCTGGTTTTGGTGCTATAAACTGGATATTACGAAAAAAGTTGAATATCTCCGAAATCGATGGTTCTACGAAAATTTGTTTCAAACAAAACCTGGAATAAATATTATTCTCTACAACTTTGGTCCTCACGAAGATTACCAATAACGACGTTTTTAAGGAGATATTTGACGGAATCCGAAAAAAACCGATTATTTATAAATAATTCCTAAACAATAACTGCTTTGGAAAATTGTTTCAAATGAAAGTTGAAGGAAATTACATTCTCTATAACATTTGTATAGAATTGTATATACAATTATGATGTTTTATCGGAGAAATATCGCAAAAACCGAATCGGGTTTCGAATAAACCTCGACTTCCGGTTAACCGTTATTGTCCAAAAACTAATCAGTTCTTTGTGGTCTGCTAAAGTGTTATATTTGAAGTTGGGTAAGGATATGGCTAGTACTTTGTGAGTTAGAGCGCCCACAATCAGATACACACACACGCACACACAGACATCATTCCGAAAATAATCTAAACGTGTTCTATGGGGACCTCAAAACGTGTATTTCCGTTGAAATCTCGAAGTCAATTTTTTTCGTGATCACAATACTTTCCCATTACTTCGTATGGAGAAAGTAAAAATGCGGGGGAAGACGCGTTTAAGGAGTCCCTTCGGCGGAATACGCGCCACACCTTCCGAAACAAAAACATTTAAACCAGGAGCGGCGCTGAGTGGATGGAAGGAAGGAAGGAAACGGTCGAGGGACGTGGGCGTGCGTCACGCCATCCAGCCTCCCCTCTCACAGAACACGGGGAGGAAGAGGAGGGCGAGTTTAAGGAGGGGGGTGGCTGGAATGGGTGGGGAGTAAAGGGAGGCGTAAAGGAAGAAAAGAGGGCTTTAAGGGTAATGGGTTTCCGTGGAGGGCGCATCTGTGTGGGTACAAGAGGGGAGGGAAGGAGAGGCGGGAGGGGTGGAAAGAGAACCAAGGATTCTTTCGTGGTTCGTGGGAAACATTCGACGCCGGAAGTCAACCCCCAAAGGGCAGTGGAGTATCTCCCGCGCGTGGAAAAGGGAAAGAGGAGGGATGAGGAGGAGTATTAGGAGAGGTGGCTCTCTCCCTGTTTCCTGGTGCTCGCATCACCACCTCTACTCACACACTCCTACCTCTCGCGCGCGCGCGCGCAACATTCTACTCGTAAGAGCGCCTCTGGTACATTTCGAGCGAGAGAGTGTGTGCGTGAAAAAGAGATTGGATGCGTAAAGATTGAGGAGTAAATTGAAATAAAACCAAGCTCTTTCCGCAGTGGCGTAACAATAGGATGGCGTGCGTGTCCAAATGCCACACAAGCCCACGTGCCTGGTCGACCATCTAAGTTTTCCGAATATATAAAAAAATTAAGATTTTGTAGCTATTTCTCTTTTTATCTTAATTTCATAACTGATTTTCCAGATAATTATTTTTTGCGCATAATAATTAAAAAGACAACATTTTCGGCATGTTCCTGGTAACTGATTAACAACGCAACTTGATAGGCTTTACCACGGGTTTCAATTGTAATTGAACATATGCATTTCTTGGGGTAAGGATGAAGGGGTCATCGATAATAATTCTTATCCTAGTTACGCCACCGGCTTCCCGAGGATGCAACCTAAGAGAGAGGTGGTGTAAAAGACAGAGAGAGAGAGAGAAAGAGGGAGGTGAAGTTTTGGTCCCTTGAGCCCCTGACTCGCCTCCAGAGCCGTAAAAGGGAGCCGGAGGAGTAAATATCAAGGATCCCAAGGAGGGCTTCTTTGGAAGAACATAAAAGAGGAAGAAACTCAGCGCGACCCGCCCCGTCGTTGAAGGAATCCTGGGCGCGTTTGGTGGGATTTTTTGAGGTGGGAAAGTGGAAAGGTGCGAGGTTGGAATGTGATTGAGGAAAGGAGGAGGGGGGGGAGAAATGAGGCGAAGCGAACACTACACGGTTACGCCCGTTAGTATTGAATGCGACGAAAAATATCTCGCTTCCGTTTCGTAAAAATGCTGAGAGGAATGGTGTTCGAGACAAGACACACCCCGAGTTCTGAAAGAAACTCACGGTGATTGCAACACGCGTGAAAGGGCACTTTCGTAATATATATATAAACGTGTAATCACAACTTTCATAAAAATACGAATGTGTTTACGTTCTCAACGTGTGAAATCAACAGACGTTTCAAATTTTTATGGCAATCAAAAACTAT
Source organism: Uropetala carovei (assembly GCA_036926305.1). Lineage (NCBI taxonomy): Eukaryota > Metazoa > Arthropoda > Insecta > Odonata > Petaluridae > Uropetala > Uropetala carovei. Next base: position 417,268 of record JAXCHB010000022.1, read on the forward strand.
AAAAATTTATTTAGGATTTACAAAAAAGACGGTCTAGAGGAGATAAGTATTGAAAAATTCAACAATCCCATTTTTATTAAAAGAATGTCACTCGTTCAGTTATTTTACCATACTAATTTTTATTCTTCGTTAAGTCTGATTTTCTGCTTGCTATTGAATGCAACCAACTTGTAAATTTCCGTTCAGTATTGATCAACGAGCCATTTCGATGCCCTCTCGACGACTGTTTTTCTAACGATTTAGCAAGTATAGCATCGGGGCTTTCACTTATTTTTCTCTTATTGCCCTCGATTGACACTTTTGTTTCGCTTTCTAGCGGCATCGGTCCTCATTCGTACCCATCAACAACATCTCCTGAAATTTCAATGTCTTCGGTTTCTTTTATGGCCAAAATCTGTTCCTAATTGACTAAGCAAAATTTACTTGTATCCAATGGTGTTCGTAACTACGTACTAGAACGGCTGAATTAACGTCATGTGCATTTAAACTTCAAATTAATCGTAACCAGTAGCGTTTCATTGGATGTTTTTCATAATAACTGTTAAAATCGATAGTTGGATTGTTTTAGGCCTAATTTTACCACTTAATAGAAATCTTCCTTTTCTTTCTCGTTCTTGATGCCACGAATTAGAAAATAAAAAGTTAATTTCCATTATAAGTTGCGTTTGATTCCTTAAAACATTTTGATGCCAAAATCTCTACGTTTAATGAAAACGTTATGATATTGATAGGTTTATTGATTCCATTCTTCTTTCACTCGGGAGATATCCAATATGAGAAATAAAAATCTTTTCTTCTTAAAAGACTTAAATATCCACTTCACTGGTACTGGAACGACAGCAATGGTAGTTTTTAAGCTAACAACCAAAACTACAACTCATAAAAGATCCTAAAACACGTAAACATTCTCACAGACGCTGACGACCCTCTCTCTGGCGCTTCCGTCACTTGTTTACCAGGGCATATAACATGAAGGGTACAAGGGGGAGACAGACACGTGCTCGTCCCCATACAACATGGACACACGACGACTCATCATCATTGCAGGCACCCCGCTCATTTTTTCCGATTCGGATATCCACAGCTTTAAATGGGAACCGCTTCCAACAAGAATTCGACGCGCGCAGCACAAACAATTCTTTTTACTGGCATTCATATTATTTTGACCCCGATCTCGAAGACGTTTTTAATGGATGATTTTCATAAACAGCGAGGGAAAATTTCATCAAAACTCTGTAATTTAATTTTAAACAAAGCATCGCCGGTGAATCGTTTCTTTTGACGAATTTTCCGATATAATCGCCTTTTTTATGATCCAAAACAAGGGAAACGATAGAATTACGCTCGGGAAAAAACCTACCGAAAGCTATTCCAGCGAGATATTCGGTCATCGAGACGATGACGGTAGCGACGAAATATTGCATCCACCCCGACTGGGCGAGGTCAAAAATGGTGCATGGAGGAAGTGGGACAATTTAAGAGACATCCAGCGTTAGGAGATGGGGGACAGCGATGACCCCAGAGGGTTAAGTGACCCTTCCTGCCAGCTGGTGGAGGAGGTAGACGCCGTCAAACAACGGGGTGGGGCACTAGAGAGAGAGAGGTCCAGCGGGACGGACCCTCTCTCTCTCTCTCGCCGTCCAGCTTTGTATTAAGTGCAATCGTCCGATATAGTCGAGGAGTGGGATGGGATCGGATAGGGAGAGAGGGGGAGATTGGGTAAGCTCAAGGGAGGGACGCCGCCAGTGCAAGTGCATCAGATGGTTCACCGGATATAAAAGGAGCGTTCTCCCCCTCGGCTAACCTCCCAATTGTTGTCAACGTGTATATGGCGGTTTCGCAGCGACGAACAGGCTGCGGCGTCCTTTTTTCCACCCTTTCACCGATGGAGGGTCGCGGAAATCGAATCGAACGTCGGGTCGGGGCGAGGAAGTGTCGGGACAAGGGGTGACGAGAAATTACGAGCGAACCTCTTCGCTCGGGACGAGCGATGAACCGCGTGAAACGACTGCCGTGAAACGACGTTTGAATCCCTCGATTGGGACCATTATTGCGATAATGAGGTGTTTGACATGTCAACCGAACTGAATTACCCTACTGCTGCCGGGATAGCTCTTCATCGCAACGAAAAATACAACGTTGAAGTTTACATTCGATAGGGCTGATGATTTTATCAGTATGTTAGCGATTTTTTCCTAAAACACCTCTTATGTAATCGGTTTGTCTGTCCGTCCGTCTGCACGGGAAATCCTACAACTTGGAGTAGCCAAAATTTCAGGATAGATCGGTCTATATGAAAGCTAAAAATTGCACAAATTTGGAGGGCGTAGGATCAGCTTCTGGGGAATTGTTGGAAAAACCGCTAAAAAGTACTGGATGTTACAAATGCAGGCGACCGTCAATACATCGCATCTGCGCTACATTACTCCGCTGGAAAAACGACATTCGGTGAAAAAAGCGCCTTATGCCATTTTCTCTGCGATTCTTCCGTCACTTGTTAGTCGGTTTATCCTCCTCCGACGGTGTAATAGTTAAAGTAAATAAAATGTAATCGTTTTATAAGAATTTATAAGGCATTGATTTCGTACAAGTCAGATTAAATGGAGGGCAAATGTATGTGACACTAAGATAATGCAAGAACATGCAGACAAAATCACCCGATTCATAAGAGTGGTAATAAACGTGGCAGGAGTGTCAAATCAAGTAACAAGATTACACAGTATCAAGATAACATGATGAAGCTACATTGACAGGAGAATCTCGTGTCACGTCGGCTAAAATCGAACAGTAATTAAGAATACCACTCCGATCAGTAATCCTTCCATCCTGTCTTATTCACGCACTCGCGTCCTCCTTTACAATTATTAATTTAGAAATTTACTCGTACTTCAACCAGGAATTCTTCCGACCTGCGTTTTCCCCCAGTCTTGGCGAAGCTTTTAGAGGGGACTCACGCGATGATGCCGAGCCCAGATCCTCAATTATAAAGAGACACGTGGTGGTTGAATTGCCTGACTAATCTAGACGCCGCGATCTGAACTTTTTCTAACTCTGACGTAAGATTTTTCTAAGATTTTTTTTCTTACCCCAAAAAGCCACCCAAGTCCTAACGGAGGATACATTTCTCCCACTTTCTCCGAGCTTTTTCCGAGCGAATCTAAAATCCAAGAAAAACAAATTTCTAACACGTTTTTTCCAATACAAGGAGCGAAAGTTGTCCACTTAAAGTGTTTCGGCAAAGAGACACCCACTTACCTAAAAAGTGACGTTTTTAAATGCGTACGTAAATACTTTCACTGGCGACATTCGGCGGAAATCGCCTCGGAAATAATTTCCACGGAAAAGGAATTTATTCTCACATCAACTCGCGCTATGCGGAAACTCCAGAAGAGAGCTCAAGCGAGCACAATAAGAGAGCGTGAGAAACTCGGAAAAAATTTTTATCAGTTATGCAACCGCTAAAGAGGCGCGGCTATATTTCTCTCTCTGAAACTTGTTCATATTTCCAAATGAAATGATGCGGCGACGGCAGGTTTCGAAAATTCTTCCGGCCTCTGAGCGGAAATATACAAAGTCAAAAAAAAAAACGCCGAGGGAATTTAAAGTTATCCAAACAAAATTTTTTTAAAATTAAAAATATACCACGACATAATATTAGAATCATCTGAACGCCATCGTTGGTGGTTTTCCGTAACATAACCTTGTGTCGTTATCAAGCACGATAATTCCAAAACACTTCAACAATCATCCTAATGCCACTATGGATTTTCTAGGTTTTAGTCTAGGACTTAGACGTTTGCCATACTTGTAACCATCAGGGGATCGTATACGCCAATCGATACAAAATGGATCCAATGTTAATAAATGAGAAAAGCAAATTTTTAAAAGTTGGTTTTATATGTTGCAAACCAACATCATTCAACACGTTGCACAGAGGGATCCACAGTAATCTACGAGTTCTGAGATTTGGACGTAAAATAAATATTTTTCACCTCTCATACATCGAAAATAAGGGGTCAATTCCAAGTGTTATTAATATTATTCTAAATTTCGTATTATTTTCCACACATACTAAAATAAATATAACTGATGGAATAGCCTCAATCCGTCACATGTACACGGCCGAATCGACACACGTGGCTGGCAGCAAACTTATTTGATATCCCTGTTTTGGACTAAAGCAAAAACGTCACCGACCATCCTAGATTGCGACAGATCGAACAGTTAGAATTTCCATCGGAAAAAAACTAAAACATTTTCTTATCACATACGTATCTCGACGTAAACATGTAATCTAAATCCGATAGGCAGTTCGACATTCCGTCGCGCCACTAATAAACTAAGCGTGGAAAGCGCAACCGCGGCGTCTTGACAGAAAACGTCGCGGCAAATCTCCATATAAGGTAAACAAGCGTGGACCGCAAGAGTAGGTGAATCTCAGTTGTCAGGCCTTTTGAGGGAGAACAACGCGTGCATGGCACTTATCTAGGGTGGGGAGGGCGTTGAGATAAGCGCGTCGGAAGCGAGCATGTGAGGCAACCACGTACCGGAAAACGCGATTAGAGGACGGAACGAGTGTGTCGCCGAGTTGGCTACCAGCTGGATAAATCACGGAATTATTTTTTTCCCAATGAACTTCGTACAGCTTCTCTGGCTCGCTTCTTAGCGACCGCGGACGAAATCGTGCACGTCCCAGCTGTGCTAAATTATTTTAAATGTTTTTACGTGAAAATTCTGGATTTGGAAAGTATTGTAAGCGGCGATGCCGTTGTTTACGGAGCGAACGTAAATACTGGAACTGAATATTAAAACTAATATTAGGAAAAACAAATTATGCTAGCATATGAGTGAATTATTTAGGCTACTTCATTAAAACTAATAACAAAATATCCTACCGTATGTGATTAACTATTAAATGGCACTTTTACGCTTAATATAATTATGCGCGAAAATCGAAGAATAAAATATATTATTTGGGAGTAAAAAATAAAAAGACGCTATAAAGATTTCTTACTTTCATGATAGATATATACTAGTACACCATAATTTTGCATTCGAGGACAATTCTTTAAAGGCTACGAAACATATGCGTGGTCTTTCAAGAAAATCCAGATGACGATACATAAAGAGTAAAACGTGTTAACCATTCAGTTTAATAGCGCAAAAATTTGGAGCCTTTTTCTTCTCGGAATTCGGCGCGACCGTCATCCTTCCTCCCCCTGGGCGCGCTTAAGGATGAGAAGAAGGCGCCTTTACGGCCCGGCGACGGATCACAAAAAAGTCACTCCTGCGTCACGTTGCTCTTTTTTTTTTTTATAGCCCCGCGTCCCTTAGGGATTGTGAAGCGACACCTCGTGCAATAGGAGCGATTCTTTTGGGAAGGAGGAAAGGAGAGAAAGAGAGAGAGAGTGAGAGATGTGACGGGACAGGTGTCCGGGATGGAAATAAATACGGGGATGACAGAAAAACTAAGGATGACGTACGACGTGACGTAGAGGCAAGGCCGAGTGAGCGAACGAATTCGTAAAGCGCCGGAATCTGTGGCTTCCTTTCGAAAAAACATCAAATAATAGAAATTACTTAAAATATCGAAGCTCTTCTCGGAAAGCGTAACTAAATAGTCACCAGACGGAAGTTAGAGTACGAGGTCGGAATATACTCAGTATTTGTACTCACTATCTATATAATATATATATACATTGCGATGCATACATGAGTGTATCGCAACACGCAGACTAGCGCATTCCATTCATTAAGCCGACACAATTCACATTTTATTTTTTCTTAAGATTAGTAGAGAGCCCGAAACGAAACGGCGACAAAGTCCACCAGTGTTATAGTTGAATATTCTCTAAACTATTGTTAATATCCACTTAATGAACTCGTAAATTTTTTGAAAAACAGTTGGAAGCAAATAAAATGTCAACAAATGAAAGTTGGCTGCATTGAAGTAATAATATATAAATGTATCAAATTTGTGCGTATAACTGATTTCATTAACACTAAATAAACAATCTTTTTAACCAATTTCGATTTCGCTTATATGATAGCAACTCGGTTTATAAGACCTGGACGATAATTTTTATCAAATTCCAACTGAAATCTACTGAAAACTTAAGAAGACAAGACAGCAAAATTTGCATGCCGATTATAACTTCATGTAACAGGCTTGCATAATTGTCGTTTTCTTATCTTTGTTAAAATTTCTTTCGAATTAGACAAAGATTAAAATTCCCTCTTCAACAAAAATAAACTATATATATATCTGTTAAGCGTACAAAGCCTGGACTTGGTTACGCAATTCTAATCTATTTTAAAATGCAATTAAAACTGTGCTACACTTCCGCAGTGCCAGACGGTAAAATTCAATCTCCATTTTAATCTATAGTACGATTATGGGATAATATATCCTTCTAACCAGTAAGCGCACAATCGTTTTCTTTTCATAAAAATCAACTATTACCACTATCGGTAGTATGCGAATAAGATATCACCCAAAACAGATTTAATCCATTAAAATGAAGACAATACCTAATTAAATTAGTTATCAATATCAATCTAATTGTAGCTAAGGGTGGTCTGAGGACGTAACAATCACAAAATACCGCCCGATCCTCGTGTACCCAGAAAAATAGAAATAAACAGACGGTTCTGCTCTTTATATAATATTCAAATTCTATGGGATCTTATATTAAGAACTCCTGATTAGATATAAGTTGCTCCATCAAAAAGCAATCTTTTCTTAATTTAAAAAAGCGTCAAAACTATGTGCATGCATTATATTCAAGGAAGAATTATTGATCTCACTTTATGACTGAAATCAAATTCAAAAACTGTTTCTCCAAAAGCAATAAAAAATTAAGGAAAATCAGATACGCGTTTTGGCTACGAAACAGCCGTTATCAATGCTGACCCATCGATAGTAGATTCTAAATAAAAAGAAATACGTTTTACAATCAATGTGAAGTAGTAGTCTCCAAAGTTGATTATTAAATAATCTATAATGAGTGAATCACCACTGATTTCCAACCGAAACGTGCATCCGGTTTAATAACTATAAATAAATAACTATAGATAAATAACTATAAATAAATAACTATAACTTATGCAAATCAAACGGTTTAAATTCGAAAACCTGACCTGATACGCATAAACAAATATGATCGTAGCTGAAAACACAGTAAAAATAATCCACAACTTCACACTTCACGCAACGGAAACATATTAAGAAACTCATTAATGGAAAAGACGGAGCCAGAGCGCTTTTTGGAGTCCACAAAAGGTATGCTTAGTGAAAAATCTTCACAATCATTTAGTTACGAACCAAAAATTAATTCGGATTAATAATTCACGGAAGCAATACTCGACGCACGGTTGGTAGGTAAGAAAATAAAGTGTTTACTTACGCGAGATACGGAAAACCTCTTCACTATAGATGCTTACGAACGATGACCAGCGACACAGACAAGTCCGACGAAAAAACAAACGTCAGTGAGCTTTCATAACGACACCCCGAAGGAAACTGAGAGCGCATATCCGAACAGCTGTCCTTTTTCTTAAACGAAACACGCGGTTCACACACACACGCCCACTAGCGCGAACGCGCGCGCACTGGACACGGTTGTCGTATCCGACCGACGTGAGTCAACATCCTCGAGGAATTTACCAGGAAGTGAGAGACCGATGTTTCCGAGAAAGTTACAGCTTCCTAATCCCTTTAATGAATCACACGAGAAAAAGTTAAAAAGTATCGGCCTCGATTTCCTCAATACCCCAAAAACTCGTTATGTCACACTCCTCAAAGGAAACTGGTACAATCCTCGAGCGAAAACAAGACTCGTTTTTACCTCACGATACGTGTGTATCTTGGAATGCCCGATTAAATAACCGAACTCGTTAAAAACCCACGTGCGGCAGTGTAGAGGAGCAATTAACGTGGAAAATCCATGAAACCGCTAATGTAATGGTTGTATGATTTCAAAATTCCCATTATTATGTTGTTGCGTGGAACATTCGTGTCACTATTTTAGTTTACAGATAATGTTTCCGAGCGAATTATCGACCGTGTCATCTCGCGATATAAGTGGCGAACCAGCACGTTTAGGAAAAAAAAAACATTTTATACAAAAAAGAAATTATTGAGATCGCTTTATTGCTGGAATCCAAACGATAAATTACGTAGCTCTTTTTTTTACCGCCTCCTATCGGCGGATCGACACTAATTACGGCTGATTTGTATCTATCTAATTAATCAAGATTATGTTTGTTATATACGCCACGAAAAACATACGATACGTTTTTTTAAAAATATACATTCAACCGTTAATTAGACTTTCTACGGAGAGAGGGAAAATAAGCATGACATAAGGAAGGAGTTTTTTATATAAACAAATTATCTTTGGTTAATTAAATGAGGAAAAGCTGGCGGCGAAATGACTACATTTCGCCGCCAGCTTAAGATTCATTCATATAGTAATTCAATTAGTGCAAGTTAGCTGGATGCTGATTATTTTAGGCTTGGACATTTCCTTAGAATCAATTTCTGCACTGAGGATGGCGCGATGTTGCTCGATAAAATAATGCACAGAATTAAAGTTATTAACTTCCGCTTTGTTATAGAACACGCTTCGCGTTTCATATTAAAGTTGATATAAAGAAAAAGTAATTTCGTTTCGGTAAATGAGCTCTTGTAAATTTATTCACGTTGTTATGGTTAATAAGCTTTTGCTTTCGTTATTCGTTTATTACGCGGATTTAGCGCTTCAAGTCATATGTTTCACAAACACCCTTTCTCTTTTTCCTTAGCTACTTAGGGCAGTCATGTATTTAATTAAATTTTATCCGATGGTCATTATTAGCGATAATACGTTAGGAAAATCTATGAAAGCGAAGTGTTTCTCTTTCGAGGGTGAGCCATTGTTCAGTTTGTAGCAAATTACATTTATATTATTTAGTGACAGACTTTTAGAATGCTCAGGAGTAGCTTTTATAAAGTCAGTTCTGTTATTTTATCTCTCGGAAATATTGAATAAAGGAAGGCTATGATATCGAATCGTGCTTAAAACCTTTCATCAAAGTTGAGGATTAAATTTCGCGAACACCAATTTCCGACCTTTCCCAAAAGACGTTTATAAAACCGATAAACGGATAATCAATCGTTTTGCATAAGAAAAAATATCGTCCTAGATAGTTACAAATGATCTTATTATCGAGATAACTTCCGATACGGATTTGTGAAGCGAAATGACTCATGATGAATGAAAAGGAACGTGAGAAAGTGAATTTTAATTACAAATAAAAATTTTAAATCAGAAAGAGAGTAACCCTATAGACTCAGCTTTAAGTTTTGCGTAGTGGTAGTAGTAATTAGGTTTTTAGGTGCGTCAGCAGCTAAGGTCATTTTGCACCGTCAAATTCTGTTAGAGAAAATCAACATACATCACAACATCCATGCCCGAAGCGGGATTCGAACCCGCGACCTTTGTGTTAGAAGGCAGGCGCACTGCCTACCAGTCGAACCCGGCCGGCCCAAGTTTTGTGTTTAGAAAAAATGCACGCAACATCTTCCCTGCGATAAAAACGAATCCGAACTATAATCATATTAACTGTGTTCGCAATACATAATAACCGCAATCTTACTCTTTAAATTAGAAATTCTCCAAAATAATTTAACTCCGGATATAGGTAATAAGCTACAAACAGAGGATACATCTTTTATATTATGAGGCAATATCATCTCGAAAAATTATTCTCTCATTGATTAGCTTTTACAGTAGGATTTTGAGCTGATGGAAATGACACAGACACTAAAGCAGTGTTGCTATTTTTTCACACCAATGATGTGACGCAGGTGTTCACAATCTTTAATACAGCACGATGACTTGGAATTTTTTTATTTAGCGATACTTTAAAATTAGATAAAGAGCTTGTAATTATATTACTGTGCCCACGAGCAGCTGGTTCCTGAAAGACTTAATGCAACCGAGACGGAGAATCCAATTCGATTCACTCACCTGGATGCAGTTCTCCCACCCTGACACGTAGCTCTTTGAGCGCACGTATGTGTTTCGATTCCTTGTCTCCCTCCTTAGAGTCGCCTTCTGAAGACCACCAAGACTTCCTCACACCTTCGTCAACGTCTTCCTGTTAAGAGTAAAAAATGATAAAAAAAAATTAGCCGAATGATTGCAGACTGAAGTCCTAAATTAGATATATAAACTGACTTAGCTTCTGAGGTTTCTGTAAGGATAACATTCTAGATTTTAAGGGACCGATTAAAGATAAGCATTAGAAAATATTACGCAATGCGTCTCATTAACAACTCATTATTGATTACCCAAATAGTCTCGGAAATATTACATCTACGACGAATTTTATTGAAAAATTCACCTAGAAGATAGATAATCATTCCAAGAGTATAGTTAGCGATACAGTTTTATTACCGAATGAAACCACGAAGAAGTTGCTTGGACATAAAAAGTTCGCAACACGATTTTAGAGAATAATATCGACATTGGATTCGAGACGAGTTGACATTTTATCCCTTTAAAGACACGTTTTTCGAATCTATTTTGTGGCTTCGCGAACGAAAAAATCAGATCGGCTAAAAAAAAAAAAGGAGTCGCGACTGAATAGCGTTCTGAGAAGCAAGGTCGTTCAGAGCGATAAAACTAGGGAGTAGGTAGTCTGCGTTACGAGGGCGTGGGATGCCATGAGGCGGTTTCATATGTAAATGCCCTTTTGGGCATAAAATGCCGCGTTGAACCCGTCCCTTTCCAAGGTCTCCAAAGCGGTAATCCTTGAGACATTCAAGTTTAAATTGGTAGAAGGAGAAGATGCATTAACAATTCGAGTGCATAATGAGACTGGCATCAATGCGATGAAATTTACCGAAAAATCACGTGAACACGATTAATTGTAAGCGTCAGAAAGACTGAATTGTTAAATATTTTTTAACACTGAACCTACGGCGGAATTACCACACAATGAGTAATCTCTATTCATTAGAGAGAGAGAACAGCGGCCGCCGTATGACTAAACGTTAATTGCTTGTCTTAGCTGCATCTCATGAATCCTACATCTTATTACACGTCAGCACTCGCTTTAACGCATGGCGTCCGTTAAGTTGGGAGGACGAGGGAATTGTTTTCTATAGAATATGGTAATGTTCTCTTTTTATCATCGTGATGTTTTATAATCCTTATAACGTGCCTTTAAATAGATAAGCTTCTTTTATATACCTCTAAAATTAACAGAAGTCAGTAGCATTGAAAAAGAAATAGACAATTTCAGGCACCAGTGGATTAAAAGGGGATTTTTCCTACCAATGAAACTCCGTGAGACGTTCTCCATGGTAACTGGGTTCAAAAAACAACTTGAATTGCGAAACAGGTTTTGGTAGAATTAGGCCGAGTAAAGTGTATATGGCGTATCCGTTTACGAAGTAAAAAAAATCTCGAAATTCTCGTAATTAACGAATTCTCCCTTCCGTACGGTAAAGAAAATGATGCGGTTTCAAAATGATCGTTAGGTTAAATAAATTAGGCAAGATACTGTGGCGTCCTTTGCTACCAGACCGGTAGACTAAAAAAAAAACAGCCGAACGAGAACAACGGATGGTTAAATTCGTCGATTTATTAATTCCGAGACAGTTCAATTTCCAAACCGTCGAATAAAGAAACGGTTTTATTCGCAAAGGTCACGGACGTTTACAACTGGGTTTAAACCGAGGAAAATGAAAAATACGGCGCTCGGGCTATAAAAAAGCTCCTTTTCCAAAGACGGTTACTGACAAAACCCGTACCGAAGCTTACTGCACAAATTTTCATGCGCCTGCAAAATAATGGCGTGGGCACCATCCGACCGAAACTCGTTCTCCATGCAGCTGACCATGTAGCAACTTGAAAGATTCTTTTTTGTTAAGAGGGAGGAAGGTAAAAAAAGCTTCGAAAAAGCCGATGGATGAAATAGCGAAAAGCACTTGGCCGATTGGAGTGGATGGTCGTGGGATATCTTAGAAATCTTTCCGAACCAAACGAGCGAAGGCCGTGGGAATAACGCAAAAAAATCTGCCGAACGCGCAGCGCGCTGCAGTGCGGGATAGCCTAGTTTTTTCAGGGAACGCTTTTTTTCGGTTCTTTTTTTTTATCGGCGGCAGTATCATCGCGCAGGTGGGGGCGAAAGGATTAAGGCGGTTAAACGGGGCAGGGATGTGTTGAAATATATTGCCCTTGTTCAACTCTAACGGAGCGAATCTCTGATCGATGCGTCATACCGAGATAGGAAACGTACAATTTTTTCGTGTTTTCTTAATTTTTAATAAGCTCTCGAAAAGCACTTTCACGGCGTTATAGAATAAAAATATCGGCGATGCCCAATACGAGCACCGGATATGAACCTGCGGCCTTAGGGAGGAAAATTTTCAAGGAGTACTGAGTTTACTGTAATAGTAATACATTTGCTTATTGAAAACTCACTTGTTATGGAAATAAATGATTTTTGTCATCCTTCTTGACCCATTAATACATGAAGTTAACCGTCAGTAAGCGCTCAAACATGTGTCTACATCAACCCACGTTATATTTTACAGTTAATCTTCATTATATTAGTTATTACTATTTAATGCATTATACTTCTGGAAAATGGACGTACGTGCGAAACATTTATTATTGTAATTAAAAAGCAGTTGGAGACTACGGCGAGGTGGATATTTAAAAATATTTAAAAAATTAAACAGGGTAAAGAAAGAAAATTTTTGTTCGTTCCTTTGTTTCTTTCTTTACCCTGTTTAATTTTGCCGTTTATTTCGCCTCTAAATACTCTTACCTTGTACGGTTAAGGAGTAGGTACTTAATTTTTTAAATATTTTTAAATAAATTTATTATTGTAGAAAAACAAATTAAATAAAGTGTATTACGTTCTAGTGATATATCAAATATCTAATAAGGTCAGATAGACTAAAGGGTTAAAATAAGAATAGAATGTTGTATATAAAGGAAAACGACAAATATGGCGTCAGGAACCCAATTTGATTGTATATTATTTTGAAAAAATAGGTACGAAAACGAGCATAAACTTCAAAGCGACACCTTACGAAGTGGGTTTCTTAGATGGAACAACCAAGAGCCAAAAATATAGGTTACGCGGTGAAATTGCACTTGAGCCGCGCGTGCAGACGAAAAAAAGTTAACGTGTCATTTTTAAAAAAAATCCTCGAAATAAATCAGGGCCGCAAAAGGACTGCGATACCGCGGAGGGGGAGGAGGAGGGAGGGGGGGGGGGGGAGAGAGAGAGAAAAACGAAACTCGTCCGATCCAGATGACGAAGACGGTTAACTTCACGCGAAAATACGAAAGGAAGCACATTTTCTCCTCCTCCGGTGCCTGCCGTTAAAAATGGCCGGAGATGATGGAGAGGAAGGAATGGCAGGGCGGGGTGAACAATACCATATTACGAATGGGCGGGGATTGCTATCTTGAAGAGAGGGGCGTTCCAAGCTGCGGGGCAGGCAGCCCGAATTCCACGGACGAGTGGAGATTGGGTTCGACTCGAGGAGCGAGAAGGGAGTTGGGAGGGAGGAGAGAGAGAGAAATGGAGTGGCTTGGTAGCGGAGTATCGGAGGAAGGGAAAAATAGGGAGGAGGGAGGCAAAGAAAGGGAAGGGAACGTACGGTGGCTTACGGGAGTGGAAAAAATAACACGCGATTTCGATCAGATTACACCACGTAAATAAAACATTCGTGCAAGTTTATAGACAGGAACGACGATGGAGATTTTTTTAATATTTCGGTTGATGCAAAGAGGCAAAACACGAAAAAAAACCTCTTCTCGATCGGTTTTGATCGGTGTTTTCACATCGCGCATAGTATATTACTATAAAATCGGGTGTAACTTGTTGCGGGTCTTTTAAAAAAAATGTAAGACCTAGAATATTAATGAGACGTTTTTCAGTAACGTTTCAGTGGCGCCGCAGTAAAATAAATCAGAATTTTCCTACTGATAAAGCTGGCGCACGCGCATGCTCGTCACGCGTGGTACTCGTATCTTTTTAAAAATAAATTTGGATTAAAAATAAATAAACAGGCGAACATCCAGGAATCGAGAAGATTTAGTTACTTCCGACCTGGCAAAGGAACCAGACAACGAGAACGCGATTTCTCGTCGCCATGTTCAAGAATATAAAGCACATCCTTTTTTTTCTTTTTTTTTTTTGCGCGTCGCAAATCGTCAATGTAGGGAACGCCGTCTTTTTAGAAAATCTTCCAGAGCGTAGACTGAAACTAAATCAGCGTGAATTTTCATTTCACTTCTATTTTTATTTCAACCGTGATCTTGAAAACGTCCGCTTTTTCCTTTTCTGTAGTCCAACAATTTTAGCGGTCACGCGCAGAAAACTTTCCATTCGAGAAGAATAGAAAGTGCTCCTCGAGTGAAATGGGAATTGAATCGAGGGTAATGGCGAAATGGATCGATGTAAAGCGTTAGGGATAACAAAACGCAGAGCCTATCCAAAAAATTGAACCATTTCAAAAAGAAAAAGTACGTTACGTAAAGCGATAACAAAAAAATTGACGCCAATGAAAGGCAGGTAAGAGCAATATATATATATATCTTTATATGGTGCTAGGTTTTTTAGAGGAAATCTTTTTAAAACGAGCGTACCTTCGGAAGCGACTTTTTTTGCAATCCGACCCTCTAGAAAGCAGCTTTTTAATGAGGTAGAGCGTAGCATTTCATAGATTTTGCATTGCGAACCAATAAAAACGTACGCTGCATCGCGCGGTGTTCTAAAAATGCAGCTGATAGAACAAATTGAATGCAAGGAGATTTAGTATCGCTTGAAGCACTATAAAATTATATAGGTATACGCGAAATTAAAATACATTGCCTTTATCTGTACAATTTTCGAAAAAAATACATTTTAAGTCAATTTTTAATGCAACACGTACTACACCTTGACTTAACGAGGATTATCTTAAGCCTTCGACGGGAGGTTCTCTAGTGATGCGCTCAACGAAGGCATGGATTGAATATAACAACAGCGCTACATATTGCTATCCAGCAAGACAACAACTTCGTCTTGGATTATCCTTCTTTGTGTTGCAGCTCATTTCGAACGCTTCGCGGCCTAAAGATAGGCCACGGCCGTGAGATTTACCGGAGAAAATCTCGGGTTAATTGGTTAAAACGATAAAACATGTAGGATAATACGTCGTCTTCGGATTAACTACAACTTTATCTTACAATTAGATGCTAAGTACGCGCTAAAAAAAATGCGGCAAACGACGATATCAGATGCCTCTGCATACACTAACGATTCTATTCTTGGTATATAGGCGAAAAATCGATCGAATCGCTGTTAAGAATTTCAAGATCTTTTGCCGATTCAACGATTAAGGCCATTTAAAATATCTAACATTCAAAATAATACAATAAATTATTTTTCTAGTAAAAAGCGTAACGCATCATACCATTTTTTAGACAGTAATCAGGAGGCCAAGACAGAGGCTTTAAATGAAAATTTCAGAGGTAAATTCTAATAATTATATCATGACTTTTTTCCATGATCTTAACAAGCCGCTGCATATGTACAACGGCCGATCGATCAACGACACTCATTTCAATTCCTAGCCATTTCCCCTCTCCCTATCTCGTTTCCTTTTTAGTCGTCTTCATTTAACAGTCTCCCGTATCTCAAAATGCATCTTTTTATCCTGTTGACAATGTCACGTATTAGTGTATCTTGGCGTTATCTTCCAAACGCAACTGCCTCCACTTGACGGATTTTCTTCCCCCCCTCCCATAAGAATAACACGATGAGTAAGAAGAAAGGTGTTAATAAAGCTGGGAAGAGAAAGAAAGAGAGGTTAAGATGAGGAGTAGAAGGAAGAAGAGAAAGGACGGACGTACGGGGGTGAAAATAGCGGGATGCTGCGGTTGGTGCCCCTGAGGCATCGGAGGTTTAAAAAGATTCCAGAGACCTTTCTTTGAAAGAGGAGGAAAACGTTAGTTGAAATGGCGCGGCAACCATTGGCAAGCGTCCACGTAAAAACAAACAAATTGCGTCAATGCCGACGATTCCGGGTAAAGATTTTAAAACCGTTTCGCAGAGTGAATGCGGCGGATGGCGTCTCTTTTATTTTTGGCTGAAAACGACTTCGAAAAAATGGCCACGTTGTTATCGATTTCCAAATTCAACATTTGGTCGGAAGGTATTCTGGCTTCTCATCCGGTATAAAATCGACATATTTCACGAGCTAAAAATAAATAAATGTTTAAATGTTATGCTTAAGATTTATACTTGAAAGTTTCCCTTGTAGATATAAAATAATTTCAAATGAACGGCGATTAATAATCTAAACGACTTCGCTCTGAAGTGTTTCTTCTCCTTTATCAAGAAATACAAATCTGATCGAGCACACGACTTTTTCTCCATACAGAGTATTAAATATGATTGCTACCGACATCAGCGTCCTCAAGAATAATTATCGTCAATTACACTCGTGAATAGTTTTTAAACGCTTAGAATGATTTTCACCGTGAAAACTACCTTGAATCACATTTCACATTGAAAAAATAAGTAACCAAAATCGTTAGCTGTTGCTATGGATAACAAAATGCGCAATTGAAATTACCCTTGGCAGCGTACGAATCGCTATCAACAATTATAAAATTTTATCATGGCAACGGAAACAATGGTATCACTTAGCGACGTACTTAACAAATTCAGACGAAAAAAGAAGTTTTTAACGACCTCTTACCTACGAACAATGCATCTAAGCGTTACTGTAATTTCAGTTTCAAAAGTAAAGTTTAGGAAGAAAGGTGATTTTCACGGTTTTTTATATTCATACATATTAAAATACGTCGTAAACAAAACGAAATTTAAATGTAGGGAAGTTTTTGGATTAGCGCGTAGGTATGCACTTTTTTTCGATTGACGTGAGACAAATGATGATAAAAGCAAACGCCCATATCAAAAATGCCTAACGGAAAAAATATACTTCCTGCTGTCTGAGAAACAAAGGTCTTCAAAAGAATGCGCTATGGTCTCATCAGGTCGCATGTCTACGGCGCCTTTTGATCGCAGTGGCGATAGTGTCGCCATCGGGTGGGCATTCCCGTCACGATGTGAAGGAGTGGGTGTAAACGTTTACGCTATGCTGTCTTCCCTAGCCGCTTCAATCGTGAAGGAGAAAAACAGCCTCACCATACGAATCACTGACGAATGGAATGACTGCTGACGCGTTTGGATCCGACATTGAATCGCCGACATTCTTTCGAGCTTTAAATTATTTACTTCTGACTGAAAAGTGAACGTTATTTCCCCCGATATAACTCTGTTTGAAGGTAATATTATAACTATTTCCCGGGGAAAGATTAAAAGCGTTCTATTTGTGATAATATAGAGAATCTTTGCTCACGTGCTATTTTTGCTTTACATTTTAATAAAATACTTCGCTTTTATTTTTTTTTAATTTTAACCCAATCTTGGTAGTTGAACTTTTTCGAAGTTTTGCGAATCCTTTCATTGCTCTCCTTAAGTACTAGAATAGTATACGCGTATAGCTTTAAAATAATCCATATATATATGTGTGTGTGTGTGTCTGTCTGTGTGTGTGACCACAATTAATACTAATAATATTTTTATAATATTCGAACTCATTTACGCAAGATTTTTGCATTAAACAAAATTTTATTTTTGATCAAGATTCGTTTTACAATTAAGCAAATTCTGCCGAACGACTGACTAACCAAATATCAAAAGATCTTTAAAAGTCATATTTCTTCAACATATTCAGCCGTTAAAATCAGACCGCAAATTAAACTACTGTTTTATAGTCTGCAATATTCAGTTAAATTTTAACGCGAATGAAACGTAACAATTTGTTGCTTTAAAACTCTCAACACAAAAAAATAGCAAGGATTGTATATCATGTGCAGCAGCTTCGTGCTTCTTAAAGCAGTAATTTCATTAAACCATCGAAATAAAATAACCTCAAAATAGCTTATCGAGGGGGAATGAAAACGCCCGTGTTTCGGAATGGAATGTAATTATGAATCACTTAGCTTACATAATAGGCGAAGTGGCGCAGTTGACGTCACTCCCATCTGAAATTGCCAACGCGTGCCGAGTTTCGGGAGGAACCTCCGTGCATCGTCCAGTAGCACGCGTAAGCGTTTTTTTTTTTACTCCCACGCGCAATTCCTAACGCCGCCCAGAAGGGCCTGCTTGAGGCAAGTTGCCATCGGTGCGGCTGCACAGGACCCCGGCGCTCCTAGGGGACCCCGCAGACGCCAAAGTGAAACTATGAGCGCATTTTTTTTTAAACGTGCTAAAAAGAATAACATTAATTCTATTGACTGCCGAAATCGCATATTAAATTCTTACGTATTTTAAAATGCAACATTACGATCTATTTAAGTAACTTTTAACCGAAAAATTTTGTAATACTATATAACTTTTGTTCTCTTGTATTTCCAGATGGAAAGCAGCGAGGATTGCTTAGTGTTTGCAGAAACCTTGGATAAGCTGACTTTACATTCGATTGGGAAAATAGTAGGCGATTCTTGAAAGTTTCTCAAGGATGCTGATAACGAAATGAAGGGACAGAGTTAAATATACTAGGAAGCATTAAGAGAAATTCGGAAAGAAGAGAATGTTGATATAAATTATAAGAAATAGGAAGAAGAGTTGGGTAGAAAATTTTCTGAGTGCTTCGTGGTTAACTACGTGATAAAAAAAAACGTAAACGAGAAGAAGGAAGAGAATTCTACTATTGTGCGACTAGTAATTCGAGAGTGTTGCTTTGCGAAAATCAGTAATTTTTTATTTAGTGTATATTCAAAAGTGAAAACTGTGGACCAAAGAACGAACAGTTCGTGTGTAGTGTTTTTTTTTCAGTGCCAAATCAAGCCTCCGGAGAGACTGCAAGTCGCATCGGAGATGTCGTGCGTCGACGCAAGGTGACTGCTGTTAAGCGTCCAAAGGATTCGCCGATGGAATGAATTTTCCCTAAGGTCGGTAATTAATCGACGCAGATGGCACTCCCGTCGATGGACGACGGACGATGCTCCGGCCCCAGCGAAGGGTAGAAGAAAATTTGTGTATCATTAACCTTTAACTAACGCTTTAACTAACTTAGAGTAGCATTAGTGTAAGGCCGACGCAACAGAACATCTATATGCGTCAGTCACTTTCGTATTTCGTGTTTTCTAGGCTCGAATTGTTTTCATGTTAGGCACGTTAGGAAATAATATTTAGGGAAACTTAAACGCATAATTCTGATTTTGTTCTTGTTAGTTATGTAGTTAGTTAGTTTTAACACACTAATAATTAACATTTGTGCATGTAATGTTCACCATTTCTCATCCAATGTTTTTTTTTTCGTTTCACACCGCAAATGGGAGCCCATTGCCAAGATAAGTGAATCGCTACGCATAAGAAGAAAGGTAATTATATTTTTATTGATATGTTTTCGTGTATTCTATACCAGATTTTCTTAATAAAATTAAAATAGTTGTACTGGGTGTTATTTTCCAGGAATCCTTTTAAGTGGCCTGGCCGCGAATGTTCACTACTTTTTCATCTACTCGAGGCGGAAACTTTTCCTATAGTGGACGGTCTGCAAGCAGGTGAGACCTTAATATGTTTATTTGTATTTTACCTTAATTTATGGAATTTTCGGAAAATCCTTCCTGACGGGAGAATGCCAAAAATTAGGACGTCCGAAACTTTGAGGACGTGTGGTATAGTCAAGCTAACTTATATTAAATTATATTAAATTTTATTTTTCTGAATTTAGCTTTCTCAGAAATTGTCCCAAAGAACTTTAAAAGTTCAGTAATTTTAGTCTCTTTATGTGACTTTATTAACAAATATCAATGAATGATTGAATATTTCTTTATTTTAGTCGTATTATTTATCGTACCCGAGGAATAGCTTAAAAACACCGAGTAAATTTCTTGAATATGTGGACAAACGATGATATGAGCTTATAATCCCAGTCGATCATAAGAAATTACACCAAACTAGCGAAAGTGCCAGTTTAATTTCAACGGATTTAGTTAATCTAAGACTTCGACCGTATAACATGTAAGAATAAGATAATACACAGTTTTAACCCTCGAATAAAGTAAAAACGAAGAAAATCGGTCCATATTTAGGCATTTTGATGAATGAACGAAAAAAGCCTTGCACTCTGAAAAATCGAAAATTACGTGTAAACCTATGGGGAAATAATTATTGAATTAAGCACCCATACCCCAATTTTTTAAATCGCCATATAGCCTATTTTGCCCGCAGGGTAAAATTATTTACCTATGCGAAGTTTCGTGACAATACCTTCAAAGGTGTGGACATCATAATTTGTGGAAAGTCTACGTCTAATTATTTAAGTTACTTACGTAGTTTTAAAAACAGTTTGCTTTGGAGAAAACTAAACCACACTAAAATATCATTGAAACCGTTTATCTATATTATAAAAGGCGTTGGATTCTTTCTTTCTTGTTTGTTTGTTTTCTTGCCTACACACTTGTGCAGCCATTCTTTAGACTCGACTTAAGATAATTTCCGTGCAGGTACGAGTTTAAAATTTGTCAGGAATGCATGAATCACGCATTAAAATGCAGTGACGAAAAAGAATCCCGAAAAAATACCCGGGTTCGACTCCAGGAGATCATTTCTGTTTCCCGTATGATAACACGTAAAATGTGATCTTTCGACGTGCAGGCTTCCACTCTTTTGCAAATTGAAATGAGAAAAAATTGACCTGCAGTCTCCGTACGTGGACTGTTCTTAGCGAAGAATGTACAAGGTTTCTTATTCTTATCATCGATTTTCGCCTTACGTTCCTTTATGCACGCCCACATTTCTCAACCGATCCCGACCAAATTTGGCACGATTATAGTGGACAGTAAGAGGAAGGTCGGCGCGGGATTTCATTTCCGTCTGCCTGTTTGATTCAAAATGGCGGCCGATTTAAACATTAAACTACGCGTATTTTCCAAAGCCCTGCCAGTGATCTGAATCAAATTTGGTACGATTGTGGAGGGCTTCCAGGAATAATTCATACGCGGTTTTTGTTTCTCTCTGCCCGTTTTATTCAAAGCGGCGGTCGATTGAATTCTTAAATGCCAAAATGCCATGCATCATCTAGAATTCCTAACGGATTTTAACAAAATTTCTGCTAGTTACTCATATTTAACGAATATGTGACAAATTTTGACCATACGTAGATCGCCCTTTTATCGTTAAGTTTCCTGGACAACGAATATCATTGTTGAGACTCGAGATTCCTATTATTGCCTCAATACGTCATACGATAGAAATACCAAGAATTTTCGTAGATGTACATAACGATTAAATACAAATAATACAAAGAAAGTCATGTATTAGCCAACTCAGATTCGTCGGCATCCCCTTAAAGTAGGTCTGTACTGATCAAGCTTGTCTTGTTGCCGGATATATTTACGTGATGAAAAGCAGTGAATTTAACACTGAACATAGTCAAAGCAAGAGAAAAACCTGCGATATTTCTTACAATTTGTCACTGAAAATTTTTTATTCGTGATGGGCCCCGCGCGAACACTTAGAACCGGGCCCCGCGATTTACCAAGCCGGCCCTGCCGCCCAATGTTATTGTGGCCGCGATATGGAGCGTATGGAAAATAGAGGCGTGGGTGGTCTCGGGCAAAGGCGCAACAGGAATGCGGTGTCCGGATAGTTTAGTGGGCGTCATGGAGACCATTTGTTAAAAGAGAGAGAGAGAGAGAGCGAGAGAAAACCCTTTCAGCAGGTGTGGCTTCTCGGATTACACAGAGCGAGAGTGTGTCCTTGTTTTTTGGGATATAGCACGGCGGCGAGGCCGGACCAAATGTTAACCCAGGTGATGTAGAGAGAGAGAGAGGGGGGGAATACACTGCGGTTTTTTTATCCCAGAGGAAAATTATGAGAGGACTAACGAGAAATATGGAATTTCCAGGGTCTAATTTTTTTAGGGCCTCGCCAGTTTTACGTCTCTTTTCGTTGGTCTAGGGCAGTGGTTCGCAAACCGAGGCTCTTTTTAAACCCTTTAGTGCATCTCTCACTGCTAACTTTAAATGGTTTTTCTCTATTTCATTAAAGGCCAAATCATCAATTAATATATTTTAAAAAGTTATTTATCAATCCATAAACATTCCCACCTGATATCAGTGATTTTTTTGCGCCTAGTATCAAGATAGCTTCCCAGAGGGAGTTTTGCGGGCAGTCGGATCGAAGTGAAGACGTTTACGAAAGACAAGTGCTTTGATTATGTAAATTTTACAGATCCACTGCGACTAAACGTAGTTTTATCATGGTAAACGTCTTGGCGACCGCATTCTAAAAACCAGAAATGCAAAGACAACCCTTGCAGAATATTTAAGGCATAAGGACCGACCCGTGATTGAAGTTGAGAAATTTTCACCAGCAGGTAATTAAAATTAATTAGAAGAAATACACTCTGGAAATTCTGCCCATCTTCATATTTACTTACCTGCGCGTGCTTTTCGTTAGGAACTTTCGATTCCGCGACGACACGCCGGGGAACATCCTTTTCCTCCCTTTTATGGCTGATTACTCTTCTTTCTGAAGTTTCATTCGGACGATTTTTTTTCTGGCGGAAAAATATACCAGTCCGACGTTAGGATAGCACGATAGAAAAAAGTTCGAAATTAAAAAATCTCCATGGTGAGCCCACCAAATAAGGAAAAAGAAAATTAATATATAAAGTCGCGAATCGTCAGTGAGACTGAAAATATCTCTGAGAGCGTGGAGCTAACGCACCGGATGAAAAAACAGTTTGGATGGATTAAGTTCACCCATGCCCTAAGCTAGATAGGATGAGCGAGGTAGTAAAAAACTCTCAAACATTCGACGCATTAATTGACCCATATTTCACGGTCTGAGAGACATATGGGGCAAATCCTCTTCGTCAACGTTCTCCCTCCCCTCGCCCACGCCCACCCCGCACACCCACCCGACTTTTCAGAAAAACATCAAACAGATCCTCCTAAACGGGATGACCTTTCGACAATGAGGGTCGGAATGAAAAGGTCAGAGCCAATAAATCCGTCCCTAACGTCCTAACGCCCACTGATTCTGAGGGCACGCGCGGCGGAAATTGCATGGGGCGCCCTCCCGTGCTAGGATGGGAACGAAATGTCCGATATGTCACGGTGAAGCGAACCCGTTAAAGGGGTTAGCGTTGAAGGCAGAGCAAACATGGGCCTAAAGCTGGCAAAAACTCGCGTGAATTTTCGACGCTGTCAGATGAACCCAAAGTTTACAGCGAATCTTTCGCTTATTCATTTTTCCCCGGTCCATCTCAAATAGAATTTTACGCGTATTATGTCTGTGTAATACAAATGTCAATCAAATTTTTAAAAAGTGACCAGCTATTAAAAAAATGGACATCT
This sequence comes from Uropetala carovei, assembly GCA_036926305.1. Taxonomy (NCBI): domain Eukaryota; kingdom Metazoa; phylum Arthropoda; class Insecta; order Odonata; family Petaluridae; genus Uropetala; species Uropetala carovei. The sequence continues at coordinate 440,706 of JAXCHB010000022.1, forward strand.
GTCTAAATCGTTTTAACCACACAATGTAATAGCACCTAAGAATTGTATCAAGCATAATTAGGCATCACGGAGGATGGATCACTAGCAAATATGACACTAGTTTAAGCCAGCCGAGAAGTCAACGATTGGAGTATTCACGGAAAATTACAACAGATGGCCCATGAATTAAATATTAATTTGTAAATACGAGATTATAAATGATAAAAGTACATTCGAACGCGAATAATTTCAAGTAAGTTTTAAAATAAAATGAACGATGCTAAATAACAAACGATCAGGGGTAACTTTTAACATTACCCATATCCGTATGTATCTCAAATAATTATTCGATGTCCCGATCAAAATTGACGTTCAAGATTGAAGAATTTTCATCCAGGTCGTACAGCCACAAACTGTGACGAATAAACGGGCGATATGACACGGAGCTACCATTTCTCTAATTAAGAACGACAGACTGATTAATGAAAATTAATTTTCGTTTAGTTACCGGAATGGCGTCACGGTTTTGATGCGGCTCTTCGGGCGTTGAGCCACGTTTCGGAATTTTTTTCGACACGACAACTCCGCCCATGAAGAACTGTTCCAACAACTCATCAATAAGGTGTCTAAGACGAGACTGTTTCACTGTAATCACGACGATGAACGCGTCTTCAGATAACTAATCCGTTACTCCTCCCCGGAGATAACGGCTCTGAGGCTGTGTTTAAAAATGCAACTGAAGTGTTTTTTTTCCGCGTTATGAGTTTAATTCGTCGGTTTATCGGTTGGTCTTATCTCGGCGAAGACACGTGATAATTGTACCATAACGAATGATTAGCGAGAGATACTGTATGTTTTCAGAAGCATTACGATTAATTCATTATCACCATTTGGTCGCATTACAGATAATACGGCATTTTTTATTTTCGTATCGGCATATTACGCTAATGTTTACAAAACGCGAGTGTAGTAAGCTTTTTAAAATTCTCACCTTTTGTTTTTCTTAACTTTCCGATCATAACGTATAGAAGTTTCGTTTTTTACAAGTTATTTTTCGCTATGCTCAAATTGCTGCTCGTTCGATTAGTATCTAACCGAATGAGACAGTATTAAAATTTCGAACGATTCCTTTAACGGCCTTAAGGACTTTTCCAAAAATTAACAACTTATAAATTCTCGGAAATACCTCGCGGATCTTCAAATGATGACCACTGTATCCTGAAACATTTTTGTCTCGTGACAGGGATGAGAATGGCAGTAAGAGGGTGGCAACGGCAGAGGAGGAAAAGGAATTCGAGTCACGCCTTATCGTATTTAACGACTCAAGAGGACGTCCTGAGAAGGATTAAATAGGAGAAGAGGTCGGGCGTCGGGTGCATTAGGTGAATCGGAAGATAGGGCGAAAGAGACGGAAAGGGGGAGAGAAAGGGAAATGTACGTACTAGTGGGATGGTTGATGGTCTTTCGGCGACGGAAACCTCAAACGACCATGGAGTAGACACGACTGAATCTTCATCAAGATTCTTCAACCGGGTGCCCATTACACGACCGAGTACGGATGTATGTGAGCAGAGTTTTCGAGGTTAAAATATCCTAAGCTCAATAGTTTGGCATTTATTTCTAACGTTCGACATATTAGGTGAGGTGTATGTGATCAAATATTAGTTTTACCTCGATAAGATTAGCTAGTATAAATATGGAGGCGCATAAAATTAAGTGTGTGAAACGATTAATGGTCGGGCCTATTGGAACATGAAATTCCATTAAGTAACTTCATATTTATACCGCAAGCAATTCGCAAAAATAAAAAACATTTTTAATAAAATAGCATCTTTTGGTCCTTTGTGCCATTTCAAACAAATGTCGTCAAACCCTTGAGAAGGCATGCTCATTATTAAAACACTAGAAGCCGCAGAAGATAAGCGCCCGCCTGTTCCATGACTCAACGCAATACGTAGTTTAAAATAAACAATCTAATCAGCAGTTTGCAATTGTCAAAATCGATAAAAAAAAGTCAAGTTAATTCATAAATCCTGTTATCAGAATTGATTTAATATAAAATACTCTATATCCGGCGGTAACAAAACAAACGATAATTATATCATGGCCATTGCTTAATTTTAAGTAGGTGATATTTAATATACAAATTATATATATGAGGTAGTTTGCGTTTTATTTTCTATCGATACAACTTTTGTAAATCAATTTAACTAATTAATACAAAAGTTCCTGTGGTTTATTGATATTTAACGCTTAAAATATTCAAGAAATAAATTTGATTTGGAACTAACAATGCGTCGAGATATTATCGAGAAAAGTCGAAACACCACTCAAGAGATAACAGTCAAGATAAAAAAATAGTAAATTATATAATACTCGCGAGCCATACCTCATTCATTAACTACGTGCCGTAAAACCGACTTGAATGCGCTCTGCCGGATTAATATGTATGGGCTGGCCTCAGGTTATTCAAAGGCTCTGTTGACACTGTGAGGACAAACGCTGACGTCAGCATTTTTTACCATGCGCTCAACACCAAGAATATCTTTCCCGAGTCTAACTCATAGAATAATTTCCGCCAATTAGAGAGGAAAATTAAATTCTAGCGCCGATTAAATTTAGGCAGCGGAAAGGTTTTCGGAAAACGTTTCATATAAATTGACTAAATTCCTTTCTCGAGATAATGCACTCATTAACACAAGCGGTAGTGAAATATGAATTGCTTATCGATCATCCACAAAACGTTCCGTTCGATAAACAAATGTAAACCAGGGTATATAAAGCCTCGATTAAAGTGCCGAACTTTTTCGCTTTTATAAGAATAAATCTATTATAATGCGTGTGATTTTCCTCCGGTTTTATCTTCCTGTCATCTATAACACTTCAATTTCATCTTTCAGAAGAGCTTAACTGATTTTTATTTATCAGTATCTCATAAGAAATTAGGATGTCGACACTACAGCGAAGTAATTTGTAACAAAAAAATAAAGAAAAGAAGGAATTATTTTCATCTTATAAAAATCTATTTAAAAACACTTTTCGGGCTTTTACGACGAGATACATAAAAGCAACAGAACGAATCCCGTACGTCAACAACCACGGAAATTTTCGAATCCACAACCTTACCATTGGTAGGACCACACGGTACTTTCCTCTCCACGATAAATACTTCCAGGGAAGAGGTTAAAAAAAAAAGCACTAGGTGACTTTGAAAGGTTCGTACACAAATCATCGCATAGCGACGGGCAAAAAAACTTAACGGTCTTTAAAGCTTAGCTTCCACCTTCGAATGATTTTCAGGAGAATATAAAACGAGCTGAACGCCAATAAAATCTAAGAACGCATTGTTTTCCCAACCCCCTGAAACGAAATCCTCGATGTCGAAAATTTATGGACCGTATCGCAATAGAAAAATGGCCGATAAAATTTTCACCTGACCTCCGGAGGTTCAAACTAACGATCCGCCAAAGAAAAAAAAATAACTCCATCTTTAAAGTGCAAAAAAAAAAAAGCGAGAAGGCGCCACGCCAAGTTTTAACTCCGACATGCTTTCTGACTTTCGCCGATCCCCCGAGCGTCCGTTTAACAAGCGGAGAAAGGATACCCGCTGCAGTCAAGAGTTTTCTAGATTAGGTTACGTATTACTACCCGAGCGAGGAGGGAGTATGTTTTAAGGGCAGGCGGGGGAAAATTAAGGGACCTCCCAAACTACGCAGCTTCGGCTGGGTATCCGCGCACCAACCGCATCCGACTCTTAAATGAGGATGCCGTGTTGGGATTAGGCGGACGAAAAGGGAGGAAGAAGAGACGAGAGGAGAATTAAAGTGGGAGGAGGCATCCATCCTAGTTACCGTGGGATCATCTCATTACATCACGTCCTTATCAAGCGAACCAAACAAAACCGTCCCATTTTGGCATTCGCCTACTGTTGGGCTCAAATGTAGTACATACGTCCACGGTCTGAGCTAGAGATGGGAAAACTGCGGCACGCGGGTCGGTTATGAGGATGGCGAGAGTGCAGAGCCAGGGCAAGGGTTATTAGGCGAGCGAGGCACCCGCATAGGGCGCAGTGCACTTAGGAGAGCGACAGGTGACAATTTTAAACTTTTAAGTGTAACTATAATATGAAATATATTTATATATTTTATTTTACCCCTACACTGTAAATAAAATAGTTTGAGAGACAAAATTGGTAAAGTACACGTCATTTTCAAACCCTGCCTAGGAAGCAAAAATGTTCCGGGGCTCCGTAATTGACAATTTGAACTTTTAAGTGTTACGTTTCATAACAAAATATATGTATTTGATACCTCCATATTATAAATAAACTACTGTATTGAGAGATGAAATTGTGTACTGTATGCTTTGTTTAGGAGGGGAGCGTAATTTTCAAAAAAATTTTTGGTCCCGACTCTGTGAGTGAGAGTATTGTATGCGGCCCGCGGAGCCATTATGCGAGCCGTGAAACTTAATGCGGGTAATTTCTAACGTTTTGCTTAAAACATTCCAAAAAAAAAACCTTTTAGAACGCCAATAAATGAGTCTAATAAGATTTTTCACCAATTGTATCCCTCGTAGCCACCTAAGTAACTTCCAGTATGAACTGCGCCCAAGCACTCATGACTGCTAATGCGGGCAGCCTCTTTTAAAACTTTTCTCACTCCTACCCAGACCTTGATCATCCATTGAACACAATGGGCAGTGTCCAGGGCCTACGAAAAAGTTTTAGGGAAAAAATATCATAGTCATAGTATCAAAGTATCATATTCATATATTATATAGATCTATGATTGTATTGCGGGCCTACAAAGACTTTTAATCCGGCCCTGATCCTGTCATGAGGGATTCCTACCAAGATGCCGCGTCCAAAAACCGATTCGCAAAACGACCCAATTTTACGCGCGGGGAAAACTCAGGTTTTGCAGCGACGAGAAAATTTTCGCACGAGAAACTTTTTTTAAAAAACTCGAAAATAGCAGGAAATGAATGGAAACTGTTCGAAAAATTTACTAGCGCCATTTACCGTGGCGTGATGTGAAATCTGACATTGTTTCATACAGTTGGGGTGTGTCCCGTTGCGCTGTTATTTCCCTACAAGAAGAAATATTAGCGCTTTTCGAAACGGTACTTAAGAGGGCGGCTAACCCAGTGCTTTCTAATCCTCATCACTTTATCCCCAAACCAAACGAAGCCTAAAAGGCGCCAAAGATGTCCAGAGGAACATTGATGGACACTTACCGTTGTTTTTCCTCTTTCTCAAGGGCCCGATAAAGAAAGATTTCACCAGATACACAGATTGTGGGTGAGAGAGAGAGATGAGAAGTGCGTCAGAGAGAGAGAGAGAGCGTACATAAACCATCTGGCCCCATAGGTTGCCCGCGATACCACTCCTAAATCGCCACGCCTCTCCTGTTAACTATCTACTGTGCAATCGAGCGTAGTAGAGATGATCCTCCCGAAATGAAGCGACGACACGGACACGATGGAGCCATTCGCCTATGAAAATAATCCGTGGTTTCTAATGGCAGCTGCCATAAAGGGAAACCATTAAAGCGATTGTCAAAGTCGCTTAAGTCTGAAAATATTACCAAAATTCTGATACCAAAACGTCAATATACGCGTTGAATTTTACGAAATACTTCTCAGTTAGAGCGAATTGTAACTTTTCAAAATAAATCGACAATTCTCTTAAGTAAACTTCTTGTATAGAATCAGGGTAAAATTAATCCTTTACAAAAAAATCGTATCGCGGCGATTTCTCATATCGAGAATAAGCATTTGAAAAAATAAGCTCGTACGTACATCTAATAACTATAAAAACAACAAAAAATGTTTCAATGACACAGCCATTTCGTTGGCTGTTATGTTACATGCTTTACTCTGGCCTCATTTGATTAAAATGTCTGTTTACTATAATTCAAAAACTTTTTCATGTAATTTTATTGTTATTTATTAGTATAATAACTGTATTTTAGCATGGTTAGTGTTATATTGTCTCCGAACAGCTATATATTGCATATAAAATCAAACAATTGGTCTTTCATTCACTTCCTCAAAGAAATAACATTTCCACTTTAGCCACACGACACTCATTTTCTTTTTCACTTCTTCGATAAGGACATAACTACTAATTGTCACTGCGCTAAAAAATATACTCCTAAACCATTCGAAAATCCCCAGACGCTTCTCACACAAAACACTTGGCTCTTACCGAGTCGCTAAGCAGTCCTATTGAACCGTGTGTGTATTTCACCTCCATGTCATAACGCAGGGGTGGCCAACCCTCGTATCTTTTGAATTGTTGTTGAGCATATCTGGCGGCTCTTGAACTTCAGAAGATTATCTTCAGCGGCTCGGAGAGACAGCAAGGTTGGCAAGGAGTGATTTTCCTCCTTTCGGTATGCCATGTGTCTCCCGTGTCCTACTTTCTTGAGTATAAATTAAGATCTTTCTGGAGGGCAATGAAGGACCAAAGATAAACTACGACCGACCTCGTAAAGAATTTCATTAGCGGCATATGTGAACGTGTCTGCAGACGCATAATAAACGATACCTGAGATCTGTTTACAGAAACTCAACAGTAACCTTTAGGACCCCTTTGAAAATTTCAAATAAAGTGATGACTGAAGGAAAGGTCTGCGGCCCGCACATGGCGCTGACGTAAACCATCTATTCCCGGTAATTTGAATGCTCGCCAAAAAATATGGCCAGTGAATTTAACATACTCCCCCCACACGACACAAAACAAGCAACATTTCCCCCGCCATCCGGTAGCAATTCGAAGCAAGTTCATTATCAGACTCCAAATTATTTTATCGTAATAAAATTTTCCACGCAAAAAAATGCAAATTTCGTATACACTGCACAAATAAGAAAAAAATAGAACCGATAAAAAAGAGTACGTATTATCCACGCATGGGGCGTGGCGAACTTATTTCTAGAAAATGTTTCGGATATAAAGAGTATATATGTCGCTTATCCGCGTCCGTTCGAAAATCCCTCTTTCGCAAATTTCGACAGGATGAAAAGGGCCTTTTAAGGTTGTTTGTATCAGGGACGGGAGTTATGACAACCGGGAGGTAGAGAGAGAGAGAGGCGGAGAGGTCTAATACTAACGCTCTTAACACCATCTCATCTCGTCGCTCTAATCCTCACCTTCTAACGGAAGAATACGAACCGAGAAGCACTCGTGGTTTAAGACAGTTTCTCAATCGGTGCTCTATAACCATTAGGTAGGTGCTTTTGGAAAAATTAAAAACTGAAAAGTTTAACTATTGGTCACAATCATAACACTAGAAATTGTCAGTGATTGGAAACTCAAGCCGCTAACATACGGAACATGGCAGAATAGTTCCTAGAAGGACCACATCGTTTTTGTACTGACAAGTGTACTATGATGGACATTCCAGCTGACAGGCAACAAATGCTTTCCTGAAAAGTTTGTTCTAGTGCTCCTCCTAAGTTAATGAATAACTCTAAGTGCTCTCCGGACTACTTAAGGTTGGGAAACACTGGTTTAAGAGGCAGATACGTGCCACGGCCGGACCCGAAATATTTTTTTTATCTACCTCAGATGCCAGATCCAGTTTTATGACTTGTTTAGAGAAAAAAATATCAAACCGAGAATTTTTATACACTCCGGACATTTCGAACCTCGTCTTTTTTCCGGCATTTTCCTTGTAGATATTTTTAACTAGCGCACAGATGTTAGAGGTGTTTTTTCCCGAAAGATTTCCACACGACGAAACGGACGTAATAGTCAAGGTTTTCCGGATTTTCCGCACACAAAAATGGATTTTGTACGCGCACGAAATTTCGAGAGGGTTTTCTAAAAACATGCGTCAAGAGGAGAGAATTTCGAGATTTCGAATTAGGCAATAGGAAACGGTCTGGAACGTAGCAGGAAGTGAAGGTTCGACGGCATCGATCAATAAAAAAAATCCGTTAAAAACGCCCTCGTAGATCCGTTCGGTGGTATGCGGAAATTTGGGTTATTTTGACGCTAGGAAAGTGAACAGATAAACAACGCTGACGAAAGCACGGTTTCGCAATATTGTCAATTCGAAAATAGTTTCTCACGAAACGGACGTTATGCGAGCATTTCTCAAGGAGGGAAAATTACTCAACGGCGAGTTGTTTCGGAAAAGGGGGAGAAACACAAAAACAATCAAATTCACCGATTCGGCTACATCTTATTTTTTTAAAAATTGCGAAAATGAGGACGACAAACATCTTGCGAACGAACGAATCTATTGAAATGCTTTTTAATTTCTTCGTCCGCCACAGATCTCCCTGAAATGAGGCACTACGCTCAAAGCTTACAATTAAAATTTCGAAACGGCCAGATGGAGCCTTTTGAGACACGAGCAAATAAAGCAGAGCCGTAAAAATGTCGCGATTCCTTTGAATTAATGAAGCGGGAAGACGTCGATTATTTTTTTCTTTAATGGACGAAGCGACCGAAATTCCACTTCGGCGAAATGGAAGCGCAGGAAGAAGAAGAGCTCGTTCGGGAAAAATACGGCAATATTTTTTTCCCCCATTAACGTCTCGAGACTCTTTATTCTCCAAACCGAAATATTAATAGGTCCACCGAGAACGAAGCTGTCACTCATGCACGTGTTCGATCGCGGTCCATCACAAAATACGCCCACGACAAAGAAATTTGGTAACACGTTCGAGAGGAACGAATGGACGAAAACGACGCTCGCCCAATTACCGCAAGCAGAACGGGAGATATTTACATTTTTCGAGAAAAAATTTACGGGCGCGCGTTTAAGCACGCGCGCAGATTGCGACAAGTACGGCGAATGCGTCAAAGCTTAAAGAGGGGGAATGGCCTCCCCCAAAGGCCTAACTTCCAAATTTTCCGATTTAGCAACCGCCTCCAACTAAAACATCCTCTTTCTACGGCGTGAAACCTATTGACCTGTTAAGGACCCTCCTATTCAAACTATATCCCAACGTCCCCCGAAATATTCACAATTTTCTCATTACTCCATATTGTCCCTATTTCCTCCGTGGAAGGAGGAAAGGCACGATAATAGGACGGAGGGGAGAGGCGAAAAAAAAATGAAAACGAAGTCGGTTAAATGATTTCCATTCTCCGCCTGTTGCGGTAACACGCGTAACCACGTCGCGCGTAGCGTATTTTTTTAAAAAAATTAACGCGGTATTTTTCGGCCGACGGTAGTCATGGAAAGTCACTTGATAAGCAGACACAAGTAAACATTATTTAGATATCAATTTATGCGCCAATGTAAACAAAAGACACAACACTTTCTCGGAAAGACACTTGAGGAAAAATTTTAAAAGCATGCAAAATTCAATTTAGAGAACTACGTGTCTGCTAAAGCAAATTTTTATAATATGATACATAAAAAGCATGGTATAATCCTTTGTAACCAAGCATTTCTCTGTTATTATTACAGTATACAAACCTAGCGGAATATTCTTTCGGAAAACATTTCGTATTCATTTTTCATCAGGCCTTAATCTGCACTTTATTGGTCTTTTGCTGATAACTTTTTAAACAGCGAAAAAACAAAAAAATCCATGTTCAGAGCAGGATTTGAACTCGTAGTAGTGAGAAGCAGGCACGCTCTCTTTGTTTATTTCTTAATTTGAATTCACAAGCCAATTAGGTAATGTAAACATTCCTCGATGCGCGAATTTAAGACGATGATGTACATATTTTGTATGTAGGTACCTATTAGTTGAAAAACGTCCTCAAGCAAATATTTTCTGGTACGAATATCATCGTGCAATCTGCATATATTATATTAGTCGTATGGGACACGCGTCCAAGCATCCCCCGAGTTTGACACCTCCGGTTCAGAAAGACGCTCGGCAGGTAAAAGATAGGATGATTGTAAATGAAGTGAGCTCGTTAGGACGAGGGAGAGAGAGATACAGCATAGAGGAGCATTTTATAGAAGCGAAGAAGAAGAAAAAAATGGCACCGGTCTTTGCGGAGTCGGGTGAAGAAATGCAAACTGAAAGGAAAGGCTTGGATGCTCTCTCTCTCTCTCTTCCTCCCTCCCTCCCTCCCTCCCTTCCTCCCACCCCCTTTGTCATTCTTCCACTCCCATATACTCACGTCTGCCGCGGGACGATGCACTCCATGAGGAGGGAAGCACGCGGAAGTGAAGAGGGAGTGGAGGAGGAGGAGGAAGATAGCGAACAGAAGAGAAAGAGAGAGAGAGGACTCACACCGTCTCATTCTCCTCCTTTTCCTCTTTCCTTTTTTGCCAATCAAACCCTTCCCCCGTTTTCCTCTCTCTTCGATTGCTTCTTCAGAGTGGAAGGGGAGAATGGATGTCGGAGGCCACAAGACCTAGCGAGGCGGACATTCGATCCGCCAGGAGATCGGAATGAGAGGTTGAGGGGAGGAGTGGTGAGTGAGAGAGAGAGATAGAGGAAGAAAGAGGTATAAAGACACTTTGGAAGAGACTCGAAAGCCTCTCTCTCTCTCTCAATCTCCGGTACCGTTTGAGTGCCCGCCTTAAAGGACGATTGCCCTCCAAGTCGCACACAATGCGATGTCGCGTCGCTCTGAGGAGAAAGGGACGACGACCAGGAGAAATAGAGAGAGAGAGAGAATAAGAGAATGTCCTTTTTCCGACTTCCCGCTTTTATTCCCATGTCACTTACTGTTATGGAGTCTCATGAATATGCGAGCGGGTTTTTCGATCATCACAGTCGTGTCGGGCGAGCAATATATATAAACGAATCCTGACGTGAGAAATTCATTTCGAACGCAACCAGTAATTTGAATGTCGAAGAGTTGCGTCAGCATGAAGGAAGATAAGCAGGGAATTTGTAGTCATTTCTGCGGAAGGCGTGATTCCGAGCTAATGAACCCTTTCGCGTTTTGGATTGTTTATGAAATCGTACGAACCATTAGATTTTTCGAAAATCGTCAATGGGATGGATCGAAAACTTTTTATCCGTCAATTATTTTGCAAAGTATTTTTATGAGCCCAAACAATTATTTTTCTGGTGACGACGAAATGCGAAACATAAAATATTCCCCACATTAAAATGCGCACACAGTAAAATCCCGTTATAAGTACGAGTAACCGATACTTCGAGTTATCAAATTTCACTATACGTAATGCATATAATATATAAAAGTACACATTTTTGTCATTGTCAATATAACTAAATCGAACGTTAACTGTTTCCTACAGAATTCGTGTACTTGTCGTGCATAAAACTCCAAAAATTCCAATGTCACCTTTCGCTACTCCGCCGAATCGTCTATGCAAAAAATAATTACTTCCGCCAGTAATATTTCATCACCCATGGCCTTGAACCTTGACCTTGAACCGGGCGCCGGCTCGAATAATAATAAAAAAACGCCACGCCTTCCGGAACGAGCTGCGCAAACACGAAACGCTTTTGTCTCCCGTGTCTCGTACGAGGCACCGCTTTTCTTCCACCGTAAAAACCACACCTGACGTCCTCCCTCTCCGCCCCCCACACACACACGCACACACACACAAAGAAAGGGGAGTAATAGAAGGTGGAGGAAAGAGAGACCCGGACACAAGACGCGTCCGCGTTCGTGTTTGTCGGGAATTTTGAAAAGGACCCAAGCGGGAGGTTAAAGGGTGGCGAAGGAGAGAGAGAGAGAGGCACGCAAAGAGCATTGAAAGAGATGACGCACGGCCGGACCTCACCTCTATGTGAGAGAAAGAGAGACAAAGAGAGGGAGCAAAAGGCGCGCAGAATAACTAGAGAGAATAACAGGTAGACGGAGAAGAAGGTAGACGGAATGCGTTTTATTATTTAAGCCAAAAAGTTACTTTTTATTTTAGTTGTGAAGATAGCGGCGTGCTCGCGCAAGAGAGAGAGAGAGAAATGTTTGAGGGACTTAAAAAAAAAAGCTTGGCGGGGATAGATATGCGAGGTCTCCAGATATAGAGAGAGAGTGAGTAAAGGAAGAGTTTGAGGGAGGAAACGAGGCGCTGTGTTTGTGTGTGTGAGAGAAGCTCACTTCAGCCGGTTTACACTCTTAAAGCCATTCATTCCATACAAGACGAGCGCTTTCGCCGCTCCCAGGAGAGAGGGAGAGAGAGGTAATGCTCTTCCTTCCTCATCAGCTTCCTCCATCTCAGAGAGAGAGAGAGAGGGAGTGAGGAGAGCGCGGAAGAAGGTACGGAGGAAGAATCGCGAGGAGGAGTTGAGAGGAGAGAGAGAGGTATTTGAATGGACGAGGACGCGGGCACAAAAGGTGCTCGAGGAAACGAGAGAAAGAGGCATAAAAGAAGCTTAAAAGGTAAGGTTAAAAGGAGGGAATGGCAGGTAATAAAAGATGAATGGTGTGAGAGACGGACGAAGATGAGTTTGAACGGAGGAGATATGGAGGGTTATTATAAAAAAAACGCTCGAGGTGGGAGGAATGTCCTCCCCACCTCATCCTTCACCGAGGTCCAAACCGCGGATTCATCATATAATAATAATAACGTAAAGAGTGGAATTCGCGAGCGCGATGTAAATCAACAGCTAGTTTTTGAATTGCGTTTCAAAGTGGAATTTATTTCTCCCTCTCCATATCTCTCTCTCTTTGCTAAAAGGTTACGAAAAAATAGTTAAAAGATTTGTTATAGGATGTGCGGAATTTCCGTCAGTCTTCGAAAAAGCCTCCGCTGATGTCAGAAGTTAACGTGTCATGTTACGTGAGTAGCATAATTTACGCGAGGATTTCGAACATAAAGGGAATTAGCAGGAATTTCTACGTAAAAGTGTTCAATTCGTGCAAATAGGCTCCGTAAAAATTCACGACAGAATTTCATCAAAGGCTAGGTAGTCAGCGCTACTCTTAAAGAATGAAGTTTATTTTTTATCCGGTTTATTTAATTGTGTAAAAATTCAAGAAAGCCTCGTCGTATTCACATAACGGCTGACGTCAATTTGGAAAAAAAAGAACGGAAAAACCGCGTGAAAAGCGTACTCTTTTTAAAAAATCTAAATCCGTGAATCACCACTTATAACATCTGTTTCGTAGCCGAAATGTGCATATATATGTCTTTCTCAATCTTTTTATGGCTCTTGGAGTAACCGCTTTCGAATTCGCGCATAAAAATTGGGTAAATAATTAGGTCGTGTCCGATGATTCTTTCCGTTTCAAAGATCACGCATAAAAATGTAACAAAATATAAAATATACAATGTTTATTCACATATGAGGAACATGACATGAAAAGTTGCGTAACAAGCAACTTCACTCGAGATTTAACACGCATTATTGAAGCATTCAGCCTGATAGGTTTTTCTTTTAAAAAAATTCTGATATTCCCGACCCAAAATTCTTAAAGGTAGGTACAGAGAAATGTTGAAAGCGAACAATACAGGGTGCGCGAACGATACTCAAAGGAGGAAAACAAGAAAGAGAGAGAATGGAAAGGTTCAAAAACCATCGAATAAGAAGAGCGTAGAGTGTCGAAACATAAAAAAAAACAAATAGTAAGAAAAGGGTAAAAGAGATAAAGAGAGTTATTTCAGGACTCCCAGGAAATCGAGACAAAAGAAATACGTAAAAAAAAGCGGCAAATCTCTGCGCGGCGAAGGGATCGAGAGAAAATAATACGAAATGAAACGTTAAAAGGGAATTAGGTTTAAAACGCATGAGAGGGCAGATGACGAAAAGGAATCGCTGAAAAGGTTAAGGAAGGAGAAATATAAAAGCACATGTGAGGGAGAATATGAGAAAAGGCTTAAAACTTAAGAAGGTACTGGTGGGAAGAATGAGAAAGCGATGGGAATACGAGCGAAGAGCAAAGGGGAGGAAAATCGCGATAAAAGAAAATAGAGACGAAAGGGAAGCTGAGGATGAAAGGGGTGTATGGGAGGAGAAGGGAGAGGAAGAGGTGGGCGTGTAAAAAGAAAGGAAATGAAAGGGCGCGAAAGGATATAAAAAAAAGTGCAGGCGGAATATCCGAAATACCCGAACAACCACTCGAGACTGATTATGCGCGGGATGGGAAAAATTAATGCGGAGGACGCCTTCTCCCGGGTAGAAATAAAGGGATGGCGTCCTCCTCCCTCTTGCCCACTCAAAACGGCTATGCAAATCGACCCTTTGACCTTAAAAACAAGAATACTCCTCCCCCCCCCCCCCCCCCCTCACCCAAAGCGTACAAAGACTACGTCTTATGTAAGGCCACTAAATGAACGACGTGGTCGGGGAAGCGGTGATAAATTTTAAAGAGTCCGCGGGAATGGAATTCTTATATGGAAGGTCTCTTTATGCATAGTTAGGTAAATCCAGGGACACGAAAATGCGCCTTTTCACTCACGAGCTCAAGTGCAAAAGCGTCGCATTGATTTATCGGTTGACGTTTTCAGGGGAGGATAAATATGAATTCTGATTATATTCGAGAAGATCAGGTTAAAAAACTGCGCACTTAATGCTTCTAATTTATAAAAATACTTATGCTCACTGTGTGTGTGTGTGTGTATATACTACGGAAGAGGAAAGGTAAATGACGACATTTAGGGCAACTAGGTGTTGAAGGAAACCCAGTGAGCACTTACCGGAAGGAGAGCCGCTGGGGTGTTGGAGAGACACATTTGTAGAAGTTATTGGAGCTTTCGGGATGATCCATTCGTCAGCACAAGAGAGACATCCAGTTGCCATATATATACACATTTTTTACGTTCATAGCTGATAATAATTTAAAGTGCCTCTACTTAACTATTTCTATCGCTCTGTCAAAAATATACAGGTTAATGAGGAGGTTTAGAGTTACGAAACAATTTTTTGGAATGATATTCTATTAAAAATTAAGATCTGAAAATACCAGCTCAGCCTACGTCTTTCTAACAGCACTCACAAACTTTAATCGCAATAAGATAAACTTTGTATATTTTTTTTGGAGAGAAACAAACAAGTCTTAGTTGACAGAAAAAAAATATTAAGACGCACATTTTAAATCTATCAATACGAAAAATTTCATTTAAAAGATAGATTAGACCTTTTTATCCGTAGAACTTTTGCTACATATTTTCAGAGCCTGCATGTTTTTGGATTAAGCCAAAAATCCAAGCTTTTCGCCACTGCCCATCTAAAGGTCGAGGATATAAAAAGAAATTTCCGAGGATCAAAATAAAAAATATGCCCCTTTTGGCAATCATCCCAAGGATAAGAGAGGATGCAGTGGCTACTTTTGCTAAAAAAAAAAGGAAACCGGGTCACTTCAAGGGTCCTGAAAAGATTTTTATATATATATATATATATATATATATATATATATATATATATATATAAATCTTTTCAGGACCCTTGAAGTGACCCGGTTTCCTTTTTTTTTTTAGCAAAAGTAGCCACTGCATCCTCTCTTATCCTTGGGATGATTGCCAAAAGGGGCATATTTTTTATATATATATATATATATATATATATATATATATATATATATATATATATATATATAAATCTTTTCAGGACCCTTGAAGTGACCCGGTTTCCTTTTTTTTTTAGCAAAAGTAGCCACTGCATCCTCTCTTATCCTTGGGATGATTGCCAAAAGGGGCATATTTTTTATATATATATATATATATATATATATATATATCGTACATGCATATTTGAGAGAAACGCTCTCATCCTTCCCACTCCCACCACGCCCCTTGCTGCCTCTGCATGGGGGGGAGGGGTGCTTGATTGGAATGGGTGGGATTATTAGCGAAGGGGAGGCGGTCAAGAGACGGATGTGGGTGTGGGGTGGTGTATGGAAGTGTTCCAAGGACGAGAGAGAGAAGTCGATTCATCCCCGTTACGTCACCAGCGTTAAGCAACGTTCTGCAAGCGTATTAACCTTCACCCCTTCGGGCCTCGCCCCTCCGCAATCCCCTTTCCCCTCCTCCACTCCGCACCTTCGTAATCTCATTATCTACTGCATCTGACACGTATAGGGTCGGAGCCTATAAATTCCGTGCGGTAATTCATGCGAAAGCCACGAGCGACCTTATTTTGTTGATTATCCCTTTCTCGCACCTGGCACTCGATAGGCGTGAAGAGAAAAGGGTTCTTTCGTTTTCTTTGAAGAGCGTCTAATGAATGCGGCCAATCAAGACACGGAAAGATCGTCGATTACGTCGATCGTGTTTCTGAGCTCTTCTCTTTTTTTATTTTCGATTCTGTTTTTATCGTCGCGTTAGAATGACAATCTTTCCTCTCCTTGGTTGTATAATTCGAGTTGACGTGATGAACGTTAATTTCAACTGAACAAGGAAATCGAAAGAGGATAGGGAAGGAATTGAGTGTTATTTTGCCCGCGTTTCAAATGGAAATCTTAGGCCACCGTACTGCTAATTACAATTTTATAATCAAACTTTCACATTGTACCAATTCCACGTTGGAGTATATCGATGTAAAAAGCGCTCTGAATAATTCTGTAGACGTTACGGCGTAATATAAACGGCTCAGAGGCGTTAAATACTCGCGTTATTATTACTAGAATGAGCGATCAATAAACTGCCATCTAGAGCGGATAATTTGTACGTAGTTTGCAATCCGTATGTGATTTTTCAAAATTAGGAGTTTAGGAGTTACCTATATAAGTTATTTCATAAATGGATGGAGTTAAAATCAGAGATGTAATTTTTTAAATCGTTTGAATATAAAATTGAATGGAATTTCCCGAGTTACACGTTTGCCTCATATTCCAACGAGCGTTAACTACCATTTCACTTTCGCAAACTGCCGAAGGGATAGCGACTCCGAACGTTACCCTACATAAGGGTGCGAAATAAAAATTCACCACTCCCAAGGTTTGTGAATACAAAGAAACCGATAATAGGTCGCGATGAAAACGTCGTTTTACATAACAACGAACTTCCTTCCCCTGCAGATAAGAGATGAGCTCACCTTGAGAGATAGATATAACAGGGACCGTAGGCATCAAAAAGATCGTACGGAAAACCATTAATTTACATCCTCTATATCGGCGTCACGTTATCAGGCAGCGGAGAGAATAAAAAAACAGTCAAGGATAACATAAGTCCTTTTTTTTTTAACGCGAGCGAAAACGTTTCCGCAGCTCGGCACTTTCCGAAGCGGTCGAGCGAAAATGACCGTTACCGAATTCCCCCGCAGCGGTCAGATGTTCGGATTAAAAAAAAAAAGGTTACGTAATCCCTAACGACGTCGGCGGAGAAAGGTTTTTTTCTCTTTTGGGTGGGAGTTCGAAGCGAGTCGTAATAGAGCCATTCCGCCGTGAAGGTATTCCGGGATGGGATTCGGAGGCGGGGATTGATTAATCTTTCCACGCCTTACGTCGAACCGAAATAAGAGAAAAAAATGAAACGCGATAAGAAGCCCCCAAAAGCGCGCTTCCGTTCATTCTTTGAGGACGGTGGGGAGACGGAAAAAAGTGAAACCTCGCCCATAAATTAACTCGATTTCCCCCTTTTTTACGGAATTAATTCCGACAAAGAAGGATCTTGTGCAAATCTTTGGTCGTTATAATAAACGAAGGCAATTAATAGTTTCCCTCTCCGTAAGTTATCTTAGAAGGGAAAAGCCTGGTTTGGTCTAAATCAACATCAAGGGGAGCTTACTCGTCCTGTTCTACAGCGTCGATCAAAAATCACAACTCCAGTCTAAGCTTCGATTACGTCAGTACATCTCGATTGTTTTTCCTATCCACAAATATACTCGGCGATAGTTTTTAAGACCTTTATGGCAATCAATCTCGTTCTATCTTGCACGAAGGTTTTTGGA
Source organism: Uropetala carovei (assembly GCA_036926305.1). NCBI lineage: Eukaryota > Metazoa > Arthropoda > Insecta > Odonata > Petaluridae > Uropetala > Uropetala carovei. The sequence continues at coordinate 458,415 of JAXCHB010000022.1, forward strand.
TTACTATAGTTGCGAACGTTAATATCCGATATTATGTCACGTGTTCCAATCTAAGTCTTCCACGCCTACTCACTTTTCCCTGTAATTTTCCTCCAGCCGTCAATTTGAAATGCCATCATGCCTTCAACACACTTCCTCTCTCGATCTTCCTCACTACGTGCAATGACCATAAGTTCTTCAACCTTTCCGAGAGCACTGCCTTTTATCTAAATTCCCCCAGAAAAATCTCACTATTATCCCCAAGTTCGCCGATGAAAACAGCCGAAAACGCTTCGTTCTCTCCCATTCACAGCCGATTCACCAAAATGCGGATAAAGATGTCAGAAATTTCTGGTGCACTTCGCTCGATACACAATGTAAGCTTCCCATTAATTTTGCTGTGCTTCCCCGCGGAAAACGAAAGCCTAAGTTATCGTCTTCAAACCGACTTCCGCGACTGCTTTCCATCCCGGAAGCAGATTTAGACGGAATGTAGAAAAATTGGAAGTCGACACGAAGATAAGCAAGGGCGTCGTTAACTAAACTCTATTTCGGATCGGGCGGAATCGAGAAGCGACCCATATTTTCGTGCTTTGAGTGATTTTATTTTCTTTTATTGGCGAGATGCAGCGGGATTACGGGACGGACTCTTTTGGAAAGAAACCTAGTCCAATGTTTTTCATGCGGTCTTGAATTCTTCCATCAAGTCCATCGGGGATGTATGAATTACTGCGGAGCTTCTGTTTTTCCTAGGTTTTGCTAATTATTTTAGACGATTCGCACACCGAGAAAGTATCGAAAGGAATAAATCTGATAAAAGAGCTATGCGAATAGTAATGTTAAGAAGTATAAGTCGGATCAAACTAAAGATTCTCGATGTAACTGGTTATTTACTGTAATTACCTTGACGTTTTTGTGTGCTTATTTTGGATTTCGGTTAAACCGGACGATCCTTTAAAAGAAATTGGTACCGCGCCTATTTAAATATTTCTTTGCGCGAAGCTACGAATTAATCTATCGTTTTTCGAAGTTGCATATTAAAAAGTCGTCTGAGAATAATACCAAATATTTTTGTGTAGACTATTAAACAGCGACTCACGTGCGCAGTGTTATTTGCGATACATAATCGGTTGGAGAAACCAGACGAAGCAAACACATAAATTGGTAAGCGATTACGCACTTCTATACATCTGTGTCATATTTCTAACACCACCGAAGATAGATATTTCAAAATACGTGTATGGTAGAAAGTTCGCGGTCTATAGAAATGGAACGCATTGCCAAAAGTATTTTTGCCGCTATTTCCGTAACAAGTCTGCAAACTCTTTTAAGGGCAACAAAGTCCATAAAACAATAAAACTGAGCAGAAATCGCGATAACACGGATGTGTCGTCTCTGCGCATATAAATAACTCTTTCACAATAGTGTTCCTCCAGACGGAGTCCGCGGCGCTAGATAAAGTTTAAAAATATGGTAAATATATGCAGTTTCACTTGGATACCGTCATTTCAAATTCCAGAAATTTACCTTAAATTATTTTTTTTAAATGATGCTATAATTAGACGAAAATGTTTAAGAGTGAAATGGATGTCTTTTCTTCGTGGTTGGTACGGATTCTACCTCAGAAAGGTTAAAGGGCTCCCATGAATCAGGAAAGATTGGAGGGTTTTTACGAGATTTATCGCTTCCCATTCTAAAATTATTTATTTGGGTATATTTTGATATTAAACTGACTTCTCTTGAGGTGATCGAAGTCATAATTTATAATTTGTAAGACATCTCAGATAATTTATTATTTTCTTTCGAAATGATTAGATTCTGAACGCTGAATTACTCGTGGTTTTCCTTACGATGCGCTTGCATTGGAATTTGGAATCACACACTTCTTATTAGCGTTAGTAATTGATTCCATTCGCCGAACTTGCACTTTTCTCTTAAGGGATGTTATTTAGTAACAAATTTCATATTCTTATTCATAATCGCTTCACGACATGCGCAAATGACTTTTTCGGTCGAGTGCGGAAAAATGATCAAGGCTTCTAAGACTTTTAAAAGTGCGGAATTTTCAATTCTCGCGACTCTGGGAAAGGGCGAAGAGATAATCTCACGAAATGAATATTTCATTGTGCCACCCACGCCGTAGACAGACTCGTTTCCCAACCATTCCCATTCTCACGCTGATTTGCATTGGCCAAGGGCAAGACACGGATTCGTAGCAATGAGAACCGAGATAAAACGTTAGGTGCGAAAAATGATGAAGATTCGCCCGAGATGGCATTTTTATCTTTCGCGGTGTAGCAGGTTATGAGGTAAGGCCCTGATTTAGGGGCTGGTCGAGAGAATAATGGAACGCGAAACGTATTTTCATCAAGCAGAGAGAAGATGAAAAAAAACAGCACACGGATCTGCAAATATTGCGGCTGAATACGCAAAACCGGGGGATAATTTTATGCTGATGATAAATTAAATATATTTAAAAGGTTATTAAACCGTGTTCGCATTTCAGGTGCGGAGTAGATGCCGTCATCGGTAATCCAGCGCCTTTGGTTATTATACAAAGACTTACCTCCGTCATTTATTTGATCCGAACGTCTCAGGCTGAGGGCGAATTAACTTGCGAATAAGATATTGCGAAAGGAAAATACGGCGTTTATGTGGGATGACGAAGCGGAGAATATCAACAGATATAATGGCAAGGAACGAAACAATGGGCATTCAGCAACCAACTAGAAAACGCACTACAAGCCGCAGAGGGAAAGTTACCCGGCATCAAATCCCGAACGGAAAGTTTCCTATAGATTAACAAAAAAAATCTGATGTGGCCAACACGACTTTCTCCATATTTGGGGTATAGATATTTAAATTATTATGAATAGTATTATAAGGCAAAATTATTATTTCCTATCGTAAAAGAATACAGTCGTCCTTGTTGCCGTAAATTACGTATATTTTGAATATGTTTACAGAATTCACCGCTACGTGGTGGTGGCGCTGTATACTGGAAATTAAGAAAAACTTGAATATCTCCGAAATGGATGGTTCTACGAAAATTTGTTTCAAGCAAAACCTGGAAGAAATGTTATTCTCTAAACTTTGTTCCTCACGAAGATTACCAATAACAACGTTTTATTTGACGGAAGCCGAAAAAACCGATTATTTATAAATTATTCCTAAACAATAACTGCTATGGAAAATTGTTCCAAATGAAATATGTAGGAAATTACATTCTCTATAACCTTTGTATAGAATTGTATATACAATAATGATGTTTTAACGGAAAAATATCGCAAAAACCGAATCTGGTTTCGAATAAAACCTCGACTTCCGGTTAACCGTTATTGTCCGAAAACTAATCAGTTCTTTGTGCTCATACTAAAGTGTTATATATGAAATTTGGTATTAATATGACAAATACTTTTTTAGTTAGAGCGCCCACAATCACATGTATCCATCCATCCACACACACATACATCACTCCTAAAATAGTCTAAACGTGTTCTAGGGAGCTCAAAACGCGTATTTCCGTTGAAATCTCGAAGTCGATTTTTTTCGTGATCAGAATACTTTCCCCATACTATGTACGGAGAAAGTAAAAAGATCACAAAAATTCACAACGGGTGGAATTATATTAGACAAAAGCGTGGTTATTTTTATCTTTATTTCTTTCGTGCGTCCGTACAGAAACGTTTAAATTGCTCTCATCGTTAAAGAAATTAAGATTAAGTATGATTTGGGAAAAAAACACCGACTGCATGCCAAGCGGAGCAGATAAGACTATTTCAAGGATTAGGTTCTAGGAATAGCCGAGACTGAAAATTACACAGCGAGACACAATGAAGATGACACGATAAAGGGAGACGGATTGTTAAGACCGAAGGTTAGAGAAGTTCCTTTTTCCCTTAGCTCTATTAGAGAGCGCGGCAGAGGTACAATTTCAGCGCGGTTCTTTTTTCCCCCGTCGATTCGGCAATTTGCACGTCGTGCCACCCACCTCCACGGCCAAATCATGTCGCTATTTGTCGCTGCATAAATTTACGGTGTCCGATTCAAACCAACTTTTGCGTTCAGCTTTGAGAATACGGTAGGTATCGTTAGAAAAAAAAACACGACGGCCTTTTGGTGAGAGAAATTCTATCCGGAAATTTGCTGATTTCTATTCTTTCGCTTACCTACTCTTATTGTTTTTTTTGCATGGAACATAATTTCAAAATTTAACCTTTTTAGAGAAATACACAGCACCGAAATAAAACATTGATTAGAACATGCGAACATTTAAGAAGCTCTATCCCGTAATATAGTCTTTCAGAATAGAATATCGACCGCTGGACCCTAATCTTGCGACTCCTCCAAGTACTACGCTCTTTCTTGCGTTAAAATGTACGCATCACCATAGTAGTGGAAAGTGTCACGTGACAGCACATGCATATACATGGCCTCACTTATGGCCTTTTTGGATGTTAAATATTCACCGCTGGTTTTAGAAGTCGGGGTTGCACTTTCTCTCTAGATTGGCAATTGGCATTCCTAGTACGGGAAGTAGCCTGAAATCGCCAAGTGAAGTTCGTGAGTTACATGAATGGAATGGTCTCTTAAAAGGAATAACGTGAACTTGGAAAGTGCTGAAGGGCATTTGAAGGACATCCGTAACTTCAGTCATTATAAACTGATTTAAAACTATACAATACTAATAACATTTAAGAAAATAAATCCGTTTGATATTTTTTAAGAAAATGTTAAAAATTCACCTATTTGATAGAATATGGCAATCTTTAAATACTCCACGCGAAATTATTATTCAGCGATTACGACTCCTGTTTATAATTTAATGAAATGCCAAATATTCACTTCAATTCTACTGGTTCACGACATTTTATATGGCGTTTATTAAGAAATACTTGCCCATAGTAAGGAGTTTTCATGACAGCTGTAAAAGCATTCCAAAAGACAATGCATAGGGAAAAATATTTGATTGAATGTAAATCTGAATACGACTTAATAAATAGAGTTAAAAAATCTGATGTGGTCAACACATGACTTTCTCCATACAGAGCAACGAATATGATTGCTCTCGACATCAGCGCCCTCAGGAATAATTATATCAGCAGTTGCGCCCGTGAATAATTTTAAAACATTTTCAATAGTTTAAAAAAAACAATAAGTAAATAAGTTTCTATGGATACCAAAATATCGATGCTCAATTAAAATTACCCTTGGCAGCGTAAGCAACGCACGCCATCAACAATTAGAAAATTTTAACATAGTAACTGAAACAATTATATCACTTAGCGACGTATTTAACATAAATTTGAACGAAAAATCAAAATATCTCCTCAACTATCGGTTATATGAAATAATGTTTCAAAGAAAACTTTTAGAAAATGACATTTTCTACAACTTTAATAATGACAAATATTTACGTAAATTGAGTTTTAAAGGAGATGTTTGGAAAAAAAGGAAAAACAACAGAAATAAACCTCCGCTTCCAGTTGACATATATTGTCCAAAAACTAATCCTCTCTTGACCCTATGATGAAAATATTATATTTGAAATTTGGTACTGAAATGCCAAATATTTTTCGAGTTCGAGACCCCCAAAATTCCTATCACATTCAGACATCATCGAGAAAATAGTCAAAACGTGTTCTAGGGACTTCAAAACGTGTCTTTCCGTTGAAATCCCGAATTCGATTTTTTTTCATGAAAACAATACTTACCCCTATATTACTGCGTATGAAGAAAGTAAAACAAAATACTTTTTTAATTTTTTTCAGCAGGCTTTAAGTTTAAAGTATGGCTAAAGCAGGGGTGTCCATTACGTCTCCCATGGGCGACCGGTTGCCCTTTAGGAGGGTCTGTGTCGCCCACGCATCCATCCAGGCATTAAGTTTATTATCCTGAGTAAGGAGTTCAATTTTCTAATATGAACTTAATTAAATCAAAAACTAGAAATGCTCTCACTAATGAACATCTCGAAGACTGTTTACTTCTCTCTGTTTCAAGTTACATGCCAAATTACCATTCACTAGCTGAAGATATTATAAATAGTATAAACGTGCCCATAATCGCGTAAATCAAGATTAAATTAAATTAATCATTTGTATAATATTGTTTGATGTATAATGTATAACAAATGCATTTTGCGGTAAATTTGTAGTATAATTCATTCTTAAAATCCCTTTTTATATATTGAAAAAATAAGTAGCCCGCAAGACAAATACCAGGATGAAAGTAGCCCATGATATGAAAAAGTTTGGGCACCCCTGGGCTAAAGTATTGCTTGCTAAATAAACTGATGAGTCCAACATATGACTTTCTCCATACGTAAGTTGTCAACTATAGTCGGTTCACTACCTAAAGCCTCTTGGCCTAAGCCAGTTAGCAGCAGCCAATAGGAGACGGTTTGTTTGGGAAGGTAGTGGGGAGGAACCCAGTCTCACTCCTGCTCTCGAAGAGTTCACATCGGCCTGCGTTGCCATTTCTACCGCCGTCCAAAGCCCGGATCAAAAAGAAGGATGGGAAGTATTTTATTTAGAAATTGCGTGGTATATCAGCTGAAGGCGAAAATCCGCAAGAGCTGGCAACGCGCACCGGTATCTGCTCTACCGCATGAAAGTTGTGAGGGGCGATGGAAGGGGAAACGTTCGTGATTGGCTACTTGCTCTATGAATGCCAAGAGACTTTAGGTGGTGAATAGACTATAAAATCAAATAAACACGGCGATAGGAACCGTTCAACTTAAACGCTTCAGCGCTAGCGATTCAATTGTTTTCACTACCACGCGCGCGAGCTGCCCACTAACCGTCGATTTAGAAGAAAATTGAATATCTCTTGAAATATTCCTATGAAAATTTTTTTCAAACAAGAGTTGTAGAAAAAATATCTACAACTTATATGTGTGTGTGCGCGCGTGTACGTGCGTGCGTGTGCGTGTGTGTTAACAAAAATTCAGTTTTGAGCGAAACATTTAACAAAAACTAAAATTTGACAGGAGTAAACCGCTGACCGATTGTTATCAAAATCTTTTCAAATCTTAAGAATATATATAAAATCACAAATATAGAATTTCATGCTGATCTGATGAATAGTTTTTTAGTTTTTCTGTCATACACATACGGACAGACACACAGACATCATCGAGAAAACGGTCTAAACGTGTTCAGGGGACCTCAAAACTGGCGTTTCTGTTGAAAACTCGAATTCGAATTTTTTCATGAAAACAATACTTTCTCTATACTACGTATATGGAGAAAGTAAAAACTATTTATTTTTTACAAAAAGCCAATGTCATTCCCGCAGATTTTTTCCCTAACTCGCAAAATCTCCGGAAAATGGAAGACCTTTCAACGATAAAAAAAATATTCTTACTATAGTCTGTTCACTAGCTGAAGTCTCTTGGCCTACTTAGAGCAAGTAGCCAATCACGAACGTTTCCCCTTCCATCTCAACTTTCGTGCGGGAGAGCAGATACCGGTGCGCGTTGCCAGCTCTTGCGGATTTTCGCCTTCAGCTGATATACTACGCAATTTCTAAATAAAATACTTCCCATCCTCCTTTTTGATCCGGGCTTTGGACGGCGGTAGAAATGGCAACGCAGGCCGATGTGATCTCTTCGAGAGAAGGAGTGAGACTGGGTTCCTCCCCACTACCTTCCCAAACAAACGCGTCGTCTCCTATTGGCTGCTGCTAACTGGCCAAGAGACTTTAGCTAGTGAACCGACTATAAGCTACGCCAAAACAGAGGAAAAAAGGGTTTTAAAAAACAAGGCCACTCCTGTTTCATAGGAAAATGTCGACCAAACAAACGACAAGCGAAAATGGGTCGCACAACGTGGAACCAACTGATGCAATCCAATTAACGGACCTTATCCCCCACTCCGTCCTTACCTCCTCCTCCTCCCCTTTATAACACTCGCGGGAGTCCCATAATGGGTCACGATGTCACGTAGTGAACAGCACAGAATGACAATGTCATCAGATGAAGAGGGGAGAGATAATATTGAGTGCGGAGGAGGGAGAGAGAGGGAGAGATAGGAAAGAGATAGATAGGCCACGGTTTGCATGGTTGCGACGTCCGCTAAAGTCCACCCCAATCCACCCCAGTCTTCCCCCCCCCCCCCACCTCTTACAGAAAATGGTCGACCGACCGCGTACACGCCCCCGATCTGCTGCTCAAACCACTTCCTTATGTGTGGTGGTCGGAAATTTATCTTCTATCCGGAGGCGATTACAGGAGATAGGGGAACTTCAGCCGTAGGAAAAAAAAACAACTTTAATTTTCTTTCCAGTTAACATTTTTGCGCGTCAGGAATGTTCTCAAGTTCAGATCAGGAATAAAATTTAATTTCTCCGGAGTCTTTTTGTTTTCAATTTCTTCGTCGTTTGTTTTCAGAATAAAATGCCAAATTTCGCAGTTTTCCGTTAAATTTACCCGTAGGACATCGCTGTGCCAGTGCGCGAGCATCTTGAAAGTATTGACTGAAAAGTACAGCATTATTAGAGGAATGTCTGCCTTTGTATTCCTGCCTGTTTGCTAATAGCTTTTGTTATCTTATAACATTTTAACGTATTTATCTAATTTAATTTGCACACCTTATAAGATAAGGAGAAAAAACGGGACGTACTCAATAAAATATTTATTTACAAAACATATTCGATGAAACAGGCAATGCTTATGTTTCAATATCGCATTGTTCTTTCCTTCTTCGTGTAGCCGATAAAAACAGAAGCTACTTCCTCATCTCACCCGCGACTATTCATTTTTTTCCCGCGCTTAGATAAAAAACGCAAATTAACGGAAAAACAAACGACAAGAAAACAACCGTTTGCGGAGCCGAAGCAAAAACAAAAACATTCCGGGAAGAAAGTCAAAAATAAATTCGCTCAATCGCGTTCCATGCTCTGCCACCTACGGCAAATCTAAACTTTTTTTCGCTTAGCGACCGAAAAGAAAAACCGCTCAAAGCGGTCACGCGGGTTGACACCGCAACATGGAGATTTTTTTCTTGAAATGTTGAACCAATAAAACATTATGCGGTTTCGCGATAAATAATTTCTATAAACCGTGTCACTTGCGCATTTGCACGGTTCTTGCCGTAATTCCTCAAAAGTGCACGAATTTGGCATTTCCTTCGAGATTTACACACGTGTATGCGTGCGTGTACGCTCGCACGTCTTACCGAGCAAGAGGCTTGGACTGAAAGGAATAATACGCCATTTATCCGCAGGGCCAGATTAAGGTTTTTCGGGCCCCAGGGCCAAACAATATTTTGGAGTCTCATTTGTCTTTGGCAGGAATAATTTATAACTCAGAATAGTTACAGTGAAATGAAAATGTACCAAAAAGTTAGTACTGATTACCAAAATTCAATAATTCAACAAAACTACAAATTTTTTTGCATTTAAAAGATTTTTTTGTTCCAGCCAAAAAGGGGCCCCAGAAAACCTAGGGGGCCTCGGTTTTGGCACAACGGTTAGTTCGGCCCTGTTTATCCGTCTTTTATAAGGAATCATATATGAAAAGGGAGGAGTATCTTGGGTATCTTCCCTTTCTCTCTCTCTCCCTCCCTCTCTTTCTCCTTACAAAGGCGAAAGTGCGCATAATCGTTCCTTACCAGCGATATGAAAAAACAACGAGATTTATTGTCCTTCCAGTCTTTGAATACGCACTTCGTAAGGAATGAGGCGTATAAAAAAAACAAACGCGATAATGCTCGGAGCTTGAAAAAAAGTTAAAAAATAAAAAAAAGTCGCGAAGAAATGTTTCGCGAGAGTAAGCGAAGCTTTTCCTCGTATAGCACATGACGCTTCAAAGCGCCGCCTATTCCCAACTTCACTCGCTCTATTTATCTCCATCTTTCACTTCTTCGCCTCCGCTGGAAAAACTGCCGCTTGCTTGAACGCGCCGAGGAAAGTACGTTTTGTGAAATATAATCAAGTGGAAAAATAATGGAAGCGTCGAAATAAACGCGTCAAAAGCGCGCGCCAGCAACTTTATGCAAATTGGAAACTGCAAAGAAAGTGACGGTATGTCACACGCGAGGATGAAAATCAAGTGGTATACGCCAAAAACTTCTTAAATAGTTTCCATAATTGTGATTAGGCCAATCGTTAGGATTTTAAGTAATTTCATTTAATTCGCTTCTTAGGCTTAATCTTTGGAAGAACAGATTAATAATTTTATACTTTTTGGAATTTTTATTATTGTTCAAGGACAATAAAAAAACAGTAAGCGCTGAAAATAAAACGGAAAATGAACATCAAAATGCAGGGATTGTTTCATTTATAAACATCACGAATCTAATAACGGTAAAATTTGACAGAATTGGTTAATTCTAAAATTCTAGTTTCAAAAGCGTGTCCATGATGGAAAGCAACCAAGATAATTCTACATCCTGAAAGAGGAGAATAAATCTGACATGGTAGTTCAGCGACATAATATCCGTCCAGCAAGTGGCAAAATTTTCACCTTATTTTCGAATTCTCCCAAGAGATTCCACGTCTTATCGAACTCGGGGGTTCCCACCCTGGTGCTCGCGAGCACCGCTGGGCTCTTTGACAGCCTGACTGTGCTCTTCCACGGCGCTTAACATCCCGTTTATTACGACCAGTAATTTAATTTGCTCTGTTGGTTTCTTTCCAAACGTATTCAAGTTCATTAAGAATAACTTTGATATTGGTTTCATTTTATCAATTATCACTGATACTCTTGCGGAAGTGTAGCGGTGCTCTTTTGATATTCTAGGATGCAACTTGGCGCTCGTTTGATGTCCTCGAATACGAATTGGTGTTCAGGCACATCGAAAAGGTTGGGAATTCCATATCTAACTAAATGAAAGAATAACCGCGTGAAATTTTAATTATTCCGCGTTTATTTTCATCGAAATTATTCCATCAAGTGAATGTCTGCATTTATTGCAGGAAGTTCGTCAACTGTTGAGGCGGTGAACCTGCGCTCGAAATCTCATTATCGGGATTTTAACTATTGAACGATAAAGGATTTAACATCCCAGTAGCCTGAATTAGCTATTTCGAATCCTTTCCTTGCATTAGTCGAATTTATCATTTAACTACTCTGGAAAACGAGCATGAACAATGAAAAGAAAGGTAATTACCGAGTCTCACCATTGCACGCTCTTTATGCCAGACCTGAGCCATAGTGGTATTCTCTTAACGTTCATTATTCTCGAACAACTCCCCCTCTTTACGAAGGAAGTGGAAGTTTAGCGCCACGCCTCCTATATACGGAGAATAGCGAGAGAAAGTGAGAGAGAGACTGTCTCAATAGCACTCTCCTTCCTCTCTCTCCCTCTCTCTATTTCTCCCTCTATCTCTATTTCCTCTCATGCGATGGCGCCTCGTCTACTGGAGCGAGAAACTCCGTAATTGTGTGGACGCGTCTAGTTGCCGAGGCAACGAACCGCGTCCACTTACGCAAGGCTTTTCTTAACTTCCCCATATTTATTAAACGAGAGAGCGTGAGAGAGAAGCACGAGCGACAATCGACCGAATAAAAGTTTATTATTCCACGGCGGCTGCTAAATATTAGTGGGTTGAGCCGAGAACCCGCTTCCTATTTCCGGCGACCAAAACAAACTAGGCCGACGATGCACGAATGGGGATTTTTCACCGACAGCCAAATATTTATTGAAAAGGGTTGGAACTGTTTGTATGCGATTAATCATTCCGTTTTTCTTTCTTTTTTTTGTTTTAAAGCCTCCGTTCCCTTATTGGACGGACTGAATCATCGGACTCCTTCAGGGCTTTCGCAATCGACCATATCTTAACGGTGGAGAGAAAAATAGCCGAAATTTTTCGATCGCTTTGTTTTTTAGGAAACTATTCTTATTCCCGAGGAAGGGACAACGCCTCGTTGCTATACGACCGAGATTACGACAGCGAGGGCCGTTCATACGCGATATCACGGGCGTCATCCGTTTCACAACGACTTTCATTCTGAAATGTCAGCGACGATGTTGATATTTAACGATGTGCGCATGCCTTTCTCAAGCCGTCTCGCAGTAAATTCCATTTTCTGATATAACCAAATGTAAAATGCTAGGGCGACGGAGGGGCGACATAAGACAACTACTAGAAGTTGTGCAGCGAGCCAATTTCGCATACTAATCGCATGATCTACCTTCTTATTTATAAGTTATGCGAATATCACCGCAAAATCCGGCGAATAGTTACAAAAAAATGGCAGGTAATCCGAAAAAAATACAGTCGGGTGTAAAAGTAACCTACAGTAACTGTTCGTTGCGCCCAAATTTCTTTCCCATCCAATGGAATTTTTCGGGGGTAAAAATAATGTGGGGAGAATAATTGCCACCATAACGTTTCGACAACGGGACCAACTGAATGAGTCCGGAATGCATCCGATCAATCATAATGTAATGCTAGCAGGAACACCTCGGATGGTAAGGCCGCGATCACGATCTTAAACGGTAACCACTGAAGCCACTTATAAAACTCTCAATGACATACAGGAACACCTCAATCGTTATTCCATAAAAGGCATCCAGTAAAGGGAATCGCCGTGTGAGGATTATAAAAGCACACGCCGCACCTCGAAACAACAGAGAGTAGGGAGGCGATGGAAGATGAGCGGCAGCGGGAAGAGTGACTAATTAAACCTTTGCGTGTATAAAAAGATTATCCAACTGAGTGTCACGCGTCGCTTCACTAATGGATCACTTAACTGCTTAAAACAAGTAAAATGAAAACATAAGGGCGACTATCTTTGTGTTTTTTAAAGAACTTATTTGGAGTAAGAAAAAACTAAACAGCTCCAAAAGTAAGACTATATTTTTAATTTGCAATCAAATCGGTACAAAAATTTAAAACTTTTTCTCTAAACTAACATGAACGAATAATAATATCCATAAAAAATCTGATGTGACCAACACGTTACTTTCTCCATATTTGGGGTACAGACATTTAAATTATTATGAATAGCATTATAAGGCAAAATTATTATTTCCTATCGTAAAAGAATACAGTCGTCCTTGTTGCCGTAAATTACGTATATTTTGAATATGTTTACAGAATTCACCGCTACGTGGTGGTGGCGCTGTATACTGGAAATTAAGAAAAACTTGAATATCTCCGAAATGGATGGTTCTACGAAAATTTGTTTCAAGCAAAACCTGGAAGAAATATTATTCTCTAAACTTTGTTCCTCACGAAGATTACCAATAACAACGTTTTATTTGACGGAAGCCGAAAAAACCGATTATTTATAAATTATTCCTAAACAATAACTGCTATGGAAAATTGTTCCAAATGAAATATGTAGGAAATTACATTCTCTATAAACTTTGTATAGAATTGTATATACAATAACGATGTTTTAACGGAGAAATATCGCAAAAACCGAATCTGGTTTCGAATAAACCTTGACTTCCGGTTAGCCGTTATTGTCCAAAAACTAATCAGTTCTATGTGCTCATGCTAAAGTGTTATATATGAAATTTGGTATTAATATGACAAGTACTTTTTGAGGTAGAGCGCCAATAATCACATTCATCCATCCATCCACACACACACACATCACTCCTAAAATAGTCTAAACGTGTTCTAGGGAGCTCAAAACGCGTATTTCCGTTGAAATCTCGAAGTCGATTTTTTTCGTGATCAGAATACTTTCCCCATACTATGTATGGAGAAAGTAAAAAGCCTGTCTGTTTACACGTTCCCGTTTTCGTGCCTGAAAACAGGCACCTGGATGACTAGTCTGCCTGCGGTAGCGTACATAGTAAGATGGATTCAGAAAGAAAAACTGCCCTTTTGGCTGCTGCTGCACGTCACCTGTGCCACGTGGCAGTCCTCGGCCAATCGACCTGTTTTTGGCAGGCTTGGAATCGGAAGTCGCGCCCGTTCCGTGCCTGACGCCTTTCTTCGGGGAATTTGCTTATGCGCATGCGCAGAGCGTCAGGCGCCTGTATTCAGGCACGAAAACGGGAACGTGCAAACGAGGACTTTTACTTATATGGACACTAATTGCTGAAAAATCAGCTAAAATGATCGATGCACCTCGCCATAACCGCTACAGATTATCGCTTGGAGGAGTCGGAACAAGTTCCATATTTTATAATAAATTAACGGAGTATTGATAGTGTTGATAGTTTGTTATCATACTTCATTAGGATAATAAATGACGGATAAGAACCATTAACATACATTTTAGATCAGAAATACAATACGGGTAACCGAAATCACAGTTAACTTTCTATAACTTTCACCAACATCATCATCATCAACATCATCGCAGTGCTTCTAGGCAGATTACTAGACTCCAGAATCTCAGTTCTTACGCAAACACCCTAAAAAAAAACGAGCTACTCGTCCTAAATTGGTAACTAACTAATAACATACCATTATATACGTGCAGCAAGACTCTCATTAGAAGCATGAAAATAAAATATACTAATTCAAACATTATATAAGCCGTGACTTAACATTGTATTGTTGGCTAATATTCATGACGAAATAAGGAAACAACCCTTAATATTCTCCCCTCGATAGTTCAATTAAATACCACCGATTTCACTACTCTCTTTTTTTTCGTCAGGTCCTTATACTACCATAACGAACTCCCTACCTCCCCGCCCTTCTTAATGTAAACATCGCCGTTACGAAATACTCTCGTGGATCCCCATCTAAATCCATCGGCATTGTGTTTTACTCGATGCGAATCGCGTAACATCTCCCCCAAATGGAAAGCCGCTCTTTCGCAAGAAAACGAAAGGTCTTAACGGAAGCGTGGAGAAAACCCGAGAGCAAACATTAATCGAGAGACGGAAACTCGGATTAGACGCTCCTTTTTCCTTCCCTCGAAAGGATCCCTTAAAAAATCCTTACAATACGTCGCGATAAGTAAGTAATCCTGTCCGTCTCGCCAACCCATGCCCAAGACTCCGTAAAAAACAAAAAAAAAGCGGAAAAAATCAGAGAAATAGAGAGAGAGAAAAGCGCCTCGACGCGGAAGACGAGGGAAAGATCGGTGGAAGTGGAGTAAAGAGGAGAGGGGGGGAGAAGGGGTGAGATAGGATTTCTTTCAAATACCGGAAGTTTCCCTCTCTCTTTTCTTTTCTTATATAACGCTCTTCCGCATCTCTTATTTCGATTCGGCAATTTCTGGAGTCGCGGAGGGAGGGGGGGGGGGACTTATCTCGCGGGGAAATGGGGAAGGGACAACAGAACAAACACCGGTTACGAAAAAAAAAAAGGCGTGTTAATCGAGAAAGCGTATAGGGCGAGGATAGGACGTGACGAGATCATCTCGAAAAGGATTCGCATATCTCTCTCTCTCTCATTCTTTCCTTACGGGTCCTTAAAGGCGAAAATTACCCAACCACTTCCGCGGAATTATCGGCTCCCTCTCTCTCTATTTCCCTCATTCCACCACCTCCTCCTTCCAATTTCGTATCCGAAATGAAGGAAAGGAAAAAAAGAGTTTTTGAATAAGATTTTTCCCCGAGTTAGGAAATGAGTGTTCGCGAAAGAAAGAAATGGAGGAAGGAAAAAGGAAAGGCGCCGAGTTTTTCGCTCAAAAAAAATCTGAATGAAAAAAAGATGAAGAAAAGGAACTGATGAAAGGGATTCGTTTTAAAATAAAGAATAAAAGGTAGGGAGGGAGGGATTAGGAGGGTGTGAGGGAGGATTGCATTTTTGCATGGAAGTTCCAATTAAAACTTGAAGACTAGCGAGAGAGAGAGAGAGAGGAAATGCCGGAATGCCTTAAAAATACCGAATGGAAAAAAGGGGAGATCCCTTTTTTCTTCGATCTCTCTCTCTCTGCATATCTTTCCTCTGTTAATTAATTTCCCACATGATTTCGAACGAGATTAAGGACACGGGGATAATTGTCGTTCCTCCGCGGCGGTAAGTGGGCGAAGAGATATCCAGAGATTATATTTTTAAAAAACTCTTCTTTTCGAAACTTTGAGAGGCTTTAGAAATATTGTTCTCGATGCTTTCGCG
The DNA here is from genome assembly GCA_036926305.1 of Uropetala carovei. Lineage (NCBI taxonomy): Eukaryota > Metazoa > Arthropoda > Insecta > Odonata > Petaluridae > Uropetala > Uropetala carovei. The sequence continues at coordinate 474,375 of JAXCHB010000022.1, forward strand.
CGGGAGAAAGTCGTGCATTACGAAATGTCTTATGCGTTATAAAAATATCTTTTTAAGCGATCGAAAAATCCTCGCAATTTCGTTAATTAATTTGATATAACCTTTATAATTATAGGGAGGCAACGCACTCTTGAGACATCCTCGTCACTTTCGTCTCGTGAGCTATAATGAGAGATAACAAAAGTTATTCAAATCCGAATCATTTTTCTTTGGTTTATCCATCCACTCGACGGAGAGAAGTTTTTATCTCTCTCTCTCACTCTCGAACAAAAGGAAGCAGATCTTGTAATTTGGGAGGAATCAGATAGTGATCTTTGGTTTGATCTTCTTCCTTTCTCTTATGTCTCTCTTCCACTATCTTTCGCAGAAATCAAGCTACTGCGTGCTTTTCGCTGACGGTCGCCATGCTGTCTAATTTTGAAGTGGATACGCGACCTACGAAAAGGTGAAGGGGAATTCCGGTGACGGAATCGGCCTTTTTTTCTTTTGTAAAGCCCAAAGGCGACAACCTGGCTGTGTTTTTCCGAACTACGAACTGCAGTAGGTACCTTAGCATAAGCTCAATACGCAAGTAAAAGACGGCGCAAGATCGGGTCGAAAATAGGCATTCGCAAGGAGTCGAACCCGGGGTACAACTACTTCAGTGAGGTAAGTACAGTATTCAAAAATACAAATATATTTTTCAAATCAAATTTTAGAACGTATTAAATGGCAAAAAGAAAAAATAAAAGCAGAAATCGAAGAATCACGCTAATTATTCAGATATTCTAAATTTGCCTTCTAAAAGTCATTATCTGCAAGTTTTCGAAAGTATCACGTAGCAAAATGTATAAGGCTTATGTTAGCTATTAATACAACTTTGGAAGATTACTTTTAGAGTGCTATTTTTTACTAATTTAGAATTACTTAGCAATTGAGTGATTTTTCGACTTTTACTTTTATTTTATTTTTTTAATGTTCCCAGCGTTTTTTTAATGTCTATTATAAGGAAAGCGAATATGTTTTAAAATCGAAATTCATGTAGGGGACGGTTCGATCAAATGACCGATAAACAGGTATTTTTTTTTTGCTAAGAACAACTTTTTTGAGGAGAAAGATTTCAGATAGGTACTTTTAAACTGAAATTCGCATAGATGTAACTACGACCAAATTTCCTTTAAGGGAAGACTTAAAATTTTAAAACTGAAATTGGTGGATGGATCGCTACGATGAAATGTTGGATAGAATGATCTCATTTCTAGGAACACCTAACAGAAGACAACTTCTACCTTCGAAATGTCTCTGCTTAGTAATTGCACATTTCTTTCGTGCCGACTAGATGTAAACATATATGTACCTAAGAACCAAGATGTTAAAATAAAAGTTGGTAAAAAAAACCGTTTTTATCACCGACAAGATATATTCTTGCACAACATTGCGATCTTTATCGGCGTTCCATTCATCAGTTACTCAGCCATTCAAGATAAAAAAATAATCTCAGCATTTTACCCGCATAAAAATAATCACTCACGTCGCAAGAAATATATGGCTTCCGACGGCGGCTCAGTAGAAACAAATCTGCCGTCACAAATTCCATCCGCGGCTTGAAAAAATACGCTTCGGAAGACGAGAGCCAAAATCTGTCGAACGGAAAAACCTCAAGGTCTGCGATAGGCTCGTCTTAAAAGACCCAAACGGGGAACTTCCGGTTCCCATCTGTTGCACAAAGACCAGTCACCAGCTCCTGCCACCCGCGCCCCAAACCCCTCCCAAAAAAATACCGCCTTGCTCCGCCAACAACCCTTCTCTCCCACATCCAGACCCACCACAAGACCAAGTTGGGCACGTGAGAGAGGGAAAGAGAGAGAGAGAGGGAAAGAGTGTGAGAGGAGAGAGAGAGGGAAAGAGATAGAGAGAGGGGATACAGCAGGATCATCAGGCGATGGCAGTGCAATCAGGCTGGTACCGCCATCCCTCCAAGCCACCCCAACCCAACACCACCTCAAAAACCATTCCACAGAAACGTCAACAGTTTACAAACCTCCTTTGCCATGTGCCACTGAGAGATGAACGAAGCTGAATCATGAGGTGAGGGTGGGTTTCGGTCAGCGTTCTATTTTGAGAGTCCTCGGCACTCACGAGGGGAGGGAGAGGAAGGAGGAGGATGGGGAGCGAAGTGTAGGCGGAAGGGGGGGAGGGGGAGGGGGGGCAGAGCAAATCATTCTGAAACCAGCGCCCAATTCGTAGATGGAGATAGATTGAAGAGGGTAGGTAGAGGGCCGTGAGGGATTCTGAAGGTCGTTCCTATCTTTTTTCCTTTCTCCCTTCATCTCTCTCTTCCCACCTCTCCTTCTCTCCCCCTCTCTTCCTCGCTCTCCTGGAGCAATTTCATCCTGTGGGCAAAGTTTTGACGATGGAAGAAGAGTGAAGCAAGCGAGGGCGGAGTGGTGGGTGTGTGAGGTAGGCGGAGGAATCGCGTGGGAAGAGGAGGGAGAGGTTTATGATAAGCGGAAGCGAAGCCTAAAGGCGTCTCCCCTCCCCCCCTTCTCCCCTTCTCCCCTTCCCTATACCTCCACGCCCCCACCTATACGAAAATCCCTTTTCCCCTTCTTCCGCCCCTCCCCTCGCCCTCACTTTCACGTCCTGCGAGTTAATCCGAAATTGCCGAGGGAAAGACCGGAGGGAAATTCCTGCGGAATTGAACGGGATTGGCGTAACTCCTGATGAAACGCTCCACCCCCGCACGGGTCTTTGACCCCGAAGATGAACCGCAAAAACGGGATCATATTTTATCTCACGGGGATGAGGGAGGGGGAGGAGGGAGGGGGGAGGGGGAGGAAGACACCTTTTTATGCAGTTAATACGCCTTTGATTCGCTATTCCGATGGCAAAATTATCCCGAAGATGAAGCCGTCTGGGGGGGTATATCGACTGTAGCGCGCCCTGTGGCGCCACCATCGACGGAAAACGTTTATTCAACGTCCCCTCGGATAAAATAACCCCACAAAAGAAATATGCAATCTCCGAAAAAAAATATATGACTCGCGTTTAAAGCGTTTCGAGTCGGAAAGAAAAAACCTCAACACAAAAAAAGGCGCCTTTCTCTCCTCCCATTTTGCGAGGTCGCTAATTACTCGCGATTTAAAAAAATCAGTGCCGCGTTAACGTGTTTCGTGCGCGGAATGAAAGAGAAAAAAGAAGAGAGAGAGAGAGAGGAGAAACGTTTTCGAAGCGAGCGATTTAATGTAAACGGCGCGTGCACGCAACACGCGTACGGACAATCTTTCGTCCTTTTTTTCCATCCGACATTCACTCATTAACGCACCGCGTTGCGACACTGCCGAGATGAATTCGGCAAGAGGAGAGAGAGAGAGGGAGAGAGAAGGGACGTCGGAGCAGACCACACGAATGATACAAGGGAAGGGAATGCAGTGGGCGGACGACAGTGGGAGAGGAAAATGACACGGGAGAGGTGGGTCGAGAAGGGGAAGAGAGGACAAGGGGGAGAGGGGAAACGAAGGCGGTATAATAGGTTCGTGGATGGAAGTAGAGGGAGGAAGGGGGAGAAGAGGAGAGAGGGGGGGAAAATACGAAAGCAGCGGAGGAAAAAAGCATCGAAAACAAAGGAGACGAGATGGACGCGGAATGAAACGAGAGGGGAATAAAAGGAAAGAGCTATATTTATATATATACCTACAGAGAGAGAGAGAGACAGAGAGAGGGAAACAAATGAAGATAGATTAATACCGGAGACAGAAAAACATCAAAAGAATATTATTTTCAAAGAACATGAAAAATCGGATAGCCCATTTTCATATACTACTATAACTACCACCATAACACTGCCTTATACCGGGATGTAGGTTGAAACCCATCATAATGCCCAACCGAGAACGCAGGATAATCACTATGAGGGAAATTTAAAAAAATGGAGGAGGGAGAAAAAAGCGTAAAATAAGGCGGGAGGGTGGAATTTTTCGCTCGGAGGAGGGCGTCGGAGGCAGAAGGGCTCGAAATATAACAATACAGCCGCGAAAAAATGAGAAGAGGGAGGAGAAGAGAGAGAGAGGGAGGGAGGAAGGGATGGACCTGGGGAGGAGGAAGATTTTTTTTTTTGGAGGGTGCTGTCGACCGGAGCCCTCGAGGGATGGTCGAGTAATTAGACGTTCCACGGGCGAGGACCGTCCAAAGAGGCGTGGAGAGTGAGTGAGGGTAGGTGGAGAGGGGGGGGGGGGGGGCAAGGGAGAAAGGGAGGAGGAGGAAAGGTAAGGAGGTTACAGGGGGAGAGAGAGGGAAAAAAGATGGTAAGATGTTAGGAGATGACGATGAGAACGTCTATAAAGGAAAATGTGAAGATGATGAAGGGAGGTAGATGGCGCCTTGAGTGGATGGGAAGGGCGGAGAGAGAGAGTCGGAGGAAGTCGGGAAGACAGGAAATCCTGAAAAAAAGTATTTTCCAAACTAGCAAAAGAGGCGGTGACGTAGCAGACAAGGCGCGTTCACGGCCGGCGTGATGCAGGAATTACGACTGACGTCACGTGTTATGAACGTGAGAGTGAGAAAATTTCTGTTGATCAGAAAGCACGGAACCCTATTCCTCCACCCCCCTCCATTCCCCTTTCTGAGAGAGGAATGCGGAGTGATGCAAAACCTTCGCGACCTTCGCGGGGGAAACTTGTGAACGTATGGGTGGCGGTTTTCATCATTAAACCACCCGAGACGTCCGTTACGACTCATCCCAGCGGACGATAACGCGGCTTGCCGTAAAAAAAGAAGAGGATCGTAATCGCCTGCGATGTTTACTTCCCTCAACTATGTTCGTTTACTTACCTATGAATAAGGTTCTCTCGCTCGTTCACGAAAGGTAAATATTATGCCGTCTTTTGCGTTATTTCTTCGCTCAAAAAATAGCTGTCATGGGCAATTACGTGCACACGGCGAGAGTAAGCGTTTTATAATATAGAATTTATTTTGCGAGAGAATCGTGCATTTCTCAAGATTAATCCGACTTAATACAACGTCATTCCTCTGCAATAGATTATATGAAACCATAGAATGTTACTAGGATAAAATCGTTAAAATTTATCATAAAGACTAACATTACTATAAGACAACCTTTGCAATTTATAATAGAGACAATCCTCGAGAGACAATCTGTAAGCTTGTTTCTTAATAACGGGGAAAGACTTATCAGATGAAATTCGTAATATTTCGCTTACTTTCACAGACATACCAGTAACTAACAAACATCTCCGAATCACTGTCCTTTCAATAAAAGCCCCGATTTGGTGTGAATTGAAAACAACTATATCGTGCGAGTGAAATTCCCCCGTTTGAAATATGTTGAAGGGTGCGCGTGATTAAGTGTCCGTTTTGCTTGTGTTAGCGAAGGGATGTCAACGGAAGATGGGGATAAGAGAAACGGCGGCGGAGAGGGAGAGAGAGAGAGAGAGAAAGTAAGGTCGGAGAGAAAGGAGAGTTTGGTGTTGAAGGGAAAAATTACCCGTGGACAACAGAGCCAATTCTCCAGCCAAGAGGAGGATGAAAAATGACGAGTTGAGCGTTAAGGGGTCTCTCTCGGAAGGGTGATGAAAGGACAAGGGTTAGAAAGGAACCGAGGTAAGGAGATGGAAGAGATACACGAGACGAGGACTCTCCTTATTTTTAAAAAAATTATTCAATGCGTTCAAGCAGTTTTATCGGTAGGCAAAAGTTTTTTTGTGTGTACAACTGTACTATTAATGGACGGCTACTTTTTTTTAAAAAAAAGGTAAAGAAAATTCTATTCAATATTTAAATTAGGAACGTGATACTCTCGGACTAAACTATTGTAAGGTTATGAGATCAGAGAGGCAAGAGTTCGATTTTAAATAGAATTAATCGAGCGTATAGGAGAAATCAATCAAAAAAGATAAAAACATATTGCGACCAGTAAACTTATTCGGTAGAGAAGAAAAAATTCACGCAATCGATATCTTTCGTAACGCAAAGATAATAAATGTAAACATGTAATAAGTATTTAAAAGTGAAAGTCGATCAGGATTGGAAGAACTTATACTTTAATTCACAGGCCTTAATGTGTGTGGAATCAGTGATTTGATTTCGTGGCTAAAAGAATCTCTTCGGCGCATTTATTTCACCAAGAAAATATTCAAACACACAAATCTTTCTTATAACATGAAAATAAACAATTGCTGCAATTAACGGACAAGTCACGGATTTATTAATTGAAAGTGATGAAAAATCGCACAATTTATCCCGATTACGAAATCACTACACATAAATCCGACACAATTATCATCTGCTTGAGACGTGAAATTCTGAAATCGATTTATTGCCCATAAAAGTCGAGGTTACAAGTGCGGGCCTAATGTAATATTTACAAGTCGAAGTTCGATTTTGAGATTTAAGCCATTGAACGTCTTGATCGGCTGCGCATTCATCCATTTTCAAGATAATTGCCGCGTACGAACCGTGAGACAGCGATCGTGCTGATAGGTCGATTTCATCGTGAGACTGAGATGCAAATAATTAGCGGGAAGGGAAAAATTGTACCATACAGAAAATAAAACGCGTACGAAAAACCTTTTGTTTCGAACTACTTCACACAGCTCTTTCTTTGCAGCGTTTATATAGATTAGTACAAAATTCGACTTTTAAAATTTTACTAAAAACTGAACCAATAATGAAAAATAAGTATTAATTTACCCAAAAATTCTGGCACCGGGAAAATTTTCCAAAAATTGCTCACGTATTGCGCACAAATTCGAACGAACGTGGGCAGAAAGACAAAGATTTTATTTTCAAATACGGAGTTGTAGGTTAGTAGACATCAGATGTCGGTCTGCTTCCTAAACACGAAAAATTTTTACTTTTTGGCTACCATTAATTTCTCTCGCGTCCGTCACTTTCTCGTGCCGGTGCATCCATCATCCCGACGCGATTTATTCAGATGACACAGTCGAAGGCATTGCGTTTTTCGGAAAAGTAACAAACAAACAAACAAACTCGCCAGTAAAGCCAGAACGCGTTAAGAACGGCAGAGCGCACCGGTTTAACAGATTAATCACAGGCACAAAAGGACGCCATTGCCTCAAAAGAACTCTCTCTCTCTCTCTTCCGGTCTCTTTTATTTTCTCCCGTAGCTGGAGGGAATAGACGGCGAAAGCAAAAAAATTAAGTGCAATTCGGAGAGCATATGGCGGCTGCTAGGTCATTGTGTCGGCGGACGATGAGAGAGGGCTTCGGGGTTGGTAAAGAGGGAGATGGGGGGAGGGGGAGAGGGGGAGAGGGCACGTGATGAGAAAAACGGAGGTGGGTGTGAAGGAGGGTAGAGAGAGTGGGAGAGGGAGGTGCGCGGACGTGCAAGGATAGGAAGAAGAAAGAGGAAGCGTACCCAGAGAGAGAGGGGGGAGGGGGGGGGGAGGGGGGAAGGAAGGAGGGAGGGAAGTCCAAGCTAACGAGGCTCCTTTTTGGGGGGAAGAAAGGGGAGGGAGTTATAGTGAGTCCGAACGGAAGGAAAAAACGGTCGTGCTGTGAAGAGATTTTGACCCCTTGACCGTTTTCGACGTAACATTACGCGCTTCACTTCAAAAGTTTCAACCTGCTTCTCTCGAAGCATGAGCTACCTGTATCAAGTTCGTTTTCGTCGTAAAATTTCGTCCAAGGAAGAGGCCGTTTCAAGGGAAGAGAGAGTTTCGTCCACGGAAGAGGCTGTTTTTAATGGAAGAGAGAGTATTCTCTTATCTCATTACGGGCCGTCTAAAAAAGGATGAGGGATATAAAACTGGCACTCAAAAGATTATTTTTACTTGTGAGGAGACGTTATAATGCGTGCTACCTAAGAGGAGATCATTAGGAAAAACTCTTCGTCTGATCGTATGAATAAACGAGGTATGTGAAACTACTAGTGAAAGTTAACACTGTGACATAAATCCAAAAAGTGAATTTTACGGCACCTATGAAATCCGAATGGTAAAACAATTCCAATGGCCATGGAGCGTTTTTTTAATAAAAGTGAATAACCACAGAGGACAGTATGCATCCGAAATGCTTGCCTGTTTTACTCGACTTGACTCGACTGCTTTTATATCTTACTTGGCAGTTAACCTAGATTGTTAACTATCACAACGTCGATAAAATAAAAGTAAACGGGGAATGGTGCCGTGACGCGAACGAAATTAGAACCGCGTGAATAGATGCCGTTTGCGGAAATTTTGCAAACGAGACACATCGGAACTGACGCCTAGATTAGTCCCGGAGAACGCTCTACGCAAACAACGGGTAAATGCTACGAGACGAAGACAAAAGGCCGGAATATTTCGCATTCCGAAGCGAATGAAACGAATGAGCATCGTCCCGGCAGCAGAGGGAGGACTTAAGAAGGCGCTTTCCTTAAATCAAAAGTGAAAGGCCCATCGCGCTGCCAGAGGCAAGTCTCAACGTGGGTCTTAATCAATTGAGTCAACGTAAGCCCAAAATTACATTAAGTTATTTCAAGCGTCGGCTGCGAAGGGGCGCTTGACTTCAAATTTATTCCTCTCTCGATCGGCTTCTCGCTCAAAGCGATGTTAGAATACGGTACAACACAGAATTTTTATCGCTCTCTCGGTCCAAAACTATCGTTTTTATGTGGGATATTGAATGCAAAAAGCACACTGAAAAGGCTATTAGTGCTATCCGTAACGGTTGACGGGCTAATGAGCTAAAATGATTAAGGTAGACCTCTGCAAGCCGAATCTCAGAGAAGAGCGAAATAAACGTAAAGCTAGAATTTGATGCATAACGCTAACCACTGGAAAAATTATTCTTCGATTATTATTTTTACAAAGTCCTAAAGATAGAAAAACTAATAGAATTAGTGTCATTTCAATGACCGATTGATTTTAAGGAGCCAAATACGTATTTATTTTACGATTTGCTTTGAGATTACCTATCGGTAGTGTCATTGAAAAAACAAATAATGAAGATCTAAAATGTAGTGCCATATTTCGTGATCGTATTTGTTAAGAGCCAAAGCCGTAACACCAAGTCCGAAGAGACTAGTCATAGAATTAATTTACGGAGCGAAGATAACATTTAACACCTTTCGTAATGAAAATAAACATCAGATTACTTACGGTTAAAAAGTCCCACTTTCGGGCCATATTCTGGGGATGATCCCACTTACCTGTAAAATAGAAAATAATTGTTTTAAAACACTTCAATAAAATCATTACGATTTAAAATGCACAATTGCTAAGAAATAATAAACAAGCATTCGATTGGAGGTCGTAGTTCACCGGTATATATCCGGTATCTTGATAAAGATTCAGCAAGATCGGACAGCCCGTTATCAAGTCATTCGGAAAAAGTAATTACTGAAATCGATAATATTTTTTACCCATTTAATTCGCATCTTCTTACGACGAGCCTATATAATATTCGCCTCCCTTATACCAAACCACCAAACGGATTCTGTATGGAGATATCGCGAACCCATTATCTGAGAGCAGACATTGAAAATAAAACAAAACACGGGATTTATTAAAAATCCAACTTTTGGACTCTGCGGGTTAAGACGGCATTTTGATGGATCACCACTCTCCCGTTCGGAGGAAAAAAAACGCAAAAATCTAAAAATAAGGAGGGTGCTGACCCACATGATATTTTCTCCATTAACCTAACCAGACAAACATCTCGGGGATTAATTTCACCCCCACCAGTCCCTCCGGCATGCATATCCCAGGGATATTTTTTATTTTTTTTTTTGGCGACCCGTCATCATTCCTGGTCCACCATTATCCGAAACGGAACGAAAAACAAACGAAAAAAACAACGCGAGGACGCGAGTCACGGTGGCGTTGGCGGCTTAGCAACACACACACACACATCCAATAGGGTGCCGTTCATCCGGGCGTAATTCTCCTCCCGCCACCCTCCGAAGTCTCGCGAACGGAGGAGAAAATAAAAAAAAACCAAAAAGAAAATGGAACGCCTCCTCCTCGCATGACGAGAGAGACCTCCTGCGCCGTTCATTCCGCGACTGGTCCGACGACGTTAATGAGAATGCGACCGATGGACTCTAAAAACACACCCACACTTCACGGAGGAGAGTCGCAGACGCGCTGGGGGATCCGAAAGGGAGGAAGCGTGGGAGGGATGCATAGGGAGAGAGAGAAAGAGAGAGAGAGGGAAAGCATAGAATTTTGAGGTCCTCCGCCGCGAGGTGTGAAGATAGAATCCACTTCCCTCAACTCCAAGAGAGGTAGGTGTCAAGGGACTACAAGTGCGCGACGCCCGACGAGTAGGAGTGGAAATCCGGGAGGCGAGCCAAAAAAGCGAAAGAGAAAAGAGAGAAAGAGAAAAAGAGAGAGATATTCTAAATAAAAAATTATAAAATCTTTATTTTTTTATCGCCCGAGTCCTAAATTTCGAGTAATTTTTTCGAGCTTTCTTTCTCCGCGTAAATGCACTTCGAGTCTGGAGAAAGGGGAAGGTTGGGAGAGAAGAGAGGAAGGAACAGGACCAGGAAGGCTGGTGGGGAGATAGTGGGTGAGAGAGTGGAGAGGAGGGAGGTAGAGGGAGAGAGAGGGGGGAAGTGAGAGAGAGAGGGGGGGAAGTGAGAGAGAGGGGGGGGAAGTGAGAGAGGGGGGGGAAGTGAGAGGGGGGAAGTGAGAGAGGGGGGGAAGTGAGAGAGGGGGGGAAGTGAGAGAGAGAAAAAGAGGGAAGGGAAGGAAGATATAGACGGAAGGAGAGGGAGAAAGAGGATAGGGAGGGAAGGTAGGTGAGGTAAGCTGAAAAATACGATGCGAGATATGAAGGAGAGGGAGAGAGGAATATGGAGGGAGAGAGAAAAGAGGAGTGAAAGACGGAGATAGGGGCGAGAGGAAGGCGATGAGGGCGCGAGAGGGCATTTTGGAAAAAAAAATGCAAGAAGAAACCGAAAAGGAGAAAAACGGGGTAAAAAAAGGAGAAACATGTGACGGTGCAGTGGCGCACGGGTGCGAAGGGGACGCTGCTTGATAGCGATGGTGAGGAATGAGACCTACAAAACAACCCTTGGGACAAAAGAGCTGCGCGGGTGGGCGGAAATTCCACGGGAGGAGCTATATGGTCCGAGAAATGGAAAAAGTGAAGAGGAGGAGGGAAGAAGGGAAATGGTGATTAAAAAAAGAAGCAGAGGGAGTTTCGCTCTCTGAAAAGTGAGAGAGAGAGAGAGAATAGCTGAGCAAGGGGAGAGTGAAGGACCGTGGGATATACACACAGAGGGGAATGGGAATTCGTAAATCGATAGAGAAAATGTGGAGAGAGATAGAGATGGAGTGGGAAATGGTGTCATATATCCGCCAGATTCTAAGCTCTATCGAAAAATTCGTAAAATCTTCGTAGTGAAGATATGAGGAGTATTGGAAAAGCGCATTCTAGAATTTTTAATCGACGTCTTTAAAAGTGAACGCGATTCGAAATTAAATTCGAGCCAAAACGATTGTGCAGACAATGTAATACATGTAAACGAAATGTATAGCTATGGCATTTAATAGTATCGCCCAACATTTAGAGAGAGACTAGCTGGGGTACCCGGCGTTGCCCGGGATAAGCAACAATAAAAAACTGATTTTATTCACAGCCTTTATCGTAGTGCTTTATACAATATTTTTAGTCTTTCCTTCTGGTGCATATATGAAAAGATTTTTTGGAATTCTGACCCTGGAGCAGGCTACATAGAACACGAAAAAAAAACTTGTAAAATATACTTTTCAATGTAAAATATACTTTTCAATGTCTTTTCAATCGACAACGCACGTTAACAAAACTGTTTCTACGATAAACAAACACCTTTAACGACCCGTGTTTTTAAATTTCGTACGATGATTCTAAGTAATTTTAAAATGCAAATGAAAAACATGCTGCACTCGTTCCCGATGAGAAGTTTCAGTTCTTTAGTTTTAATGACCGTTTATTTAAGTTGTTGGCTCTCCCCCCTTCCAAGCCAAAAATTTAAAAAATAAGCCCGAGGTGCACACCCTCAGGTTTCCCCAAGTACACATGCCAAGTTTCAGCTTTCTAGGTTTATTGGTTTTGGAGTTACAGCGTTAACACTGAAACAAACTAACACATTTTCTTTTATTTATATGATAAATCAAAATTTACAAGTTTATCTGCGTAAATGTAGCTACGAAGAGAAAATAACTATGTAACTTTCAATATTAAATTTAAAAAAACGTAAGTCTCTATTCTCATCCAACTTTAAATTTATGCGTGAGCCTATTTGCGTTAGTAAGCATTACAAATGTATAATATAATAGTTTTACTTACAAAAAGGTAATATTCCAGCATAAAATTAATGATGAAATGCCTTGATTAAACGCGTCCCAGACCCAGTCAACAGTATAATTATCTTTAAATATTTATGTTGCTATGCGTCATTAATTTCGATACTTAAACAAAAGTTCGAAGTGAACAACGCTTTTCTTTCGTCAATTTGAATGTTCAATTGGCACTAATTGAATCGGAGACAACAATGATGGTCGCCTTGGCAACGCCCGGAATGAGTACGAAAAATACGCAAAATCTCGTAAACAAATACGTATTTCTGAAAACTTCGACCGTGTAACATGTAAACATTGCAAGAATAAGATAGTATAGAGTTTTCTCCGTCGAATAAAGTAAAAATAAAGAAAATCGGTCCATATTTACGTATTTTGATGAGCGAAGGAAAAAAACCTTGGACTCTGAAAAATCGAAAATCCCGTGTAAGCTTATGGGAAAATATAATTGCCTCCTGGATTCGAACCCGGGACACTTTATCAAACGAAAATATTTTTTCAGGGTCCTCATAGCCAGCAGTAACAAAACGCCGTTTAAAATGATACATCTCTCTTGCTTCTACGATCTGTAGTTTTCGAGTTTTAAAATCATGATACACACATACATACACACATTCACTTTTATATAATAGATTTATTAGCTCAAGCGCGGTTGGAAAATACATATGTCTGTCGAGATATCAAAACCATCCTCCGCTGAAAAAGTTTTAAAATCGGTATCACAAAGGCTAAAATCCTATCTTAAAATGTATCCTCTATCATTAAATCCAAAGCTGTTTAAATATCTTGGAAGTAATTTCAACTACAGCATTTAAAAGATCGAGTTTTTACCACATTCCTTGAGAAGGTATTCCGTGCTCGGTACAAATCAAGAGCGTGATAACGCAATGAAATTGACGTTAAACTCGATCGATACCGACAGGAGAGCCTTTCTCAGACTCCGAACGAACTCTCAAAACTTTTGACCCCAGAAAACACCAAACATTTCCAATCTAACTCTCGCTCCATTTCCCGATAGGCGAAGTTGTAATCAACTAGGACGGAGTGGAAGAGTTAGAGAAGGTTGCCGGGAGAGAAATGGCGCGATAACAAAACACGATCGGGGTGGGGAGTTCGAAATGGGAAAGTTCGAAATTAACATTAAGAGGAAAGAAAGAAATAATGGAAGCGAGAAAATAGCGGAAGGGAACGTTTATTTCGACATAGTCTTCCTGTGTAGATCAACAAAAGGAAAAAGAACGTTTCGCCGCGCGATTGTGTGTTGGCAGACGACGGAACAGAGAGGAAGAGAGAGGGGAGGGTGTTCCGGGTGCAGGTGAGGGAATTAAAAAGAAGAAAAATAAGAACGTCGTGCATTCACACAGTTCGTGTTCGCAAAGCTAGGCTGCCTGCTGATGGTGTTGTCGCTCGGTGATACTGCTGCTCTTGCCTTCCCGATCAGAAGAACAAGCTCCGCCAGTAAAAAAGGCGTCTTCGCGGTTGATATCGAGTGCTTCGCAAGAAAAGGACCCCCACTTCTGATAATTAACGGGGATGACTCGAAAAATCAAAAGGATACGGAGGATGTGGGAGGAGGAGGAAAAGGAGGGAAAGAGGAACGGTTTTTTTGTTACGTCTCCGCGATGAATTGAAAATAAGGATTAAAGTAAAAAAAAAAAAAGGGAGCCCATTAGCGTTACACCGAGTCTTTCACTGCAATCCTGTCACAGAGTAACTTTTCACCATTTCCTTCGTAGTTTATATTGGAAAAATAGCTGATTTACAAAAAATATACATTTACGCTTTATTCGAAGTGCCTTATTTAAAAAAAAAAACGGAAAATCTACGTAAAAACAAAATTTCTCTTACCGTTCGCACAATTCAAAAGAAATTATTTGCTCGGCGCTCCGTTTTTCGTATAATTCCCAAAGATTAGCTTTTTTCGTATTAAAAAAAATTCCTAACGAAGCCGCGTTTATGCACTTGGTGTTTTCTAAGAAAAAAATTCTTCGTTTAGTTTTCGCTAGGCCGTGTTGCGCTGCCATCATTAGTAAAGGCGTAATTAGGAACACTCTTGCGAATAAGGGAAAAGCAGACGGCTCCAGACGTTCCTCATTTCCAACAAAAGAATTTTTCGCGGATCCTTCTCGAGCGTCGCGAGTTAAAAAGACGAATAAACGCGATCCCTGTTAATCACGCGGGAACCTCGTGCATATACTTATTGGAAGAGAAGTAACGAGGAACTTCGAAACACGAGTACGTCCCTCGCAATATGTACATCCAGCGCGCAACTTTTCGTTCCAATCAACCGAGAGTTTGCGAAAATTTTATCGCGAATCTCGTTATTAATAAGCACACGACGAACCTAGAGACGCGAGAGACTTTTGCAGCGAGAGAAACAAAAACGGCGGAAAAAAACGAAACAAATTAGCGAGGACTTCTGGGGGAGGGGAAGAAGCTATTCCAATCAGACAGAAACGCCTCTCTTTTTTCAGCATAATTTTTTTTTACGCTCGCGTGGCGAAGAAAGAATTTGACTGATGTGTCAAGGGAGGCCAGGAGAGCCAAAAGGAGAAGAAAATGTATTTTTTTTAAAGAACCGGATGGAAATGGTGCTTTGCGCGAGATATATCTCCCGTTGGGTGGAAAAAGAAAGGGAAGATGAAGAGTGAAAGAGAAGAAATTAAGAGACGGGAGCTAAAAAAGAGATGAGATAGAAGATTAGACGAAAGGTGGAGAGGATGACGGAGAAAGATGCAAGGAAGGATGTGGAGTTGAGGCTAAAGGAGAGAGAGAGAGGGAGAGAGAGGGAGGGAGGGAGAGAGGGGGGGGGAGAGAGAGAGAGGGAGGGAGGGAGGGAGGGAGGGAGGGAGAGAGAGAGAGAGGGAGGGAGGGAGGGAGAGACAGACAGACAGACAAACGACTTTATTTAGGGCGAAATTGAGACTACATAGTCCCTTCTTACTTTTAACCCTACGTTATGGATTACAAATGACAATAAAAATAATAACATACAAACATACAAACAGAAGACAAATACCTGAAACTAAACAAATTAATAAAAAAAACACAAATAAGAGATTGAATTACAAATTCGGAAACTTCTAAAAAGAGAAGACTAAATATTTGTGGGGAGAGAGAGAAAGGGAGAGAGAGAGGGCGAGAGAGAGAGAGAGGGCGAGAGAGAGGGAGGGAGAGAGAGAGAGAGGGAGGGAGAGAGAGAGAGGGCGAGAGAGAGAGAGGGCGAGAGAGAGAGAGAGGGCGAGAGAGAGAGAGAGGGCGAGAGAGAGAGAGGGCGAGAGAGAGAGAGGGCGAGAGAGAGAGAGAGGGCGAGAGAGAGAGAGAGAGAGGGCGAGAGAGAGGGCGAGAGAGAGAGAGAGCGAGAGAGAGAGAGGGCGAGAGAGAGAAAATGGAGAGGCAATCGACTCCTCCGCGAATAACTTCCCGAAAGACTCCACGAAATGTTTTTTTTCTTTCTTCTCCTTCCTCTTCTTTTTCGAAAAATGCAGCGGAAAAAAAACAAAGAAAATGAAAAGCGAGCGATGCGAGGAAGAAACGACAATGCACTCAGTAGGGGAGATGTGGAAGGAAGTGCATAACGAGACGGGAATGCTACCGACGAGACAAAAGAGAGAGAGAGAGAGCGCGGGGAGGAGGGAGGGTAAGGGGGGTCCGGACGAACGCATTCAAGAGGAGCACGTAGGAATCCACGACGCAGGGTATGAAGAGGTTTGCGAGAAGGGGGGAAGGGGAGGGCGAAAGGGCGCGCTATTTTACCCACAATACCCTTACTCTCGCGTCTACCAACACGCGTCCTGCCGCTCTCCATTTCTTCCTTTCTTCTTTTTAATGCGGTTCCGACCTTTTCCCATCGCGTGGTCCTCCTCCGACCTATTTCCATCGCTAAAACTGTGAAACTCTTTTTCCGAGGATTGCGCGTCTCGCTCCCTTTCTATCTTCTTCGACTTCAGTCCCGTTCTCCTTGAACTATGCCCGACGGTTTTTGTTTTTTTTCTTAACGCTCTCCTTTCCATATCTCCTCACTTGGCGGCAGTGTGACAGTATAATACACGGCAGACCTCGGCGTCGGCGTGCAACGAGATCTCTCGATTTTTTTTAATCTTCCAGGCTAGTATGGAACACGTCGGAGGATTTGTTTTTTCGATTTTGTAAATCGCAGGTTTATTTTTTAAAGTTATTTTGTCGTCCTTTCGGTGAGTTCGCACGGAACAGTCTGCTCGTTTTGTTCGTCCCGACTCCGCAAAAGCAAGAAAATCACTGCGGCAATCGCTTTGACCGCAAATTACGAGATTTAATTAACGAAAGGTCGGTCCGTCTCGACCCGAGCTAGCCTCTGTCGCGAAAGGCACTCGAGGTTTTCATGTCTACTTTTCCTGGTGACTCTAGCGTTTCCATTTCTACGATCGGGTTGACCTATTGACCTCTGAATCTACCAAGCTTTGACGGAACGCATACGCTGCTTGATCCTTTCATTAAATACGCAAATTACTAAAGTCGCCACGTAATTACTGTAACGATTTCGGTCAGTTGTTAAGTAAAGAGGTTTTAAAAAATTCAAGAGTCCCTGAGAAACATTAGGAATGATTCTTTTACGTTCGTTAACGTCTGCCGACGGATTATGATTTTCTCACAAAGGCTTTCTCAAAAATATTCTCTGCATGCATTGAAAACTTACATCTCGCAAAATTCAACAGCCCTTTTCTTACGTCACGAATGAAGTCATTCCATCTTTATTCTTTTCATTTTCCATTAATTAAGTCTGCTAACAAGATCATTAGCTGTAAATAACCCGCTTGGGATCTTATCAAGAAAAACTCGAGCATAAAAATGAAACTTACTGAAAAACGCATGCATTTCTCCGCGTGCACGCGCTGTATACACTCGCGTAAAAAACGCATCCCCCCCCCCCCAAAAAAAGGACGCCAGAAAGATGAGCAACGCGACAACCCTCCTCGAAACAGAATTTGCTAATGGCTTGGTGAACCCGTTGTCGATGTTCGGAGGGACATTGTCGAATAAAAAAAAGACTCCTCCCGATACCGACGAACTCCCTCCCCCCCTCCTGAGGGGTATACTCGTGTCGAATACATTGGGGGGTTTACTTTTCACAAAACCAAACAATCGCGTGATGATATGGAGGGAGAGAGAGAGATGTGACGGTTGAGGGGAAGGAAGAAGGGGGAGAGATGGTTTGTGAAAGACTGGCGTTTCGAGATCGAAGCGATCGCTTTCGTGGACCATCCCCGGAACTTTGATGGAACCCGAAAGGGGGGGGGGGGCAGAAAAATTGAAGGCTCCCGGCCTTTCTAACGGACCACGCAATTTCCAACTCGAAAAGAACACGCAATTAAAGGATAGCTCAAAAAAGCGAAATGTAGGATAACAGAGAGAGAGAGAAAGAGAGATATGGAACGGAAGCAGTAAAGAAAAAAAAATCGCCACGCCAACAGCGGTCATGATTTCCCATGATTACCGATTCGTTTCCATCGCAAACACGACAGTAGGAATGGGCGAATAAAAAAATCTTTTCGGAGCCGACTCTTCGCAGCAAATGGGTCGAAAGAAAATGATGGAATGAAAGGAAGGACAATTTGCGGCGCAGGAGACCGCGTTGGTACTTTCTCGCGGTAAAAGTTCTTTTTTTTTCGGCGAGGACAACGGATAGCCAAAGAGAACAAGCTTTGCCTCTTTACTACAAATTCGGCCTACTTCGAATTATAGGCTTTTCATTTCTCCACGAACAATTAAGAGTTTTTTTTCTTCGGAAACTCATTTGTTCCGAGTATTATTAAGAGGAACATCGACCCTCCGCAATTTCTGAATGCTATTTTGCGGAATAGCGGCAATAAAGGGAGAAGATAATAGAATGGAAATCAAATGGCTATGCATTCCTTTAAAATAATGAAAAGTGGTCTTAAGTGCATTGTCCACTTATCCAGAAAAATAATAAAGTGCCGAAGAATATTGCATTGAACTTTTTAGCGGTAGCAATAACTGCCCATTCCATTCCTATCCCATGATTGGCATTCGCCACTTGACTGTTGTACGAAGATGATCATTATCTTTTCGATCATCGAGGCCTAAATTATAAATATAAATGGAACTATTCAAAAATAAATTATAACGTAATGCAGTGCTCCGAAACCTTTTAAATTATACGGCCAGCTTTCGTCCTACACAGACGAAGAATTATTGATAAAATGTATATTCCACAGTTAAAGAAATATTTGTTCTGGATTACGAAATAAATATTGTCAATTCTCCATTTACGAATCATCTTGATTACGGTTTCAAGAAACTGAAACGGCGTAAGAAATGCTAACATAAAGCATCGCTCTTTACGAGAAATCCGTTACTGTGATATCAACTGAAGAATAATAAAACAGAGCATTTTTCCATTCTCTATAATTCCGTCCAATGTACTGCGGCGCACCAGGTTCTTTATCGCGGCGCAGCAGTGTGTCGCGGCACACCGGTTGCGGAGAAATGGCGTAACGGACTAGTGCCCCTTTTTCCAAAACTCTCAACACGACAAAATGATGCTCATCGTCATTTTCATTTTTCCCTCTATGATGTCGAACCACGATTACTCAACACTCAAGGGAAGACTAAAAGGTATTAATTAACCATACTTTGGATAAAAATGGTTGAGGGAATCATAGTTTCGAAATTCGAGCTACAGAGGTTTGACTGTAGAGTCACGATTAATGATTTCCGAGTGTGTGGAAAACGTTGCATCGATAAAAAACGTGTGTTTAACTACAAACATACTTGTGCGCATTTCCACATAATTAAGATTACAGGTATTTCGCTGCGAAAAACAGCGAACCGATTGCAACACGATTGGCAAGTACGCATGTGATTTTGGACGGCGACGGTTTGTTTATAGTCAGCGATCTCGATTAAACTCGAAACAAAGCCGCTCTTTATAACATTCCGCCTGTATCCTCCACCGCAAGACAACCTTGGAGTGGGTGAATTCCTCTAGATACCATCGGAATATTATTCCCACCCAAAAAAATAAAATAACCTCCCGAAATGTCCCGAGCCTCTGTCGCACTTCCAAAGAGTTACGCGATAACTTTTAATCGCCATCCTTTTCTTACAACCCTTCACGTTCCTCTCTTTTCCCTTTTTTTATCGCACCAAAAAAAAACACCCTTCATCCCACCCTCCTATACGAGCTATCTTTACGAGGAGAACACTTGAGCGCCCTTCCTTTCGAGTCCACTCCGGGAGCTCCAGGAAGAATAGGCGAGTGACATCGGATCGAGTGAGACGAAGACGACACCTCCGACCAAGGGGGGGAGGGGGGTGAGGTGGTGAGGGGGTAGGAGGAGATGGACGGAGTAAGAGGGATCGAGGTAGGGGGCATTCACCTCCGCCCGCGTGATAAAACGGACGCATCTAAAAGCAAAAGGGGTTTCGAAAATGCGACGGAGAGAGAGAGGGAGAGAGTGAGAGAGAGAGAGGGAGAGAGAGAGAGGGAGGGAGAGAGAGAGAGAGGGAGAGAGAGAGAGAGAGAGAGAGAAATGGAGGAGGTTGAAAAAATAAAAAAGGAAATGCCATCAAGTCGCGAGCTCTCTCCTACTCTCCCACTCTCTTTCTCCATTCCGCAGAGAGAAAAAGAGAGAGATAGAAAGAGAGAGAGAGAAAGAAAGAAATAGAGAAAGAGAGAGAGAGAGCGAAAGAAAGAAATAGAGAGAAAGAAAAAGACAGAGAGAGAGAAAGGGAGAGAGAAAGAAAGAGAGAGAAAGAAAGAGAGAGACAGAGAAAGAAAGAGAGAGAGAAAGAGAGAGAGAGAAAGAGAGAGAGAGAAAGAGAGAGAGAGAAAGAGAGAGAGAGAAAGAGAGAGAGAGAAAGAGAGAGAGAGAAAGAAAGAGAGAGAGAAAGAGAGAGAGAGAAAGAGAGGGGGGAAAGAACGAGAGAGCTGCTCATCCCTTCATCTTTCAATTCCCTCCAGTTTTTCTCCTTTTTTTATTATTTTTTTATTCTTACGGCGTTACTTTCTTTTTCTCGCATCTCCGACCGAAAACCACCACCTCCACCACCGCTCCGCAGCAATCTCCGCATCCATCCACCTGCCAACGGGTGGATGAGAGAGAGAGAGAGAGAAAGAGGGGAGAAGGGAGGGGGGGAGGGGAAGGGAGGAAGAGAGAAAGACAGCTCTCCGTCTTCATTACATAGCGAGGGCGACATCGCTTCCAACCGCGCTATATCTTTCGCGTCCCCTGGAATTAAAAAATGCGAAGGAAATGCAATGCTACGTGCACCTGTTTTTTTCCTCTCCTCCCTTTTTTTTCTCTCGCTCTCCCCCGCTATTTCTTCTTCTTCTCCTTTTTTTAAATTCTCCTTTTCCTCCCTCACTCTCACTCTACCCCTTTTCCTCCTAACCCCTCTTCCCACTGCACCCACTTCTTTCCTTCTCCCTCTCACTCCGTTTCCCTTTCTCCTTGCCACTCTTCTCCATTTATCCCTCCCACTCCTTTTCTTTTCCCCTCTCCCTCGTCTTCCCCTTCTGTCGCCAACTTCTTTTTCCCTACTCTTCTCCCCCTCTCCTTCCTACTCTTCCCTTCTCCCCCCACTCCTTTTACCTCTCACTCTTCTCCCCTTCTACATTTCCCACTCCTCTCTTTTCACCTCTTCCGCTCTTCCCTCTACTTCCCTCCTCTCTTTTTACTCCCATCCCCTATCTCCCTCCTCACTCACTATTTCCATCTCTCCCTCATTATCTTTCACCCCCCCCTCTTAACCCTTTATTTCCTCTTCTTTCTCTTACAACCCTAAATTTCTCTCCATTCCTCTTCGTCTTCATTGTCCTCCCACTCTTACTGTTGAACTTCCCACTCTCCATCTTCCTTACGTCCTCCTACCTTCTTCCCCCACTCTTTCGCTTTCTCTATAATTCTATCTCTCCGTCCCCTAAATGTCTCCCATTCCGTCTCCCAGAATGCAAATCTCGCTGTGTGTGTGTGCGTGTGTGGGGTAGCTGTGGCGACGGCATCAAGAGTGCATTTTCCGATCTCAGCGCCACGCGGCGGAAGTGCGTCGCCCGCGGAAACGACTGCGGGCGGGGGTACGACGACCGACGACACGCTTGCTCGCGCTGCTCGTCGATATTCGTCATGACGAAAGGGGAGGAAGAGGAAAGGCAGAGAGAGAGAGAGGGAGATAACTTATGCGACCGTCGTTTGCTCCTCCGCCTTGGGGTAGGTTATCAGGCTCGTCCATGTTTAAATTTCGTTACACGGTGTTACGGTTCCGTTTGCAGGTTTATCTCTGGAGAGACTGCGATGGCGGGAGATTATCGCCCCGATACGAACGCTGTTCCATTTTCTATCCGATGGAAAACCGGAATTCGTCAAAAGCAAAAAAAAAAAAAATTGGCAGTTTTTGCGCGCGGAGATCTAACAACTGTAAAGTATGCTTTCGGGGAAACTCGTGTTTCTTTCACGAGTTGAGACCGTTACAATCGGGTGGTGTATAGTAACGAAAACGAGCGACAAAAGTACGGTGCGATCCCACGTGGCGCGCAAGTTTCGTTGTTTTGAAACCGCGCATCGTGAAGTACTTTGTCTATGACAGGAAAGGTTGAGGGGTCTCAGGGTCACATTTGTCGTAAATCAAAAAAATAAATATTTTTGACAGGGACGTAAAACGAATAGTATAAATTTAACAATCATGTCTGTAAAAAATAATAATATGCGCGATTTTGTTACTATCAATTTCGAACTGTAAGCAATATCCGTAAACATTTATACAGCACAAAAAATATGGCTCGGAGTCTATAAAATGACAAGCAAATACTGGCATTCTCACGCTAACCGCAACCTCCGTAATTTCCAGTTTCTGACTGTCAATACTTTTCGTATACACAGAGTTCTAGTAAACCGGGCAGCTGAATACTGATTGCCATGTAAATGTGTATGTACGTATGTTCGTGAGCCACGTCTGCATATATATATATATATATATATATATATATATATATATATATATATATATATATATATATATATATATATATATATATATACTATATACGTTTTCTTTCCCTTTTCCCGAGAAAATTTACTTAGCCGAAGGAAACCTGATTTTGTATAAAACAACTCGCATCGTGCGAGGAAAATCGCGCCGTGTAGAGAGGATGAGACACGTTTGTAAACGTGTAAACACGTCAAAAGGGCGAAGGAATAAGGGCGAGCGTCGAAAAGGCTAAAAGAAAAAGAGCGAATGGAAAGAAGGGGCGAGCGCCAAAAATGCGAAAACAAAATGGGCGAAAGTAGAAAAGGAAACTAGTAAAGGAGTAAAAGGCAGGAATATTTGGTGTTGGCAGGGGCTGTATTCCATCAAACGATATCTATAAAATATGGGTTTACGTAAAATAAATGGGCTCAGGGTTTAAGATATAACAGTGATAATACAACAAACTCCAGTCGATTTGCAAGTTTTATGCAGATTTATATTAGGTATTTATCGTTTGGTGAGGTCGGAGGGAGAAAATTCTTCCGGTTTTATTAGATGCGTATGAGCGAGGACTTATAACAGTGCTTCACAACCTTTTTTGCTCCATGGCACACCTTCATGCATGCTTAAGAACATCGCGGAACACCAAACCACCCATAATTAATTTCACTGCGTAAATACTCATTTTTAAAGATAAAAACTAGCGTAACAAGTAAAAGTCGCAGTTATATTAGATTGTTACGATTGGTAAAGGAATAATTGTATAATTTTATTGTACATTAAATACATACATAATTTTCAAATTAAATATCTTCGGAGTGTGCGGCACACTAGTCCCTTCCTCGCGGCACACTAATGTGCCGCGGAACACCGGTTGAGAACCCACTGACTTATAAAATAGATTGAAACAATTCATGGAAAATTTGTTATGAATAACTTTTGTATTGGAAACCTTATACCTACACTTTAAATTATATTTATAATTTCATTTTGAAAAATGACTTTCGAAAATCATAAGGAGATAATGAAATAGTAGGAACGCTAGCAAAATGAAAATGTAAAATTCTTGAAAGCTATAACGTCATTATCAGCCGCATATAAAACCACCACCTTTCATTCCTTTAATAATTTCCTTTTCTACTTTCGCCCATTTTGTTTTCGCCTTGTCGCTCGCTCTTATTGTTTCGCCCTTTCGACGTGATACCGTGAGACACATGGCTTTAAAACAAGTGATTTGAGGTTTGGAATGACAAAGAATTGTAGAACAGGCACTTCATTATCACAAAATTGAAAAAGTGAATACTTATCTTACTTACCTCCAATAGCCGTAACAAAGTTCTGAAATATCATAACATCTTGGATGTTAGAGAGATGCCGGAGTTAAGTACTTTTTTCAATTTGTTTATATTGGAGAGTTTATTCTAGAATTTGTTTTCATGTATAAGACGAGCTCGATAATTCTCTATTGAATAACATAGGATGATGCGAACTAGTAGACATCGAATGAATTGAATTTGGTACGTCGACGATAACTCAAAAGAGAAACAACCGTATCTTATCAATGACGTCTTTGCGAATTCGCACCTTATGTGTTAGAAAGCTCTGAGCATATATTAAATATTAATATAGTGCCGTCCCACTATGGTGATGAATAAAAGAAAACTAATTAATATTTATGAAACTAGTGAAAACATCAAATACTAATATTCACTTTCATATTGGAAAAGCTCAATCTCGTTAATCACCGAGAAAAATCTAATTAAATCATGTGACAGATCCATAATCTTGAGAATATTTTCATATATTTTCCAAATAAATATTCCTCGTTGTGAATGAGTTAAATCAACTGTTAATACCAGATTCTAATTTATTTTTAAAGAAAACACATCATTCCGATTTAAAGTTTAATCAGTGGACATTATATAGGCAATATGATTTTTCGTTCGTCATTTTATAGAGAAACAACACCTAAGTTTTACTCAAAATATTTATGCTGCAAAATAAACATTGCGTTACACTCTTTTAAGGCATTTAATTTTATATACGCGAATATGCCAAGTACAGGAAAACACTCCCAAGCCGTTTCAACTGCGCGTATTAAATTTACATGGAATTTAGCGCTCGTAACATAATTTGGTTAAAATTACCCCACTCGACTTTCCAGTAATAAAAGAATTACATAGCTTTTACGTCTCTACAGATATTAACTCTAGGGTCAATAAGGAAGTTGGAACATTGGAGTAAACGCGGACCCAGAAACCATAAAAGGTTTTCCTAACGGTGATTTGCGATCGGCAAAAAAAATGTGGGAGTTTTTGCGTTTTTTCAGAGATCTTTATTACCCCTTTACTTCCTCGGTAGTGCCGCAGTTCAAACCCAGCGCCCTGTATCTCCGGCGGTAAGCGGTAATTGGCCAATGATTCGAGAAAACCATGTTCTAAAAGCGGTGAGAGATTCGGGAGACGTGGACGTCCCTTAATTTTTTAATAACACATGCAGTAAAATTTCTCTTTTAGCGCTCAAAACGCCAGGAATTTACCACGCACAACTCGTCACTTTCTAGGACACGGATATTTCAGACATATACTTTTAAATTCCCAGAAGGTATAATCATTTGTCAGGAAGCAAAACTCCTGTCTTTGCCGACGAAATAATTGCACTAAAACTATCATGTGGTAATAACAGTTTCGCTTAAAGAAAAAAGAACGCCATAACATTTTAAACTTCCTATGAATAGAGTACGAATTATCCTAACGGTAAATTACAAAGGCAAGGATAATTTTTTTCACTTCTGTAGAGCGAGCAGCGAAACGTTCCATCTTTCTCCGTTACTCGAGAAGATTAGTACATCAGCCCAGAACCGCCAGATGACAAAAAAAGAGGAAAATTGCCGGGGAAAAGAAAGGAGAGCTGCCTCGGAAAGAATGTATTCAATTGCGCGTTTCAAGATGTTCTCTCTCTCCCACCGGTAAAGGAGCGAAACCGCGCCCAACTGCGCATGCAAGCTCGAATTTCAAGTGGAGGAAATCGACCAAGATAGACAACTATAGCAAGGGATTTTTTTTGCCGCTCTTAAGAGCTTAAAACACCACCCCTCCGTTTGTCAAGGAAATTTCCTCTGACCTGAAGGAAACGGATGCCTGGGCGATGAATCCCCGGAGTCTAAATGCGGAGGAAATTCGCTAGCATTGCTCTCGAAAGAGAGATATCTTTCCTCGAGAGGGGCGATACGTCACGCCCGAAATTTCATCCACGGATTTAGACGGCCTTTTCTTTTTACTTTCTCCATACGTAGTAATGGGAAAGTATTGTGATCGCGAAAAAAATCGACTTCGAGATTTCAACGGAAATACACGTTTTGAGCTCCCTGGAACACGTTTAGACTATTTTCGGAATGATATCTGTGTGTGTGTGGGTTAGTGTGTGTGTGTGAGCGTGCGTGCGCGCGCGCGTCTGTTTATGTGATTGTGGGCGCTCTAACTCAAAAAGTACTTGCCATATCGTTACCAAACTTCATATATAACACTTTAGCATGAGCACAAAGAATTGATTAGTTTTTAGACAATATCGGTTAACCGGAAGTCGAGGTTTATTCGAAACCCGATTCTGTTTTTGCGATATTTCTCCGTTAAAACATCATTATTGTATATACAATTCTATACGAATGTTATAGAGAATGTAATTTCCTACAACTTTCATTTGAAACAATTTTCTATAGAAGTTATTGTTTAGAAATTATTTATAAATAATCGGTTTTTTCGGTTTCCGTCAAATATCTCCTTAAAAACGTCGATACTGGTAATCTTCGTGAGGACCAAAGTTGTAGAGAATAATGTTTCTTCCAAGTTTTGTTTGAAACAAATTTTCGTAGAACCATCCATTTCGGAGATATTTTGCATATTCGTAAATTTTCAGTACACAGCGCCACCACCATGTAGCGGTGAATTCTGTAAACATATTCAAAATATACCTAATTTACGGCAATAAGGACGACTGCATTCTTTTACGATACGAAATGATAATTTTGTCTCATAATGCTATTCATAATAATTTAAATATCTATACCCCAAATATGGAGAAAGTCATGTGTTGGCCACATCAGATTTTTTTACGATGGAGAATGAGGAGGGGGGGTTGGGGGGGGTGGAGTGATGAGACAGCGTCAGTCGAACTGTTTTCACTCAAGCTCCGAGCGCAAGACAGCTGTCGCTACGGACGAGAGAAAGAGATAAAATGGAGCTATGACAGTTTTCAGTCTATCAAACAGCGATTTATAAAAGCGTGTGCGTTGTTTTAGCTGCTTTAGTCTCTAGAGTCTAAATGCATGTCAGGGTCAACGGTATATTTCTCTCTTTGTTCCTCGATGATGTTAAAAAAAATTTATTTCGATATTTTTGTAGGAGGAACACCTCGTCATTTTATGAAAATTTCAAACAGCACTTTCCGCTGCTATTGTTTTTTTTCTCCCGGCGTAATTTTTAAACATGAACACTCCGTCGTGGAGGGGTGAACCGGGAAAAAACAGATTTTCTTCTGTGGGGGAAACTAGCCGGAAGATAAGAAAATGAACCGTTTGAGATATTTTCAACGGAGTGGGAAAACGCACAATGTTACAACGAAAAGCTCGAGTAAGGAACGAACTAATGAAGCGGATAGTATATACATGGCGTTTATTTATTTTTTTAAATCAGACAGACGGACAAACCGAGAAAACGTGAACAACGAGACAGAATCCTGAATGGATTGGCGAAAAAAACTGCTTTCGTTTAGGTGGAGTTAGCGCGACAGACAGACAAACAGTTTTTTTAAAACCGCAGATAATGCTCTTTCAAGAAAGGTGCAGATTCTTTCTAAAGAGAAAATCACAGAACGAAGAATTTCACGCGGCAAAAATATTCGATTCTACGGTATTTCATTTCCGATTTCCGAAACCAAATCGATGATCGGCGGATTTCGGGTTACAAACAGTTTCCTCGCGGTTCGGCGTTTGCGGAGGACTTCTCAAAAACAAAAACTAGAGGGCGTTTTTTTCCACGGATTTCTCACGAGATTAAGACGGGAGAAAATCCGTCGTCGGGATATTTTTGGTGCCAGCCGATACAAAACTCTTACGAGCCCATTCCTTACCCAGAAAAAAAAACTGCAAACACGTAATTGACCCCAATGGGCAAGGAAATCGTATCGCGGGGGGAGGGGGGGGGGAGTCTGGCCCTAATGCGAAAATAATACGGCGACGCGTTCTCCCAAATGTATCAACACCTCGAACTTATAAAACGACGCCCCCTCCTCTCCTTCATACACTTGAAAAGAGTCGAGAATTTTGTTTTTTTTAGATGAAAATGTACAAGAGTCGGTGCCGAAAATTTCCTGCCGTTATAAAAAAAAAGAATTAACGTAGTAGTCCACAAAACACACCGACCAATGGTTCAGCTGCAAGTATTCCGAGGGCAACACTCTCAAAAGGGTCGTTCGAAATTGCGCGCTTTCCGCTTCGGCGAGAATTTACCGAAAAAGAATTTATTATCAAGCGCAGAAAAGGAGGTTTGAAAAAAAAACCCTTTTGGATTCTTGAAGCAATCCAGCCAGCTTTCCGAAACGGTTTTTATCGGGAAAACTCCCGAGAGTTCCCGAAACTTATATGTATAACACAACGCCATTATTTTTCCATTTTCCGTAACCGAGTGGAAGTTTCCTATGACTCAAAAACCTCGAGGGCGGACGCGACGAAAAAACGACCCGTATCTCATCGACTGACTTCTCCGTTTCGCCGTTTTTTTTCTTCTTCCCTACGCGGGAACTTCTCGCCGTCCCCCTCCCTACGTGTCCAAAGACACGTCCCAAACGCACGTTTTCGGTTAAGGTTTAGCTCGACTACCAATACTATGCCGCTGGCCATCGCGTCATCGAGAGCTCGTAGTACCTTCCGTTCTCGAGATCTCGCTCCGCGATATAACGTGCGGCGGGTCTTCTTATGCGGTTCCGTCTCGTGTGGTACACGCGCACCTAAACCAGCAGAGGAAGGAAGGGAACGGAAGACTTGAGATATGCATCGCTCGAATGAAAAGGGCCGTCGAGAGAGAGAGAGAGAGAAAAATAATATAAAAATAATAAAAAGAACCTTTGCCGGCGAGGAACCACGACGTTTTGGGCGGAGAGGAGCATAATTTCGAAGGTTTCTCTCATCTAGAATCAGTCTGTTTCAGAATTTGATACCGGTTGATAGCGAACGAATGCGTTCTATTTATTTTTTTTTCTCAACGCCGCGAAAATTTCAAAACCTCTTTCTCTCTTTGCCTTCGGAAGTGGCGAAAACGGGGCCTCCTTGAGGTAAAGAGATAGGAGATTATATACCTATATAGGTATATATATATATATATATGATAGAACGCTTTTTTGTACGTCTTCGTGATCGCAGTGGGCCATCACGCTCTCTCGGGACGATTAAATACCTCCTGACTCGGATAATTTACCTTGAAAAGGTACACATGTCGATGGTGAGCGAGGGGCCGAGATTCGTCTCGCCACGCTTAACATAGACACGAAATGCGTGACAGATCTGTCATGGATTTTCCACGTGGTTTTTCGCTGATATCGAAGTCATTACCTAAAAAGAATGGTGGATTGATATCGAATACTGTCCCGTGCTTAAAAATTAAGACGTGCTTGTAAACAATTATACATTATTATCGTTCGAACAGGTATAAAAATGCGAATTTATTAAGGATAAGAATAACTGTCTTGAAGAAATTATAACTTTCCCAATCCAGTCACGATAAATTATATTATATGCTATTCATACTATTATTACAGTTATTGTGAAATCAGGGCCATCCAATCCAGGCACTCCCAGATTGATTTATCAAAGTTAATTACACGAAAATCAATACCATAAAATCGATACATCGATTCGGTGAGGCAAATTGGACTATCGCATTCCAATCCTAAACGTAGAGCTTCAAAAATATGTTATAATCGTTAATCTTCAACCGAATTTTAAAAAACATCATATTCAGTTACAGTTCAATACTTAAAAGTATAATTCACAGTTTTTGGCGTGGACTTGAAGAAGCGATCCATGGTAGAACAAAGAAAATAACAATCTTAAAATTCCACTTAAATTAATAGTTGAAGTATTTTGTGTTCTGTCCATACCTAAATTCTTCCAAAAGTCACAGCGGTGGGTGCATTTCAACCCTAACGCGAAAGTTTCGAGTGGAAAAAAATGGAAACACTTATAAGTTTTCATAAGCGCCGAGGAATCTCTCTCTCTCTCTCTTTCTTACTCACGAGAAACGAGGTTGCCAAAGATTAAGGCACAGCGTGGAACCGAGGAATACCTACCAAGGGTGTGCGCTTTCTTTCCTCCATTTTTTTTACCACCTTAGCGGTTGGACGAAATATGATGCATGGAAACCATAAGTTCTTCGTCAACTCGCTATCATCAAGTTCCGCTTAGCACAAAAAAAACACACACGAGAAACCACTAAATTAAAAACGTTAAATAAAAAAACTCTCCTTTCGTCGCGTTAAATTAACCACGCTCTCAAAACTTTTAATTAACTTCTCGCACAGTTTCCAAGGCGTGGAAGATTTTGATCGTCCTAGGTATGCAAAGCTTTGGAGTTGTACGGTAATCAAAACTTTTAACAAACACCTCGATCCTATTAACCTGTTAGGGATTTGAAATTTCACGCATCTTGCTTTATGGATCTTCAGCACCGAGCGTCCTTCTTTTAATCAGCGAAAACGCTGGCGGAAAAAAATTACTACTAAAAAAATCGCGGAGTGACAATTACTGTCAACAACCTCGCTTTTATTCAGGCTTCGAGCGTGGCGGAGAAATTTCGGTAAAATAAAATGCTTTTCAGCCCGAGACAGAGACGTCTTTGTATCACCCTAAGTGTCCTCTCTCTTCCTCGCAGAAAGACATACACACGTGGGATCAAAATTCCGTTTGTTTGCCTCTACTAGTGTTTTTGCAGACGTGACCTTAAAGGTCCTCTTTCTTTATTCGCGGAAACTTCACCCGCTTCCCTCGCCTAAAAAAATAACGTCTCGAGGATTATTACGAGAGAGCAAAAAAGACAGAGGAATGCACTTCCTCCGGTTGCCCAAATAACAAGTGCAAGGGGAAAAAAAGGAGTGAGAGGGAGAATGGGTATGAGAAATGCCGAGGAACGGTACACACACAATATAAAAAGGACGTCCTTTCTCTTCCTTCCTATTTTTCCATCGTAAAGAAAACGTAGAATTCATTCATCACTCTGGAAGAGAGAAAGGTGCATGCATAAAAGGCAAAAGAAACTAGAAGGCACGCGCCGCGGTGAAAGGGACAGAGAGAGAATTTATCTCCCCCAACCCCTTCACAATGACGACACGCCGGAATCATTATTTTAGAAAAAGAGAAAGTGCGATCGAGTCGCCGGAGGGGGAAAAAGACTCCGAGCTCGAAATTAGTAGAGGAAGAGGTGGGAACATGTGCAGCATCCCATGGACCTTAGCCAACATTGTCCGACCTCCGTTTCGAGTTGGCCGACGCCGAGATAGCTCGCTCGGGAGACCTCCCGCTTCGAACCGAGTAATGCGTACGCGGGTCGGGCAAGGCCGCGAGAGGTAAACGATCCAGAATAGAAACAGCTGAGATTGGGAGATTTTAAATATACCTAATACTCCGTTTCCACGAGTGGCGATTTCACGCGTGGCTTTCGCTGTTCTAATTAAACGGCATGTCGGTAAACGCACGATTATTTCTCAGCCGAGTGTAAAAGATTGGCGACTGCGACATTTCTTTCCAGGATTCGTTAAAATAGCAGGCTGTGATTTTCTGAATAAGTCAACGTAGTTAACAAGGTTATAACCGAGGCTGAAAAAAAAATAATATAAAAGTTACTCGAGAAGAAAATGGAGATTGTGAAGTTTTTCGCCGAGAATCAAAAACGCAATCCTTTTTCCTTTATTAAACGGCATGTTGGTAAACGTACGATTATTTCTCAGCCGAGTGTAAAAGATTGGCAACTGCGACATTTCTTTCCAGGAGTCGTTAAAATAACACGCTGTGATTTTCTGACTAAGTCAACGTAGCTAACAAAGTTATAACCGAGGCTGAAAAAAAAACTTTAAAAGTTACTCGAGAAGAAAATGGAGATTGTGAAGTTTTTCGCCGAGAATCAAAAACGCAATCCTATTTCCTTTCCTCCCCTCACGGACAAATGATCTACGGGGAGATCCAAAGGTCTTTTTACTACTTTTAATTGCCTTTTAAGTGATTTTCAAGTGAGATATACACTCGGAGAATTTTCTGCTCATGAACCCAGAAAGAGTTTTATTAAGGCGATTAACACAGTTTCACAGCGACGTTCACTAAGGCCTCCGTGTAATCGTCCTTAGTTACAACGTGTGCAGATGGTGGGAGTGCAGTAATCACCTTCATTACATCGCGTTTATAAAATTACGACAGTGAGAAAGTTTCTTCGATGCCAATAAATATGTGCAGCCAACCTTCTGAGTGTATGTATCTCACCTACATTCTATTCTGTAGGCGATTAACGAGAAACATCTGGATCCTCCTGTATTTCGGCACCGCCTACCAATGAAATATCCATGAGTGTTAAAAGTAACGCTACAACTTTACGACTCAATTCTTTTCGAAGCACGCGAGAACAGACACTTAAAAGTGAGTTTCCCCCACGATTATGGAAAGTAGAGAAATATTCAACGTGCGCTTAGGACTAAATTATGAGTTTCATACGGACCGTTAAAGTGTATTGTAAAAAAAGAAAACATATACATAATATAAATCATTAAAGTGCATCGCATTATACATGCTAAAGCAAGTTGCTATCATCGTTTTTTTAAACATCATTCTTATGTACGTTGGCAATTTCTCTCCGGTCATCTTATTTCCCTGAGAGAAACATTTTAATTCTATCAACATTTCGTGATTTTTAAGTATGAGAGTAAACATTAAATAAAATCGATGCAATTTATATATGGAATGAAGATCGAGATACATCTCGACGTCCTACTATTAACTATAGTCATAATGTCATACTTGGGAATCGAAATAACCATTTAGATAATCTCTGGATTACTTTCAAAACGGCCCTGCGCTGCTCTTTCTCAGTGTTTCTTTTTTCCACAGAACGGAATCCGAAGACACGTAGCACTCTTCTAACGGTTTCGTGTAGAATGTAAGGCAACTTCGGATATATCATCTTAGGGGAACGGTAGCTGTAATTTACAACTTTTCGGCCATTTACAATGGTTAATTGATGAGACATAAATGTTTCAGCCAATACTATTAATTAAGGATTAATTACGACGAATTCAGGATGCAAATGGAAATAGATTACATTTTATAACATAATAAAACTAGATAACGACAGTTTTGATGACATTATAATATTCTGGTATACTTTTACGATCGCCCAAAGATTATTCCTGACATGTTTACCAAGGAAACTAAGACGCTGGCGTTGCCGAAAATCAAGTGAAACTACGCCCAATCCATAACGACTCGCAATAAATAACGTAAATTTAAAAGCTTCCACTCAGCCGCGTCAAAAAAACTGAGAAATGTCACGCGTAATATGCTGCTTATAAATAAGCTATCAAAGGATGCACATTTCAATCAAGATGGGGCATGTTGCTTCCTAGCGCCTCTTTGTAAAGAATTGTAAGCGTGAATAACTAGTTTCACAAGGACGTGAAGCGGTAAAATATGCATTTATTATGCCTTCAGAAAAAAGCAACGGGCAATAAGTCAAAATTGAAATATGAGAAATTCGCTAAACCTGTCGAAGAAAATAAGAAATTCACTATCACTCAACTTATAACTACCTAGGTTTACACAGAGCACTTATGAATTTTCATTCATCACGTGGAACAATTTTAATAACTATACCACAGACTCCAAAATTAATAGTACCCATTTTTAAACGAGAAGTTCTGGTTTGAGTTGAAAAAGAACGATTCTGTGTCCTACTATATTTCCTACTACATATTTCACTGCAATTTTACTGAAAACATTTCATGATTATTCATAATGTATTATATTGAATAAATGATAAAAAGTGACATAAGCGACGTAAGTTGATAAATGACAGCATTGGAAAATTTTTAAGGCTATAAAAAAATTTAACGTTTCTGAAACGAGATGTTTGAAACTTCGAAAGACAGTCATCACGCAAAGTAGATTTTTTTAACATTACAGAGAGCTACTCATTTCATACAAAGGCAAATGTTTTTTTTATGTGGAGCGTGTTTCTAAGCAACGATGTAGCTCGCTCCTATTAGCGTATGCGTCTCTCCGTTCGTACATATACACAAAAGGATGAAAGGATTTTGATTAAATTGGTAGCTGGAAGTAGTTAATAAAAGGATTTTGACCGAAAGTGGTCAGTCTGGAAAAATTCAATAGAATGTCATTCAAATTTTTTACCGCTGTAATAGCCCCACAATGGTGGAACCGATTAAGGCAAAATATTCTAGTCTAGGTTGACCAGGTTCTTAGTGAGCTACACCACGAAATGTCCGATTTTTAATATTTTCACCGATTATATGGTCAAATTCTACGCAGCTTGATTACAATTTCGTTCCAAGGACAGCAAATAATTTTACTAGCTCGAAAAATACGCAAACGGTATAGTGATGCACCGGGTACAAAATAATACCCGGTAACCGGGGAAGCAAAGAAAAATTACCCGGCCGGGTAGCGCTATGGCTTTTTTCGTGCTTTTTCCAATTTTTCACAAATTTGACGCCTTTCTCGATTTCACTCAAATAATACCATACTAAGTGCCTTGAACCCTTTTGATAGCACAGATGGCCTATCCACTGTTTACGCTAGTTTAGTGGTCCTCAAGGGGTTCCTCCAAAGCGATGCGGGAATCATATACGAAGAGCGGAGGAATAAACTCCTTCCGCGAAATGCGGAAAAAACTATTGTTTATCCATCATAATCTCCCACTGTTGAAATTTAATTATTAAAATTTTGACTGCACTTTTATTTTATTCCTTGCTTAATAAGATTTTATAAAGTTTATAAAATTTTTCAAGCTGGTACTGTTAACCAGTCGTCAAGTATAATTATGCATATTATGCAAAATGTTATTTCATGGTTCAGTTTAACTTTTGTTAGTGTAATTTTTCTTTTAAAAGTTTATTAAGATTAACATATCGTGTCTTTGAATGTTTCTTGCAGGCTAAATAGTAAAAGTAAAATATTAAGTTCCATTTAATTTGTTTTTATTGTTATCCGGTTTTGCTCATGAGGGACCGAGTACCCGGCACCGGGTACCAGCGCCCGGTGCCGGGTACCAGCGCCCGGTGCCGGGTCCGGAAAATGACAAATCACGGTGTCCCGAAAAAAATTTCCGGGAAACCGAGACATGACAGCGATAACTGAGACGTATGGACATACTATCTGCGTGGAACCACATAAAACAATCGATGATTCGAAATTATATTTTGATGTCGGATGTTTAAGCTGCCGATCACGTGATAAGGACTTCTTTATAGATTTAATCCTTAAATAAAACGACGGAAAAACATTTTCTCGAGGATGCGGTGGAAGTAGACACAATAAGAACTCGATCGCACAAATATTCGATAAGGAAAATGTCGTTTTGCGGAAATTGGCCGAAAATAATCCCGAAAAATATCGAGAGAGAGAGAGAGAGAGAGAGAGGCTATATTTTCTCCACTCGTTTGATTCACTTTCCTTTCGCTTTTTTCCTCCATCCGGGCGTTTTGAGAGAGAGAGAGGATGGCATCCGACGAAGCGATAATATCCCCGTTTAAGGACGGAACCAGCGACTTTATGTGTCATAGAAAGAACGCACGCTACACCATTTCCGTCACGCCAGCAACTCTCAAAAAGCTTCTCCCACACGTCCTTTAATTATTTATCATCACTCGCACGCCTTCTCTTTTCACCAAATACCTATTCCTCCCGCTCTTTCTCTCTCCGCGTGTCTAGAGCCTTCGCTTTTTCTTATCGACGTTGGAAAGCCCTCTTCGGCGACATAAGCAAACAAATTCCTATGCTCGACGTGCCAGCTCGTCCGTTTTCTAAAAAATATATCGGACGGACAAGCGCTTTCGGCTACGCTGTACAGCTTTCACTACCCTTGGCTAATAATATGCCAACCACGTGAACGCAATCCTTTTTCATTCCCTCTCGCCCGCTCCTCTCTGTAATCGTCGGCACGTCAAATACGGTACGGTTTCAACGCGCGTCTTATATCGAATAAAATATATATGAGTAATCCCAGTGACATCACTCGTCCAAAGAAGAGGCACTTTGTCATTGGTCGGCTTCTGTCTCATCAGGCAGAGGTGATAACACGGAAAACGAAACAGACAGATAAACGGAATGGAGCCGGAAAACTTTTCGGAATGTCCTCGTCAGGTGAAAAAAAACTTTTTGAAGCTTTTCGGCGCGATTCTTTTTTTTAAATCGCGGAAATACAGTTCTCCTTCGCTCCACCTTTTAAATTCTATTCTTGTCGTCATTAACATCGGCACACATCTTCAATTACTGGCGAATTAAACTGCATTACTACATAATTTATCGAATAAGGCGTGACTTCGTGGAAGTATGCAATGTTATTTATATTAAATAACACACAGAATTCTGTGGAAAAGTACGAAGTGTATTATTTAACATGAATCACCTGCATTCCTATAATTTAAGTTGATAATGTGGCGAAAAATCAGTTCACATGTGACTCGCGTTCTTTTTTCGGCTTTTTTTTATTCCATATAGGACAACATCGGTCTCGATGGCAAACAAAAAGGACAAAAATCTTCCTCGGGACTATAGACGAGAAATCAGTCCACGGAAACCTTTCGAGGGAACGACCGAGATGAGAAGAAAAGACACACGAGTTCTCGAGGAGACAATGTTAACGATCGATCTCAGTTTTTTTTTTTTAAAACTTCACTAACTGGTTTTTCCGACCGTTCCGAGACGAAGCGACGATGACACGATCCGCGAAAATGAAACTACGTAAAACATCGCAGCAAAAATCGTCGTCGCAGCTTCGAAAGATTGCTTTTGAAAATAAACACACACAACACACATGATAAAAAAGGGTCGAACACAATTTACCCACCTCTTTCAACACGAAGAGACTCCAAAAAACAAAACAGCTTCGTAAAAGACGAGCGGGAAAACCGGCCGCCGTAAACGCTTAAAAGCCCAGAGTAGAGAGAAACGCTCAGCAGCTGGAACAGCACAAAACACGAGTGCCCGTACCGGCAGCACGCGACCGACTGCAGCGCCACTCGCTATTACACACTCACGGCACCAGCGGAAGGAATGGGAGGAGGAATGGAGGGGAAAAGAAGAGAGGGAGGAGGTGGATACGGGAGCGGAGCTGTATAGTGAGGGGTAGGCAAAAAATCCAGAGGAAGGAGGGGACTCGAGAGAGAGAGAGAGAGAGAGAGAGAGAGAGAGGGAGGGACGAAGAAGATCGCCGGTATGGAGGAAGAGAGGGGATAAGGTGGCGCTGATAGTAAATGGGAGGAATGGGGAGAAAAGCATTGGGACCGGTGGATAGGAGGGAGGGAGTGAGAGTGGAGTAGGAGGGAAGTGCAGGGGGGGGAGAGAGAGAGTTTCAGACACGGTATGAGGGGTTCAAAGCCTTGAACCCGGAGAAAGCGAAAATCGGGATGGCAACGCTTTATAGCGCGTCGTTTTTGTTTCGTATTTTTTATTCTCTCCACCGTCAAAAAGTTTTATTTTTTCGTGCGTCTTGGGGCCGAGACCAATGTTTTTAAGTAACACGAGGAAAAACTGTAGGGAAGGTTATTTACGGTGGTGGGCATTGCGGGAAAAAGATTTTTTTATCCACACCTTATCGAAACGGAAAGGTTTTTTATAGATCAAAATGCCGCCAGGGCCGATGAAGTTAAGGGGGTGGAGGCCGGACCGAGGGGGAGGATGTCGGGGGCATCTAGATGTAGATATGCACGGTTTCCCCGAGATTCGATCCACTCCGCGTCGCCTTACACGGTCTACGATCTACACGCGATGGTGACCGCGAGATAACGAAGAAGAAGAAGAAGAGCCCGGAGGCGATTACATAAAAGAAAAATAGGATAAAAGGAATCGTACAAAAAGACGGCCCT
Source organism: Uropetala carovei (assembly GCA_036926305.1). Lineage (NCBI taxonomy): Eukaryota > Metazoa > Arthropoda > Insecta > Odonata > Petaluridae > Uropetala > Uropetala carovei. The sequence continues at coordinate 511,763 of JAXCHB010000022.1, forward strand.
AAGAGATTTTTTCGTGGTCGTAGGTCTGGTGTTTTTTATATTAGAGAGATGCCGGCCACCGCCTCTCATTCCCCGCCCTTTGATCTCTACGAGGCGAGGGAGGTGGCGATGCAGGATTATGTGGTAGGGGGAAGTACGTACGAAGAGAGAGAGAGAGTGGGTGAAATAGTATAGCGGTCAGCGATAAAAACGGCTCGGGAGATATCGCGCGTCTTTAACCTTTTAGCGGGGACCCAACGTCTCGTCCGGACGAGCACGTACGGTTTTAAATCCGTGATGCGAAGTTAAAGCTACGCACACGGTTCCCTCCCTCCCTCCCTCCCTCCCTAAAAGTGTGGGAGTTGTGGGAGGGAGTGGGCGAAAAGGGGAGGTAAAAAGGGAGATTGAGAGAGAGAGTGTGGCGCGACGTTCCCGATTGTAAGTCTAGATGTTTTCGGAGGAAGAGAGAGAGAGAGAGACACTTTCCCATCTTTGGTGGATGACACCGGATGAAATCAGCGTTTCGTTGTTCATCATCCGAGAGAGGGATTTGAGGAATGAGCTTTCCGCGATGTTGGGCAAGGTTGATGGGAGTCTCAAGGTAAATGAAAAGTGTACTAGGGGAAGCAAAAAAAAAGATGGGGATGAGGGATTGCTGGTCATGACGGTATATCGATTGTACTTCGTTTCCAGTCGCGCACGGAGACTTTCTCTCTCCCTCTCCCTCTCTTCCTCTCTTTCCATCTTTCTCTATGGTTGATGAGGCGAATTGCGAGAAATTTTCAGCGGACGAGAGGATTGACGCGAGACGGAAATTTTTCAGACAATCTCCGCGACCTCTTGATTGATTACTATTTTTCCGCTCTTTTAGTTTCCGAGAGAATTAAAATCTTTGAAAATTTCTTTTGAGGTTTTTTCTTACCAATCCCGTGCTAAAAATATCATGCCCGATGAAGAAGCGCAACCGTGTCGAAAGTTCGTGCCCAATATAATATCGACGTGAAAGTATCTTGGGATAGCACGTGCTGGATGTAAAAATATTTCGAAAATTACTCTTTGTTTTCTCCGTGGAGACGACAATAATGATTTATAATAAAACGGAGGTGGAGGGAAGGATAATATCAAGGTTTAAGGGGAATTTGTTCTTTAGGATCTAGTACTGCGTTTGAACAAGCGGGTTTGTGAGTACATAGGAAGTCCCTATCGCTTTCGAAAGACACACAAACACCTAGATATGAGGGTAGGCGACACCAGGTCCCTAAAGCTAAAGCACATAGTCACCGATTACAAAAAAACTAAATGCAAAGGAAATAAAATTTTCTTTGCTTGTCTGCGCCATCACCCGTTCCTTCCCTCACTTTTTAAACACGATTTGTCTATCATGTTGGATGGCGAATTATAATTCGAGGCGGTTTCACATATATTTCGTTGCTATAATAATAATGTGAACGAGCAACAATATACGTTATAAATTTCATTTGTTTTTAAAAAACATTAACAGCTTCCAAAGACGCTTTATACTCACAAAATTGACTTCCTGTGTCTACAGATTGTCTCTTACACCAATTTCATGACTCTAAAATAAGGCGAGGATTCTAAGAACGCAGAACGACCCCTAATATTTCAACGTGACGAGGGCTAGACTGTTATGACTGTGGATAATCTCTATTCCGAGTAACACACGTCGTCGTTTACGACTTTCAGCATCGACATCGGCCGCCATAAGGAAGCCGCAATCTCGCATTTTTTTTGTACGACACGAACTCGAGAGCAAATGTTCGAGACTTTTTTTCCGCTTTCGATTCCGCAGTCGGTCGTAAAAAAAAAAACTTGTCTCACGACGGACACAATCGATGACGGGACTTTCATCCACGAACCCCATTTATAGTCAGTCCGACGCAGGCCATCCTGGACCTTACTTTTTAGTCTTCCAGGAACCAAAATATAAAGGGCAAAATGCTTCTTTCAAAAACCCACTAATTGCGATGACAACGCCGATCCATACTCTCGCGGCGACGTCGCTAATTGCGCCGGTGTCGATGCTCAGAACATACTCGAGACAGGACCCTCTTCACTCAGTCCCGGGCGAAATACAATGGAAGGGAATTTTTATTTTTAAAGGATGTCACGCGGGGAGTGCATTATATTTCAAACTAGATACGTCCGCCGGGTCAACGATTTTATAACTGCTTCTTCGTCGAAAAAAACCTCTTCAGTTATATGTGCATGTGCCCACATATATGTATATTATACAGTAGCGTAGTTATCGCACGGGCAGTCGGAGAGATAAGCCCGAGGTTCCGCAGGAGATTGAATGTGAAGGCCTTGAAAAAATATAGTTCGAAGGTCCGCGCAATCCTAGCTACGCCACTGAATATACCTACATACAGACAAACACATTTATGCTCTTTAATACAGCTGGTAAATACGTCTCTCTCAGAATATGTGACTTACTTGGTTTTTTCAAGAGAAATAAATTCATGTGTCCAGCACACGACTTTCTCCATACGTAAGTTGTCAACTAAAATCAAATAAATACGGCGATAGGAACAGTTCAACTTACACGCTTCAGCGCTAGCGATTCAATTGTTTTCACTACCGGGCGCGCGAGCTGCCCACTAACCGTCAATTTCGAAGAAAATTGAATATCTCTTGAAATATTCCTCATATGAAAATTTAGTTCAAACAAAAGTTGTAGAAAAAATAATATCTACAACTTTTATATATATCTCTATGATATATGTCAACAAAATTCAGTTTTAAGCGAAATATTAAAGAAAAACTAAAATTTTACATGAGTAAACCGCTACTTCCGGTTGACCGACTGTTATCAAAATATTTTCAAATCTTAAGAATATATAAAATCACAAATATAGAATTTCATGCTGATCTGATGAATAGTTTTTGAGTTAGAGCGAACGCAAAATTTGTCACACATACGGACACACACGCGCACACACACAGAGACATCATCGAGAAAACGGCCAAAATCTCGAATTCGATTTTTTTCATGAAAAAAATACTTTCTCTATACTACGTATATGGAGAAAGTAAAAATTCTGTCATATCCTAATTAAAGTTAAACATCTATAAGAGGAAACAACCGCAGAAAACGTGTTCGACTAATTCAAAATTCCTATAAAAATCTTCGGCGCATAGTAATAGAGGGCGAAAGAAATATCTTCTTCGGATAATATAAATTAGACTTATAGGTATTCCACCTTGTTTCAAACTCTGGCCCTCTCTCTATCTAATACCTATAATGATAGGAAATAAAAACCCATAAAATACGCGAGCAAGTATGACCCCCTCAGCTTTTTTTTTTTTTTTAGAGGAAGACGTCACACACTAGCCACGTATATCGTTTTGCAACTGGCTGTTGGAATAGTCTTTAAATGGAGTGTCGGAAGAATTAAATCGAGCGAGCTGTCACGCCGTTAACGACGGCCGTCGCGAGAGAGAGACATGGATACGGGGGAAAGGGTCAAGGGGTCAGGACGAAGAGAAGGCCGCGTATCGGGAAAGGCCGCAGGAGCGAGTGAGGGAGTGATTCACGAGATGTCGTGATAGAGGATCGTGAACTACGCCGACGAAACACCACGGAAGGCTAAATTACTCCCCAAAAAAATAAGCGTCTCCGGAGAATCGATATATTCGCAGGGATAATGGGCTGTCTCTCATCCCTTCCGTCGCCACGTAGATTTATGTTGGGACATTCTCTCGAGATTGCTCCTTTTTATCCGGGGTGAAATTTCAGACTCAATCCTACTAAGGAGATCGAATTGTTAAACCGTCTGAATGCGTTGGGACGGAGTTTGGTGGAGAGACCTTTTATTATCTGTGACTTAACGTAGATTCAATATTTTCGGGAGAGGAATGACGTATTATCGTGGGTTTCAAAGTATAATTTTAAATGAGACTTGCATTTTTTTTTCTCATTTTACGAGCTAAATTACGTGTTATTTTCTTAACGGAATAAAGAGTATTAAAATGAGCTATAGGAAAAAAACCAGTGCCGTAACTATGATACGGCGAAGGTGGCATTTGCCGCAGGCGACCCTTGCAAAAGGCGACAAACGTTCCCGTAAAAAATGCCAGGAGTTAATTTTCACATGAATAAGTATCAATACAATACTAAACTGTTAAAGTTATTGCTAATGAAAACGCTATTATTCTTTATGAAAACACTGTAAAAATCATATTCTCCATAAACAAGGAGTTTCCTTAAAATGTTGTCATAGGCGCAGTATCTCCCAATTACACCTCTGAGTGCCACAGTTTCAACTATTTATTCAAAACGGAAGTCCCGAGATACTATGCTTACATTCAAACCGAGTCGTTAGTAGTGAACATATTACTCAAACTGTGATACGTATATATTATTCTTTTTTAAATGAGGCTAGAACTGTACAAATTAATATGAAAATGACCGTCTTGTATTTTATTTTTAATATCATCTCATAATCCCCAGAGGTAATTCAATGTGTAATATGTACCGGTAACTCCGTTAGCCGAGAAAAGCATTCTTTTTATTACGAACGACCGGTGCAAAACCGCCGAAATGTGAATATGGTTTGTCCTAGCGTTTCATAGCTGCTTGGCGACCCACTGTTTTTCTTATTTTTTTAGAGGAAGAAACTTTATTTCCAATGATCTGTTTACATATTTAGGATTCTGAAGAATAACTAACATATTAAAACATCTAGTATTAAAAAATTAAAATACACATAATAACCCATTAAATACATGACACAATTACATTGGGTCACCAAAACTCATTCAGTGAGTTTACCCATTACTTATTTAATAATAAAGATTATTGTTTATATAAGTGAAATAGATAAAAAGAAAAAGAACCTTTCGAGTCCCCCTGAGCCTTTAATTGGCTCATCAGGAGGTGTTCAGGTTATGTAGTCAGTCGAACATATTTTGTAATGTAAATGTTTTTACAAATATAAATATTTTAGCATGGCATGATGATAGATTATGTAGTAGGTTTTTAATAGCGTCACTAACTTACGAATGCTGCAAATATAACGGTCTTTCAAAAAGCGATGACGAATTTGAGACTGGAGGAAGAACGTCAACGACGATGTTTTTGCTGCTGAAAAGTCGAAGGTAGATTTGCAGACTAGGAAGAAATGGAGAATGCGTTGAGAGGGTCGAAAGAATTTTTTCGAAGCGCATTCTTAATCTCTTCCATCTCCGACAACGTCGCACATAATTCCATCCCTTTGGCAACGAGACGGGATTCCGCCCACTTGAGAATAGGTTGCGTGATACACATACATTACGTGTCCTGAATTCGTTACGTTGTTCGATGCGACAATAAGCGGAGCACAAGGCAAAGTAATCGATCTTATGGCCAACCATTGCACCGCTAAGTGATGCACATTTTTAAGCGATAACTTTTATAATCAGCTATGCCGCATTGCATTCGTTATTTTCAGTGCGACGTTAAATAAGTAAGTGCAGAGAAAAATCGTTCGCACGTCGCTCTCTATACAACTTTCCGGATTCGCAAACCTTGAAGTTAACAGACATTCAGAATAGTTATCTTTAGTGGCTCATTATTTGCACTTAAATTACTCTGTCGTTATCGCGTGGGACACAACTAGGAATAATGTTTAAAATTATGGAAGATTTTTTTAGTAGCTACCCTCTTTCCTTAATGACTTGATTTTCGACTATTTCTTTTCTTGAAATTCCCACCTCTGTTTTCAATAGATATTAGATTTAGAAGAATTAACATTCCAAAAAGCGCTTTAGCGCTCACGTTTTAAACGTTATTGCAAAAGCGAGATCATATCAACCTCTTTGGATAAAAGAAAAAAACACAAATCTTGTAGATTATCTCAAATATATTTTCAATATATTATTTCCCCGGCTTATCCGTTTCAAGGACATGGATTACGAGAATAGCAATGTCCACGCCCTCCCTTCGTTTCGAGTAGTTAATCAATTGACGAAGATAAATAAGAAGCCCCTTCCACGACAGGCATCGAGAGAAAGCGAGCGAAATGAAAAAAAAAGAGAGGCGAGCTCTCCAGCTACATATAAGGCAAGATATGAGCGAAGAAGAAATCGACAGTTCAATAACAGATCTGCGTGGCAGCGAGATATGGAGCGGTCCCGAGTGATAGAAAAATATGATTGGTCGAAGGGAAGCAAAGACCTTCAAAAGATTCGATTCCCGTGTTCAACCAATGGAAAGATTTTCGGTTCACTTTTCACGGTTTTCCTTATCCACTTATTTCCGTTTTCTCGTTCTTTTGAACTATCCGAATACTTGCTCGTTTCTTGCCACTTTTCTAGCACCCTCTCTTCTATGACTTCCTAGAAGATTCGATCAAAAAATGTATAACGCGATGGTTCTCAGAATGCGGGTCGCGGGAGGTTTTCATGGGAAATGTATTTGTTTTTTAGCTATATGTATAGAAATATTTCGAATAAGCTTGATTTTTGGCAAATAAAATAAACGTAACATCCTGAAATTAATATTACAGTTTATATTCATAGATGGAGTTAAGAAGGTTGTCTTAGAAGATGAATAAAGTTCGGGACACGCTGGTATAACACTATGCTCAACTAGAAATTAGGGATGGCCGACCTGATCTATGAAGCACTTGATCATTTTTACTTTCTCGTACGAAGTATCGAGAAAGTATTGTTTTCGCGAAAAAATTCGACCTCGAGATTTTTACGGAAATAAACGTTTTAGGTGTCGCTGAATCCGAAAAAGTGGTTTTCGCAATGCCGTCTGTCTGTCTGTTACTGGCTCTGGAGCCTAGACGGTACAGCGAAAATGAATGAAATCTCGTACTTAGGCATTTTATCATACTGAGCAGAGTATACATATAAATGGTTCACATTGATCAATAATTAAGAGTAGTTTATTCTACGCATTTTTAACAACAATCCGATTTTCTCGAAAACGGCTCTAACGGTTTTGATCAAATTTCGTACAGTTACTTGAGTTTACGTCTTCAATAATACTGTATAGTTCATATTTCTTAAAAAATGAATATAAGGCTAGTTTATTCTAGGTAACTTTAACAATAATTCGATTTTCTCAAAAACGGCTATAACGATTTTGATCAAACTTCGTACAGTTACTTGAGTATACATCTACAATAATACTACGTATTTTATTTTTCTCAATGAATGAATATAAGGCTAGTTTATCCTTGGGCAACTTTAACAAAAATTGGATTTTCTAAAAACAGGCTCATACAATTTTCATTTTCTAAAGATAACTGAACGACGCATTATTATATGAGAAAGTTTGTACAATGTATGTTGTACCGATTTTTTTAATTAGAACCATATCATTCACCTATAATGCGACTCTACTCACGTCGAGTTACACGCTGAATTGAAATATTCAGCTATTCCCTGCATTTGGTTACCGATTCCTTATCTAGAATGACATTTTTTCTCAACGTAAAAGAGAAATTTCCTCTGAAAAAAGGCAAAGGACTCCGCTGTTATTATGATCAGGTGCCTCGCAAAAATAAAACGGACTTCAGAGTCTTTCATTAACTCGGAATAGACAAGGTAGAACCTTAGACATGTTCCTCCTTTTATAACACGCATATTGGTCTCCGAAGCGATGAGAGGGATAGCAAAAAAAACATCAAAGAATGCTAATGCAGCGTTCCATATCCGACACGTCGGATTCTCTCTGCATTTTCCCTAATCCAAATGTTCGTAATTACGGGGCAAACCACAGAGGAAATAAATACGCGTGCGTAACACAAGTAGAATGCGACCCAAACTCGAAAAATTAATTGAATTGATAGAAACGCCACAGGGAAATTCCAAGATTGCCCGCAAACGTTTTTCTCCTTTCTTGGACGGATGGAATGTTGTCCGCCCTGGGTGGAATAAGTGTTAAGTAGTGAGAGAGAGAGAGAGAGTAGAAATCCAGGGAGAGTTCCAATCCTACTCATTCCTAAAGGAAACCGATAGGAAGCTGTATGCATAAGCGGGACGCCATCGCGCGTCTCAAGAGCAAACTAATCGGTGCTTCGGAGAGAATGACTAGAGGGAAAAAAAAGGCAACGCCATGAGAACAAAACGCAAGACGCTCGAGGCGTCGTTTTCTTTCTGTGCCACTGGGTCGAGCAGTTGGTGCGATCCGTCGTTGTAGGCGGTGTTAAGCGGGAAAGACGTACTTATGGTTTCGGGTACGGGGGAGATGGTAGGCAAAGTATAGGTTAGAAGATGTCGGATGCCGATAGCAGTGTTGGGGTGGAAGGAGAGACGACACCGCTCACGGTGGCAGAAGGATTACAATAAAAAAAAACTCCCACAATCCCCCTACTCTATCTCCCCCCCCCCCCCCCCCTTCCTCCCCAGATACCACCCAGATTGCTCTCTTCTCGTCTTCCAGCTCCCTTCATAAAGCGGCGGCCGCATGCGGGGGCGTCGGAAGGAAGGGTGGGAAGGCGGGCAGTGGAGCGCAATGGCCCGTGTTATATGTCCGTTCCCGCGAAGGTCATGCTCAAACCGTTTCCAGTTCTATAAAAGCGTTCCGCCGCAGTGTTTTTTTTCACGGAGGCGTCGAAATTGGTTCTTTCTTTTCATACCGTGCTGTTGGGCATGGACATGTTACGCAAACAAAAGGGTATCGAGGACTTTTTAAAAAATTTTTGAGGGACTTTATAAATTGAATGACACGTCCCACAACGTAAGATGGGAAGGAATGACTGTAGACAAAGTGTATTCGCTTGTTTCAGAGTAATTGATTAAAACATATGCGCTTCAACGTTAAAAATTGAACAAATGAATAATTTTTGTTATACCCAATAGATAACTATGTTATGAAAAACTTTTTGATACTTAGTGTTTATTTTTAAATTTCTTTTCAGTCATACGGCGAATTTGATAATTCTGTAGTGGATCAGTTTTGTAACTGTAGACTAAGTGTGTAAGAGTTAAAGATAATTTGTTGCTAAGTTAATATAAAGACATTAGTATTTATGGAGACAGTGGAACCTCGATAAATCGCACCACTATTAATCGATTTTTTGTTCACTCGAAGTAGATACCAATTTCAGCAAAGTAGAAAACAATAGCATGGAAATTATTCGATCCACCAATTTATTAAAAGAGAGAATTGCAGCCTAATTTTCGACCTAGAAAGTCATCACTAGGCAAGCAATTGGGACAGGAAGTTTCTTGGAGTAAATATTCACATTACGGTGACACGAATATATGTTATCTTCTCTTTAGGATTTTAAAATTCTAATTTGTAACAGTAGGTTCATTAAAGGAGAAACTTCCATTTTGGCGTATAATAACAGAAACATGAAGTGAAAGTTTAACCTATAATCTCAACGTGACTGTATATATCGTTCCTTTTTTTCTTGGCCCAGTCGAGGACTTTCCGCCAAGCCGTGAAAAGAAATGATAATTCAAAATTTGAATTATTTTGAGGAATTTAAGAGAATATGAAATGCCCTCACATTACTTTCGAAATATACTACTTTCGAAAATTAATAAAAACGTTATTAAGCCAGAACATACCAATTTCTCCTCCTCTTCGAGATTGAATGAGATATTTCCAATTTACATCAACACTCGATATAAAGCATTCGCGAATCTAAATAATGAAGGGCAGCGTCGGAGGAATTATTTACCACCGCTCTACCACGATTTCCCCATAAAACGCGTATTTCCCTACATAGTTTCGAGTGCGCGAACTGCCAATTCACTTAACGCTTATTAACCACAGCTAACTTTTTATTTAAAGAACAGAGTGAGAGAGATAACAGTGGCCGTTAACGAGACGATTACGAAGGATTGTGAAAAATGCGAACATGTTTATTATGAGGAAATTGTATTTTAAACAATTTTTTTACAAAAAGTACCACGTGGTGGACGCGATGTATCCTAGCGACTAGCTAAAAGAACAATTCATTATGAACCGAAGCCGTTGCGTCACTTTTGTAATTATTCATTTCGTAATTATCTCTCCCGTCCAATATAGGAGTTTGAGACTCAGCCCTCAACGTCAATTAAACACGACCGCTTCGCATTCGTCCTTTCCACGCACTTTCAACACGAGGCGCAATCACGGTCTTCCTCGGGAACCGTCTCTCTCTTTATACGGCGATGGAGAGTAAGTAGGAAAAAAAACGGAAGAAATACTTTCGCCGCCTCCGACGCACTCTCGCTGCAGCGAAGCCGCCGGAGGATGGTCAACACTGCCATAAACAAAAACCGCCGCCACATTCCCAGCAACATCTAAAGAGGCATTTAAAGAGTCTCCATCGATTTTGGACTCAAGACACGTCTCGGAGTGGAGATTTCTCCGGCGTCAGTAAAAGAGCTGACCTAAGAGAGAAGGAGAGGCTCCAGATGCCTATAAGCCCGATAAATAATCCCAGCCCTAGGGAAAACGATTAATTAACAGAGTCTTTGCTGGGCAGGAGAAAAGATATTCTTCGTTTTTATACCTTCACAGCGAAGCTCTCGAGAATTTATCGTTTCCATAACGACATTCCAGAGGCAAAACGTTTCGATTTCGCACAATGATACCCTCACAATGAAGCTTTTAATCATCAAGATTATCCCGCATCATGGACTGTTGACGCTCGGACCTTAGGTATGACGTCAATCCGCAGTACAGGCTTTACAGAGACGGATTATGCAGCGGTATGACTAATGACGTAGGAATAAAAGAAGATAATGTGCATATACGCTTTTTTGAGCGACATTAGCTGGTGATTGCGGAAACTTCCACGACGAGGTGTCAATATTTTTTTAAGTTATAAAATATCCAAATCCAAATAGATAACGGATGATTTATTTACTACATTGAGTACCGCCTCAAATTTATGATATCGACTAAAAAGTTCGATAAATTTAGATAATTAAAAAAAAAACGAATTATACAGCTTGAAATTTATTATCGCCGACCTACAGGAATCTTGCCAATTCATTTCATAAATCAAGGATTTATAACGCCATACAGAATGATATACAATAACGAATGATTACGAAAGGAGCCACGCTTTGAATAAATAAAATCGTAACGAATTACGTCCCGTAGCCGTTTTTTTTTCGACACAAAAAATTGCAATAAATCATCAAATTATTCTTCGAGCTTTTCCGATGAATTTATTAACACTGCAGAGCTCGGAGCTAAGAGAGAGAGAAAAAACTCCCAGTCGCCATTTAACCAGCGCATAAACGGAGCGCAAGGATCACGACCAAATACAAAAGTGGTTTTTTCCCAGATTGATCGAAAGAGAAGGGAGTTTTCGCCGAGCGGAGTCGACGTCAGGAGGAGGGGAACGAAGGTGAAATCAAGTGAAGGTCGGCGAGCCTTGGAGAGAGAGAGGATAGCTAGTGCATCGGGATCTGGATATATATATATATATAAACGTCAGCGCGAATAAAAAAACAAAAACACCTACGCCTCGACAAAATAAGTTCGGGAAAAAAACCGCGTCCTCCTTTCCTTCGCCATTTTTTTTAATCGCAATGCAAGAATAAGAGGAGGTGGAAGGATTAAATGAAGGTAACGACCGTTTGGGAGGGTTGGGTTGGGTTGGGAGTAAAACAGGGGGCGAGACTTGTCCCCTCTCGCTAATCCACCTTTTTTTTTCTTCAACTTTTTAAAGTAGAGGGGAGTTTTTAAGCACTTTCCAAAGCAGTCACCTTGCAGAACGAGTGCAGAAAACGACATCACGGAACGAGTGTGAGGGAGAGAGAGAGAGAAAGGGTTGAACTTAAAATGGCACGGCTTGGGTGCGGGTGTCTGGAGAAAAGATAAGAGAGGGAAGGAAAATGGAGTCAAGAGCTAACAGTCTCCGTGAATTACAGAGTAGGAGAAGAAGAGATTGGCTGGTCGGTTGGGTTGGTTGGTTGGTTGTTGCTGGGAGTAGTAAGGTGGACACCTCTGCAGTCTGCAGTTAACTCGTTAAATGAGATCCGAACGAGGTACTATATCTTTATTCTTTTCACTCCGTTTCATCCCTCTCCCTGTGCGAGAGAGCGGTCAAGGCTCCCGCGATCCTTCTCAAACTCCTTAGAAGGATAGAAGCGATCGGAATAAGGTCGACGGATTCCAAGCGACACCCACCGATTCGTCTTTTTTTTTAATTTGGCATCTACGGAACATCGATCAATTTCCTTCAACCTCCTCCTCCTACTCCTCCTTCGATTCCGCTCTCCTTTCAGCCTCTCTCTCTCATCCTCTCCGTATTAATTGCCACTCTCAAGCCGGCCTCCCGAGTGAGAGACGGCGGCCCCGTCTCCGGCCATTACCATTAATGGTCGATTAGTTTCGAAACCGAAACGCTCCATCGGCAAAGCGAACTATTCCGCGACTCTTTTCCATCGTCCCATGGAGATTTCGGTGTCTTTGGGAAGAAAGAGAGAGAGAGAGAGGGAAAAGGCATCAGGTGACACCAAACTCCTCTTCAAAGCCACTCCCATTCTCTCTCTCTCACTCTCTCTCTATTCATCGGAGAAAACTTTCTCTCCCTCCACTTTCGCACCTAACCCCCCTCGAGGCTACGTCATAAAAGAAAAAATTCGAAAGAGGCTTCGGTGTGGACGAGAAACGAGGGTAACGCGCCTCAAACAAAACAACCGTTTAGCCTCAAGGCCGACGTAAATCATCGGATTTGATTCGATTTACCCGCCATTTCTACGAGAGATGATTTTCTCCGCGGAGTTTTATTATAGCATTCGGAGTCGAATAGATCTGAGGAATTCGTAATTTCCGCCGAGGCTTCTTTTACTTTCATTTCATCGTAAGTTTTGCGGAAATTGATATATGCCATTTCGATAGATAATAAAGTCATAAAAGTGTTTCACAAAAAGAGAGGTTCTCGGATAAATTTATGTTGGATTTATTTCGTGGGCATTAATGAATCTTTTAGTCCGCAGGTAATTTGGTTTGCGTGCCGTAATATGCTGACGTGATTCTATGGAATCTTTCTTGAAAGCGTTTTTAAAAGGTTTATTTATAACATCTTTTAATCACATTACTTGCTTCTGTTTAAAATAAAGCGGCTTAAGTCTAACAAGAGCGCTTCGTCCTAGGAAATGTTACTCCACACAATTCTGATGACTTGGCAAAAAAATCTTTTACAAACCCAGTGAAGCGAACTGCAGCGTCTCTCCTTTGTCTAATTTTGATGTACATTTAACCATAAATTTGTTTCAGTGTGGTCCGATTCTCACTATATTTGAAACTTAATGGGCAGAAACCCAGTAATTGGTCGTATTTAAAAATATACACTTATGTTTTTATCTTTAATCAGAGGATTGTTCTGTTTTAAATGGCGATGTTAAAAAAACCACGATAATATAATTTCCTCGTTAAATATGAACGTATTTTATAAGTTGGACTGCTGAGTGTCCGCTATTTTGAAAACATTTCTCAAAAATTCTTCAATAAATTAAGTAGCTAGCAAGATATATATATTAATTTCCACTATTTTCGAAAGCTTTGAAATGAATTAATTAATGTTAATTTTTTTTGGCGGCAAGACATTACTGAGCTGCATAAACAATTTAACCGGGTCTTTCGAAAATATTTTTTCAAACTCGATTCGCTTAACAAATGATACATTTAAAATCACGGCAATTCCTAACGTAAGAAAGGTTATGCCGCTATGACGTGCATTTTCTCATCATTCCTGAAACATCTGAATCGAGTCGTTGCGTAACCGTGTCCACGTGCGTAAGCAACATTTCACCTTGAAAATAATTCAGCAGAGTTCGACAGATTCCCCCCCCCCCCAATTTCGACCGCGAGGAATGCCAGCGTACTAAAAATCCCTAGTTTGTTTTTTTAATTATAGTTTCAGCCGTATACGCGAGTTTCTTTTTTCTCCTCGTCTATTCGGCCAGTCCTCGAGCCACGCGAATTAGGATGCCTTGAAGCGTCGTCTATTTACTAAACGAAAACGCGTCATCCCCATTATATCCCGACGTGTTTGAAATTCCAAACCGTCTGCGGCCAGTTTCGCAAAGAGGAAAACTTTCAGACTTGACAGTTATATCGCAACTGGGGGACCATTGAAATACGGGATGGGCGCGATGGTTACAGTAAATTACTCGGACGCATATGTGGCCGCTGCCACTACGAGATGGCAGGAGCGAGAGAGAAAATGTATAAATGAAACACTTTCTTCCCCTTTCTCACTTTTTAGAAGGGAATCACCTCGAGATATTTTCTTACCCACTTTCTTGAGATAGAGCGGATAATGCCGGAGGAAAGCGTACTTGGTGCTCTTGTTTAATTTATATTAATAGACACGAAGTGCAAATTGCACTTAGGGCATTGTATGGAAAATCTTAAGTCGTTCGTTTATATTGTGAATCCCTTCTTCGGATTATTAACTGATACGAGAAGTACTACAACTACTGATCGGTTAGTCTGACAATGAATGCCCTTTAGCGATACTTAGGGATGATTACATGTATTATCACGGTAATAGAATTGACAGAATAGCCTTAAAAAGGTTAAGAAAACCATATGAACATTTCAGCTGTAGCCAAGATCAGTGATCATGAATCGGTATTATAAATTCTATTAGTACGTTATAATATTTTTTATATGCTACTATCCGTGAATCACCTACTTTGCAGCCTAAGTTAACATCTGGTTTTCCGTCTTTTTATGGCTACTGAAGAAACTCAATCAATTTACTTTTAGACTTAAGGCAAGCTCGAAAGTTATTTTTTTAAATAATCGAATGAATGCCGAGAGAAATTTCGATGTCGAAGCTAGATGCATACGGTATTTTTAAATTACAGTAATTATAATAATTCGACCGTTTTCCAAAATTGAAAACGCAGGGAGCTATTGAAAGGGACGGTATTCTGCACGTATAAATGGGGGCAAGTAAAAGTAACCCAGTAGTATTCCACTGCGAATGCCGTGCACTATCGATCAAAAGTTTCCCTGGAAATGAAAGAAACGTTTTTTTCCTAATCGTCGATCCAAATCGTCTTCTTCTCCTCGCTATTTTACGATTACTCTCAAACGTCCCAATTTCCGACTTTCTTCTTCTTCTTCGGTGACGGTTTATATAAATTCGATTCGACTCGCCAGACTGGGGATTCCCAACCTGGTGCTCGCCAGCACCGCCAGTCTTTAGCGATGCTTCAAATCGCTTTTCCTAGCGCCAGTTATTTAATTTTTCGCCTGTTTCTTTCCAAGTGCATAAAAAAACAATATTAATAACATTGGCGTGGGTTTTATTTTATTTATCACCGTTCCTATTTTTACATGATGTTCTAGAAAATAAATTGCTGCTCGTCTAGTCGAAAATGATCGAACCCGTGAGACAGACAGGCTAGAGTCAGCTACAACGGGGGAAAAATTAAAGTAAAAATGTAACCAGTTAGATTATTTAAAAAAAATATAAATGCCTATCTCAAGTGCGGTGAAAAGGTATGCCACGCAAACGAATCCCCTTAGATATCATTCAAAAGCGTCGCCTGCAACGGAGACATAAAAGCTCCCTGTGAAGGAAACAAGTAAAATTAATATAATTGAAATTTGAACAAAAGCAACTTTTTAAATCAATTTATAACGTCTTCCTATAACTTTAGTGTCCGCTATATTGGCAAGCAATGTATCAGATATCACATTCCGCGACCTTCCTCGCTCCATTTTGTTTAAGCAGAAGCGTGACTGATGAAATGGTCAATAACGTCGAAAATGTAATAAATGTTAAAATCAACTAAACCAAATTAATGTACGTATAAGAATTATATAGAGAAAGTATTGTGCTCCTGAAAAAAAATCGACTTCCGAGTTTGTGATGAACGTGCACACTTCAGGTCCCCCTGCTACCGAAAAAGTTGTTTTTGCAACTTCGTCTCTCTACGACAGGCGTGGCTCCTTAGCCTCATGCGTCTCTTAAGATATCAATCAGCGTCCCCTTGAAATTCATTGGCGCATCCAAAGAGGGAGAGAAGAAATCGCCTCACCCCGTTCCCTCCCATGGATGCGAAATTTCTTGATTTTGCGCCGCCGATTAAGTCCGTGAGCCAAGGAAAAGAAAATTTCTGATAGGGGTAGATATGTTAAAAATAAAGGGTCGTCGGCAGTGGCGGGTTTAAGATGGAGAGTGAACAAACACCTCCTCCCTTTTAGAATTTTACGAGTCCGCCCCTGATATGAATCTGTGAACATGCATAAGGCGATTACCTTCAATAGATAATATCGCATGCTTAACTTGTAACCGAAATGTTAGCGTGCCGAAAGAACCAGACGTCCAATGGCTAATTGAATCGGACGATCCATAATCATCCTACGAAACATATTTCGTTCACCTGCCAGGTTAGAAGCAGAGGACGAAACTGAACTTTATAACGGTACATCATTCGGAATAAAAAACACTTGTTAAAACGGATTAAATATATAACGCACCTTTATTTCCCTTCCGTACTGAAGCCCACGCAAACATTCAAAAACGAAATTCCCTCATCTTCGTTGATTACATTTCGGAAGAGCGTGTTTTTTATTTCGTATCTCGCGTGCGACTGACTTAAGTTCTTCCGACCTAACCGCACGGGAAGCATCGATCGTCCAAAAAAAAAATCACGTCCTTCGCCACTTTTGTTTTTAAAAGTCTCGCAATTCTCCTATAGAGGTCAAAAAGTTCAGTATGAGCATTAAGCTTTACTCTTACTTTAAAAAAAAGAAGCCCCTCCAGCGTGCGGTTTTTAACTCTTGCTGCGGGATGACGGGAGAGGATACAGAGCTGGGATAAAAAACTTCGTTTGACTTTCCAATCAGGCCACTTATTTCTGCTCGGGATCCCCTCTCCGAGGGTATATGGTGCGAAGGTGATGAGATTGTGCGCGTGGGAAGTTTGCAGGGAAATTGCGGGGTGCGCTCGGGGATGAAGAGGGAGGGAGAGAGGGGGGGGGTGTGGTAGGAGTGGAATTTGGGAGGGAAAAGGGGAATTTTGTGAGATGCGGGGGTTGCGTCAAGGGCCTCCTTCCGGGGTAGAAGTGAGGATGGAAAAAAGGGGGCGGAAAGAGGGAGCCAGGAGAGGAGTAGAGAGGTAGAGAGGAGAGGGGTAGAGGAGGAGGGGGGGGGGAGTAGAGAGGAATATAGAAAGGTGGAGTGGGAAGGGGCGCGGAAGAAGGACCGCAAATCCTGGAGCAAGGGGAATGGTACCGGAAATGGAAAGAATTCGAATTACGAATCCATCTCGCATCTCGAAATTGAAATGTGGAGGAATGGTCCGTTTTATTAGGTTACGGAACGACACATCCCTCTTCGCAACCTCTCCTCCTTTCGATGGATGTTTACCTCGGGTGAGTATTTTTTGATTCCGACGCAAAAACTGGATTTTCCGAATCGAAATGAGAGAGGGAACGAACTCTTCTCAGTGGATTTTTTTCAAACTCGTAGATTTTTCGTAATGATATGCAGGCTTTACGAAAATGTTGAGAGAAGAAACGATCAACAGGGTGCGAGGGAAGTTATGACCGTAAACGGAGACCGCAATACGCTTGAGCAGTGTTTAGGGCGCGGCGACAGACTGTGGCGACGTGTTGGCGACAGGGCATTAAAATCCAACCCCAACCCCTAGGGACCGAGTCTTTTGAAGAATTACTTCTCAATGTGACAATAATGTATTTAAAATATCACAATTTTTTTTAGTTTCCCATGAAATTTGAAAGTTTCATTTATCAAAGATGCTCTTATTTTGTTATGCTTAGATAGGATTGAAGCACGTCTCCTTGTGCAGCAGTACCAGGCAGAAAAATCACATATATATATATATAGGCTATTCTATTTATGCACATTCTTTTTGACCATTCTTTGTGCTTTGCGTTCACAATCTTCTTTATCATTCGCTTTTTCATGTCGCCTGAGAGATCTCCTGGAAGATCCTTCACTGCGTCAGATATCTTTTCTTCGTCTTCTACATCATCGAGTACGGTCTTTGCTAGATTTTTCCGTTCTCTAGAGCCAAAAATGTTGTCCCAAACCATTGCACCTGATCTAATCCCCAAATCTATTTCATGTCTGTGTCATGCTTCAATCCTGTTGAGGATTAATTACAAAAGCGGGGAAAGTTGCGTCGTAAGCAGAGACACACTTCCCTCCGAACACGTTTTCTTCATCCACAAACTACTTTGTTCTACCGTATTTGAAGTGTCATCTTGTTTAGGTACTTGAAAAATTAAATCCGAAAAAATATTGCCCGATTTTTTAAATAAGATGCATAATGTCGACAATTAGCCTACTGATGTTCAGTTATGGTGAAAATACGACGAATGTTTAAAACCATCTATTTAAAGCAATGATAATACTGGACAAAAATTAATTTTCCGTATCGTAAAATACATGTGCACAAATAATTTTAATGGAAATCGTTAATTTAAAAAATCGATTAAAGAAAAGACAATATATAAGAAGTTCATAAAACGGGGACCTGCGCTATCGATCGTCAATGTCAATGACAATTGATATCATTAAAATAATATTTTCGAGAAAAATGCTTATCCTATTCGCCCTATTTTAAAACAGTAAACTTATTTCAACGTCTGTTGACAATTTTTGTGACAACACAACGAAGGAAACAAAAACGAATTTGTTTCTAAACACAAATATTCTCTTTTGGTGATATATTTTTTTCATGAGCTACATTTTGAAAAGCGAGGAAGGGGGAAATACACGTAATTTCGAACGTCCTTTTACTCCTCTGTTATTTCGACACCCGCTTTTATTTATCCCTGCAACAACACAGGCAACCATCAGGCACCAGAGTCATAGCAGGCGTGATTAACTCGCGCAGGACAAGAAACTTGCACTCATTTTTATATTTTCTATTTCTTTTCGCGAATTTTATTCCATTGCATGTGACTGGCACGTTAACAAACGGAGCCGATTTCAATCGCAAGTGTTTCCTACCCTGGAAAAATAAATTCCTCGTGGGGGGAAAAATTAATTCTTTTGAGTTATGGCTCGTGGCGGAAATGAGAACATGGGGAGCAAAAAAAAAATACAACCGCACGCTTAGGAAAGGGACGTTAAGGAAATTACTTGAACGGAAAAGAGGCCCAATAAAAAACACCAGCATTGACAGTTCCGATGCAAGTCTCTGGGCTGGTGAGCTCCGAACATAAGGAAAAAAGTTAAGACGAAGCAAGTTAATTGCTCTAAAAGATTAGCACCGCCATACCGGATGCGCATAAAGAGGCAATTAAAGCTTTTTGAATAATAAACCCGTTAAATATAGTCGCTTCTTTCTCTGTGCTTTCCAGGTTTAGAACGTAGTCGTTCCGCCACGGTACTCGAGCACTCTATAAGAGGCGAAAGCCAATTAATTCACAGACGGCGAACCATTCTTAAGACACCTGTCGATACTATCGATCATGAGAGAATCCCTGAAGAAAAAAACATAAATCGAATCAAATTCGATCGCATCGTTCGAAGATGGACCCTGGAACAACGTGTAAACGTTAAATGCGCAATCGTTTCGCAAAAGACTCGAGTTGTGAACGCACTTGCAACGTGTGCGCGCAAATCTGTTGGATCCTCTCGTTTCGTCCTTGGATACGCGATAAAAGGGAGAAAGAGGGGACGAATGGGGAGAGGCCGCTAAAGGGGATATTTCTGCTCTTTATTTTTCTTTTTTTTCTTTTAGATCGGCGCCATCGGAACGGGCGAAGGGATAGGAAAGGGTGAGATGGGGGAGGTTGGGAGAGAGCCGTCACAGACGACGCCGTCGCTCCTTTTGCGTGAATCGTTTCACGCCTTCCTGGCGCCCTCTCGTCTACCTCCATTTCCTTAACCCCCCTCTCTCCACGTCCTTCCCTCATTCCCCTTTCATCTCTCCCTCTTTCTTCTCTATACCTTTCCTTATCCACCCTCCCTTCATCTCTTTCTCATTCGCCACTTCTTCCACTCCTTATCACTCCAATTTTCTCTCTCTACCTCTTTGTTGTCCTCGTGTTTCGAAAAAATTATCCACTCGACCATTAATCTACCCCGAGGAGAAAAATCATTCGCTCGAGAAAAAATAAAACGGTCGACGCTAGCGCGCAAACATACATACTGAGTAGCGGCGCGCAAAGTGTTTGAGTCCTCCGATTGAAAAACGAGGACACACGGGAGAGTGAATGGAACAGGGATAGACACTTTAGAGGGAATAGAGAAGACGCGTCTAAGTAGGGGAGGGCCTTATACCGTTCTCTTGATGTTTTGCGCGTTCCACGGTATAGCATTTACA
The DNA here is from genome assembly GCA_036926305.1 of Uropetala carovei. Classification (NCBI taxonomy): domain Eukaryota; kingdom Metazoa; phylum Arthropoda; class Insecta; order Odonata; family Petaluridae; genus Uropetala; species Uropetala carovei. The sequence goes on from JAXCHB010000022.1 coordinate 531,973, forward strand.
ACAAAAAGAAATGGTCAAGATTCCTCATGGTTCGTATTTGGACCAAACGAGTAATAATTTTTCCTGTCTCTCAAATTCACGTTACAAGAATAAATCATTACGATACATTTATGTATTTGCGTGAACATGCCCGAAGACACGTTTATCTGGTATAATTCCACGCTAAAACCTTTGCATGTAATTTCTGAAATTATATTACGGATTAGATTTAAATAGAGATCTGATAACCTCGATCCCGACAAACTGACAGCAAAATCTCATTTCACCAAAGTCTCCTTAAAGCTCATTTAGTTTGTCGCGGGGGTCGGTGTGCCTTAAATGGTTTACGAAAAGCCGACCCCGTGAGATAATAAAAATACTCCGCGATTAGCTTTTATAGTTACACAAATCCAATGTATCTATCCTGCTATAATCGAAATGAATTTAGGAAACTTGTTATATATTTCTTTTTTTAAGACTAACTCTCAATGGTGCCTAATAATATTTTAGACTTATGTTTCGTTCTAAGATTTAGTTCCGCATATTCTTTCCAAAAATATAACTGTTACGTGTGAAGCAGTCGATATCGCAATGATTCCACGGGCGGAACTTAATGCAAGCAAGTATCCGCTACGTAAGCCATCGGCGAAGTAATTCAACTAATGAAATAAACGGATGTGTCCACGTTCAAGCTAGAGACGGTATAAATTTCCAAAGAGATATTTGTTCGTAATTATAATTATCCACAAGAAAATAATTTTATAAAAATATCGAAAAATGAAATAGTTAAGTAAAGCAAGAAGAATGTAATTCGCTAAATAATGAGTTCCTTTGTGGAAAGCAATTTAAACGCAGTGCGTTGAAAACTTTAATTTCTATTTTATCTAAATCATTTTAGTTACCGGTCTCACAGATGTCTGCCTCTAATAATGACATTGCAACTGTGAAACCGGTCGCAGTTATAAAGTTAGCGATTTATTACGTAAAAAGAGAGACACGCGAATTAATAACACGGGGAATTTTTTACGAAAACAGACTCCGTGGAAACACGAGCGGTCTTGCTGGGAAAATATGCTTGACTGCCTAGTTTTAAGGAACGAGAGAGTTTCGAATGCGCTCGAGAGAGTAACGCCGCAATTCAGCAAACCCCACGACACTCTGCAGCGGAGGCGATTAATATAAACGCAAGATTAAGCGATACAAACGCAGGAAAAGGACGCGCCGCGTTATGATATTTGAACAGCTATCACCGGAAAAAGGACAGCGACCTCGATTGGCGATATGACAAGCGTTGTGAAGATTCTCATGCTAAACCAAGAGCGAGAAAGGCCTGCCTACATTTAAAAATAAAAAGAAATGTCCCAACAAGTTACACCACAGCTAACTTCCATCTCATTATCTCGCTGTGATCGGCCTCGATTTTTAAAAACAAAAATCGTATCTTTCCGCAAGAGGACGGGCGGAGACGAGATTACGGTCTGTAGCATCCGTTCGCGGACATTATAAGTTTCCGCCCCCTCATCCAACGGAGAGAGACTTGCGCCTCGAAAAAGGGCCGTCTCTGCCGACTTTCTCCACTGCCATTCGAGGATCTCAATCGACGGATATCCTAGAAAACGACCCGCGGGCAGAAGAGCGGGAAGGGAGAGAAAAAGAGGAGAAGGAAGAGGAAGAGCTCTTGATAGAGGATGCAATGACGACGCCTTCCCGTTAAAATAAATTAAACGTCAAAATGCAGTGGAACTTGTATAAGTCGAACCTCACGGGAAACAAAAAATATTCGACTTTTAGAAGAAAAATAACACGTAAAAGATTTTCTTCTGTTAAATGAATTCACTTCGAGTTATGGAAACTTCAGGTTATAGACGTTCCACTTATAGAAATTCGACTATATATCAAAAATGTCTCTCTCTCTCTCTTTCTCTTTATTGGTCATTAGAAAACATATTATACCTTAGATTTTATACCGCATTGGCGCAACTATAGAATACCAAACGCAAGTACGTCACGAAAACTTCAAAATACGCAAAAAAAATAAGAAGCGGTTTTAATCGCGAACCATTCGAAGGGATTGCTGTAGGAACGAATTTGATAAATGGTACGGAGGAAAAGGAGACGAAACTAGTACGTCCACGTATCCGGACGTATTTTCGGGAGAACTTTTCGCCACCGGAGGTAAATTTAAAAAAAAAATTTGATCTCGAAACCAAAGGAACGGGAAATGACCGAAAAGAGAAAGATAAAAAAAGGCACGTGACGGGAAGGGGAAACGAAAAAATTTCGCTGGTAAAACATTGAGGAGAAAAGTCGTAAATAAAGGTGCGGGTGGCATATTCACGAAGGGATCTTCGCCCGTCGTTGGAAGGAAAAAAAAAGGCCGATGGTAATACGTACACATATATGTCTACGCTACAAACCAGTTGCGGGTAAAAGTTTTAAATGTTTTCCGTGAAAAACCTCGAGTACTAGAGAATGTCGTCGACGATCCTCTTAAGGTAAAGTGAAAAGGAAGATACTTTTGGGATCGCCGCCTTCCCTTATCAGGGCAAGGACAAAAAGACGAGGAGAGCAAAGATTGCTCGCCCCCCCCCCCTCCCCATTCTCTCTCTCTCTTTCTATAACTCCCCTAAGGCAACGAAAGTAAAAACATTCACTGGCGAACGCGGACCATTTCTCTCCCTCTCTCTTCTCTTGGAGCCTGGAACATTTTTATATCTTCATTTTTGGATCCAGCTCACTTTACCTGTTCGACTTAACCACATCCTTTCCAGGCGAACATATCGCATTTCTTTTTTTTTTTACACATTTCCTTCTCCTTCATGCCATCATAAAAAAATGTAACCTGTTAATTTCGCTAGCACTGTACGAAGAACCGGTTCATTAATAAAAGACTGCGAACTCCCGTTATCGAAAATAAAACGCAAAATACAGCAGCGTTAAGTGAGAGCGGTAAAATTAAAACGAGATGTCATTAAAAAAAAACCCCCGATACTGTTTACAGTGAGAGGAAGAGAGTTGACCCAAAGAAAGAGACATTAATCAAGTTACAAAACGATTTCGCGCAGCGATTGTATCATATGGAGTGGCGTTTCCTTCGTGGAACGTTTAATTTAAAACGCCGGCGGCATAATTTTATTTTCGATGAAAAACCCATTACGCAAAACACGAGCTTAATTAATAACGGCCAAGTAAAACAGAAGTTCGGAATTAAAGTCGCCATTTTCCGTTTCATAACCGCGAAATCGAATCACGAAGATCACCCGATAATCGAGCTGACACCTGTTAAAGTGATTTATCTTCCAGCGAGTCCTAAATTACGAAACCGCGCGCGGTTTCGTCGCCCCCGTTTATTAATTTGAGAGCGGTAATTTGCATTTTTATGAAGGGTCTTAACCTTTTTATCAGGGCAGCGCACGAATCCAATATGCAAATCCACGCACTCCCTCGCAACCGGTGGTACACGACAGTGCTCAAGTCGCCAATATTCGTGCCGGAGTGATATATGTACATATTTATATGTGTGTGTGTGTACATACATCGTAGTATTCCTTCGACAACGGCGATATCCAGTCTTGAGTATCCGCGGTTCACCGCTTGGTCGTGCCTAGTTGGCTATTGTTACTAGTATTAAAATTGTTATTGAAGAAGCTACGTATAATTTAGTCTTTACCAAACGGAGTGACACAGGAAAGATGATTTTTAGCTCTTGATAAGTCCTCTAGTTGGTGGAGGTTCGAGTAATTTTATGGAAGAATTGGTTTTACCGGGGTTCCCTAAAGCGTAACGTCAGGCGGGAGGCATCTGCAGTACCTATTTGTATTTTGTACGTACATATTTTATTTTGCATTTTTATATAATAAATCTGCTTTTAAGTATTTTTAACATTAAGGTGTTCATTACAGGAATTGAGGTACGTCTCTCCGTGAACCTTCTCCCTAACCGTCTTATTTCCGCGTAAGGCCAACCGCGGTTTTATCATACGCAGATTAAGTCAGGAACGTAACCCTTGTAGTCGGCGAGGGACTACTGTATATCCATAGACACACAATAGTGGTGAGATTAAATGCGCACGAAGATCGAAAGAATAAAAGGTCTACATCTCGACATCGTTAAAAAGGAACGACGACGCAACGCGCAGAAAATAATATATTTATTATTTTGGGTGTTGCGTCGTTCTTTTTTCGTCCTCTCTTCGTAAAAACCCTCGAAAGAATTCCGCCTTTTTTCGCCGAAGACCGATCAAGATGAAGAAAAAAACACGGGGACGCACCTCCACGTCGCACGGAGAGATTTGGAGATACGACGCGATTTTCTTACATCGTTTTCACATTTAAACAAACCGACGAAAAGGGTAAAGCGACAAAGGTGGGAAGAAAAAAAGTTCTGTCCTTTTAAAACGGGGACGAAGACGAAACGAATGAGACACCCCGATGTATAGACTGGAAATCGCGAGGAATAAAGAGCGTGATTAGTTGTTCGAGAGAGAGAGAGAGAGGATTTGCGGAGGAGTCGTGGGGTGTTTCGTGTCCGTGACCTGACGGAAACCTACTTCGAGGGGAAGGAACCTCCCACTCCTCCCACCCCACACGCCCTTTTGCGTGCGGTAGGTGAAAAAAGCCCTTTTCCTAAGGGGATGACCGCGCAAGTGGCGCCCAAGTGGTGGTCTGAATAAAAATGTGTACCCAGAACAAAAAAAACAAGAGAAAGGGTTGGGTGCGAAGTGGTGGAGGCGGTGGTGCGTGGGAAGTAAAAGGAGAGAAGAGCAGATTTTCAAGAGTAGATTCTTCTTGAAGGATGAGAGAAAGGGTAAGGTGGAGGGGGAGAGAGGGAGAAGGGCGGTCCGCGCGGTTGGAGGGATCCCTAAGTCGTCTTTTCATTCGGTTGCCCCAGAAACACGATCGAAACACTGAAGGGTCTCTCTCAAGAGGATTGATAACAAAAGGAATTGGGACGCTAAGACTTATGAGTTCTTTCGTTCCCTCGAGGACGTGGATCGGGGAGTGCTATCGGTCGAGGACGCCGAAGACATTTGTCGCCGAGGTAACTGGCGAGATTATTAATCTTTTTATGCGAGGGTATCAATCGGATGGAGGTAAAGCAAGGTGGCTACATGAAGGAAGAAATCAAATGCGTTTTTGCATAAATAGGATACGTTAAGTCAGGGATTTTCAAGGTTTTTTTTTCCGTCGCGACACGCTTGACGGTCGCTGCTCACGTGCGCGACACGCTGCGCACTGTTATCAGCCGAACTGAAAAAAAGGATTTGTGCGTAACAACGAAGAGTTGGCATCGTTTTTGGCGTTGTCGAAAATGGCGCGAGAAAGACAAAAATCCATGCTTTAAAAATCTGACTTTATTTTTCACGTCTTTTATAAAAAAATTCGTGACACGCCGATTGAGAAGCGTTGCGCTGTGGTGTACAATTCTTAGGGGAATCAGAACAAGTACTGCGAAAATGCAGCGAATAATCCGCAAATGTTTTCTTGGCGATTCGCATAACCTTTTGCCTTTATTTTTATTTTGAAATGTCCCAAGTAAAAGATATAATTACGATAGAGACATACTCAATAAACCAAACATAAAAAAACTAACACTTTGTACGCGTGACTTCCGTAAGCAAAGGGGAAATCTAAAGTTTTTTTGATAAATGGTAAATACGTAATTTCCCTATAATTGACGACTAGATCATTAACAAAACATAAAACATTTTTCTGGTTTGGTCAAGGAGGAAATGTTACCATGTATTAATTATCGATCCTTCGCTCTATTCTCACAGGAGTCATATGTCCAACCAAAAAGAAGGGAAATGGTTCGCATGGTAGGAGAGTTAACTTAATTTCGCCTGAAAGGTTTTTTCCCCGGGGAAAGAGGACGAGTCCATTTCCGAAGCTCTTTCCTTCTAGACGTCGCGCTAAAGAAAGCGGAATTTCTCGTGACGACTAAGGAAAACATTAAGCCCTAAAGTACGTTCTGGATCCTACTTCTATGTCACAGATCTACAAGTTGACGGCGGGGAAAACGTCGAGTACAAATTTAAATTTTATGAAAATTATGAAAAAACCGTCAGCGTCCGTTTCAGTACGAGAGTCACGCACGGCATTAAAAGAAACCGAGTGGGCCACGCGCAACATACTAAGAGGGGGAGCAGACTATAACAGAATTTAAATGACCTAATTTCGCGAATTCTTGGAGTACATATGTGACATGTCACGCACGTATCTGAAAAAAAAAGAGCGAGCGTATTACACCCGCTCATTCGAACAATACCGTTCTAATTTTGAAAAAGGTTAATAAAACTTTCCAACCCAGGTAAGGATGCAAGACTTTATGCTTTATAGAAAAAAGATGAGGTGATATAGCGGGCGGGATGAAATCACTTATCCTTCCGGATAGGCGAAATATTCCTAAAATGTAAGAAATATTCGCCTCTAATTACCCGGTTAGTAATCGTCGAGAGAATTTGATGTCCATTTTCAATCCACGTCCTTCTTCCTTCGATCCTTCCTTCCATTCTTCTATCAATGCCCTGGGCTACCAATGAAGCGGAAGAATTGAGGTGCGGCCGAGTAGAAATTTTGGGGATGATTCCGTTTCCGTGTAACGGAGAAATGAGGTAGAGTAAATATATTGTAGCGGCTAAACTCCCGGTTTAGAGGAACCACACTGAACCACTTCTGTTTCAAAATATCAAAAACTTGTGGTTCAGCTACGATCGGCTTATTTGAAACGAGAGAGCTCTACAGAAAATTTCCTTACTTTTCCAGGAAAACCCGCGCGACTGAATTCGAAAATGATACCTTCGAGATTTATTTCTTGTACAGCATTCAAAGGAATAATTTTATAGCGAACTACCTTAAATAAGTTCTTACACAGTGCGTACCAAAAACGCACGCACTTTCCTTTAAACGCACAAAAGCAAAAAATTACAACGAATGAAGGTACCGCTTGGGGGCATTGTTAGTACCTACGCCTGCAGAATGTGAAATTACTGCCGCGGAAAAAAATCTTATCGGTTGTAACGCAATAGCCAGAGGACAATAGTGCTGTTGCCATTGATTGAAAATTTCATTGAGTCGTGCTCAAACACCATCCGCGAAATAATTTCAAGTAATGAAAACGCCTAAAGCCTTTTATAATCATGCTAATCTCGTATAAAAACTAAGATAAATTTGAATATTCCGAAATTTAATAACGCAAAATTTTATACTTTCCTGGAGAAAGTTCACTCTTGAACAACGCGATAGCCCAACTTACCTGAAAAGGAAGAGCAAAGAAAATTACAAATTTGGAAAGGTGACACAAAAAGAAATTACCAAATTTGCGACAGATAAATAAATACGATACTGACAAAATAAAGATTACATTTCTTTTTCATCGAACGACTTTTTCAAAACATCAAAACATTTCATTCACACATTTATCCAATATTTTTATTCGTTTAAGCATTGTATTATGCCATACTGAAGTTAGTACGTCATAAACAAATAAAACCAGTCCAGTAACCCATGGATTTTAAGATTCCTAAAAATACAAAATTCGTCCCAATTACTAGTCCCCGCTTCCAGCAGACGCGATTCAGAGCGTGCAATTCCAGGCACCTGGTTAAACGGCTATCGGGCATAAATGAGACAAGGTTATCCAATGGAAATCAATAACATCGAGACCTCTACCTTTACTTCGCGGAGGTGACGAATTACCGCCGTGCGCAGCAGAGTCTCCGAACGCGAGGGAAAAGGCGCAGGATGCCCGAGATTCAAAGTCATGAGGGGAAGGCTGAGGGAAGCAGCGGAGGGAAGATGCGAGGAACCAGTTATTTCACGCTCCACTGACTTTCCTCATCATTTCTCTCTCTCTCTCTCACTCCTCTCATCCCAGCACCGTCTTCGTTCTTTCCCTTCCATCTTCTATTCGTAAGGTGTACATTTTCCACCGCTACTTGGATACGCGCGGACCCTACCTGTCGCGCTCTTTCCCTTCCTGAATCTCTCCGCTCCTTTCTCCTCTTCCCCTTCGTCTACCTCTCCTACATCTTCCTTTCTTCCTCGTCCATCTTCCTCCCTCCCTCATCCCCCCTGCTCTTTCCTCTGTTTTCTCCCTCTACATCTTCCTCCTCCTCCCTTTGTTTCCTTTGCCTCCATCTCCCCCTTCTTCCTCCTCGTCTTCTTCCTCTTAGTAGTACATCTTCCGCTATCTCATTTATTTTGTACATGTTGGCCTTCATCTGTTCCTCTCTCTCTCTCTCTCCCACCAACTCTCCTATCCCTTCATCTCCAATCCATCTCCTCATTTCTCCAGTCTTCACTTTTATCTCCTTCAATCTCACAATTTCCTTCTCCTGCCTCTCTCTATTTTCTTCCTCCGTCCATGCACCTCTGTCTCCCTTTATCTGTCTCTTCCTATTTTTAACCTCTATATTTCCTTCTCTGTCCCTGTGTATCTTCCCTCTATTTCCAACCCTTCTGAACCCCCTATTATCTCCACGCATATATTCCTCTCTACCTCTCTCTGTCCATTTTCGTTTCACTCTCTTTTTCGCGGATTTTTCGCGGATTTTTCGCGGATTTTTCGCGGTTTTTTTACACCTCCCTCCTCTTCGTAGGTGTTTTTCCGCAGTGGGACTTTTTTCTGTGCTAAAAGAAGTGATTACACAGTTTTTTTCCAACCCACAAAACTAACATCATTCTATGGTAATTCTCTTTGTCAGCTAACAAAATTTGTAGTCAATATGTATGTTAAAGTCTGTAATTTAACTTGTATATAATTCTCAATCCTGACGAAAGGGTTAAATGTAAGAAGGGACTTCACAATCTCTATTTCGCCCTAAATAAAGTCGTTTGTCTGTCTGTCTCTCAGCTTCCCTTATTTCTGCCTCTCCTCTCACCCTATATTTTACTTTCTCCTATTCCTCTATCTAAAAATCTTTACTCGCTTCCGTCCCATCGCCATTATTCAATCTCTCACCCTTTCTTTCCTACCTCAATCATCTTCCGTGTCACTGGTGACATTTCGTCATTCCTCCGTTCTACATCCGCGACCCTTTGCTGCGCATAATCCTCTCTCTCTCTCTCCTCCAAGGACACGTTGCAGCGGTAGCAGGAGGATTTAAAAAAAATAGAAAACAGTCGACAGTCGTAAAAGAGGGCGTTAAACCCCTCTCTCGGTAGTATTATGCGGTCGGCTGGAGCGGTAGATTATGAACGCAATCCTCTGGTCAAAGTCTCCGTGCGTGGACGAGAAAATAAATTGCTCCACGACTCGCGAGACTCCGTCTGAATTTTGATCGCAAAACGAGCTTACGACTTCTTTTTTTTTTATTTACGCGGATACGGCCGATTACAAGCAGTCCGACGTACATCCTAGAAATACCGGAAAATATTCATCAGGGAAGATTGGAAGTGTGGATGGCAGTGGCGGAACGATATATATATATATATATACTGAGTTAATTTGCATTCCACGCGAGATTTAAAAAAAAATAACAGTCTGTATAACGATATGGCGAGATCGCAGGAGCTCCCGTCCAAAATAAATTTTCACTTTCACGCTGACTTCTCGAAGATTGTTTCCGAGGTTGACTTTGAAGAACTCCCAACGAACCAACCGTTCCCGATTCGATACGGAAGGACCGCACGCTCAATGAATATTTCATGATTCTCGTCACGATATTAACACGTTTCGTTTTCAAAGTCAATATTCTTAGTAACGCCCTCACTGAATATTTCTCTTTAGCATTTTTAATAGGTTTGCGCGTTTTTTTTCTGTTGTCAATTATGAATTACTAGCAGAATTTCCCGTTGAATGTCGACGGATTTAGTGAAGCTACTACAGCACAACATACAAACTCTTTCAAATATATAGTAGATGCTAATTTTTAAATTACAATTAGCTTTTCTTAACAATTAATCATATTTGCTTGTAACAATCCGTTTCTGAGCCTATTGCATTCAAATATAACGATAATTTTATTTCCTATCATATTACTTTCGCCAATTATGCCAATTATGCCTCGCTGAAATATTTACTTTTATGGCTTGTAAGCAAGAAACCCGTGAAAAAGCAACGTACAGTTGTCCATGATTGAACACTGACTCCGGTAAATGTACACCAGATACGTGAGCTTATTTACGTTAATAAATATTATAATGTAGAATATAATGATTTTACTTACAAAAAATGTAAGATTCCAGTATTCAATAGACGAAAGAAGGTTCAATTACTTTCTCAATAAACGCTTCCTGAATAATAATCAGTATCTATTTACATTGCTATCCATAAACATCGATCGGTCCGTTGCTTAAACAAAAGTGCGAAGCGAATAATGCTAAACTTTCGTCTATTTGTAAGCTTCATTGAAGCTAACTGAATCGGAGGTAACAATGATGGCTGCCTTGGCCCGGGAGGGGTACGAAAAATCCACAAAATTTAAAACAAATAACGTATTTCTGAAAACTTCGACCGTGTAACATGTAAACTTCGCAGGAATAAGATAGTATAGTATTCGTCGAATAAAGCAAAAACGAAAAAAATCGGTCCATATTTACATATTATTATGCTTGAAGGAAGAATACCTTGCAAGTCAAGAAATGGATTCATATGTGTTATCTTATGGAAAAATGTTAATCCCCTATATTGGCAGCACTGATTAATCCTGGTTGACCAAACATTGACCATTCACTAAGTTAGGATGTAAGGAAGAATCGTACCAAATTTGGTTATTCTAGCTTTTATCGTTTAGGAGGAGTTCCATGAACAAACACACAAACACTCAAATACACAAACACAAATACACGCTTTAAAATATATTATAGTGGATTAAGAACAAGCACAAAATACTTGTCTCAGTTATCTCCAATAGCCACAATAAAAAAACCTTATGCGCATTTCGGCTAAATAGCAGCCATCTTCAGTGGTAATTCACCGAAAATGGATTCCAGAAGATGTAGCCGTAATGCGCATCTGGTTTTTATTTATAACCTTGTTGTGGCTATTGGAAATACCTCAGACCAATATTTTTCAAATGCTTATTCTTGAAATTTTCAGCTATAAGACGAGCTCTATAATTGACTGTTAAATTAAAAATTATTATTTTTTAAATCTCAAGCGTATTTTCTCGCAACACGAACGAAAGTGCGATGCAAACTGCCAAAGCACTCGGAAAACGCTTGTTTCGCAGATAACGTAAAGCCTCATTTATGAAACAACCAGTGCGTAAGAAATGAACAACAGGCCTCCCTTTCGTCTTCACTATTTCCAGACACTAAATGCAAGGGAGGAATGCGAAGTTTTCCTCACAAACTCTCTTCAACTAAAACTTCTGCTAAGAGCAAAGTTGAGATTCGAATTTGCGGAAAAGCGGATTTCGTCAAATTCTTGAAACAAGTTTCGAAAACCAGCGAATTGGCTTTTCCGTTCTGATCTGTAAGATCCTGTCGAATGGAGGATATCTCGTGACGAATAACAGGAAAATAGGCCAAGCCAAGATTAATGGAGCCCGTTAAATTTTCCATACTGAAAATCTGGTTTACCACATCCTACACGCAAATGCTACTTTAAAACTCGACTTATTGCTGACTCAATTATGAGTACAAATTAATTTATATTAAGGAACTATTTTTAACTCGTGAATCACGGAAAATATATATTTTAGCGTAATTATATCTTTGATAATGTAATAGAAAACACTCCTTCGCGGTAAATTTACTTTTTAATTGCGGTAAAGTAGCGTTAGTTGCTCTTAAATGCGTGTATGATAAGAGTTATGAAGTAATCTTACTGAGTTAGATATAGTAATTTTCTGCCGAAATAGGCGTCCTTTGTACTAAGATACTGGAATTTACCCGTGGACTATAAGAACTTGATCTGATCTTACTGCGCCTGGGGACCGAGCTCACGACCCTATGGTATAACACGAGGGAGATTCTAGAAGAAATTAGCCTAAGAATCCAAAACATTTACACTTGGGGGCTATTGCACCCCCTGCCACACACCACTGCGGTGGCTTGCAGGGTGAACTGTAGATATACCGCTGCTGGCAGACCTGGTTGGTCAAATAAATAACGAGGAGTGATTTTGTGTTATAGATTAACAAATATGATTTCATAAAATATGAATAACATAGAGAGAGAGAAATATTGCTCTTAAGAAAATAATCCGAACATTCGCATGTTCTTTTATAGCATCCATCTTTGGAAATGTTTTCTGGGAAAATTTTTATCGTCGACCTCAGTATCCAACCACACTGTTTTAAAGACAATCTTCATTAACGCTTTCTAAAAAACAATTTTTAATGTTAAAAGTAGGAAGAACGTTTACAATGTTTCGACTGATTGTTACGAATGGAGAAATGTTGCCAATATTTCCACGTTTTTAAAAAATCCTACTTTCGTGACTCGTTTTGCCATATTTAAAAGTGTAGCATTAAAACACAAATGCGTCCGTTAATTTTCAACCCGAGTGCAACGAGGCACCAAAATTCCACAAGGCCAGACGAGATGAATTTTTCAACAGGCAGCATCCACTCAGGAAATTACGCACAATCTTTTCCGTGGGCGACCCTAACAATTAAGATTCAAACAACATAAAAGCGACTTCTGAAACTCCGGAGGATTTCCTCGTTTGCATTCAGCAATTTAACACACTGCAAAATTAATTTCCCAAAACCTCTATTCTGCAATCATTGGCTAGAAGGTAACTGCCAACTAGTGCGTGATTAACGCAATCGCATTCTAGTCGCCAGGTCGTTACATTCCGATAGGTAGTAACGCATTCAAAGACGAATATAGCTTAAACGAATACGTAGTATAAAACCACGAAACTGGAAAATCTTTACTTTTCGTCGACACGTAAGAATTAAAAAATCCACGTTTTCAAACACAGCGGTCGATGAATTGCGTCGTTTAGCAGGAATACAAAACTATACATTACAACGCAGAAAACAGCGTCGCGAGGACGCGAAAACTTGGCGTGATTTCACAGCAATTTCCTTGCGAATGAATAAAATACCACAATGAAACGACCTGACGGTTTTAATAGAGTTAAACGTGATGTGGCCTCTATTTTATATGTTTCCACAGCAACCGAATCGATCATCCGACCGAGTTACAAATTCAACTTATTAGGCATTCAATTCTCGACCCTGGTGTTGGATAACACGCGATTAGACAAACACACACACACACACCCACGTTGCAAACCCCGACAACTGACTTTTTTTCGACCCCCCAAACACTTAAAAACCGGACATTTTCCTCACTCGAACTTCACGGACGCTGCTCGAATTCGAAAATTCGTCAAGAGTAAAATCCGATTTGAGACGCTTTAAAGTTTAACCTGATTCAACAGGTATTAATTCCACTTCATTCGACGTTTAAGAAGAAAGAAAAACGGTTAAAGCGTCCGTCGGAATTTCGTCTCATTCATTCCTCTCTCTCGAATTCACGTATTTTTTTAAAAAATCTCTTTTACTACAGCGTGTAAGAGAGAGAGAGAGAGAGAGAGATTCCACGACGTAATGAACCTAGGATCCATGTCGTAGAAGGCGGTTAAAAAAAAAAATTTTTTTTTTCACGCTCCGAGTGGCGTCGTCGAAAATCTCCTCCTGCAAAAACGCTCTCCAGCAATATTTTTAAAAATAATAAAAATCCCCTCAGACGCCGACATTTTAGCGTAAAAGCGAGAAAGAGAGAGAGAGTGAAGAAGGAGAAAAGAGGCGAGGCAGGAGAAACGTAGGAAAAAACACTTTCCCGCTCACTCCTCCGCACGCGCGCATTTTTCTCTCCGCACCAGCCGTCGGAATCGATACGCAACGAGTCCCTTATTCGTCGTTATGGGTATGAGGGAGAAAGGGTCTCGCCCGTGTGCCAGGGTGAGGAGGCCAAGTCAGAAAATGGAGAGAGAGAGAGGGAGTGAGGGAGGAGTGGGCTGCGCAGTTGGTGAGGGAGGTCGGGGCCCGAAAAGACCCCAGCCCATGCCCACGCCGAATCCCCGGAACCCTCTTCTCCGCAATCCCGTTGGCACGCGGAGAGAGAGAGGTAAAGCCCTTCGCGTGGAAAGAGATCGATTCCAAACGTAACTTCTCTCTCTCTCTCCCCTCTCTCATACTCTCGTGCTTCTCTACTCCACATTTAATCGCACCCAGTTTTTCATTTTTTTTTAAAAAGAGATGAAGAATGCACGCTCGCGCTCTCCTCCCATCCCTCCCAACTCCTCTCTCCCTCCCTCTCTCTCCCTCTCTCTCCCTCTCTCTCCCTCTCTCTCCCTCTCTCTCCCTCTCTCTCCCTCCCTCTCCCTCCCTCTCCCTCTCTCTCCCTCTCTCTCCCTCTCTCTCCCTCTCTCTCTCTCTCCCTCTCTCTCTCTCTCCCTCTCTCTCCCTCTTTGTCCCCTTTTCATGCACGCGTAAAAAAAAGTTTCGACACCCGCCTCCTCATCCCCTCGGTGAAGATGCGAGAGTATGGAAAAAGTCACGTCCTGGCAACGCACGGGCTCGCGCAATATACGAGCGCGCACGCATACACGGGCGTACATACACGAAGAGAGTTTACGACTTGTTATGGCGGCGAGTGAGAATTTTTTTCTCCTCTTCGGAGATGAGCTTTTTATCTCGTTTTCTTTCTTTTTTTTTACTTGTGCGAGGTCGTTTCAAACGCCAAGGGGAACTTTACTTTTGAAATAATAATAACCGCGACGGAATAGTCTTCGCCGTCGTCGACGAAAGGATTTTTTTTTGTTCGTCGTTTCATCGTTTCGTCCGCCTATTAAGAGCCCATCTCGGTCGGGGATCCGATTTTGCGTTAAAAAATGTTTACGACTGAAAGGAGCCGGAAAAGACGTCACGGTGATATTTTTTTTAAGTAAAGGATATTTCAATCGGTTAGTGATTTTGAGTTCCCTTTCAGTCTGAGGCGGTTTTGTTTAATCCAAATTAAATTTGATGATTTACGTGGCAGATATATGGCTACCGATGCCCTTGCATGCGACTCTTTATGGTTGTTATATCCTTCGCATCCTCATCTTTACTTAAATGCATGGTATTTCTATTGGATCCATACCACATACACGCAAACGTATGTTTTAAATTAAAGGGAAACAAAGATGGCGGTATTTTTAAAAAAAAGTACACTGATACCATCCACAGCGTCAGCTATGACGTTAGTAAAAACTGAAATAAAATCGTCAGATTCCTTTAAGACAAATAACACCGAACGTATTTTACCAGTCAGATATTTTCATCGTCGATTGCCTACAAACATTTATATCTCCGGTGAAGTTTTTCTCGCCAGAAATCTTGTTTCGTATTCATTACGCCGAAATTAAAAACTCTCGAACGTGTGTCACAGGCTGTCACTAGCATTAGGCTGAATTCATTATGAGTCTGCTCTGCGTAATTTTTTTCCTTCCAATCCTGAGTGGAAAAATAAAGGCAGAAAACGAATCACACGTCGTACTCAGCAGAAAACCAAAGGAAAATCTGCCAAGTAGAGAATAAACAGTTCGAGTTCCTTCGTCGAAAGTGAGAGAATCCTCCAAACGACGAAAAAAGATTAAATTCTAACGAAGGGGAAAAAACAATTAAGGAGATTCTCGCGAATATTCATTACTCCCATCTCGTTTCTAGCCTCCAGATAATTATATTTTCGCAAAAATCTTTTAAAAATTCATCAACACAGTAGCGTATTTTGGGCCACGCCATTCTGTCCGAAGATTCGTGGCAAATTCGAAACGCCGAAATTAATGTGAACGAAACGAGCGAACATAAAGATAGGAAAAATAATTCCAAGAAAGAACACTTTTGAATTCAAACCTTTCTTCTAATTCTGCTTTTCGCAGCTAAGCAGACAGGTGTAGATAAAGTGAAACTTTCGCCTTTTGCTTACGAAAATTTCAAAAACTGAAGAAGGATCGACCACCTTGCCTCTCCTACGAAGCTTGCCCATGAAAGTTAAACAATAAGAATAATTCTCGGTTTAGTTAGAGAGAGATATCCAAAATTTTATAATGTGAGAATCGATAATTTTTAAAGGCAATGCTAATTGTTTCGGGAAAAAAAATCAGTTCCCCCCCTCTACTCTTTGAGAATGGGTGAATCAAAATTCTCACCAAACCGAAGAATCTTCAATTTTCTACAATACATCGACTGAATATTTAAGTAAACCCTGGAGCCGTCTTTGGTACAAAAGTATCTGACGTGCTCGCATAATACTTCAAAAAACACGCGCAGGAACAAATAATTTTCCAAGACCTATCCGATTTTTTTAAATAAATAAACGCCATACACGACACAGTGGATAGCCAAAGCAAACGGTCAAAGCGAGATAAAAGGAGCCTTATTTTTTCCCCTTTTTTTCAGAAAACTCGCGAGAAAAGAATAACACGAAGGCAGTACGCAAGCAGTAATAAAGCGTAAGCAAACGACAGAGAGAGAGAGAGAGAAAAAAAACAGCAACGTAGTAAGTTTCGCTTGCCTGGAGGAGGAGGAGGAGTACCCGAGTACACAAAAGAGGCTATAAGACGAGAAGGTGGAAAGAGACAGAGAGAGAGAAAAGTGCGCGCTCTAAAAGTGAAGAGCGCGACGGCGGGGAGAGATATGTCACGCGAGAGATCCACGCGACGATCCTCCTCCAAACACGCCTTACCCCTTCACTATCTAAACCCGAGGAAGAGGAGGCTGGTTGAAGGAGAGGGTGACGGGCGAGGAAGGGCTTTGTCGAAACGTCGTAGAGAAGAGCCGGAAGATGGGGGAGGGAATAAAGGTGAGGAGCGAGGCTGGGGGGGGGGGGGGGTGGAGGGGGGAAACGAGGGTAGTGTGCGTCTTTACGCGAGGCGTAGGATACTGGATCGACCTCGCCTCCATCCTCCCGTGGAAATGCCCCAGGGGCTTGGATATCCGCACATAAAAAGGGGGGGGGGGGAGAAGCACGCTCTCCGTGCTTTGACCCCGTGACAAAGAGAAGCATAGGAGACGTCACGGGGAGTCACTGTTGCGGTTATTAAGAGCGTCTCTCTCTCTCTCTTTCTTTAAAGCGTACCGAGTGTTTAAGGCAACGCTCCCGTTAACTCTTTTTTTAAGACTCGACGTGAAAAAAAATTACATCCACTTCTTAGGGAGTTGAAGACGTCGAGTCGCTATTCGTAGGTCGTAAAGCGAGGTATGATGATAGGGGAGCGTTTCTAACAGTTGGTTGAGAAGGAAGTTCACTTTAACAGAAAATGAAGAGGAGGATTTTTTTAGATGTCACGAAAAACGCTAACGAGGAGGATGGATACGTTTAAAAATAAACGTAGACGGCATATAATGCAGTTAACTAAATATTGCACACATACATCGGTTGAGTAAATCGGCACCAATTAACAGTGGTCCTTTAGAGTGAAATAAAGGATTTTTAAATGTTTTGGTAAACGCAATCAGTGAGAACAGATAAACGTAAATGGAAGATAAACTAAACTTCGTAGCCATATATTGTTTATATGAACCGGAAACAAGGCAAATCGTCTTTTCTATTATCTATCAACGTTCGATGAATTACTATCTAGGAAAACTACTGAAATGCATATCTGGTTTATGCAAACGTTTTAAGCCTGCGGGGGTTGCCTAGATCATCTTTCGTATTTTTATTCAACCGGGAGGACGCGTGCCTCTAGGGTACGGTTCCGAGGTGGAAGCAAAAAAAAATAAATAAATAAATATAAAAATTTTTCTTTAACTTCAGCGCTCATGCGTAACGTCGAAATCAAAGGTTGTGATGTTACTACAAATAATTGCTTTATGAAACTCTCTAGGCATGTTTTTCTTGACAAAGTGGGTTGAATTAAAATCTCTATCCGTAATATTTTCGTATAACCATTAAAAACACTTTTTAACAGTAGCATAATTTAACCTTTGAGGTTTAGCGTAATCTTATTTTCGGGCAAGAGTGCGATCGCAGCGATTTTAGTCGCGCGAGACAAAACTAAAAACCGTACGGTAACCTGGTATTACTTATTTTAATTTATAATATAATTTTTTAATAGGGCAATGTTCATTTCATAATTCTATACAAACGAAATTTTAAGGTATACGAGACTATTAATAAAATCTAAAGAAGGCACGTCATTTGAAAGGATGAAAGGCAACTGATTTACTTGTACTTTCATTATATACAAGCCATAAGCCTAGTTGGATTACTCATGTTTTGAACTTTTTTCATTTTACGAATATGACACGAGACGTCAATAAAGGTACCGTAAAATCTCCACGAATTTAACTTTCACGAATCCAATCTTCGAGAGCTAGAAATTGCACTTTCTCGTTTCCTGTTCAAAACGCCTCAAACTCAAAACTTTGGATCGATGTTTTTTTTTTAACTCTTATTTAACATCCTAGCTACAGAGGGTCGACTGCGTATTCGATGTTCATCGCCTTACGTTCGGTGCAGAGGACGTTCAATGCATTAGTTTTCAGCGACCTCGAAGAGCGACTCGCTTTCACTCGACATTCATAGGCCGAATGAAAGAGGCACGCGGATTGTTCCACCGAAAATAAATATTCCTATACGGATGGAATAAAAAAAATGACTTTGCCACCAAAAGTATTAGGTACGTACGTCAAGAAGCTAGAGACGATCCGTCGTCGCTTACGGGAGTCTTCGGCACGCTTTCCGAATGCAGCTCTGTCGACGAATATTCGACGATGAGACACATCCAGAGGTCCATTCAACATAAAAATAAAACGAAAACGGCCGTCACTGCGAAGAAAATGTGACAGGTAGACGTGTAATGGGACCGCAATACTCCAAAACCAGTTCCTATCCAAAAGTGGCGGCACGAGGAAAGAGGCGGAGAAGAAAGTGCATCGTGGCATTGAAAAGCTCTCTGGTAGTCAAGGACAGAGTGCACACACACACGCACACACACACGAAAAAAAGGCGATGTGCAGGTGAAAGTGTACGTGAAAAAAAGAGGTGCATCTGTAGAATGAAAAAGAGTCGAGTGAAAGGAGGGAATTGAAAAGAACGGCGATGCTCCGTCGGGACGGGTGTAGAGGGGAATAAGACGAAGGTTAAATAAAAAAGAGCAAAGCGAAACGAAAAGCTTCGATTTAAGGCTACATTATGTCGCAACTCCAGACCAGGCGAAACTAAACTCGATCCGTCGGATGTGGTGGCTACATTACATCCGTGCAAACCATACCAAACAAACTCGGAGAAGACGGATGTTTTTTGTGACCCGTTAGGTCCTAAATCGGGTGCAAATACGGTTTCGTGTTAGCACTCGAAGCGTCAACTCTCACTCCGTGATAGCTAACGAATTAAAACTTCGATCGTATATATTTCACGCAATAATTGAAAATTTAGAGTAAAACTTTTTATAATAGATCGCGAAGTTTTTTGCATACCATCTCTTCCTTTGGCCTCCACTTACTTCTAAATCGATAGGTTAACTTTAAAACTGTATAGCGAAAGATAAGCAGAGCTTAGAATGTCTATCACTCGCGAAAGATGGAAATATATCAATCCAGTTCTTAGTCTAATCAGAGTTTGGATGAGGAGAAAGGAATGATGGTGTTTGTAAAGACCATTTTATCATAGAATTGTAAATCATCGTTCATAAAATGATTGCACGAGCTGATAAATCCATTCCTCCAACACGTTTCACGAAAAACGATAACCTACTAAAGGGCATCAGGAGGGATCACTTC
Source organism: Uropetala carovei (assembly GCA_036926305.1). Lineage (NCBI taxonomy): Eukaryota > Metazoa > Arthropoda > Insecta > Odonata > Petaluridae > Uropetala > Uropetala carovei. The sequence continues at coordinate 551,624 of JAXCHB010000022.1, forward strand.
AAGTTTCGTATAAAATCACTTATAGTACGTGGAATTGAATGCCAAAACTCTATCGTCGTCAAGTTGTGCAACTTGGATCGGATTTCATAAACAGAATTTCACTTCGCCAAAATCGGACTCAAATGAGGAACGGAAAAACAACGGTCATAAATGCACAATTTAATGATATCCGACGGAACCTTTAACGTTAAAAACACGCGTTTTGGACCAACGGGGAAAATTTTACGTAAAATTATTTCAACGGGAACATCGAACGAACACTTCAAAAACGTGTCGGTTTTAACTTAATCGCATGGTTAATTTTATACGGGGCTGAGGAAATATCTCTTTGAACGCTTTCAAATATGCTTTGATTACTTACAGTTTTTTTCTGAGACTATTTCAACTTTGCACGGCACAGGTATTAAAGTTTAAATAGCTATCATTCCAGTTACGTAATCTATCTCAAAATAAGACCTCGCATAAATAATGTTCTCGGTTTCAAAATTCCACTGTGTGACGCGAAACAATGGGAAAAGGAGAATTGAGCCTTTCATGCCAAAAAAAAGTGTAGGCGCAATAGCGACAGGCGCGGTGTCGAAAATTCGGGCTGCTAATAAGTAAGCTTGGATTATTGCCAATAAAATCCTTATTTAAAGGGCAAACAACTAAGGCATACATCTATCACTTTTCTGAGGTCGTAAAAATGTTACTAGATATTTTAGAATCATTCTCAAAGGGATTTGTGTGTATCAAGATAAGATAAAGGCAATTGAATCAATAAAACAGATAAGAGAGTACTATTTTTCGTATTTTATAGCCGCCATATAAGAGAGATACGAGATGATAATACAATTTAATTATAATTAAATTACCCTCACGAACAAAAATGTAATTATCCGCTAAACGTTTAAACTAATTCGATCCTCGAATTTATTACGCGGTTAAATAAAAATAACCTTTACATCTACGGGAAAATAAGCAGAAAATCAAGCTATATCCGCTTTGATTATTATCACCTAATCATGAAGTGATTATTCACTCAAATGGGTTCTTATCGCGCGTTCTCTAATTCGGCGCTCATATTCTCTCATATAAAAACAATATCATCGGGTTAATAGCAAATTCGAGAAGGAAGGAGACCCTCTTATCACTCCCAAGAATTCCAGTGAATTTGCGATCGTTTCTCTAGCTCGACCATATTTTCGAAAATCTCATGTTTTTGTGTAACTCCAAGTGACTTTATTTTGCAGTCATAATGTATGCATCGATAAAGGGATGAAAACATATTTTTGGTTGACCTCAACTCCTCGCCCAAAAATAACTTAATTTACGTAGAATCAAGTTTTGTAATACAATCAACTGGGCTTAAAGAAGGTTCTTCGCTAATGCACTTTTGAAAAGTGCCAAGATCATCACGGATAGGAAGGATCGAATTTCTTCGTATATCATGGAATCGCTACGACAACATTCCGCGATTTCACATTACACCGCAATACTTTCCATTTAAGATCCTATCAACGTGAAATACGAAAACCAAAAAGCGCGAGAGTTAATGGGATTTCTGGAACGATTTTTTACGTTTCTTCGCATCCCATTCCGTCCCATTTGCCATCAAATTAACATCTCATCTCAAAACCTCGGAACCAATTTGCAAATCCATCAGATTCCCAAGCAGATTAAGGCCCTCCCCAGAAATCTGGTGGCGACGGCGTCGCTGTTTTAATGAGGCGTGGAGACAAGTTAGTTTCCCTCATCGACCGATCTAATAAGCAATATCCAGTCAGCTCGATTCGACCGACGAAACGCCAAAAAAAAAAAGAAAGAAAAACGAACTCGAGTAAGTCTTTCGGCGATAATTCCTCTTTCCCTTTTTTGCAACTTTCATTATTTCTTATAGGTATTCTCTTCGTTCGGAAGTTTTTTTTATCTCGATAAGAGGGGCACCAGAGAACGGACTTTTCTTAAGTGGGTATCGATGTGTTTTTAAATTCATCTGTTATTGTTTGACACAGCATAATCATCCATTGACGTTACCCTTATTCCGGCCTTTCTCTCTCGGCGTAATAAATGCAATCTTTTCGGCTGCGCTTTTAGGCCGGCCGCAGCGAGCGCGACGCATATAAAAAAAAAACAAAGTTTCACTAGGCCAGGAGCATCGGGTGCATCGGACGAGACTGGAACCCGGTCGGCAGGAAGTGCAGAGCCGTCGGGGTTGTGGCCTCAACTTTCGAAATGGATGGAGATGAAGGTCCGAGTCGCAGGATGAAAGAGAACTTCGCTTCTAGAGGGCTTAAGAGGTGAAAATGCAAGCGTCGGCTCTAGCACGTTAATTGGATTTGAAGGTCGAGTAAGAATCTTAAAGGCTCCATTCAGACGAGGATACGGTACCTCGGATGCAGTACGCGAGATACTGAATCGCAATACTGCATACGCATCCGTCTGGGTGGGCGTTTACAAAGTTCGCTCTAAACTCGTGGTGAATATGGGCGTCGAGGAGGTAGCCTTGATTTTGTTATTATTTAGAAGAAAAAAGAAAATAAATGGAAGGTTGTGAAGAAAGTGAACTTAGACAAGACCGTTTCAAGTTCTTTAATTATTTCAGAATGTCAGTCCAGTCTTTTGATGAACTCTGTGATACATTAGAAAGTTCAATTCGAAAGAGGGACACGAATAATCTTCGTCAGACGCGTCTCACAAGCAAGGACGACATTCAATTTTACTAATGAACTTATCATTATCGAAAATATTACGCTCCATTGTTAAAATCCTAACCCGCTAGCAGCCGAAACACCCTGACTGACGACGCGTGTATCACCGTCTGAATGGTGCTATTCAACAAAATGTACTCTCGGCCGCCGAGATACCGATTCTGTCGCTGGCGGTGACAAGACGCCGAAAACGAGTATCGCGATACTGTATCAATCGCTCGCTTCCGTATGAAAGGCGTTATTGGCGCCAATGCATTCTCGGCGTCTGAGATACGCGTATCCGAGATACCGTATCCTCGTCTGAAAGGGGCCAAAGAGACAAGGAACTTCGCACCGCGGGCATTGTGAGGAAAAGCGACGAAAGAAAAATGTTCGCTAGGACCAGTTAAATGAAATGAATCGTCGAACTCAGTGCGCTGCTTGGAGTGGAAAAAAGAGATAGTTTAACCGGGCTTGGATGTATAGGGAGGCCCAGCTAGGTATGAATACATGCAACCTTTGCATCAAAACTTAACCTCTGTATGTGGATACAAGGAAAGAATGAATGCTTTCTTATGACCATAAAAAATAAATACAGTCACACCAGTTTAGGATGTATTATTTCTCGCCAGGAACCTATGTAACTCGCTCAAACACAATCACTCTGGTTTTAGGCGATGTTATTCACGTCAGAGACCCTTGGGTTCACACACACACACAAAATACCCACGCACACTTTCCTCTGAAATACCTAGAACCTAGATACGTTTTCCGCATTCAAGATAACACACTGGATAGACAATATTTGGGTGTTAAGAAAGGGTATGTATATCTAATGTTAAAGACGAAATAGAGGGGAATTAAAATTGTGAATTAAGATTACTGGGGAAGGAGTATAGGCAAAATTTACTGGTGCCGAACGTTTCAAATACCTACACATCGAATCCAAGTGTTAGGAAAGTAATGAAAATTAGCCTTACATTTTTATTTAAAAAATGTTCATAGATTGGCTAAGAATGGTGAAAGAAAATTCTCCACGGCTGTTCAGTCATGTTGCTTAAAAAATTCTGATTGAATTGGAAACATTTTTTTTCCATACAGCGTTGAGTAAGTTTAAGAATACGCCATGCGGAACACCTATATTGGTTTGCCACTCTTGAAGGAATTCTAATCATAATTTTTCGACGCGTTGGGGAATAAGTGACATCGAAGGAGAGAATTCTCTGTGAAAAGAGATTAGCTTACTGGGATTTATTCAGTATTCTCAATATTAAGAGTTTTTCTTCGTTTTTTCTAATCTTCAACTAATCATGAGATGATTTTTGCTTGTTCATTTTAATATAGTTTCAACACTAAATCAATGCTTATTTCAACCGGTGGTATCCGAACGTCATCCGAAACAATTAGTTATTTTCTAGTAGTAAAAAAATCTGTGGCCAAAGCTAGTCACGCCCAGCTCCTCGAATTGAGAACGACACTGAAACATGTTTCATTTTTTCGTCTTTGAAGCTGACTTTTCGTCGGTCGTATAATTTTTAAGAAAATTTGTAACATAGTTCCGATAATAATCAAATTATTTAAAACACTTGTATTACAGACATCTTAGAAGTTCGTTGTACCACATTCACCTATAGAAATGGTTCACGAGAAAAACGGTTGAAAATGGCTGCACGAAACAATGGAAAGTTTTTTAATGCTAAATTCCATTTTCATAGCCCGCTGGATTTCGAATCAATTAGTTAACTAGCATGAACGGACAAAAAAGGCGAATTTTGAGAACAAAAGAACTTCAAGAAATAAGTTTCGCCATCGGAAGAATTTGGTACCCACGGGGATTATGGCTTCCGTCATCAACAAAAAAACGTTTGAACGGTTTTAACGCGGCATTTTGCAACCGATGGTCGCGCAACAAGTCCACGCGGATCACGATTCATCCCAAGTTCACCGATTATTCGAGGAAAAAACTACTGCAGAAAACAAAGAAAAAACGACGACCGCTCCGACCGCACGAGACCTATATATACACACGAAAGAACTAGGTCTTCACTCGAGGGAAGTTCTCGATTCCTATCCGTGAGCACGCATCATCGATCCTCTTATTTAAAAAATAAAGAGAACGACGACGGGCGTGCGACCTTAGCGACCATCCGACCGACCAAACGCGTCAGTTATTTTCCTCCCTCTCGAAAAAGAGAGGATCGATTCGGCACGGCACGGACGTGCTACATCAAAACGCACGCCCAACTTCACGACCGCGTGTTGTGAGACCAAAAAAAGCTCGGAAAAGGCCGAAGGGGTTTTTTTTCTTCTTTTATCCTTCCGCAACAGAGTATGGACCTAATTCCTCCTTCATCCGTCCCTCATCCCACGGAGCTACCCCCCGCCATCATGTCTAATGTAAGTCCGTTCGGCAGGACGCATTAACGGACAGAAGAAGAAGGAGGAAGCTAAGGATGTAAATGGGAATAGATGGAGGAAGAGTACTTTATAGGGTGGGGATAGGGTATGGAGGTAATAGGCATATTATGTGGGAAGACGAATGGAGAACGGAGGGGAAGTTAGCAGAAAATGACGGTAGGATGAAGGGAGGAAGAATGATTCGAAGCGAGGGAGCGGAAATGCGAAAAGAGAGGGAGGAAATGGAGAGAAGAGAGAGGAAATGAGAAAAAGAGAGCAGAAAGCGAAGTGGGAAATGAACGACGAAGAGGGACGGAAAAGGAAAGAAGGGCGTTCGGAGTGGAGGTAGATAGACAAAGCGTCTTTATTGGGGCGAAATGGATATCATAAAAGTTCTTTCTTACTGAAAGTTAGGGGGGTAGTAGGATTAAGGAAAGAAGATTCGGAGAAGGGGAAGGAGAAAATAGGGGATGACGGAGAGTGGATGGAATTAAAGAGATGAATTACCTCGTAAAATAAAAAAAGGCTGGACATAACGACCGAAAGAAAATGGAAAAAGAGCAACAGTTTTGTTACGTAAAATGTACTAGGGAGAGTCACGTGAGGTACTTCAAAAAATTTATTTGCGAGGAGGCATATGTGGAAGCGTTTTTATTATGCCTCCAAAGTTGTACATCGCGTAATATTCCCGAAAAAAAAACCAGGAACTCTTTATAAGGTGACGTTTATTTGCATTAAAACGGGAAATGCATGCGTACAGGAAGGCATAGTTTTGGTTTCTTTGTTTCTGAAAACGAGGGCCGCTCGTGTGCAAGTCCCTTTTTTTACTTCCGCGTGCACGTCTTTTTGTGGCCACTTATTTTTTGAATCAAGACGAAAAAGACGTTTTAGATATGTTTAGATATCTGTTATAGTGAAGTAAGATCGGAACAAAATATGTATTCGAATCGCCGGCATATTCTCACGTGATATGGTTGGAGGATTGCCTACTCTGTCCCTGCATTCCTGCTCCGCCTTTGCACCGTAATAATACAAATTTCAGGAACTTTGACGTAAGTAGGAAATACGGAATATATTTGAAAAACTAAAGCACTATGTTTAAAAACTAAAAATGTATTCAAAGTGCATAATGTAACGTGCGTCCGCGCTCTCCGCGCCTATCGCACATAACGCTGAAAACACATTACACCCAGCGAAATGTATTTATGTTCCGTTTCGATTTAAAGATCGAGAAATACATCTAAAACATAATAAACCAAATTTCTTAATTACCGAGAATTTTAATGTAATAATAATCTCCTCTACAGTAATCCTAATGTAATTTTCCTCCACTGTAAACTTCCTACTTAAAACTCACGAAACGTTTTCTAGATTCCGTGGGAAGTAATCTCATTTTCGTATTTTCTTTAGGTACACTTTTTTCCACCCGCGAAAGGTTAAGCCGGTCAGGGAAAAACAGAGAGGGGGAAGGAAAATGGTAGGGAGAGGGAGAAAGGGAAGCGATCCCTAGTGCGTGAAGTCGTCGCAAAGTGTGTCACGGAGATCACGCGAAGAGAGCATAGTGTTTCGGAGTAGGGAGGGAGGGAGGGAGTGAATGGAATGGAAGAGGAGGAGGAAGAACGCGGCCCCGTCTGCGGACATATATATAACGATGTCGAGAGAGGATTTTCAACACGCTCGGATGACCGGGTCGCGTCTTCCTCGAGGAAAACGACGTACGCAATTATTTGACTTTCCCTTCGCTTAACGCGTACATACGTGGACTAGCGCACACACACACAAATGTAGGAACCTGCACGCAAGACTAGGAGACGTAAAAAAATTTAAAACACGCTCCGTCGTCCGGGATGGAGAAGAGAGGAAAGTCTCCTGCCAGCATTCAAAAGCCGGAAAACCTCGAAACAGCCTCCACAGCTGACAAGGGAGATGGCGGTGGAGAAAAGTAGACGTAGTACGTGCTCTTTCGAAAAAGTTTTTTTTTTTTGACGCGTTCGGCATCATCACGTGAAACGGGGAAAGTTAACTACATAGGTATGTATTGTTACAGATTCGATATCTCCTCAGCGATGCCAGGCGTGCGAAGATTGTATCGATGGGAGTAAACCGAAATTCCGTCTAGTATGAGCAACGCCCCATTCGTCCAATGTATTTCGCAAGGTATCGTCAAAATTACCCAACCTCATTTTTCTGCAAGCTTTTGATAAAGTGTGTACGAAGAATGCACGTTGTCAAGGAGAGCACGAACAAATGCGAACAAAAAGATGTTTTATAAACTGTTTAGCAATAGATATATATATATATATTGTATAGCTTGTATTGCGTTTAAACGGGTCTGCTTTTAAAATTTATTTATCTTGGAGGAATCTTTGTTTTTCCGTGTTGGTTATTACTTCAAGACATAAAATATGCAAGACTGAATAAAAAAACGAAAGATGTGAACAAATATGCCGAAAAAATAGCGGCATGAAATAAATTATACGGAAGGATATTTGTATTATCTCTGCTCTGGTGTAAAACATTCTTAAGATGTCAATATAAATACATGCCAACATAAACGCAGCCAGAAACCCACCAGACTTCGTCGAGCGTCAAGTCGGAGTGATGAACGGCTGCACCAACTTCCCGCAAGAAAAAGAACGCGTTCGAACAATAAACAAAGACCTTAAGAAGTTAAGATAAACCAAGTCGGGACATTAAGATAAGTCCCATTTTTAAGAGATTTTCTCGCGACACACGCAAGAACACGTACGTATATAAGAAGTACGTGCAACACCATTAAAATATATTCAACGATAAAAAGATCGCTTCGACTTTTGTAAAACTCTCTCAGTTCCACAGCATAAACAAGAGGCGTCATATGCCCGTTAATTTGTTTTAAAAATTTTTTAAATTCGCTTCGCAGGCATAAACGTGCAAAACTTCCAGAACTTCCTCACCTTGACGAGAAATGTCAGCGCTATAAGCCCCGGCTCATTATGCAACTGATGCGTATCGCCTTACCGTTAAGCATAACTCGCTTCAATTAGAAATTTATTTTCGAATTATTTCCCCCTCCCCCCCCCGCTTGACGTGAAAGCCCGTCTGAATCAAAACAACGCCCTTTCCGCCTCCCACCAGGATTTTCTTTCATAAAATAGCACTAAAAATAAGAAACGTAGCTGTGCTTTCGGAATCGCGCCTAGCGAGGAGGAGGAAGGAGAAGAAGAGTAATGCGAGTTTGCGCATCGACACCCTCGCATGAATAGCGGGCAGTGACAGCACCACGACATGAAAGGGCGCCATTCATTGAGATAGGGATGATGATGATGATGATGAAATACGTTTTAGCGTCCAGCAAAGAGGAGGTGGGAGGGAAGGAGAGAGAGAGAGAGAGAGAGAGAGAGAGAGAGAGAGAGAGAGAGAGAGAGAGAGAGAAAGAAAGAAAGAGGTTACCAAGAGAGTTGAGTCTGTGGGTAATATACATCCATCTCTCGTAACCATAAACACGGCCACCACAATCTGCGCCGAATGAGTTCATCTCGTGACTCTCGAGTCTTAAGGGTGCTGTTAGAAGGAAACACAACAGCTCTTTCAGAAAGGCTGAGCGAGGCTTCCTTTTTTCTTTTTTAATATGTAGCAAACCCCGGTGAGCGTATTTCTTAGGACCCTGGATAGTATTTAACGGCGTGGCCCTTTCAAGGAAATGTTCTATCTTTGGCGATTTCACCGCGACTGTTTCTCCACCAAGCATTTTTTGTAAGGAAAGCGATCGAGGATCTTTTTGGGATTTCGTTTATAAGAAACTTTCATTCGCAAAAGATGCGAGGTAGCTAAGTAAAAATTCCGCTAAATAACAAAAACAATTATCGAATTCGCGTAGCATCTTCTGTGAATTGAAGTTTATTAAATATTTTGATGACACTACAAATTTTACTTCAACATATTTAACAATTTCGTTCCATTTGAATTTTAAACGTCTTTGTTGGATGGATAATCTAATCCAAATAAACACTCTCTTTCCTCTTAATTGACAAAGAATCGCGGCAGAAAAACGAAGCAGACAAGGCGGGGGATTTTTCCGCGTGATTTACGCGGTTTAAAAATTTAATTTAATACGCATGTTTGGTGGTTTCATGGCTTCGTTATGCAACAACCCACTGCGTCGCCAATTATCTCAAGGGTTAATAGTGAAATGCTCAAAACAAACCCGCGAACTTAAAAAACGGGCAGTTTAAAGGATGTGAATGATAAAGGAGTAGGTCAGGTCAATACTCCCGAGGGAGCTTTTTTTTAAATAAAAAGTCCGCGAACGACCACGCGGAGAAAATGACTGCCTCTCACATAGAGCGTGGATGATAGGGGAGTTTTTGAGACTCGTTAAAAATTTCTCCTGCCGGAATATTCCGACGCCCAATTTCAAGCCATTATTCGTCAAGAGTAAGAAGAGGCATTTTTTACGAGATTGGCGTGAAAACGTATTGGCAACAAGACTTTTCGTTTAAAAGAAATGCCCAACAAAATTCAAATTAGAAATATCGAATTTAAAAAAAGCTGACCACGAAATAAGCCAAAAATCAGTTCGTCGCCTGCTAAAAAAATTGCGATGCGCGGTCATTGACCTTCATCTTACCCAGTCGAGGATCACCACGCCCTCATCAATGCTGTTTTCTTTTTCTATTTAACGGGGGTAATTGTTACAAGTTACGTCCATAAATATGCATGAAACATTTCGTATTTATTGTCCCGAAGCCATTGTGCCAAGACTTTATTCTTGGATTTTTCGACAATTCGTATTCTTGATAAAACTGTACATACGACCTCAAAGAGGAAAGCTATTGGATGACCCTCTTATATTATTGTTAGATATACCTAATTAAATATCGATGACATAACTCCGTGAAGCAGCATTATACCAAAAGAAGGAACAAGGCTGCTTTACAAATTTCCACAGCTCTTGTGTTGTTGTTCGTCTTATTTTTTTTTTTGTTATAAAGACGTATTAAGTCGAAGCTGGACAGGGAGTATACTGCAAAAATACGGCAAGAATGAGATCAACGATAACATTACGCAGTCGTGAAAAATACAACCTAATCCATAGATTTTCTACAATTTTTTTACTCACGTAATGGTCTTGTACCCCTTCGAGAATTTTTTTATGGTCGCGCACCCCAAGTGCATTTAAATTGCTAATGAGGTGAATAACACTTGTATTAATATACATGTTTGTAACGTTAAAATTAACAATTTTTGCGTGTTTTTCTGTTTTATGACGCTATTATTGTCACATTGCAACTTTTGATTCCAAAGTCAAGCACGAAAGAGAAAGAAGAAAAATTATAATCTTTTAACACTTTCGTGTACCCCCTTCAAAACTCTTGACGTAGTACCTCTAAAGGTACGCGTACCACCGGTTGAAAACTCCTAACTTAACTCATTTATAAAAGGCAAAACATTCCGTGATTATACAAATCGGGCAGGGGCGCGTCTACCCGGGGTGCAGTGGGTGCAATGCACCCGGGCGCCAACTTCCCGGGGCGCCTTCCCATCAAGGTATTTGTATCTATATATTATTGGAATTCGAATTGGGAATGTTTCCTCCTTTGCCCGAGTGAAAAGGGAAAGTTGGACATACTAAAATGACACAAAATCTTCCAGACAAAATTTTTCCGATCCCTTGTGATACGCGGTCGCATGACTCAGGGTCGCTAGAACACACATCAGTGGCGACCGAAAATGGGTCCACCGTACGAGTCGCCAAGAGGTGGAGGCGCTACTCTTCTAATTGCTATCCCGACCCTAGCGAGGAGCTCCAGATGAGGCGGCAATCCTTTCGTTAAATACCATCGACCTTTACCACAAATCCTTTCGCTGGAAGAATACCAGGTGCCTACCCTCTTTCTCCCACTTACCGAGTCTTGGAAATCCCAAATCTTTTTTAAATTGGCTTTTACGTAAATTAGCTTTCCTTACTCCTTCACGATCTCCCGCCTACGTTAACGTTCATATTAATTTCTAAAAAGTACCAAATTAAAATACCGAAACAATTTCTCCAAATAATGAGAGAATTATTGACATCTACTTCTTCATTGGATTTTAAATATCTTAAAATGGAAGTACTCGTGCGAAGTCGGGACTTTGACGTAGGAATGCATAAATAATTAAGTTTTGTTTTCTTATTGTCAGAATAAATATCGAATCTAATTTGGCTTGTAAATGGACAAAAATATAGGAATTTTTGATTGATCATTAAGGTAACGGGACAGAGTATTGAACTATAATCATATGTGCGGTGAGTTTTATAATTCTCCTTAAAGCAGACATTAAATGATATGTTTATATTGATAACTATGCAACTATTTTTTTCAATCATTTCTTTATGGGATACATCGACAGAAATACATCAGCTTGTCTCCACTCTCTATCGATGAAAAAAGTCGTATTTGATCATACCACGAAATTTCGCTGGTAGGGGGGGCGCCACAGAGATATCTTGCACCCGGGCGCGAGACACCCTAGGCGGGACCCTGAAATCGAGCGAATAAAATTACCGCCATTCACCTAGAATTTCCGCCATTCTCCTAGAATTTCCGCAAACAAATTGGTTGTAACAATAAGAGTAAAGGGCATAAGGGGCTATGCGAAGAATCGTAAAAGAAACGGGGGGGGGGGATGAAAAATGAGCGCCGGTTCGATGGTCCTAAGGAGCGGCAACGCCGTTCCTTTTACGCTCCGTTCGTTATTATGGCAGGAAAAGAGTGATGAGGATAGATAGATAAACGTCTTTATTATCAGGGCGAAGGGGAGGAAGTGAGAGAGAGAAAAGAAGACACCGACGGAGATCATATCTCAACATTGCGGTATCCCTCTGCACATCTGTTGGGAACTCCCAAACCGCAAATAGGAAAAAATATTCGCCCCACCCCTACTCGTATCGCACTTCTACTACGAGATAAGGGAGTAGGAAAAAACAAGACCCTCGCAGTCCCACCTTCCACTTCTGGAAGGGGATATGACTTCCTTCCCCTCAAATCCCCCCTCTCCCATGAACACCAAAAGAGCCTCTAGACGCACGCAAAAAAATTTTTTAAATCCTTTGAAGAATAAAATGTCTTCCAATGATATCGCTGCGTGAAGCTCGAGAGGGATATCGATTGTGTCTCGTGGGGGTGGGATGAGTGACAGAGAGGGTAAAAAAAGGGGCGTGGGGGTGGAGGGGTGGAGGAGGAAAGGGGAAAGAAGCGCCCCCTCGCATTGTCGTCCCAAAACAGCCCTTCTCCTTCCCTTGAGGATCTTCCTCCCACTCTATCCTTTATGAATTCGTATTCATCCTGCCTCCTCCATTTTCAATACCATCAGACTTTCACAACGTAGACAATTGACGACAAGCCTTTAGCGACGCGCGCGCACACACACACACACACAATGCGCCGAATTTCTCCCGTAAAAAGGAATCAATCAAAAAAATTGAAAGCCGAAATGCGTGACGCGAAAGAATGTTTTTGTGTGTGTGTTTGTTTCGCCTTTTCAATGGCCCCTTTTTACTCCTTTTTCTTTCTCTCTCTCTCCGGCCATTCGGCCGCGAAAAAAAAATGAAAGCAAGAATCATAAGGTTCGGCCTTTTTAATATCCACTAAGGCTAATTGATTGTTTGCCGAGAGTGTTTTTTCTCGCAGCGGGAGATGATGTTTACCCCCATTTCGTTAACCTGTTTTCGACGTTTCGCCCACGAGGAACGTATTCTTATTCGGGTAAAGCAGACTTACTTGTTAGGGACATCTCGTTGATCTTTAGCGATGGCTTACTTAGATCGTGAGGAAAAACTTGATCTCTAAGCGGTAAATTAGTCAGAAATATTAATTCTTTCTCTATTTCTATTTTTTAAGTGACAGGAGACCTAATTCGTTTCTTTATAAATCGGTTCTATGTGGTACGAAAATGGCACATTTCGAGAATCGACAAATTTTATCAACTTAAAAGATATAGGAAGTTTCCGATGAACTTCATAATGGGAAGATACAGTTCATGGAACCAATGAAGATGAAACGCGATCACAAATATTCTCAAAAAAATGGTATATTGTGGATGGGTAAAAATCGAGGAAATCAATGAAAAATTAAGAGTTTTAAACTTCATAAATTTAAAAGTCTGTATTCAATAATGAGTTATTCCAACAAAACCATCTAAAATACTCAAAGTCATTACCAATGAGCGTAGCTTAAAGGAGATCACTATTTCTAATATCGTACCGTCATAGCCAAATAAATACGCTATAAGTCTTAAGAAAATAAGTACCTTCGCGCTCGTTAAAGCAAGGAAATTTTCCTACAAGAAAACATTAAGAGAAACTGCCACTATAACAATAAAATTTTCCTTGCTACAAATTCGTGAGGTAATTATTTTATTTCTAAATTAATTATTTATGCGTCTATCTCTACCAAAAGACGGATACAAATGGGGGTAATTACCTCCATGACGGAGACAATCTTTGTTAAAATATATTATTTCAAATAGTGTTTCAATATTAACGAAAAAACTTGGTTAAATTCCACAATTGTGGAATTTAACCAAGTGTTTTTCGTTAATATGAGTATCTATTACCACAAAGTTCAGCTAAATTCCATGGACTTTATTCTAGTAATATTTACCAAACGTCTGAGTGTTATTATTTTATATAAATATGCATATGTTTTTTAATCTGTGCACCTTGATACACCCCTGCCGGAGACCCAAAGCAAAAAAAAAATTCGAAATCACGCACAGGTGTTAAAACAAAATCTTCGATCCGTTTAATCGTTTAGCAAATCTCATAAAAAAACTAATCTCTTTCTCCAATCGGCGTGGCACCTGTGGATTCCTAGAGAAGCACTATCGCCCTCTCAACGCGAGACGGCACAACATTCAACTCGCGTCGCGTGCATTAAAACTTCAGCGCATAGTGCTAACGGAGTCCAATTTTTCCCCGACCCATTACCCGAAGCCTTCCTTGTAGGAAGAGAGGACGAGGAAGTCTTTCCCCTTCGATTGAAGATTTATTAACGCAGCGAAGTTTAATTTTCATTCGTTTGTTTGTTTTTTTCGACGACGCGGAAGCTCATCTCCGAGATTGTCATATCCACTCCCATCCAATTACTACGAAAATTCGATTTCGAACGTCGCTAAAAAAAAAGAACGTTAGCAGTATCGGAGAGGTTAAAGAGAGGGGGAGAGGGAGAGAGAGAGAGAGAGAGAGAGAGAGATGGCCGAAGAGGAAATTGGCGTCAATTTTGCATCAAGCCAAAGAGGACGGACGCAATCGGAACGCCGACGACGCTCAAGCAAATTAGTCTCGGCGCCAAAAAGCGGCAGAGTGATTCCAGAGAGAGAGAGAGGAAAAATGCCTGACGAAGAGCGTTTTGATACCTCAGCAATTTGGAGTGACCCAGTTTTTTCCTCGTCCGAAAACAGTTTTACCTCCCACTCCCCGCCCCAACTCCGCCCTTTCTCTCTCTCTCTCTTTCTGCATTTTTTTTACTCCACTTTACTTAAAAACCAAAAAGAATCTCGGGCGAAATTGGATTGCCGTCGTTGAAAAAAAAATAATTAAGAGAGAAGTGCATCGCGGGAATTATTTCCGCTGAACTTGGCCGACGAGAATTACTCAAGGTCATGCTTCTTCCTCTTTTTTTGTCTTTTCCCACTTCCCGATAATGAGTTGGAGTCGTATGAAATTAAATTTTTTTCTCTTATAAATATGTAATAGATTCAGGGCTCAGTGAGGCATAATTGCGACCGATGTTCTGCCACCGTGCGAGAAGTTAGATCCACCTTTGGGTCGATGTACAATTTACTTACAAGCTTTGATAGGGACGATACAACACTGAAAAAAAAACACTAAATTGATAACGTATATTAAAACTAGTTTTCTCCCACCCTTTTTGCTTACAATTAGATATGACATGTACAATACTTTCATGCTATTCTTTTATAGAATACAAATTTGTGGAGGAGTCATCTCACTTATCTAATAATTTAATATTAATAATTAATCAAAATCGGTTAAAATAGGGGTTTTATAAGATCTAAGATTGCCTAATGGACAAAAATAGAAATAATTCTTGTATTATTTTTTTAAATACTAAATTCCAAGGAGATAAACAAGCAAAGATATATAAAAACTACACATCTGAATCATAATGTACGAATGGCTATTAATAAACAAATGACGATGAGGTTAGCTTCTATAATCACTAATAAATTACTAATAAATAATAAGTATAAGAAAGAGGTAACCATCATGTTCCTCTCGAAGCTGAAACTCCGAAGAGTAAGGTAGTTCGATGTTTTTAGGCATTGCTAGTGTCGAAAAAATGACGGAGGGGAGACAAAGTTAAAAAATAAGGAGAAGGAAATACGAGAATAGAAAAACGCGGTAAAAATATAGCAAAAACTAAAATTTTTACGCTCTTTTTTCCATTGTTCATGGCTCCATTCGATTTCCTGCAATTAAAATTCAGCGCGATTCTCAATTGAAAAAATTATAAACGCGGCGTTGCTTTTACGTTCTAATAATAAAGAAATTAGTACTTCTTAAGCGTTGAGAGATTTCTTTTTTTACCCACGGTAAGTTGCCGAATTTCTCGACTCCGCACAATTTCCATCCTATAATAAACCGAACCGAATTCGGCAACCGACAACCTACAATTATATCCTTGATGTATTATCGGTTATAATTACGTTCCTACGTGTCTTAATTAACACAATGACAAGTTCATTAGCAGTAAGAAATCTCCACCGAGAAGCGAAACTCCGTCACTAGGGCTGGTAGGCAAAAAAGAAGCATCTTATTTTTTGTAAGTCCGAGAAGAAAAAATTAAAAGTTTAAAGAATGCCAGTTAATTAAAATAGCGTGCGATTGCGAAAGTTTCTAGGAATTCTTTTAACGCGTCTCCTTGACTTGTTAGGCAGTGAAGAAAAATCTCGTTAATAGTTTTAACACTTCGGTCGAATTTTTAAGCAGTGGGAATGAAGCGAACAATGCGAATGTATAAATAATCGTTAGCTGAGGCGCGTTAAAATTTTTTTTATTCGTCATCGAACAGGCATTCATTTGTAACTCTCATTTTCACTCTCTCTCTCTCGAAATGGTATGCTTGATGATTTTCTCCTTTCCTTTGTTCCATAAAAGATCAGGAATTTCAAACTCCGGCTCAAGCATTCGCAAGAAACAGTGAGCGGATAATTAATTCCAGCGAGCGATCGATTAAGCCAATGGATATAATTACGGTCTGTTTGAAAAAACTTGCGTCGTAACTACGGAAGATACGAAAGATCGTATTTTTCACAGTTATACTTGTAATTAATGTATGCTTAACAACAATACGACGGAGATCGCACTTTTAATGAATGCGAATTCTTGATTCCAGTGTTAGAAAACAATAAAATGCCTTCACAAGCTTGCTTCGTAGGATACTACTAAAAGTACGCTTTGATCTACCTTTTATAATTTTCGAATAATTAGCAGAATTGATCTTAACCGCGAATAATTATCCGTATTTAATCGTGATTTTTAACATATTGGTTAATATTATCACGAAAAATAAGGATAACATAATAAATATTTGATTGTAAAAGATTTTCCGAAAATTATTAGCGAAATGACCTGTTTCAATGAAACTTTTTCCTGCGGTTTTGGTGCAATGAACCTAAAATGAAGGCATGCGATGCCCTATGAATTTAGTCACCTAAATATAAGAACGAAAATTAGTCTTACATAAATAATAAGCCGTTGAATTATTTAAAAATTCTAAAACTATACTACTTGTGCACAAAGGACGAAGGCTTATAAGGAAAACTTGTCTGCTGTTTTTTAAAACATACATTGCAGATCTAGGTAGAGGGGGGAGGCTCATTCTCATAATCCGCGGGTCTCCTTCATGGGTTAATGATAAATATACTGCAGAAATTCTATAAATCGAGCATCTATAAGTCTAATTTTCCAAAACTCGAAGCAAAATCCTTTTACAGGAGAAAATCTTTTTCGTGTTATTTTTCTTCTTTAACCCGAATTTTCTCTGTCGTATATTGTTTGTTTCAATTGAGGTTAGAATTATATACGTTCTCTTGTGTATACATTGAATAAGTGACTTACGGTATCAGATAGAGTTCGTTATAAGATAGCTTGATGTACTTGTTAGACAATAGAATCTTTCAATCACTTATGACACCATTGCTTAATAAATTAGGAGAAACGATTCAGCAAATATTATATTAACCAGAGAAATGATTGTGATTTGAAATAAAAATGAAACCACACGATGCTGTAAACTTTATACTACTTACACAAACACAAATTACTGGAGTGGTTTGAACGCGTGCAACTTGTTTCATTTTATTTCATATTACATACATTCTCGTATCGCGGAGTTCCACCAAATATCTGCCTCTCCGATGAATTATAATACGCCGACGGTTTCTTATACGCGTGGTATTAGGGATCGAACGATGCGCGTCTCTTTTCTCTTTCAAATTCAAACTCCTAGAAATATTGCGCGCGTTACACGATAAAGCACTCGGAACTAAACCTCCTGACAATAGAATAACCAGAAGCCTTTCATGAAAAAAGCACCCTCCGCATATCCCGCCTACAAAAAAAAGTGTTCAAGTTTTTTTTAAACAATCGAAACACGATAGTGCACCACTTTCGAGCAAGACTCGAAGAGATGGAAGGAGGGGGAAAGAGTTCTCAGACCACAATATAGCCTCTCAAACCCTTTCCGCCGCCCTTCTCAACCGATCTCCCCTCTACCTCCCCCCCCCTCATATCTCCTCCCCCCTCATATCTCCTCCCCCCTCATCTCTCCTCCCCAACCCTTTAGAAATGTCTCGACAGGCAAGAGGTCACGAGTTCGACTGTCGCTCCCGGGGAAGGCACTGAGAACGATCCCTTTTTTGTCGTCTCATCCATCTTTTAATCGTCCTTTTCATCTCCTCCTCGCCTAAAACATTCCCTTTGTGCCGCGACAAAAAAAAAGAATAGCGTACGTATTATTTTTTTTAAGTCTGCTCAGACCGTGGATTGCGGAAGGGGATGGGATTTTTAATCCGCCTCTTTATTTTTATTTTTTAAATCGCCCACTTCTACGACGACACTGGCATGGGAGCTACTCTCCCCCTCCCCAACCCCTTCCTCTCTCCCCCTCCCCATCCCCTTCCTCTCTCCCCCAAATAAAAGAATCCAGGCCAATCGCTCCCTGACTTCTGCCACAGGATTCGTACGATTGCTAGCGTGAGTAAAAAGGGTGACAAACAGTGAAAGTAGGATGGGGAGAGAGAGAGGGAAGTGGATCGCGAAGGGGAAGGGGTATTTTTTTATAGCACGGAGCATAAGCAGGCATAGAGAGGGGGGAGGGGGGTGAATAGGAGGTCGGTTTGACGCTTGGTGTGTGCTAGGAATGGGGAGGAGGGAAGGATGTGAGGGGTTGGATACGGTATTAGGGGTGGCGAAGGATCGGGTTAGGGGGAGGGGAAATCGGATGAAAGAGGAGTGTGTGGGGGGAGGGGAGGTTGAGGTGAAAGGGTGGGGAGTATAGAAAAGAGTAGCGCCGCGGAAGTGCTCATGTCGTACTTCCGCCCTTCTCTCCCTCTTTCTCCCTCTCTCTCTCTCTCCTATCGCATCGACCTCCTCCCTCCTCCCCCCTCTCCTCCCCCCACTCTTCCCAACTTCCCTTTTGATGCCTCGAGCTCCGTAACCCCTCTCCCCATACTTCTCTCACTAACACGAGGGGCGTGTAAGGGAAGGGAGGATTGATGAGGGGGAGGGGGGGGGGGAGTAGTTAGTGTGACAGCCGAAGGGAACGAAAGGGTGGGCGTAGAGTGAGGGAGAGAAGGGAAAAAGGGGAGAGAGTTGGTTCACGGAGGACGTTAGCCCTGCGCTTTTTTTTCAGCAGGGAAAAGTGTATACGCTAATACAGACTATATTCTCTTTCCCTCCCTTCCCCACATATGCTGCACTCTCCCACACCAGGAATGAACCCTTTCCCTACCATCATCCAGTGACAAAGCCTCTCTCTCTCTCTTCCCCACGGTAAATAACACGCGCGATGAAAGGCGCTAAACTAAGTAAAGGGCTACGAGGGAAGAGATAGGGACACACACAGAGAGAAGGAGTCAGAGTGCGCGTTAAGTAAGTGAAACATTGCGTTGTATAAGCCGCGTGGTGCCGTCACCGCGAGATTTATTTTCACCCCGTTTCAAGCCATCCGCGCGAAAGTTGGCGTCTCGCGCGAGAAAAATGAACATCGAAATTCAATTTGAGACTCGCGTGCGTAAGCATAAAAGAGCGACGACACCGAACAGAAACTTGAACACCTTTCATGCGCATCCGTCCTCGCCGGAGGGACAACTTCATTTACGCGAAAGTTAGCTTTTCTCGTCTCTGTCGCGTTTCCATTTTCCTGCCGTTTTCCCCCCCTCCTGTTCCGAATAAATTCAAAACAAACTTTTAAACAGTCGGCACGTGGGAAGCTACCTGTATTTTAACTACAGTCGAACCTCGATTAATCGAACGGCTGTATTTCGGTTCTTCCGTAAGTCGAATTGAATTTTTTTTCTCGCTCGCATTCATATATGTACATACTTTAAAATAAAGTCCTGTACAAGTCGATTATTTCTAATTTCTCCTGAAGAACGAGTTATTGAGTTATGACTATTTAATTTTGTAATACTCCGCTTTACTCCCTTCCCTTAGGAATACACGAGGTTTCATTTGGGCACCTCCTTGAGTTCAACGATTTAGTTGTACTGTATTCAGTTAGACTCGTAGCTAGTGCGGCTGCCTTCCAACCCAAAGGTCGCGGGTTCGTAATCCCGCTTCGGACATGGATGTTGTGATTCGTCTTGGGGGTTTCCCCCTACCTCCAGACAAACCTTCGGCTTTCCGCGGAAGACATCATTTAAAAAAAAAATATTATAACATCGCGGGTCGAATTGAAACATTTCATGATTTTCAATGGCTGGACACCGCTCCGTAAGTGAAATTGATGACAAGTCGAAGTAGTTATCTAACAATAAGTTAAAAACGTGCTGAACCGAACATGTGCAAAGTGACCCCTTCAGAGGGAGGGATGGGTGTATGCATATTTTTTTCTGTTTTTACGACCCGTGCTGAGTGGGTTTCTTCGCGATCCGCTGTTTATAACAGTGTTCAGTAAAACGGAAACGCTTGCACGAACGGGAACTTTAATAATTAATATATGTATATACTCATTTGCATAGATAAGGAATAGCTAATCCAATACGAAACTATACAACAGTCATCCTCAGTTGATCGTGCAAAAAGGAAGATTAAGTTCAAGTTGAAAGTGGAATGCCGCGTCAAGATTTAATCAGCCATATCGTACCCAGATGTCGCGAGTAAATTAAATGCTTGTCGAAATCGATCGGAAATATATGCAAATAGCGACATACCTCTGAGAGGGTGGACTTGGTCGAGCGACGAACACGAAGCTCGTTGTTTTATTTTAACGTGAGTCATCCCCCAGGCCATATTTAGGGATCCTCCGCCTGAGTAGCAGCAGCCTATGTCATATCCAACGAATCAGCGAATGAGATGTCCCGCATACGAGCGAGCGAAAGAAAAAGAGAGTGAGTGAAAGACTTCGGCCATTTCTAATTTCAAAATGGCGAAGGAATGAGAGGTTCCTTTTTTTTTCATCCTCGCAGACTCTTGCCTTCTCGTTCGTTTTTCTTGTTTTTTTTTATTTTCAACCGTCGCCCGAATATCCTATCTTAACAAAGAACGCCAGTCGAGAGAGAAAAAGAGATAAAGAAGCCGTATGATTGGCGGGTTGGACCCGCAGAAGTGACGCGAAATCGCGCCCGTGTCTTCGGATGAATGCATCGAGACCTCCCCTCTCTCTCTCTCTCTCATACCAGAATGACAGCCTTCCTCGTAACTCAAGCGCACGGAAAGGCACGACTTCGCCCCTCATCATCTCGCCCTCCACGAATGACGGGATTGAGTCTTCTTCGACTGTCATTTGCCAGCCGTTAAGATGAATCGCCATTAAGAGTGAAGTCATCCGAGGGCCGCATCACCGCGATTTCGAACGAATACTAAAAAGGGTTGGCGACTAATTAAAGCGAATGAATCATCGAAGGGCTGCAGTCATTTTTTACTGCGTGCCTTTTAAAGTTCGATTTTTGCATCTATTACATCGGAGGGACGATCGTTTCGTCAACTGTTATAATGCCACGTTATTATCGCTGGCTCTTCATCGCTTGATTAAAACTAGTAAATTAACTACGGAGAGGATTAAGGATAACTTTACTTTAAAAGGCATTTTTGATTCAAAATGCAGAGGAACTTCCACGTTGAAATAAGAATTTCGAATTACTCTTTCTACCAAATAAATGGAATAGTCTAATACTTTGCTCATAAGTGATCGAATAAACCGGGTGCATATTTTAATTAAAGGGCAACGATCATTTATTCATAGTTATGTTAAATTTAATCCTTTTAAGATGATAGGATTTAACGTATAAGGTTAATTTCAACGCGCAAAGTTAACGCCGAATAATTTTTCTTCCATGTCCTCTATCAACCAGCTGCAAAAGTACTTTGCGTTTTTAAGATCTTAAGTTCAACCGACAACGTCTCCCACAATACTAGAGGAGCAATTTAATCAGTTTAATGTTGATAATACCAACTACCGAACAACAAAAATCAAGTACCTAAATACAAAATACAACAGTCATCAGCACAGAACCAAATACTGCCGCTTTTTTTTTAAGATACCAACGGATGCCGATCAAACTCGAAATCTCGAAAAAAAAAGGCAAAATTCTGCGGAGAAAGTCTTCACCGCATGGAAAATAAAACCGTTTTGTACTCTCCCATGCTGACTTATCGCGTCTAAAAAGAGTGGCGATATGGGGGAAACGACAAGAGGAGATGATAAAAAAGAAGAAAGGAAGGATGCGTTTGATATTTGCGGCACGTAGATCTAACGTCTAGCAGCCGGGAATAAGAAGTCTTCGCGTGGCTTGAGTGGGCCAATGCATCGCAAAGGAACGGCGAAACAGGAGGAGGAAGGGAGACAGAGGGAGACGGATAAAAGACTGCAGCGCAAGCGAATCGAAGAGGAAGTGTTCGGATAAAAAGAGTGTCTTTTCCATGTCACGTGCCAAGGGAGAACCCGCACCCAATGCGGATGAAGATGGGAGAGAAAGAGAGGGGGGGAGGGGGGGGGCGTTGGCAGAGGATGAAAAAGGAAAGAAGGACGTCGGCTGAAGATGAAAAAGGAAAAGAAGGACGTCGGCTGTAAGGGCAAGAAGCTCGAAATAAGTCTAATATGGCGGCGGAGAATATTCGTAATTTTTAGGTGCTTTAAAATTTTGCCAGTCAAACCGCATTTTCTTTCTTAATGTATAAAAGTATGCATATTCAACAAGAACGCTGCCTCTAATTCTTTTTTATATAGTTGTAAGCGCTGTAATTAGTAATTTATTAATAAAAATTTTAATGTAAGATAGATACTATAAGCACGAGAACTGCTGAAACATTCTACTCATTAGATGCTAAAAATCAGTTTATCATTTCAGTCAAAAGGAATGTGCGTTTCTTATTATACCAGAAACTTTCTTAGTGATAACCTAGTATATAAGCAGATTTGTGTACGAGCTTCACAACGATTGAAAAAATATACAACGTATGAGGGACTTCCGTGTTTTAATAGGGCTTACAAGATCGTAAAAAAAATTATTAGCCACAAGTTGTAAAAGCCTCTCCTCACCTTCCTATTTCTAAGTAGGTGGTTGGCATGTAGGAAATGCTAAGGTGGAACTCAGTCCCCTTGGAGACATTGCTAACTCAGCCGCACCCTCCAGCCTACACGCAACATCCTTTGGCTATACCTGTTATTACAACCCACTCCTGGCGTATCCCCGCATTCGTCGACTACTTTGCCACGAGAAACTTTCAACGCTCCGTTCAGACATAGTCAAGAAACATTCTGGATACATTTTCGAAGTTAGACAATGATATCAAAAAATTTTAAACGAATTGTCTCTTATAATATACTCGAGAGGATTATCTTGTGCCGCGAATAAAATTCACGGTGGTAGGCGTAACGTTGTGAAACTATTCCATGATGGAGAATTAAGTAACAACTTTGTGTATCGCATCGAAACCCGGGTCTCGTTGAAATATTAAAACAGTAGAAAATATAAGGTTGCTGCTTTATTTATACTGCAATTTAAAAACCTATTTGTTGCCAATGAACCGTAGTATAATGAAAGCTAACGTCCGCGTTGCTGACATAAATTGTCTCGCGAACGAGTTAAAAACTGTTTCTAAAACAGCCATAACACTTTTTATGGCTATTAAGAGAAGGCGTAGTTTCTCAATTTGACTTCAACCAAAAGGTGAGCTCGATAATTCTGCATTGAATTCACGAACGAGCGCAAGAAAATATTCCAATCCTCGGATCGTTTATTTCAACAGTCTCCGTGGAAACAAACAGAAACAGATTTAGACGATTGGTTAGCGTGCGTAACCACTATACGCGAGGGAATTGAGGTCGACGTATCATTCCTAAAGGATGGAAAATTAAAAACTTGCACGCTACATACATCTCGCTAATTAGTCACGTTTCGAACGACCGATACGCATCAAAACCCGTTTCCATCTGGGGTTTACCGATCGAGAGTGGACTTTCGGCAAACATTACTACTACGAGCTGCGAAAAAAAAAAAACTCGCGGAGCGGGGAAATAATAAACAGCGGATTCGATACTTCCAGGATGTGCGAGAAAAGAGAAAGGAAGGAGGGATGAGAAAGAAGATTCGCAGCTGAAAAGGGACTGGCGTGTGCCGTGTGCGAAAAGGACGAGGAAGAGAGGAAAAGGAAGGAGTGATAATGAAGAGGTAAAAAGATCCGCACGAGTCGTGCACGGTCGAGAGGGAAAGGTGGCTCGTTTCAGAAAGGGAAATTGAAACGGGAGGGAGAGAGAGGGAAGTAGGGGGTGAGAGAGAACGAGAGAGATGATAGCGAGAAAGAGGGAGGGAGTGAGATATATAATATATATATATGTATATATATATATATATATATATATATAGGGGGGAGAGGGAGGAAGGGAGAGGGCGAGAAGATGATAGCGTGAAAGAGAGAGGGAGATAGAGAGAGAGAGAGAGATAAGGGGAGAGGGAGGAAGGAAGAGAGAGAGAGGAAGGAAGAGAGAGGAAAGAAGGGAGAGGAAGGAAGGAGAGAGATAGAGAGGTAGAATAATAAGGGACAGCTAGAGGGGAAGAAGAGAGGTGGGCAGTTGGTGAAAAACATCCTCCATCTCCCCCGAAGGGAGAAAAAAAAAGGGACGGAGTACTACATGGAAGGGGAGATGATGCTAGATGGAGGAGGTAATGAATGGGAACGAGAAGAAGTGGGAGGGGCGTGTTTTCATTTTTTTTTTCGGAGTGGGAAAAATGAAGAAGATTCTCGTACCGTGGGGAGTAAAGTTCCTGCTTTTTTTCGTTTTTTTTTTTACGGCGATGAGAGGAGAGAAGGGAAGGGTTTACTCCCTCGAGAGGATTACAGGAAGGGTGGGATTTCGCTTTCTGCTGTTTTTTCTGATGTTTTCAGCGCATTTTGAGCTTTTCTCAGTCAGGATGTGGCGAGGGAATTCTAAAAAAAAAAAAAAACGTCTCCATCGAAAACGTAGCATAAAAAAATTCGATCTTCCATTACGCGAGTCTTAAATGTGCTTCAGGATTTAATGTCGAAAGGAATACATTGAACCTCCAGTTCAGAAAGCGGTCGTTATAAAACGAATTAAATTTGACCAAAAACGAGGTTAAATTCGAACGACGACACAATTGTGTGCATCTGCAGAGACAAGAGAGGGCAGGGAGCGGTCATTTATGTTTCAGGACGTAAAGGGAGTGAAGTCCCAGCCTGGAATGGCCCCAAGCAAGGGAAACTTCTCTCGCTTAATAGATCCATTAACTTCAATTAAGACGGCGCTGTTACCAGAAACGTTTGTTTTGAACTTAAGAGAGGATAGCAGTAAAATCTGAAGTTGTTTAATACAATTTGAAAATATAGACAATATCGTAAATATACTCCAAATTATAGATTAAAATATTAAAAATTGAAGAAAATTCTGATAACATCATATAAACGCGTCAGTACTGGATTTCTTCGAAAAATAAAGATCATAAAAATGTTTTTAGTATTAACCCCTACGCCGAAGAAAAATATCATCATCGCTCGACGTGCTAACAATAACAACCGCAAACACGCGCGTGAAAATTGTTTACACGGGAGAATAAAAAGATTGTTGGATTGTCGCCGTGAAGCAGATAAAACGCGAGTTAAGGAGAGTCATAGGAGGGTAAATCACCTCATGTCGGATATGCAGTCACGTTCCAAAGTCATTGAATGGTTACCCAACGCAACAGAAGGGCCTGGAATCATTGATGTCCCCGTGGTCATCTCGTCGAACAGAATGTTAAATTTCCCGTCGGTGAAGCGAATGATAAAAATTTGAACCTCGCCTCACTAGATTAATCTTCTTAACTATAGAATATATATATATATATTATTATATATATATATTATTATATATATATATTATAATATATATATATATATATATTATTATATATATAGTACAGCAGTACATTTCAGTTGCTGCTTTACTGATGGTTAGTTGGAGCGTGTTATCATTCTCCATGGATAAGACGCATAATTATTATTATTAAAATGAGCCATCAGATAGAAGCGTTCGCTTAAGAGAAAGCGACCAGGAGAAGTCACGCGACAGCAGTCTCAAGTTCCGGCCAAACGCACAGTTTGAAATGTAAAATAAAACAGACGGAACAGTTGGACACTGCCCGAACAGGCAGAGGAGGAATTTCTGCCCGTAGGAGAGACTTCTCGATTCGGCGAAAGAAGGAAAGAGAATGTCGAAGCTTTAAAATACAAGAAATAATTCTCGTACTCAACGCGAATGCATTGCGATTCGAAAATCTTTTTACTTTTGGTGGACGCGGATATTTGGATAAATGATGTTGGTGACTGCCAAAGCCGTAAAACGTTCCCATAAACCACGAATGCGTTTTATTTACAAAATAAAACTTCGTCGGCGGTAAATAACCGATTGCTCGTGCTTCTAATAACAGCATCGGCGATACGCACGATACCACGGATATCACTCACACCTATCACATACCAGATTTGAGCAACAAGAGCGTTAACTACGCTTTGAATGGGAACTTAAATTAGCCGTTCCGTTCCACCAAATTTTTTTCTCCGCAAATTTGAACCAGCGGCGGTTAATTTTCATTCGACTCGCATATCAGCTTCGGGGTGGACGACACAACCAGGAAAGGAATTTTTACCTCGACAAATTTTCGAGACAGGTGCGCATCTGAAGTCGCCAGGCAACTTTCCGTGTACGAGGACGGGAGGGAGTGGAGCTGGGGAGAGAGACGATGAGGGAGGATATGTGCATTCGGGAAACGATTCACGTCGCCTCCCTCTCCTCTTCTTCCCACTCCAATCGTTTTCGCTTTCGGAGATGAGCGCCGGGGCAGCATTTCGCCTCCATAAACAATGGGTCGATCCGACCCAATTCATTCGCTGCTGGGATCCTCTCCTCCACAACCTATCCCCCCCTCTGCATACATACGATAGTCAACGTCCGAGACATGCGAGCTGTTCGATAGAACAAGGGATTCACTAAAGCAGGGGTTATTAACCTGGGGTTCAGGTAGGGTAGGTCCAGGGGAGTCCGTGGAAAATTGAATAGGCCGGTGTAATTTCCCGTCAAAAATTACTGGTATGCATGAATAAAGAATAAAATTAAAACACTTTCCATTCTCCCTCTCTTTTTCTGATTCCCTCTCATTTTACCGGGGACTTCTGGAAATATATAAATGGGACGAAGGCCCGTGGGTGACGTTTGAGGATCTGGGGGGTTTGTATAATATGCAAAAAGGCCCCTGCACTAGATTTCCGCGAAAATTAGAAAAATGAAACATTCTATGAGCCATAACTGATTCGAGTAATGAAGCGGAAAGTATTGGCGAGACATTCTAATTAATCAAAAGATTGGTTTTTGTTTAATTTTTATACTTCCGCCCCGGGGCCTCGCAGTTTGAGAGTGCCGCGCTTCGATATCAACACAGGGAAAGCCAAAGTTAAATTAATTGATGTTAACGGGGCCTTTTCTGCGCCGGGGCCCCGCACCTCTACTGATGACGTCCTATTTTTATATCGACGTTACGTTCCAATCGTAGAGAAAATTAGAAAATCCTGCGACTTCAATGTTTATTCTTTCTCCTTCGTTCCGAATCCGGAGGTTGCCAGGGCAGGAAGAGGACAGAAAACCTATAATCTTGAAGATCTTTGTGTCGAAAGCCTGAAACTCGAGCTTTCGACAGCTCGATCAAGAACTTTTTCTGATTATTATTCTCATTTAATCGGCGCAAGTTCCGCTGCTAAAAATTTTCAAAATTTGGTCGTTTTCTCTCCATTTCAAGAGGTTCGAATATATGGAGGTTTGACGGCAATACATTCACGAAGTCTATGAACTCCCTCGGGAACCTCTATTTCGGATCTGGGCGAAAACGTGAACAACAGCGGCGAGGTTTCTAATGGTTTCACTAAAAAAACGCAACAACTCCAGGACATGTCCTCGCAACAATTTTCGCAGTAATTGTCGACGTTCGCGTTATCGTTTCAATAAAATATTTGGGGCGAAATTTTCCGCGACGATCCTCACGACGCCATTAGCATGCGGCGAACATAGAAAGGGGATTGGTGGGTAGGGTGTGCCGTCGCTCTAATTTACATAGCGTCGTTTAATAAGTGGCGCGGGAAAAAAATCACTTACGGAAACGAGGAAAATTCATAGTTATCTCTTCATGAAAGTATAAACGTACACAGAGACGTAACCTACATTCCGACGTTTAAAAAAACACGCACACACACACACACATATATATAGATAGATAGGTAAACACTTTTGCGCATAAAATATGAACGACGAAAAGTAAACCTAAACCGCCTTCTGAACAGGTCGACGAACTTTCTTTCCAGGACAAAAGAGGCGGGAGGTGCGCAACTGGAAAGGAGCGTAAAGAGAGACCACTATTGCGGGTACAGCGAGTGCACGAGTCTGTGCAACCGGCTAAGCATCTCGCGGTGTCTTCAACGTCTGCATGAAAGAGAGGCAGAGTGAGTGAGGAAAATCACGAGAAATATCTCTCTCTCGAGCGACATGCACCAACAGAGAGAGAGCAGGACCGGGGGAGCCGGCTATCTCGGAAACCTTGTTGAAGAGAGACACAGCACTATCCGTTCCGAGAGAGAGATATGAAACGGAAGGAATTCCCAAGGAGGTAAGGAAGAGCAGGTGTAGACAGCTCACTGGCCACGGCCCCGGCTGAGGTCACAGGTATTCAAAAAAAAAAATAACTTCCACGACTCCTCCCCCACCCTCTCCTTCGTCCGGAACACGCCAACTCTTCATCCCCCTTTTCTCTCTCTACTCCGCCTCCCCGCAACTCCACTGCCTCTTTTCCCCTTCCCCTACCTCGAAAAGATGGCACACGAAGAAACAAAACACCTGGCGGATATGGGGCGTACACCTAGGTCGGAAGACTGTGCCCCCTTCCTCAGCAGAGAATGCACCGACGGCGACCTTAAACGACCTTCCCTCCCCCCCCCCCCTCCCTAGTCTTAAACCTCCAGTTCTTTTTCCTTCACCACACACCGTTCATAAGACGCTCCTTCCTTTCGGAAACCCCTAAACTAAGCGACTGACCCTCTTTGCCCAACCTATTCGCCCCTTTCCACATACAACAACCTTCGCACCAATAACATCTGCCGAACGCATTTGCCCCATTTCCGAGAATTCGGAAAGAGCAGGATGGGAGAAACTGCACTTAGAAAATAAACGAGCGAGCGAAATGGTCCTCCGTTCCTCCTCGATCGGGAAAATGGGAAGAAATTACACCGACGATTGACTTAAGGATCTTAATGATTTATCTGTAAATTGACAATTAAACGAGAGGGCCGTTGTTTTTTCTACACATGGTTTATTAAGTAATACATGCAAATTCTTATCTCGCATATGTATTTTTGACTCCTCAAATCTTTATAATAATGTTTATCTTTTGCGACTGGACAAATGAGAAACTGAATTATGTTTTACTGCTTCAAAAAGATTAGCGGCATTCTATATTAAACTAACTGAGGTAATTGATGGCGTAATTGACAACTAATCTGTGGTACAAATGGTTTATTCTACTTTCTCATGTCTATAAAATTTATCTAGGCATTTTATTATACATGAAACAGTCGGAGTTACTAATTAAAAATCCAACTTAATTGATGCTGCCGCAACGATGTCATTCGATGTACTCGATCAAAAATTCAATTGCTATTATTATTTACATTCGACAGGCGTCGCAAAAAATTAAATAGGACGTTATTGAGACACATATGTAATTGTTTTACGTAAGAGGGCCAACAAAGGAGTTAAAATAAGAACATTCTTTTGGAGTTTTTTATTCGGATTCAAGTATTCTTCGAAACAGGAGCCGTTATGGCCCGTTCATTCTGTCTCTCTCTCCCTCTCTTCTTCTTTAAGATAAAAAAACGAGTGATAACGGAATATCTCCACCAATGCAACTAGTTTTAAAGGGCACCATCTAGTTCGGCACTTCTAAACGTAAAGAGAATAGACATTTTATTATAATTTAGCCATTTTAGCTCGCAGCGGAGATTCAAATTCGGAGATCTTTGCTCATAAAAATCAATCTGCTTTGAATGCCATCAGAAAATAGTCAAATTTAATTCGCGATGGACTTTTTAAAAAAATTCTGCTGTTTTCGTTTTCAGCATCTACTACACATTAAGCTGTCACCGTTCAACAATTTTTACTTTTTAAATAGGTCTAAAAAAAATAACCTTACATTATAGTCGGTTCACTACCTAAAGTCACTTGGCCTTGAAGACGGTTAGCCAGTTAGCAGCATCCAACAGGAGACGGTTTGTTTGGGAAGGTAGTGGGGAGGAACCCAGTCTCACTC
Organism: Uropetala carovei; assembly: GCA_036926305.1. Lineage (NCBI taxonomy): Eukaryota > Metazoa > Arthropoda > Insecta > Odonata > Petaluridae > Uropetala > Uropetala carovei. Next base: position 581,746 of record JAXCHB010000022.1, read on the forward strand.
CTGCTCTCGAAGAGTTAACATCGGCCTGCGTTGCCATTTCTACCGCCGTCCATAGCCCGGATCAAAAAGGATGGGAAGTATTTTATTTAGAAATTGCGCAGTGTATCAGCTGAAGGCGAAAATCCGCAAGAGCTGGCAACGCGCACCGGTGTCTGCTCTCCCGCACGAAAGTTGTAAGGGGCGATGGAAGGGGAAACGTTCGTGATTGGCTACTTGCTCTAAGAAGGCCAAGAGACTTTAGATAGTGAACAGACTATATAACATCGGCGAAAGCTGGCTATAATATCAATACCACATCTACAAATTCCTAATTGATTTTTCAATACATATTAGCCTCTGAATTTGTAAGGGTCATCTATAACTCGTTAAATAATATGAATCACGAATTTTAAAACCGGTAGATGCATATATTATTATATTTTCCGAACAAACTTTGTATACATCTTTGAACAGTGAGTCTTCGGTGGTAAGCCAAGGAAAATAATTTATTGTAATTTCAGGTCATAAAACTGCGCAGGTTTTTTCCTTTATAATTAATTTTTCAGCTTTTACCGAACATTTAAAAATTACCTCAGCAATAAAAATTTCATTGCTTTTGTCGACCCTACGTTTAAGTGCTCAGTTCTACTTCGGACCCTATCGTATTAAAATTCAACATTATAAAATCCTGCGCCGAATCTCAGTAATTTTCGCGCGGATAAATGGACCTCACTGGAAACGATCCCGAATTTTAGAAAAAGTGACAAATGCCATAAAGCCCGTCTTCCTAGCATAGACGACCGCCCAGACACGATCTAAACGATGATGAACAACTAAACATCCAAAAAAAAAGTAAAATTAAAGGGTCGCTGTAATAATTAAATCGCAAATAAATTACCCGAAATTAGTTTTTCGCTCGTGAAATCTTTTAATAGAGACGATAAGGTAAGAAAGCGCACTAAATTCTCTCTCTCTCAGCTCCCTGATAGGTCAGAAACATTCCACAAGTGTGCGAATGATCGATGAGTTCCGTTTCGCGTGGGACAAAGCAAATGAGCATCGAGAGACCGGAAACGCGTTGGCCTTAGGGGAATCCGAAACCGCGCAATTCTTTTAAAAGAACCAGAACGCGCAGGCGCATCCTAATAAGATGAAGAGAATAAATATTTGCCGCCGCCATTGCGCGCGCTAAAAGACCTTGGAAGGTTTTTTTCCTCCTCCTCCTAACGAAGCCATTCAAACGAGCTCGGCAAATAAGGAGGGAACAAAATAGATTAATTAGGACTTCAATAAAACCGCCGATCGTAAAACATCCTTCCGCGCGGGGAATTAAAGGAGGCGGTGAAGGAAAGGAAAAAATAAGTGGAACGGGAATTTTTTCCGCGTGTACAAAACGCTCCGTTGTTTCCCGCGAGGTCACGCACGTGATACCGCGAGCTGTTTCGCGATTCGAGAATTCGTCCTCTTCCATCAAAAAAAAAAAAATCGCCGGAGGACCTAAAACCGCGAGTTGTGCGCCGCGAAACCTATTCTTGTTTCGAAGGCCGTCGGATAAACACACGGATGAGTTTCGGAATAGACCCCCTGCGACGTAATTCGTAAGATCCTGAAAGACGGTGCCGTCCAGCCTTTTCATAGTCGCCCAATTTCATCTCCACTTCCGATCAATACAAGGCTATGCGAAAGTTCCCATTTTCGTCGCCACGCAGTTAGGTCCCCATGCGTTTGTGTGCGTGCGTGCGAGCAGATTTTCCTTCGCAAATGCGTAGGATAATCCGACGGAGTCGCATACGATGTTGATTATTTTAACGAAAATGTCACGTTGTCGGTCTCATCTTGGACAATAAATAACATGCAGAAACAAAATTTTAATTATCGTAATAAAACCCGTGGAATATGTTGAGTATAATTTTTGACGTCGCAAAGAATTAGGAAATTTTATTTTGTGCATTTATAAATGGAAATAAAAGTAGATACTTTTAGAGTTTCTGATGGTCCTTTCGACGGTGGGCCCCTACGCATTGCATAAGCTCCGTAAGTTACGCCAATGCGCATGAGGCTTTATTGACCTCTGTGCGGGCCAAATAAATGACTGATGTAATTTCAAAGAACTAGTTTTGAGAATTTTTTATTGTTTAATGTAAAATAAGCCCTTATGAAAGTGTTTATATAAAAAAATCCGTGTTTGGCATACTTTTAATATAGGCGAAATACATCGTTTAGATTTCATTGATGATATCGAATGACACTTGCTGTTAGCAAATATACGAATATGCAGGACTTAAAAAAATTATGATGGCCAGATTCACTGCGAGGAGCGGATATGGACCGGGTTCTCAGTTCGTGGATCCCTGGATTAAAGGAAGTATCAACAATTCATTCGGTTGAACGAGCCTCCTCGCTTACGAAGAACCTATCAGCTGATTCTGAAAACGACGCGGTTCGAAACTCAGTGGCATCGCTTAGTTACAGGCGTCTCAAACTCGCGGGCCGCATGTGGCCCGCGCGTTGCATTTGTGTGGCCCGCTAAGCAATTTACTTTATACTACGCGACCCGAACTCAAATCTATTTCTTACAAAATATTTCACGCAAATATTTCTAAATAATCTAAGTGTAATAAATCATTCCAATTTATACCAGCCTGCACGGTTGAGTTACCGAAGAATGTTTATTCCACTGCCAGCGAGTTTCTTGCGTATCAGGACAATCCTCGACGCCAAATCTGGCATTTTTGTAATGACTGCGTGTAAGACGCGTAATAGAGCGATTCCTCTCTTGTGGAAAGGGAGAGTGAATATAATACGAAGAATACGAAAATATGTGAAGACTGGGAAAGTAATGAATGCGGCCCGCGGATCGTCAGAGAGCCGTCATGCGGCCCGCACACCAATGTGAGTTTGAGATCCCTGGACTACGTTACCGATTTAGTAAATGCGCAATACTTTCTCGGCTGGATAAATTGTTAAAAACAACATATATTTGTTTTGTGTTTACAAGAGGGGACTATGCTTATAATATACATTCTCATTTTTAGAGGGAATAAATACATAGGGATGGAAATTAATGACGAGCAGGCATTGGTTTAAAAATTCCTCTTAGAATTCTCAAAGTGGATTTTTCATTCGATAATTCAAGGTTTATTTTTCATACGCAGAATGACTGTGTCGACTGTGCTTTGGCCAGATTTAATGGCTAAAGCAGCGGGGCAGATCATGTTTTTCCTTCCCAACATCGTGGAAACTGGTTCGAATTTTTCGTGGACCTTTGGCTTGATTTCTCATTAATTATTACTTATTAATTAATTTATTGCTCAAGCACTCTATTTAAATGCATACGGAATGAAAAATTAGTGTCACTATCTCTCCAAGTCGGAAAAAACAACAAAAATCATTAAATGTCTATCAAAAACTATGTTAGTCTCTACAGGATGTTTGTCAATGCATTTCACAGAAAGTTATCTCTATTTGCCTGCTTAACCGACTGGCGGAGACTTATGAGAGCTTCGTAAAGTAGCCTTAAATGCCTTCGGCATTTTAAAATAGTAAAAATGCAACATAAACAAGATAAGCTGCGGTGACCCTTGACATTTATTAGGAAGAGAGGCCGGCCTAGTTTTGCTGGCGATAACAACTCTTTCGCTATAAGAATTAGTTGAAATGCAAATGTCGATCCACGCCAGGCAATTTTTTTGTATAAAGTTCCTAGGAGAAAATAGTTTACATACAATGGAATCAATCTCATCCTACAGCTAAATTTCGGAGGAATCCGTCAGAATTTTGGGTAATGAGGTTTAGGAGTGAAATGTAAATAGAAACCTTCGGAGAAAAAATTAATTTTACATAGTTAAAACAATAAATTTTTCGAATCTTCTACATTCCTTAGTAGGTCATTACTCGGAATAAAAATATTTTGCGAAATTGTATTAATTACAAGATAAATGGCGAATCATTAACAACGTCTATGGCTTCGATTTTAGATTAATCGAAGGACATGTTTTTCTCGACTTTAATCATAGACGTTTGAAATGACTCGAAGTGTCACTCACCGCTTTTTCCTTGAAGTTCGAGTTAAGCGGATTTCGTCCGCGGTTGCTACGCTCACGAAGTGAGATTCCGAGGATGAGTTGTTTACAACTGCTTAAGGCCATCAATCAACGAAAGTGTTTTAAGATTCCTTCGTCAACACATTCAATTCACAGTTTAAGTTTCCTGCACCCACGAACGTGCAAAAAAGCACATATATTGCGCAATATGAACACCCGCAACAAGTGAAAATCTGATTCCAAAAACCGGTTAGATAGCAACTGACACCTGTCATAACACTGATGATTTTGAATGTTTGACGTCCGTATGTATGACTATGCATCGCAAAGTGCGGGCCGTTGTTTACGCTAGTTTTCGGGAAACATGAAAGCGTCTTTTCTGGAAGTTCAAAACTACTACGGAATTCTTAAAAATTATTCTCGTCGACGAAAATGACCTGTTTTTCGAGTATTGCTTTTTGAAACGGGTAAAATCGTGTAAAAGGTGATCGGGTACGTAAGACAGCCTCAACCGGTCAATCTTGGGTTGTTTTTATAATAAAGTTATCGATAATTAAGAGTTCGAATTCAAATTGTAACATTTTATCAAATCACATAAACTGCTACATTATCGAATAGAAAGGTTAATTTTTCCTTGCATAAAAAAACAAAACTTCATGGGAATTATTATCTTATATCTGAAGTATGTTAGCGGATTAGTTCGTTACGAGTTTGTTTTGATTGGAAGTGGTTTTTGACTTACCGATTACTAGCAGCAGGGTGTGCGAACGATAGTATCAATCGCTAGCGCAAAAAAAAAAACTTTAAATCCGAACCGCGTAAAAACCGTTGAGAACAACCTCGGGTCTCCAACGCGTGCCGGCAAGCAAATGCTGATTCCACACCACGAACAGAACCCTTCAGTTCTTCCCAAACAATGCGAGTCGAATGTGAGAGGTATATAACAGCAGGCGACTGCTTCGGCACAAATTTGAACTTACAAACATTACCAACATTTGCCACTAGTTGGCTCCACGGTGGCGAGACAGCGCTCCTACCATCTATCGGGGAACTCCATCCACTAAATCGAATAATGGATTTAGGGTTAAGGAACTAAAAAGAAACAAGAGTTGAAGGAAATAGAAAGTGGAAGGATAGAGGAAGGTAAACTAAACGTTTTCTGCGGTATTTCCCTTTCGAATCCGACTCCCGCGACTCTCATTCCGTGGTATGCAAGTCGAATTGAATGCGGTCGATGAGATAATAACCACGGAATATTTTAATAGTGTTCCACGAAAGCCTTCAAGATACTTGATTGTTATGTTTCCTTGATTGACGGTGTGAAGATTAACCATTTCATTAAATATTGGATACCAAAAATAATTTCTATCTGAAATCCATTAGACTACTCACCTTTTTGGATTCCTCTGAGCCTTCCGTGGGTTCCTGTGGCTGTAAAAGATAAAAGACAAATGTGATAAATGTATAATCGCATAAATTAAACTTATTTGTTTTAAAAATCATTCATTATCTAAAGATTCGAGACTGCATTGTGCATTGCACTGTATGTAATGGTATCGAATTAAAATCTTCAAATTACTTTACATGAGAACTGAAACTAGATATTTTTATAATTCCACAATCACAATAAAACATGCTGTAAATTTTAAATAGTCAACCAGCATAAATGTTTTATATATACCATACAAAATATTCATTTCAAGAAAATTTTGTTTACAAAAGGATTTTATTTTTTATATAAAACGAAATATGTAAAATTCTATTGATGTAGGGATCTTGGTTCGCTACGTTTATAAAGGTATGGAAGGAAAATATCTAAGGAAATGTTTTTCTAAAATTGTATAAAACATTCAACAAATTTTCAATAAGATATAACCAGTGTTTTTTTGAGAAACAATGGTAGGGAACGTAGATGTGACGAGGTGCGACATTTTTAATTTTTTTGTATTTACTCCTACTTAACCCCAGAAAAATCTTGGATATAACAGGCAAAGTCTCTATTGGTATTGATAATGTTTTAAATAAGAAACTCTTAAGTTATCAAGATAATACGTAGAGATATAACTCTACACCTTTAATTTATACTGGGCAAATTGTTAGTACCTTGGATAAGTGTTAAGTGTAAGATTATTCTATATGGTGATGCTACGATCTTAAAGAAGAGTTTCAATAAATAATTTACATGGAAGATACATATTTGAATTTAATTTGTATCATGAGTAAATTCCACAATGTGGAGCCGAAATTAATTAATGAAGTTATATACTACGTTATTCTGTAGTTACTGGTAGTTGCTGTCAAAATGAAAATCTTAACACACAACCTCGCTGATGAATTATTTGGATAGTTTCATGTGTCGTATCTTTTCTTTTGCTTTATTTTGTAAACATTTTTAAGTGGCCAACTCGTATTGTATATATAATGACAAATATTATAATACTATAACACTATACCTGAAGGTAATTAGCTGGAACGTAACCCACTGCATCGCATTGTCCAAGGGCCCTGGCAGCCCACCAGTTCCGACCATCTTTGCTCAGTACCTATCAAGCCGACAAGCAAGCGAAAAAAGATACATTGCACAACAACGACAACAATAGCAGCGGCGGCGCAAAATAAAAACACTAGCTACATCTATGATACCTCTCACAAATACCGTGCAATTAAATTCTTCTGAGAGAAAGATATGACCCATTTACATCCCGATTCATTATGCATTCAAAAAAACTCCCGCCCACAGGAGAAAAAAACACTCTCGGGGAAAACAATGCACCACAATTTACATACCTCGAACAAATCTCCCTCCTCAAAGGAGAGGAGCGTGTCGAGTGGCGTGCTCTTGCGTTTGTCGGCCGAACCACCTTGTTTCTTTTCCGCGGGCACCCTTTTGAGAGACGGTTCGGAGCTCGATTTCTCCAGCTTGTCACTGGGCAAAGGTAGATGGCGGGCGGGCGAAGGAAGCTTCTTAGCCGGGGCGGATTGAACCGTGGCTTGGACAGATTGAGGCGGAGGCGAAGCGGATTGGACGATAACCCTGCCCCTCACGGAAGCGCAAGGAGAAGAGGGCGTGGAGCGAGTGATGATGGCAGGAGCCACTGAAAGGCCTCCTCCGCAGCCATCGGGAGGTCGAAAAGAACACTTAGCGCGATACAAATTGGAAGCCATCGCGAATGAACGCAGAACGGATTCGAAACGGGAAAGAAAATCCGAAAAAAACACAATGGGCGTTTTATTTTTCCCCCTTCTCATACACACGAACGAATCCCCCACAGTCACACGCTATGCCGGCTTACTCTGCTAAGAGGATCTGTTGAAAGATTCAATAATCCTACCTCAGATATCGCAGAAAACGTCAACATCATTCGGTCCTACAGATAACCTAAGCTGTCGGATTTTTCTTCCGGTTAAGCAACGTCGCCGGTAAATAATTACAACGGAAGAACAGAACTCACACTCGAAACTTCAGGGTCAAAATCTAGTACGATACCCTGTCCACAAACGCGGCGTCCTATCCTTTCCGAGAGGAGAAAAATCTAGGTATCCTTTTTACCATCCGAAGGGGAGATGCTGTTAGGGAAGTAGGATCCCCTGGTACAAACCCCACTATAACACGCCCTAGGGATCGATGAGGGAGGAAATCCTGTATCGGGACAATGGTCCCCGAGGTAACCGCTTTATAGGAAACACCGGTCAAATTCGGTGTCCACATCGGCGTCCCCCGGATGTCGCTCTAGGGGGCGTTCTCTAACACTCCCTTCCTCGTCGAGACGCTCGGCGCCGCTCCTGTCGCGTCTGCCGGGGCGGTTTTTCGAAGTGGCGCGCCCCCCTGCGACGGACGCCCGAAACTACCGATTCGTTATTTCTCTCCCTCTCCGCACGCACGTCGCCCCACCCCTATACCGGCGTCTCTCCTACCCCCCACTACGCGCGTTTTAAAAGAGGGAATCGGAACCACGCACGCTACGTCACAACTACGATCGATCCGTTCTTTAGTTCTTCCGATGAGTCAGAGAGAGAGAGAGGAGTTTGGGGAGGTGTGAGGGTAGATTTCAAGGTGGGATTCACCCCGTTTCCCGGCGGGAAAATTGTGCAAAAAACGCGAAAGGGACGCACGCAACACGGGTAAGGAAGGGTTTGTCGGCGCCTATCATTAAACCTCGCCTTAAGAGCGCTTCCGATTGTGCGGGACGGATGATCGATAGGATCGGAGGTGGCGCCAAGTTTGCGCCCCCGGGACGCGCGCTCCCTCTCCCGTAAAATGGGGTAAAGAGAGGGTGGTGGTGGTGGGGACGGATCAAAACCGCGCTGCGGGTCGGGGTAAGTGTGTCAAGGACGAAAGGGATTCTTCCCCTCCCGGTAAACGAACCAACCCCCCTCCGTAGGAGAGGATGCGCAAAAGGGTTTTCGGAAGGATGCTTTTTCGATGGAGGTTTCTTCTGTGTTACACAACCTCCTCTCCTCACAGCTCCCTACTGTCTCCTTATCTCTCCATATATTTCCATCCCTTTTTTCCCAGGGACTCGGAGCGAACCTCTTTCCCCCCCCCCCTCCCCCCCTCCCCCCCCGGATTTTTCGAACCTACCTGCTTCCTCGAAACCCTTCCGACACAACCCTCTCAATAAACCTTCGTTTGGGGGTTCCGTCGGTGTGAAAAGCGCTTTGTACCGTGAAGAAGGACCGACAAAAAGGGCCGGCCGTAAAAATGAGGGTTTTTTCCCCCTCCTCTCCCCCTATGGTCCTTTTAAGGCGATTGCCTGGAATCGGGAGGGTTTTCCTCCTAGCGAAGAGAGCGTATGAGTTTGTTATTGCGGTTCGGATGGAATGTGAATAAGCTGCACGGCGCTGTGTCGGAGAAAGTGGTTTATTGTTCTAAAAATTCATGAGAAATTTCATTTGCTAGACGAGTGTGAAAACTATTGATAATTTTGGAAAGTGCGGTAGTCACGAATAAGTTGAGAAACACAAATTCGGACTTTGGATACAGTTCAAAGCAGTCATCTTCGGCGGTGATCCCTCGATTGAAGATTCTGTAAAAGAGGTTGCTTTGTGGCAAAAATGCGCGTTTGGTTTTCACAAAGATTTTACTTCAAATTAAATAATCAATTTGATTCCATAAGGCGAGTTCGATTACTCTCTCGCAGATCAGAGTTAAAACGCTTCGTCCTTTCAAGACGATTTTTCGATAGCGATTAGGGTACATTTTTATTATCTTAAGCAATGTAGGAGTTTATATATTTTTATATCAGTGGTGAGCAACCCACGGCCCGCGGGCGGCATGAGGCCCTCGAGAGCGTTTTATGCGGCCCGCGAAGCGACGATTAAAAAGAAATTTAACACAAATGTTACGACAACAAAATACTTTATATTGAAGTGTTAGCCCTTAAACCATAATTTAGACTTGATTTTCACTGCTATAATACCTAAAAAAACACTCGATTTAACGTCCCGCCGAAGCATTGACAAATTGGAATGTGGCCCGCCGCCACCTAGAAAAGGTTGCCTACCACGGATTTATACAGTAGTTCTCCGATTATCCGAACACCGATTATCCGAACGTCCAATTATCCGAACCAATTTTATTCAACACATTGTTCCCTTTTAAATCTAGCTGTTTTTTCAAAGTTCACTTTAATCTGAATAAGAAGTACGATTTTGATATCTAGAAAACTATAATCATGCGTGCGAAACCACGCCCCCTAAAGGAATAATCAAACTTCTCATATATTCAACACTACACCGTAAAGTAAACATATTATAAAATTCATAACTCAAGAAATATGAGACTGAGAGAAAACCGGCAAAACACGAACGTGGGATACTATCTGCAGTCTCAGCTGCTCTGTTTAATAATATTGCGAGATTTAGCGGCAAAACAAGGAAGTCTTCCGCAAAGTAGCTATCAGTCACTCAATTATTGTCTTAAATAGATTACATTTTATTTATTTATTAGCAAGAATTCAGAAACAACACAAAGGCCAATTACACTGAATATCATTCAAACATGGCATTTTATGTGCATTCTTATGTATTTTTATTGACCGCTAAATCAATCTTCTGTATTTCTATTTTCTAATGCATTATAAAGTGTATTTTAAAATAAGTGTTCAAAATACATGTACTCTTCTACTTCACACATTTTTTTTACTTTTTCCAAGTATCCGAATTTTTTATTAGCTGAATCAACCTTGGTCCCAATTAGTTCGGATAATCGGAGTTCTACTGTACCAGAATCTCCTGAATTCCTTATGTTCGTGGATACTGAAGAAATTTTTATTACGCGTAGGATTGCTACCTCGAGCCAAATCTCAACCTGGAGATTTAAAAAAATGAAAAACAACTTAGCGTTAGACGTTCTTTACAAAAATAAGAAAAACGCCTAATGGTTTGATAAATTTCCGTATCCAATAAATATGAAAGAATATACGGCACATTGTGATACAATAGGCATTACTGTTAAAAAATACTGTACGTGTCTGACGATAAATCGGCCGCCCCCGTTGTTTGGCCGCCCGTGTGCGTCGCACACCTCACTTCACGGTCCTGCATACAGGACCCTGGAGTGGTTGGTGTTCAAGAGGCGACACTTTTCAAAGGGCGGCCTAGTGGCACTATCGCCGCCATGTGTCGTGATTTGGGGAGGCATTTATACGTTTAGTATTAGGCGGTAGATTTTCAAGCCAAGGTCCTTAACGTATACATTTTGTTTTGTAAAATTTTTGTAGAAATTAATATTTTTGTTTCTTTTGTGTGTTTATGACTTATCTTATATATGAGAATATATATAATCAGAGAAAATTGTATCGAAACTCATTATAATGAGGAAACTCATTTCACTTCATTTATCATTAAAAGAGTGCGTTCGTGCAAATGTTGTTTGTCATCGAAAATACCCTATTGACAGGGGTTAACTTACGTAAACCCGAACATTTCCTAAACGCAGTGTTTTTTTTTTTTTGTAAAAAAAAAGAGGTGCCGGTACTCATATCTTGATAAATTGTAAAATGCGTCTCCCACCCCCTCCCACTCTTCCTCTTCTCTATTGAATTTGTGATGAACTTTCAATAACAAAGTTGATAATAAAAATCATTTATAGAAGCCGTTTATTACTTTAAGTTTTAAAGAATTTAACAAATGAAAAATAGGTGTCGGTACGCCGTACCGTCACAAAAAAGGACTGCCTAAATGTAACCCGGAGCCCGAGATTGCACCGTAAATTCAGAGAATCCTTAAAACCAAAATGATACCTGTATTAGAATAAAACCGGATTGTTCAGAATTAAAGGAAATTGAATCCTTCACCCAAAATTACGGCCGTTATACACAACATAATGTTCGCTTGGCACGGCATTTTTAGAAAGTAGAAAACTGCAGAAAATAAAAAATGTTATGATCACGTCTATCTTTGAAATGGCGCTGATTCCTTTAAAAAAAAAACTTTCCTCGGGCGTTTCGGTGCCTGCGGGCTCACATTTGGAGATCTCTGATTTAATGGATAGTCGTCAAGTTAGCTCGATATTTTTTCCCTTTTTTTTAATCTATCTCATTTTACCGCAGTCACACGGATATTCATTCAATAAATAAACTTTTCAATTAGATGAGCAAATAAACAGAAATCTCATCGTAAAATATTTGACGATCTTCGTAAATTTTGACTTTTTTCGCCGTATCGCTTAAAATTTAGGAATAAATCATTTAGAAACTTTAATTTATTGAATTCCGCAACGAATTAGGGAAAGTTTGAATAAATGGTTCAAAGAATTCTGTACAGCTAGACTGAAAATAAGTTGATTTTATATGCTGTGCAGTTTGGAGAGCATACGACATACAGGCTCCACAAGGCTGTCGCGATTAGAAAGACTTCTAAGCGCATAAAAAAGTGCGTCGACTCGGAAAGTTATTTTCGACCCTGTTTTTTTTTTCAATATACATTTGAGTTATTTACAATCTTCACTTTAAACGAAAAATTGGATTAAGTTTCGCCGCTGCGTAATAAGCATCTCATCCAACTTATCGTAAATTAAATTTCGTACGGCAGAAAAAAAAAACTGAAACCAAACTTTTTTTCTCCGGACAAATATCGTCTCATTTAGCGAGAAAGCGCAAAGTGAAAATTAATAATCTCACATCCTGTTCTCTAAATTCGGACCGGACTTTAAACGCGACGCATTTCCGTTCGTTTTCGCTCCATATGTGGCTCAACCCAATTTTGAAAACGAAAGGTGGATATAAGGAGAGAAAGTGGCAACAAAAGACTGTCGCTGAACATATCGTACTCGCGATAATTTCACTGCGCCACACCTCTTAGTCCCGCTCCCCCTCCTCCAAACATCCGCGGTTCACGTGCGATTGAACGCGTAGAGAAAGTGTTAAATCAATTATCTCCGAATTCCGTCTTAGTCGTGCCGGATCGGTTTAATACGTCTAATTCTGGAGGGACGTCGCCTAGAGCCATTTCCCGTGACCGAAGAACTTCCGTTTCCAGGTAGCGTGTTATGTCTCTCGGTTGATGACTTCCTTGCCGTTTGAAGTATGAAAATACTACAGAACCTCTGTGGCTCGAATATTTATAAAAATAAAGAAGACGTTTCTTCTTATTAATATACCTATGCGTTTCCTTGAAGCTCTATCATTCCAGGTTTCTCTTAATTCGAATTATTCAGACCTTCGAAGAATGGATTTATCTATTCTGCAATGTATTTTCATTTGTTTTTATTATTTATATATTAAGTCCCAAAAACAGTACTATATAACAAGGAGACGTTGTCAAGTCGATGTCAAGAATCCGGTTGAAACTTCTTGAGGTGAAACTAGAGACAAAATAAGTGGATACGTGTCCCGGCTTTCTTCCCCCGGGTTCGACAAAATATGGGCAAAATAGATTTGCACGCAAATCGTATATCAGTATTTAACTCGGCTGCGGTCGCTAAGGCGTTGCCATTGTTACCATAAGGTCGGTGGTTCGATTCCCACCGGCTGCGATCATTATTTTAGTTTTTATTTCCGTCTATTTTTTCAAATACCAAGCTGGGTACGTTTCTCAACTTCGTTATTTGTGATTAAATTTTTTTTATAGTAATAAAATAATTTTTCATATTTTAATCTTTCATTTTTAGGTGCGTTTCGCTTACAGCGTGAGAGCCTATTATCGTAGGTCCGTCCGTCTGTCCGTCCGTCCGTCCGTCCGCATGTTCGTTCTGGGCTTCTACTCAACGGATTTTCATGAAATTTTATATTAAGGACTTTCAATCAAATATAATAAGAAAATCGCAAAAATGAATCACGTACGTCAATCAGGGGTACCACTTTACTGGAGACAAAAAATTAAATTTTCGTCATATCTCGTAAAGTATTGCTCGTATCAAAATATTTTTCAAATAAAACTTGCAGAACTGGTAAAGTAGAGTATTTCCTTTCCTACACATTTTTATCGTAGGAGTAGCCGTTATCGAGAAAATCAAACAAGAAAGTCTTATATCGAGTTGAACAGAAAATTTCTTGCATGGTTACTTCATTGTTGCTAACATAAACAATCTCCCAAACAAACGTTTAATTTCCTTACGTATACATGTAATATTAATAAATAGGAAGAAAATGGATTATTTTTGATGAAGAAAAGAACTAAAACGCTATTTCCCTTACGTACAGGTATATAATATCTTTCTAATACTCCATTGCACGAAACGCGCCCATTTGTGATACGTTGTACACTTTCCTAACTTGTTTTATTTGCCAGCGGTAAAAAGAGGCGGTCCACTCACTATTCACCATTCAACTGAATATTTTTAAGGCAAAGGCTTGAATGGTATTTATCGTAAAAACAAGGAAAGCACAGATATTCCTTGCACCACGCGCATCTTACGAAAATTATTGCGAAACATATGCACTTCCGTTTGCGTAGGTCTTGGCGAAAACAATCCTCCCGAACGTTCATGAAAACACTTCTGGTGTCCGCTAATTTCGATGCATACCATGCATTCTGGAGCATTTCTCGGAATGCGGGTGAAGACAGCCACAAGATGCCATATTAATGTAAATTACTTACATATAAAAAAACGAACAGCCCCCGTTATATCTTGTTTATCGTGATTATCTGATAAAAACGAAGCATTGACGACGTCTTCATCGTCCGGTGCAAAGCTACTTCCGGAGGATCCGGCAACTGGATGGATCTCCATCGATAAAGCGAAATGGTTCATGAAGGCAAAAGTCGAAATCAGGGAGGTTATCAAGAATCGTAAAATATTACGATAATCGTAAAAAAACAAAAAATTGCAATACTGAACGATCAAACAGCTAAATCGTAATCCAAAAAGAGCGCAGAGGTCGTTGACGGGAGAGTAAGTGATCCGGGAGAGCAGAGGTCGATATCAAAAAAGCAAATCAAAGGAGTAAAGCGAGAGAAGCACGTAGCAAAAGCAGCGAACGGCAATAACTTAATTGGTGATGATCTGCGGCCTTTAATTGTAAGAGCGATCCACAATAGCACGTGTATTGCAACATTGTCGCGGAGAAATATGTAGAGTTTTAGCATGCGCGTCATCCCGCTTGGCGTCACGGGCAGCGTCAGAAACGCTCATTTAACGGCGTGATGTGGCTATCTTTGCGTTGCACGTTGTTTTTTCTTCATAGAAAAGGAAGGTCGGCTTCGTTTTTCAAGCTTCGACGATGCGTTGCTTGTAATTTCGGTAAACCCGAAGAATAGTTCATAGTTCCCCAAAAATGATTTTATTTAACTCGTAAGTACTATAGACAAGTTAGGAAAGTGTACAACGTATCACAAATGGGCGCGTTTCGTGCAATGGAGTATTAGAAAGATATTATATACCTATACGTAAGGGAAATAGCGTTTTAAAGTCCTTTTCTTCATCATAAATAATCCATTTTCTTCCTATTTAATAGTATTACATGCACACGTAAGGAAATTAAACGTTTGTTTTGGAGATTGTTTATGTTAGCAACAATGAAGTAACCACGCAAGAAATTTTCGAAGTTCAACTCGATATAAGACTTTCTTGTTTGATTTTCTCGATAACGGCTACTCCTACTATAAAAATGTATAGGAAAGGAAATACTCTACTTTATCAGTTCTATAACTTTTATTTGAAAAATATTTTGATATAAGCAATACTTTACGAGATATGACGAAAATTTAATTTTTTGTCACCTGTAGAGTGGTACCCCTGATTGGCGTACGTGATTCATTTTTGTGATTTTCTTATTATATTTGATTGAAAGTTCTTTTTCTTTTTTCTCGAACTCGGGCCTATGGGGAAGAAAGCCGGGACACGTGTCCGCTTATTTTGTCTCTAGTTTCACCTCAAGAAGTTACAACCGGATTCTTGACATCGACTTGACAACGTCCCCTTGTAAGACTTAATTGAATTGATATGTATAACATATAATAACATTATAAATATAATAATAAAACAAGAAAAATCTGAGGTGCCCAGCGCATGACTTTTTCCATGCACTGTAATGAATATGATTGCAATAGTGCTTTACAACAGCATTCTAGTGAACAATTAACAGCAATTACACTCGTGAATAATTTTTAAACACTTTGAATAACTTTCACAATGGAAAATACTTTGAATCACTTTTCACATCGGAAAAACGAAAGACAAAATTTTTGTTTCTCTCAGAGCTGCAAACCACTTCAAAATTTGGAAGTGGTTCGGTTCGCGGTTCGGTTCTAAATTTTTGGAAGTGGTTCGGTTCAGACGGGAATTTTGACAAGTGGTTCGGTTCGGTTTGCGGTTCGGTTCGGTTCAACTAAATAAATCATTTGAAATACTATCCGGAAATAATTTATCCAATATAAACATTACACATTCAGTATCAATCTGTAAGTAAATCAACCAGCAGTAATTATTATTTTAAATGAAAGAAGAATTTATTTAAAGAAAGGAAAATTTTATATTTTAAATATATTACAATCCCATCATCATCTTCATTTATTTATATTTTAAAAAACTGTATTTTTGATCCTAACATGATTTTTATGTGGATAACAATAGTATCAGAGAGAAAAGAGTTAGGCACTCTTTCCTTTGAAGCAAACCCGCTGGTTTTTCCAATGGAAATTCCTGGTCTTTTCGTTGGTCCGTACTTTGTGGATTGAGATCGAACCGAAACCGAACTACTTTTGCAAAAAATTACGGTTCGGTTTTCGGTTCATTGAAAAATTAATCGGTGGTTTCGGTTCGGTTCGCGGTTCAGCAAAATAGCTGCGGTTCGGTTCGGTTTGCAGCTCTCGTTTCTATGGATAACAAAACATTGATTGCAGTTGGCAGCGTTGGCGTCGTCGATTCGAAAATTTTATCATAGCAACGGAAACAAATCTGTCACCTAGCGACAAACAGTGTACTGAACAAATGCAGAGGGGTAATCGAAATAACTCTGAAACAATCCGTACCATGAAAAAATGTTTTAGATAAAACTTGTATAAAATTATACTGCCTATAACTTTGATAATGACAAATAATTTCATTAATAAAACCCTAAAGAAGATATTCGGAAGAAAAACGGAAAATATGACAAGAATGAACTTCCACTTTCGGTTGATCAGTTTTAGCTAAAATCTAATTAGACCTTACATTTCTAATAAATATCTTAAATATAAAGTTTTGCGCTGTTTAGATAAATTCTTTTTGAGTTAGCGCGCTCAGAAAATACGTATCGCACTCAAAGATCATCGAGAAAATAGTGATCAAGTATTCAGTGGGAATCATGAAAGGTGTACAGGCAATCTTCGACTTACGACGTTCACTAATTAAGGAACGTGCTCCGGACTTACGGCGCCGCTCCACAGTTACGACGCTCGGTTGGCCACCCGGGCCGAAACGACGTTTGACGCCTTAAGGTCGATTCAGACTACAATATACACTTCGAAAAAAGTGCACGCACTTGGGATGGTCTAGTTAGCATGGTTACTATCAGCTGGTAGGCTAAAAGTAGACCATCGACCTCACACGAAGTATTATAGCAGTCACGTAATACTTACCAGCTTTAGCGTGTGGCTTATCATTTATACACTTTTTATATACCTAACTCGAGAGTTATACAGTTCACTATGTCGCTCCAATAGCCATAAAAAGGTTGGAAATCAGCCTTTTTATGGCTATTGGAGCCAGGTTGACCAGATGGGCAGGCAACAACCGAAGTGCGTGACAAAAAAATATTTAATCACCGTGACTACTTGTTGCATTTTCTCGTAATTACTTCGTTAACGTATTCATTTATTAATTAAATTAATTTAATTTAAATATTTTA
Organism: Uropetala carovei; assembly: GCA_036926305.1. Lineage (NCBI taxonomy): Eukaryota > Metazoa > Arthropoda > Insecta > Odonata > Petaluridae > Uropetala > Uropetala carovei. The sequence goes on from JAXCHB010000022.1 coordinate 599,039, forward strand.
GTTAATGAAATGTCATTTACCTAATTTTTAAGCTGCGACCTTATTTTGATTATATACATAAGTTTTTTGAAATTTTTTATAAAGTGCCAACACGTTTATATGCTCCGTGTCTATAACGAAAGTACCTGGTGCGAAAATTGTTCCATGAAATTATTTTTTTTTTTGAGCTTTTCTCCTTTAAAAATTTGCTTATATTATATTCAGTTCTACGAAAAATATCTTTGGAATCCTACAACCTGGAGAAGCCAAATGTTCAGAATGGGTTGGTCTATGTGAGAGCTATATATTGTAAACACTTTATGAATCTATAAACATTTATTGGGAATAATCGGAAAAATCGTTAAAAAAAATTAAAAGGGCACACTTCTATAAATGCAGGCAGCCAACAATACATCGATTCTGCTACTCTTTTACTCTGATGGAAAGATGATATTTTCCAAAACTGGAGCAAAATACCTCAACTTTAACTCACAATCAGTTGACCTTTCCCCACCATGTCCTTGGCAATCAAACGCGCTGGTACATTCGTCAATCAGGAAATTAAACTACGCTTTTTCTGTTCTTATTTTATTTTCTCTAAATTTCACCTGAAACGATCAATTCTAAAATTTTAGTTAACGAAAATATCAAACGAAAGAGGTGTTACTTTAATAACGAAGCAACCAATTTAAAGTAAGTTCCATATGCTATCTCATTTATTCGCCGTATTAAAAGAATATTATTCCTTTAAATATGTAGTACGCATTCGTGCGATTATTAGTAGTAATGAAACAGTTTAACGATGCGATAGCTACAAAGTCGCTCTGACCTCTTCAAATGCCCTTTCCCCGGCAAATCCCCTGTAACGACTTTCCCCTCTCCCCAACCCCAATCACCGGCAACCCGTCCGGGCCCGCCATTTCCTCTGCTAAATCGAAGGCCGGATTGACCCGATTTCTGCAGCTGGAAACGTGACGTCACGGGTGCGAATGGCCACCGTACGGAGATGCCATTACCGGGCGTGCATTCAATGCAGCGCTAATCGAAGGGCGTCCGGAGCGGAGGACCTAACGGTTCACCGCAATCAATCGACGCTATGTTGTCGCAGACGACAATCGTTTCTAAGGTTATCCGAGAATTAAAAAGGCGCGGATATGCGGATGAATGGATTCGATAATGAGAAAGCTTGCTTTAATGAAAAAAATTCTTTATTACGTATGAAATTTTTGATTTCCATGGGAAATTCCCTTTATTTTTCTTTACATTCAAACCCATTCCAAGGAATCTTTCTCTCTCGTTTATTTAAAGAACAAAGAGATGGCCAGTTTCGCAGTTACGCATTGAAAAAAATCCTTTCTATAGACTTTGCTCAAACTTTCTCATATACGTTATTCAATCCAAACTCTATTCCCACTCCTGCCTATCGTTTATTGAGCTTAGTAGACACAATGTTGCTACAAACAAAAAAACCCGCTGAAAAGATTTTCTGTATGTATATAATATTAATACGTATAATGATATCTCTGTGTATATGAAAATGTGGTAAAATATGAAATTTGACAAACACTTATCATACATAAATATCAATTGTTATATGGATGAAGGCATATATGCGCTAATGTATTATTGCTGGACGAGCGTTGTCGTATCACGTCAGTGAATGGGGGAGAGTTGGAAAGTAGCTGGGCATAAAACTGGTTGCTATCTACTATAATATATTTTGAAGCGTGTGTTTGTTGGTTTGTGTATTTGTTGGTTTGTGTGTGTATTTGTGTGTTTGTTCATGGAACTCCTCCTAAACGATAAAAGCTAGAGTAACCAAATTTGGTACGATTCTTCCTTACATCCTAATTTAGTAAATGGTCAAGGTTTGGTCAACCGCGATTAATCAGTGCTGCCAATATAGGGGATTAACATTTTTCCATAAGATAACACGTAAGAATCCATTTCTTGACTTGCAAGGTATTCTTCCTTCAAGCATAAAAATACGTAAATATGGACCGATTTCTTTCGTTTTTGCTTTATTCGACGAATAAAACTCTATATTATCTTATTCCTGCGAAGTGTACGTGTTACACGGTCGAAGTTTTCAGAAATACGTTATTTGTTTCGAAATTTTGTGGATTTTTCGTACTCTTTCCGGGCGTTGCCAAGGCGGCCGTCATTGTTACCTCCGATTCAATTAGCTTCAATGAAGCTTATAAATAGACGAAAGTTTAGCATTATTCGATTCGCACTTTTGTTTAAGCAAGGAAACGATCGATTTTTATGGATAGCAAAGTAAATAGACACTGAATAATATTCAGGAAGCGTTTATTGATGAAATTAATTGAACCTTCTTTCGTCTATTGAATACTGGAATCTTACATTTTTTGTCAGTAAAATCATTATATTCTACATTATAATGCTTATTAACGTAAATAAGCTCACGTATCTGGTGTACATTTACCGGAGTCATTGTTCAATCATGGACAATTGTACGTTGCTTTTTCAAGACAAGTAAATATTTCAGCGAAGCATAATTACACAAGAAATGAAGCTGGATATGGCGAAAGTAATATGATAGGAAATAAAATTATCGTTATATTTGAATGCACTAGGCTCGGAAACGGATTGTTACAAGCAAATACGATTAATTGTTAAGAAAAGCTAATTGTAATTTAAAAAGTATCTACTATATATTTGAAAGAGTTTTTATGTTGTGCTGTAGTAGCTTCACTAAATCCGTTGAAATTCAATGGGAAATTCTGCTAGTATTTTATATTTTTTAAGTACGTGCCCTATGTAGTTTTGTTTATGGCACCGAGCTCTCTATAACTGAATGAATTCTCATCAAAATTGACGTTTTGTGAAAATCGTGTGGAATAAATTACCCTTTATTGTTGAGCTATATCGTTCATCTCTTCAGAGAGTCTATTCTGGATAATTGTGTGCATAAATGCGAGATTTCATTTATTCATGTCTTTCGCGCACTGATTGTGAGAAACAGGCGTGTTGGCGTAAACCAGTTTTCTTTAATACGCTGTGACCACCTGAAACGTTTATTTCCGTCAAAACCTGGAAGTCAGTTTTTTTCGCGATTACAGTATGTACTTTCCCTTTATTCTACATATATAAGAAAGTAAAAATAATTTCTCCGCCTACTCACTCGCGGTTTAAATTAGGGCTGTCAATTTTTTTCGAAAATCGGTAACTCGACCGTCGAAAATCGAAAAGTCGGTAAGTCAAAGTCGAAAACCGAAAAATCGAAATCGATTTTTACCGAAAAGTCGAAATAGATTTTTTTACCAAAAAGTCGAAATCGATTTTTTTTACCGAGGAGTCGAAATCGATTTTTTTTACTGAACTGGGGAAGTCAGTCTTTTGGATGTCTATGTCGTTTTTCTCGATTTAAAATGATTTAAAAACACTATTTTTTTTCGATTTATAATAATTAAAAAACATACTATTATGGAAATCATTCGATTATGGCAATCTCTACACAAAGGATGCATCGAGGTTTGCATTTCTTCCATTTTCCTTTCTTTCATTTTCTCATTCCACAAAAACAATCAAGGCGGTGTGACGCTGATACCCCACTGCCCTTTGGTCTGACAAATACCATTATAAATAAAAAATAAAGGATAATTAAAGCGGACAATTGCAGATGGACCCGTGGATATTCAAGGCTATTTCGGACCTTACCGTTTCCCAGCAGGCGACGTTTTCATCTTGGCGGTGAAATAAGAAACGGCAAATTCTTCTAGGATTTGAAAAGGAAGCACTTTACAGTAATCCTTGTTCGTAAGCTGCATTTTATGATTACAGCAGTAATATTTTCATAATAGGATGAAAAACACAGAAGATGATTTACATTTACTGCTACAATCATACATATACATTACTTAATTTTACTTAATTATAACTTAATCATTACTTAATCTTACTCCAAATAAAATAAAATAGTAGGAGCAGTATTTATAAGTGAGCCTTCACCATTACATTATATGTCTGTTCTGGAGTATGAATTTCAGAATTTTATTTTTCGAACTTGTTTCACCCGGAGTTCTACCTACATTCCAAATTTCAGATCCGTAGCACATCGGGTTACCATAGACAACGGATACGATGCGGTGTCACTTCGTTCCACGGTCACATACTGTAGGCTTTTTTGAGAAAATCGATGTAGACATCCAGAAGACCGACTTCAATAGTTCAGTAGAAATCTATTTCAACATTTCAGTAAAAAAATCGATTTCGACTTTTCGGTGAAAAAAATCGATTTCGAAATTTCGATAAAAAAATCGATTTCGATTTTTCGGTTTTCGACTTTTAAAACGGCGGTCGAAAATCGGTAAGTAGAATCGGTTTTCAAAAATCGATTATTGACAGCTCTAGTTTAAATGCTGCCTTGGTGCAGTGCTGGTCAGCCCTTTTGAATCCCGTATATGCTCTTCGTTGTTGTTGATTTACGCCTCGTAAAATTCCGTGAATTTGAAATTAATAAATATGACAGAAATAGCCTTTCGCGTCGAATGAATAGCATGAATTACAAACTCTAAAAGAGTAACCGAGCGCAGATTGCTTCACTAATTGAATAACATCCAAATTACATCCTGAGGGAGCCTATCGGCGAACCTTTAAATGAGAATTTTAAAGACGACAAGCCATTAGGTATAAGTTTAATACTGCAAAGTAACATCATGCTACGCAAAGATATTCACAACACTAATCAGATGTGACATACTAACTGGCGCAAGACTTGACACAGAACCGGAACTAGGTACTTTGGCGCCCGGAGCAAAGAACGTGAATCGCGCCCCTAGACCAAACCATGTATTTTATGACGTAAATATAATAATTCTGCCGTCGCCGCCAATCTCGCCTTGTCACATCATTTCAATAAATGAAATATTGTTGTAAATATATATATATATGTTTATATAAAATACTACATATAATCACAATTTTGGTACCCCCTAGAATGAAGCGCCCGGGGCAAGGGTCCCGCTCGCCCCACCCTCTTTCCGGCTCTGCGTTGACGTCTTATTTAATCGTTACAATCCTCTGACCGCTGTTTATTAGTGCCTCTCAGGCAGCCAGTTAAGTTTTCCTTCATTATAATTAAGTTTAACGTTTGTATTCTTTTAAGTCACTTTACAAAAATTATTAGCTTAATCGCGCACAGACAAAAAAATCTCTTACCTGAAAAATGCCACCCGTAGAAATCGCATCGATCCAAAATATTTTTAAAGTAAATTTGAATAAATGAAGCAACTTTTTCTCCCATTACGATATTTTCCCGATATTTTAAAGATGCAATTCATATTCATAATAATACTTTTTAGGAAGCGCGAACCCGGTTCAGTCCCGACGTTGCCACGGCCATCAACTCGACTACATCTCAAGTGTAAATTATTGTTGTTTTTAAAAATAGTGCTTTGAAGGCGGATTCGAAAATATTTAAACTTTTTTTTAATTTGACACCACCGTCTACCAAAACGTATTATTTTGTTATTCGTGGTTGTAAATTCTTAACCTTTGATTCTGAAGCTACCTATTCATGAAGGTTGAAGAGAGCATGAACATTATAATCATTGATATCTTCCCTTGACTCCAAGAGTAAGTGTGTCATTAACCCTTTCTCTGGCCATCGGAGTGTAAAGGCATCACAGGAATTCTTCAAGTTCATCAAGGAAAACATTTCCAGTTTAAAATGTGTTGATTCAGTTCCACATAAAAAAAATGGATTCATCCAATTCTCCCTCTCACCTGCCTTTCTCTCTTGGAACTTGGCTCTAAGAAACGCTCTCCCTATTCCACCTATAAATTCTATGCGAGTGTTCGCGTTCGTGAGTGCGTAGTTTTTTCCTATTTGCAAGAAAACGTCGTCGATAATTTCGATAGATTAGTCCATTACGAATCATTCAAGAACAAGCACTTTAAGAAAGTGCTTATCTCAAGTATCTGCAATAGCCAAACAAGATTATGAAGAATCAGATGCGCATTTCGGCTACAAAGCAGCCGTTTTGATTGGTAATTCACCGAAAGTATAATCTAATATTTTAGTATTTACCTACTTTTGATGTATTACCACTTTGTATCCGAAATGCGCATCTGGTTTTTCATTATCTTGTTGCGGCTTTTGGAGATGCTTGAGATAAGTACTTTCTTAAAATGCTTGTTCTTGAATTTTTTCAGCCATAAGACGAGCTCCGTTAAATTTATTATGAATCATGCTTACAAGTGGGACGCTATTTTCAAAAGTTTGATTCAACGACCCCACCCCAGCCAAATAATTCAACCGAATCGACTCGATTCGCCGATATTTCTCTAAAAGAGAAAGAGGGAGAATGCGAGAGGAAGCCAGATGGACACCGAATATATAGGTCAAACGGCAAGGATCCGGTCGCTGCGCTACAGTCGGTCACCTGCTCGAGATGTGCTACACACAGTCGCACCATGATGCCCAGAAGGAAATGGATCCGATATTATTTTAAATGTTTTTCAGCGACCAAACGAAATAAGTAACCGACAGGATGTACACAAACATTTGATCGAAAAAACATTCGTAAATGTAGATTTCTTATCATAATGCATGAGTCGATTTTATCAAATCAGTTTCAGATATGAGCGTTCATAAGGTAAGCAGAACTTTTCGTCGAAACTGAATGGTCCGTGTATGAGCACGTTCACTCCGGAGCGAACCGCTCCCCCTTGTCCCTATCGGGCGGGGCGACCCGCCAGTAGATCGCACTGTTATACCTTTTAAACGAGAGAGAAACACTTACCCGCCCCATGATGGGTACATATATGATGAGAATGGCCCCTTTTAGAATCTTACTAAAATGAGCCCATCGTGAAAATGTCTTGGTGAGATAAAAATAACTCGAGCTATGGTTAATTTTATTTGTGTGAGTTACGGTGTAGGATTTCCAACAACATAGAAAGACGAATTTTCTTCGAATAAAAAATTATAGATAAGAGCTTCGACTGTATTGCGGTGCGGCGTGTGCATTTTCCGCGTCGTTTTCTTTTTCTGACTTATTAATCAATGCCAAAGAATCGATAAATAAAAAACTAAACCGGTAACCGGTCTGTAGGAAGAAAAAAACAATCGCTGAAAAAATCCCTAAAAACTTCCGTAAGATATATCGCACAGAGGTCGTAACAACACAGCGCTTGAGTGATGGTTCTGGTCGAATAAAAAGAGGAAATGGATTTACGCTGCCTTGGAAAAGCTATTCTACGATTTCCCCACGAAACTCATCATCGTCGCACCGAAAAGATTTGGAAGCGATGGGCCATACATGGTTATGTAATGGTCGTCGCTCATAGGGCATAATAAGATGTTTTGGAGTTTATTATTGAGACAGGAATGTCGAAAAAACGTCCGACCTTCATTTATATATCTCGACAGCTGAGATAACGTTACTTTTTTTAATCCTACCAGCAGCAGTCCTATCGTAAATATAAATTAAAAGTAGAAAATGTGTTAATGAAATGAGGCATATTTTGATGGGATTTTTCAAAGGATTTATCAAGTTCCTCTTCCTGAAACAAATTCTTATCGCATAAATCTTTTAATGAAAAATAATATAATTAAGAGCTGTCTGAAATTCTCTGTCGATTGTAAATATTCTGCTTAGTCGACCTTATGTAATGACGATGATTATGTGACGTTTAATGAAATTTTGTATGGTATCTAAAAATCGCAAGAAGCTTCGGTAACATATTGCATCGTATTATCGTTAAATTGTCCTTGATCTATTTACACCATCACCTCTGAAATACATATTTTTCAAAAAACGTCGCCTAGGCGAAACGTTCTGTTAACAGTCCAGAATGAATCCAATAGGCTCGAGGTAATTAACAATACGAAAATTATAATAATTCAAAGCTTTATTCGAGCAGCAATGTCAACGACTTCCGATAATGCGTAGGTATGATTAAAACTATTCTTAGATCACTTGACGGATTTTTAGGAGCGTTTCGCTTACAGCGTGAGCGCCTATTATCGTCGGTCGGTCCGTCCGTCCGTCCGTATGTTCGTTCTCGGCTTCTACTGAACGGATTTTCATGAAATATGATATTAAGGACTTTCAATCAAATATAATAAGAAAATCGCAAAAATGAATCACGTACGCCAATCAGGGGTACCACTTTACTGAAGACAAAAAATTAAATTTTCGTCATTTCTCGTAAAGTATTGCTCATATCAAAATATTTCTCAAATAAAAGTTGTAGAACTTGTAAAGAAGAGTATTTCCTTTCCTGTACATTTTTATCGTAGGAGTAGCCGTTATCGAGAAAATCAAACCGGAATGTCTTAAATCGAGTTGAACTTGGAAAATTTCTTGCATGGTTACTTCTTCATTGTTGATAACATAAACAATCTCACAAACAAACGTTTAATTTCCTTACGTGTGCATGTAATATTATTAAATAGGAAGAAAATGGATTATTTATGATGAAGAAAAGAACTTTAAAGCGCTATTTCCCTCACGTACAGGTATATAATTTCTTTCTAATACTCCATTGCACGAAACGCGCCCATTTGTGATACGTTGTACACTTTCCTAACTTGTTTCTTTCTTTTTCGCTCATGCTGTCTTTAGTTTACAGGAATTACTCGTGGAAGCATTTTACGCACATCACACATTTTCCAACATCATGAAGTTATTGTTTATCACGCCATGCAAATATAGTTTGAGATGAAATAAGGCCAAGGTCAGCCACGGTACTTTTCCAGCTAGTTTGGAAGTCTCGTACGAAATTTTCCGCCGCATTTCTCAGGTAACAATTCACCCCAATTAAAAAAAAACTCGAAAATAAGTTACGGCTCCCTGAATCTTGAGGAAAACTCGAGTGGCGGGAGCTAATTAGCGCGAATCTCTAAAGAAGGCCAACTAATTTCCTAAGCAGCCTTTGTAACTCTTAGCAATTCTAGACACTCGTACGGATTCGACGAAATCTTTCTACCGGGATGCGACTTCCGAAGGATGCGTGATTCAACTTTTACATTCCATGATAATTTATCAGTTTTCCCCGTAGAATTCTGAAGTTTTTTTCAGCTTATTTCGTTTAGGAAAACATGCTTGTGAATACGTACGTCCACCCACCGGTTTGCCTGACCGCATTTGCAATAAAACCTAACGGCGCGAATCCCTAAGGATGGATAATTTTCTTGGATAAACGACCCAGAAATAAAATGGTCTCTATTAGAGGTTTATTAGAAATTATAAACGAATTAAAACTTCTAGCTTAACTTCATTTCTCGAAAAAAATATATTAGTCTCGGTTACTATAAATCTGCGGACGATTCTGACCATTAAAAGGTAAAATTTCTATGAAAAAAATCGCTGCTATAACGATCTAGACCAGGGGTGGGCAACCTTTTGGCGGTTGTGAATGCCTATGCGGGCGGCATTGCAAGTTGTCGATGCTTCGGAGGGCAAGGTTAGACTTTCAATCGGACGTTAAATGGTGACTCTGTCGTATCATATCAACGAAAATAATGTCAAAATTAAGTTTTAAAGGTTAACATTTCAATTTCAAATATTTCATTGTCGTAATTTGAATGTATATTATACCGGGTGTTTCAAAACACTACTGCATAACTTCACCCACGTGTAGGAAACGTCATTTCAAGCAAAAAAGTTCCTATAAGCATGTGTCCGAATCTCCTAGGTTACGGAGCTATGGCAACCGAAAGATTTTTTTCGGCACTCCATGCGGTATCCTAGAAACAATGCCATAGCCTCTTCCCCGTTCGATGAGGGGAGATGAAACTTGGTACGACGTTACATTAGATTTGTACCCATGCTTGACAGTAGTTGCATCAACCATATTTGGCGCTGTCTCCTTGCTAACTGATGCAACTACTGCCAAGCATGGGTACAAATCTGATGTAGCTTCGTACCAAGTTTCATCTCCTCTCATCGAACGAGGAAGACGCTATGGCATTGTTTCTAGGATACCGCATGGCGTGCCGAAAAAAATCTTTCGGTTGCCATAGCTCCGTAACCTAGGAGATTCGGACACATGCTTATAGGAACTTTTTTGCTTGAAATGACGTTTTCTACACGTGGGTGAAGTTATGCAGTAGTGTTTTGAAACACCCTGTATATAAATTTGTATTAAAATGCTCTCGAGGACCGCACGCGGCCCGCGGGTTGCTTACCATCGATTTAGACTTAATAAAATGGCCATATATATCATGTTTTGACTAAAATGTTCCGAGCCTCATTTTTAATCGTTCCAATTCGAAATATTAATTTTTCCATTTGATTGCTCACTTCAACTTTTAGATCAAAATACTTCCTCAGAAGGAAAATGACGAACCGTCTCCACAATATCCATAACAAAGTTAGGGAAAATCAGAAGCACGTTTTGGCTACAAGACAACCGTCATCGGTGGTGATTGAACGATTGTAAATTCTAAAAAGTACCGGAGAACGAATTTAAGACGACAATTCCTTAGGTCATCCAGGTGACGAAAGTGGGAAATTGCTCCTAGGTTAGCGCGTAGCTAAACACCCGTTACTCCGACGGGAATATACAGAGCTTTTGATGTGTGAACGTTTGAGCGAGACATTCTTTACCCATAACCGTTATAAATTAATCACGCTCACGGTTTAAAATAGTCCACGTTCTACGCTTGATAGAAACGTGTGTTGACATCGAGCTTTTAAATTTAAATCCTGTAATATGTCGCCACGCGTGTCGCTCTTAGAACTCGGACGAATCGGTTCGTACCTGAACAGCAGTAAATATACTTAGCTGTGAGTAGGATTTTTGGTTTATTGCGTAATGAATAGAAGGAGAGGAAATAAACACGTCGACCGGCATGATGATGGTGAAGTAGAGGAAAAATGACGCCGCAATATTTGGTTTGGTGCCGAAGGGATTAGGTTGACGGGACGGAAGAGGAAAGTATTTTCCGCGCGTGCGTCGTGCGATAATAACAGTATCTTTAAGAATTGGGGTGAAGGAAACCCGTGAATTTCCAGAGGGGATGTTGTAATGGCGGAGATACGTCAAACTGACGTCCGTTCCGACGTATATATATATCTCGGCCCGCAGCTGGGATTTACATAAAAAGGAAACGTGCTCTTTTTTCTTTTATGTAAGGTGTCATGTCGGTTTCGTAAACGTCGCGTTAAACCGAAATCGAGTTCCCCCCCCTCTCCCGTCCTCGAGACTCGTCTGAAACTCTCATACCAAAAAAATTTTCCTAGGGAGTGTAATAAAGGGTGTTTATAAATAAAGAAAACAATTTTAATGGAGATATTTCAGTCCTTATATATCATTCTTTTATAGCGACGGTTCTCAACATTAGGTCACGGGGAATCCCCAATAGATTGGCGAGGTGTATTTAAAAAAAAAACTTCTCAACAGTCAGTTTCTATTTATATACTAGTGTAATTCCCGTTGAAATATCAACGGAAGAATTATAGATAGATTGATTATTAATATCTGTATTTAAAATAATTAATAGTACACACTATTACATATGAAATATTTCGTCATATACATACTACATTTGTAGTGAATATTCTGTTGTCGTTTAGTAAATCCTTTGGTTTTTATTTTCGGCTATAAAATTCTGATATTCTTCTCCAACCTTGTTCTCGTCAATGCTACATATAATTGTCGGTGTGCAAAGACAGGGAAATAATTATATGTATGTGTACATATATATAACGTAGGGAAAATAATAGGTAGGTATGATATTTACATTAACAAATAAATGTGCCACTCGAATATTAACACCTACCAAAAATATATTGTGATAGAATGCGTTCAGTATTAGCTAACTGACAAAACATATTTTTAAGTGGTCTAATTAAATTTCGCTGTCGGCCATATTGCGTTCCTTACAGAACAACGTTTTTATTATAGAGAATTATTGGGAAGCTGCCTAACATTATCAGCCATGGAACAACACAAGAGCCGCTTGTCAAAGCTCTTATCACCTACGTGCGAAAATGAATGGGAAAAGCGAGAATACCAGAGAAACCGAAGATTTTCCCTCTGCGCACCCACTAACATGGTTTTCACCCTTCAATTCTACCCCTTTCTCGAAAATGGTCATGACAGAGACCGAAAAAACGAGAGTACGACCACCACACCATTTGTGTATAATCCCAAGTCGATCATACCAACCTAAGGATTGAATTACTCTTTTTTAAATCTATATTGTATCCTCGTTTAAACAGAGGTACGGGTCGTGATGTGCTATTGGCGGTCAGTTTTGGGTCACAGCAAAAAAGGTTGAAAACCGCTTCATTATAGGAAATATGAGATTTTTTTATGCGAGAATATTAAGGAAGATGCATCTCATTTTAATGATATTTTTTGCATAAGGAAAAACAAAAGGCACAGTTGGTTTTAAAGAGATACTTTTTCGATTTGCGACCCTCTAGCATCCACTACCCTCCTTAGATGAGCTGTAAAAATTTCCACGACTGCAAGTAAACTTTCTTCTGGAATGTCACCAACAGCAGCTCGGAATTCCTCTTTCTGTCCTGGAAATGTTTGTGGGTCGTTTCTATACACTCTTTCATTGAGCTAAAACACGTTGATTTTTATAGTTCGTTTTATTGTGTCGCCTGGATAAGTTAACAAAATTTATTTATTTATCTCCCATCTTTCATAAAAATGGCACAAGCACGCAGGTGATATCTTCGGCCGTTCATAAAGTAGTAAGCTTTGTAACTTTGGATTGCTAGGTCTGTGTCATAAGAATTACTTAAATCAATTTTCTATCTTTACAAATGTTTAGCTTTTTCTATTACAAGATTTTGTCTCTTATACAAGAGAATAGTGCTTGAAGGAAGATAACCTTTTTACGGAACCATAAATGTGACCTGTACTTTAGTTGGAAGAATTTATTTAAATAATTTAAAGATAAAATTATACTATATAGTTTCGGCGATCTGTACGTTTGCTTGTCGGTTTGTCTGATGTAACGCTACACCCGCTCGCTACAAAAATTGGAATTATTTTATTTTTTACGAACCCGCGACCCTATAATTGGAAGATAGACACGCTAACCACCCCTCTATCAATAACTAGAGTAATTTCGGTATGATAACATTATTTTGAATTTTCTTTATTCCCGTAAATTTTGACGGACTATACCCTAGTTTAACGATAAAATTAGCGAGTGTCGTGAAATACAGCTATTACGAAACAGAAAACCAATTTTGGTGAATGTATATTTAATAATTAATTTCGTTAGTCATTTTTACATGACCTTTTCCCGGGGATAATTAACTCATTCTGATATATGTTACTGAATGCTCCTACATAATATTAATTCCATTTCTCATGTTTTCAACTAAATATTTCGTAACTGCTGTGAAACAATTATCAATTGACCACGTCATCCTTCGCAATACCCTTCTTTAAATTTCACATTGAAGTTTATGATGGTTATTCAGGATGGTGTAAGTTTCAGGTGAGAAAATAACAGTTGCCTTGCCTATCTCTAAAGCATACTTGCAAACCTAAAATGAACGACTGTTACATTTATCGATGGAAGAAATCAAATTATAAATGCACACACAGTCACACCAGTAACGGAGCAAGAAGAATTTTCTAACATCGAAAGAAATTCGATGAGAGCATTAAATTTTTTTCTAAACTGTTTATTGTGTTTGTTTTGATTGGTCTTTTATAATCTCTAATCTTTCGCTATAATAAAAAGTTAGGAAAGTGTACAACGTATCACAAATGGGCGCGTTTCGTGCAATGGAGTATTAGAAAGAAATTATATACCTGTACATAAGGGAAATAGCGTTTTAATGTTCTTTTCTTCATCATAAATAATCCATTTTCTTCCTATTTAATAGTATTACATGCACACGTAAGGAAATTAAACGTTTGTTTGTGAGATTGTTTATGTTAGCAACAATGAAGAAGTAACCATGCAAGAAATTTTCCAAGTTCAACTCGATTTAAGACATTCCGGTTTGATTTTCTCGATAACGGCTACTCCTACGACAAAAATGTACAGGAAAGGAAATACTCTTCTTTACAAGTTCTACAACTTTTATTTGAGAAATATTTTGATATGAGCAATACTTTACGAGATATGACGAAAATTTAATTTTTTGTCACCAATAGAGTGGTACCCCTGATTGGCGTACGAGATTCATTTTTGCGATTTTCTTCCTATATTTGGTATTAAGTCCTTAATATCAAATTTCATGAAAATCCGTTCAGTAGAAGCCGAGAACGAACATGCGGACGGACGGACGGACGGACAGACCGACGATAATAGGCGCTCACGCTGTAAGCGAAACGCGCCTAAAAAATTAATCCCTTGAGGAGATCAATACAACTCCTAAACGATCTAAAAATACATTTTTAATTTCCGCAGCATATTGCTAATGTCTCGGAATGAAATCTTTGTATATTACGGATGGAAGGCCTTCATTATTTCATTTCCCCATTTCAGCGAAGTAAAAACGAGCTGGTATGTTTAGATACCTTTTTTCGGGTAATAATTAATATATGTATTATAAAATACCTTATCTTAATTACAGATTTTAAATCAATACTTATTCACTCAATTTATTTATTGTTTTTCATTACGACCCCCGTTAAACACCAATCCACATAATAAGTTTATCTCCATCCTGGTCACCGTAGTGTACGTCAGTTGAACGGACCAATAACAATCGCGACCTTGTTCGCCTTGCGCCATTTCATGAATGCACCAACTGACCCTAATTTATAATGCGGCTTGATATCAGAGAACAAAACGAAACTTAATCCGTAGTTTCCATCATTAGCCCCACGGACGAGCATTGCTTCCCCCGCGCTACTAGGAAACCAATAGGGGACTTCGAAATGCCGTGAAATAGGTATACCCTCAGCGGCAGCGTGCTTTTCTTAACAAGGTCAGTAGCGGTCAGGTGTGTGAGGTGGTGTCGCCTTAGGTGATAGACGCGGTCGTCACGCCAGCTCTGACGCTATATCTAGTATTGGGAACATGGGCTATTGGGTTAAGTGAAACATACCCTCTCTTGATACCTTATGCGTTACGTTTTCGAATGCGGTCCGGATTCTAGATCTGGATGACACGTACAGCGACACTTCTTGTTAGCAATTTTTTTAATTGGACTTTGATTAGCCGGCGTCGATGAAGTTGTAAAACCATTTGTGAATATTGAAAATGGTGTTTATTTCTTTCTTTATCACGTTTTACATAAAATTAGGGTTAATTAAATGACTCAAACACCGACCTGTGTTTTGTTATTATCAATTGAAAGAAGAAATTATTTATCTTTCTATCTTCTGCATTCCGTATTAAATATTGATTTTTTTACCAGTATGCTTCGTTGTATTTTTCACTGAGAGCGCGTAAAATTATGTTGCATCTCAATACGTACAGAGCTTTGACAAGAAAAATGGCAAAGTCATTAAAAAATGTAATGTAATAAATATTCTATTCTTTCCGGTAGATGAGGCAACAAGGCTATGCTATGTTCTTATCTCAACAGATTTTCGATAAAATTCCTTGTAGATTTTAGGTAACTGTGGATGTACGTATTATAATAAATTCACATGTCTTTTATAAACACAAATTACCGCTAAAAATTAAGACTTGTAAGACTTACTAGATTTAGCAAATAGACGCAAATGTTTTTATCTTTGGTTAGCTCTATAACGGCATTTCCTCACAAATCATGGTCAAAGAATAAGATAAGAATTAACATAAAGCATTTTACGCAAAAATTAGTGAAATCGGCATCTTAAACAACTGCGCTAACTTTTCTGGTGTTTTGTAATTGTAATCAGTCATTGTTCAATACACTAAGTCAGGGGTGCCCAACCTGCGGCCCACTAAGCAATTTTATGCGGCCCACCGCCAGTGTTTCATAGCTTCAAAACTTTTTCGTTTATTTTAATTAACTACCAAATATTATTTTCCGTGCAACAAAATCTGTTAAAATATTTAACGCTAAATTGCGACCCCTTAATAAATATTTCTCAATTCAAGTAAGTTCTTTTTAATGCTGTTTTTGATTTTTTTCTCAAACGTATTTCTAAGATTGATTCCATCACGATTTTTAATATTGAAATGTTAACCCTAAAAATCTTATTCTAACTTGATTTCCACGCATATGGTGCCTAAGAATCTCTAGGTAACTTTCGATTTAACTATAATCCATTTGCAACTATCAGTGCGGCCCACTGAAGTAGTCAGTGCCACCAATGCGGCCCACCATGCAGAAAAGATTGTCCACCACTGCAATAAGTGAAATATGACTTCGAGAAAAACGGAATTAGTGAAATGTGAGTACTTACCATTCAAGCCTGTTGTATTAACTTGTATTTCACAAATAAGTTTACCTAAATTGTAAATATCTTTTTATTTGCGATATCGGATTTCATCGAAGTTTTAACTTGTTGTGATTATAATTTTATCTTTTCCGAGGTTCCCCCTAATTTACCACTGCTAATGCTATTTGAGGAGACAACACGACTGAAAAACGTAAACATTTAGTAATTTTTTTAGGGATACAATCTTTTTACTTGTTTGATAGCAAAATGAAACTAAATTTCAAAATAACTTCGTAAGCAAATAATCATTTGAAAGTAGCACATCCATGTCGTAAACAACAGTTGCAATATCAAAGTTAATTAATTAACTTTTTACGCAACGGCGATATATTCCCTCACTGACCAAATGGACTAGGTGCTAGGATGGAGATTCTTGTAGAGCATCGTCACTACAACCACATCGTTTAATGTAAAAAAAAAACGATGTATATTGAATCTAAATTCAATGGAATTCATGACGCCATTTTTAGATTTACATATGTTTCGTTGAACCCTTCCTTGTTCTATTATTAAAATTTCATTATGGAACTAAGGGAATTTTTAATTTTAACCGCAGATTGTAGCTCTTTCCTCACTCCCAATTCCAAGAAACTCATAGCATTGGGGTTTCCCTATTCTTTTTGAGAAATCATCCGCGATCGACGTACGTTCTCCTTTCTTCGATTCGTCATTGCGATGGTGGATATCTATAGGAGTGATAAAGAGTGCATTTTGTATTTGATATTTACTTTCCTCGTGTAAAAACGTTTCGCTAAACGAAATTTTGCGATTACGATGCTGTAATATTGCGATATTCTCTCGTACGACGTTGATAATTCACGGTTACGACACTGGTGCCAATCTTCCCTCCTGTCAGTCGCGGTAGGTACCAAACTTGGCGGAAATCCATATGCTTTGCGGCGGACTGCAAACAAATTATAAAAACACTTGACGCACGTCGCCAATGTGCGTTAGTAGTTTGTTTTACAGATCGTCCCGTCGTCTTTGATTCCTTGCACAGTGTAAATCGCCGATCATCTTTTATTTTATTTTTTTCTCATTTATTTACCCTGTTTCAGAAAAGATACTGTGCTTTTGCGATTGATTTTTCTTAAAAATTAATCGTCCTAGGACCTTCGGTCTGGTTAACACATTACCGCATTGTTCTTAATACTAACGACGTGTCATACAACTACACATTTTCGTAGAAGGATTTAGCATCGATTTGCGAGGGATGGTTGCACTTGTAAAATTTATTAATTCGTTTTAATTTTAATTTCGTTTAGTTCTCATGAGCGCGAGTCTTTAATATGGGCGATAAAACGGTAAGAGTTTTTGTTAAGCGAAAATATTGATATTTTTAGGGTAATTGAGAGTGAAAAAAATTGAGCCTTTGTCGCGAGCTGAAAAAGAGTCATCTGACGATATGGAGAAATGTATTAAAATTCATTTAAAAAACAATATTAAGAATATCATAGTTTTGAAGAAGTAAATTACGATGGTAAAATAAGAATTTTTCTTGTTTTACAATACGTTGGATGGTTATCATCATCGGTATTAGGTACTTTCAGTATAAACTAGGAAAACGTGTGGTCCGAATACAGGTTTTATAAAGAATTTCATTTAACTTAAGTAATAATTTTATAAATGTGACTTCAAATTTTTTATTTTTGACATATAAATAATGTTTTTAAATTAGTATTTATGGCATACATAATTTAAACTGGAATAGAAACTAGTTGCGTGATAATTAGGTACTCGTGGAAATCCCGAAGTGAGTATACTCTTTTTTCGATTGACTACATATATGTATTTTTTAGGATAAAAATGATCGCATGCGTATATTCACATAAAATTAATATTTATTTCATTTTATAAATGCTGCGATTATAAACAAACGGTGAAAGCGTAAAATCCAACGTGGCGTAGACGACTAGATATTGCTTATTGCACCTCCACGTAAATAACTCAGATATATCTTTAATGCCCTAGTTTTTCATCGGGTTTTCCGCAAATGAATTACGACAATCTATAATTCTACGTGAAGAGTGACACATATTAAGAAACTGTAGTCTCGCCCTGGCATAGTTTGTGTACCGTGAGGAAAAGCAAGGTCGAGACATCGGGATTTTACGAGACATACGGTTTCACTTTCCGAACACGATGTGAGTCACTGTTTAGCGGCATTTCGTCCGGTCAGTTTCACTCTGGCAATCTTCTCTGACCAGTAATTTTCTGGAACTCCCTTCGAACTCAATACGTAGGTACATACTTGCGACAGAGCGTTGACCCTAGTCTCTCAAGGACGTCCCATCGCGATCTAATTGAAGGGAAGGGCATATTATTCAGCAGCGGATTGCGTTAGTGGCATCCAATTACATTCGTCCTTGCGGCAATTTTGGAAATCAAATCGTCTAATTTTTCCAACAAACTCTTCGGAATTTGGATATTATCGAAAATTGAAATTCATCCGTCAAAAATTTCAGTCGATAATTTTACCGGTGGTTCAACCTGTATTTAATTCCGTAATCAACTAAAATCGGATACGTTTTAGCGAAAGAAAAAACAAATTGTGGTCGTGCAATTATAATTATCTGCGATTAGATCAAGCTGCGCTATTTTATGGCAGTCCGATGAATTAGAACAGCTTGAATATCTTCGTGCTCGTAGTTTTCTTTTTGGTTGTGCTGGGAAATCCAGTAATTTGTTTAAGTTTGCGTATTTTATAGAGGCAAGAGTATTAAATCAGAGGGGCCGTAATGTGAGCATGCAAACACTAAATGTATTTTGTGAGGTGTTTCACTGATGCGATGATAAAAAATTTTAAGCGTGATATCTCTTATAAATCTGGACTACTCATTGTTTATGCTCGTTGTGTATGGAGTCCTCCCGGAGAAATTCACGTTTCTGGGATAGGGGAAAAAATAAACGAAAGGAAGCGAATCGTGAAAAAGATTCGTCCCACGGCCTCACTAGATGAGTAAAAGCCCCATTCACATCGAATGCGGCATGGCAGCGTACTAAGAGCGATATGGAAAGTACGCTCGCAGATGGCGTTGGTTCACAATGAGGATAACAGAAGAAACCGACGTAGCATGACGTAAGGTAAAAGCGAGTTTTATGCGCTGCCTTTCAGTTTGCGTTTATCTTAATCTCAGGGCCCACTTCTCATCAAGGATAAAAATTTTACTACAAAAGTAAACGGTTTTACAGTGCAATTTGCTACGGTAGTGAAAATAAAAGTAGTAATTGAAATGTCGGTCTCGAAAGCGGATTGATTAAGGGAGTCATTTTGTTGGCATTATACTTCTTACCCTGTTACGCTCTCAACTAGCGAATAATTCCGTAATGACCTAATCGATTGTGGTCATTCTTTCAGTGCATTGTCTTACGCCTAAAGTAGATTTGGATTATCGCCGAGAACGATAAAGGACCGAGTTCGATCTCAGGGACGTTTCGTTTCTCCATTTCAATAGAATGAGATTCGGTGCGTTTCTTTTTACTTTCTCCATACGTAGTAATGGGAAAGTATTGTATTCATGAAAAAAATCGACTTCCAGATTTCAACGGAAATACATGTTTTGAGGTCCCTAGAACACGTTTAGACTATTTTCGGAATGATGTCTGTGTGTGTGTGTATGTTATTGTGGGCGCTCTAACTAAAAAATTACATGCCATATCGTTACCAAACTTCATATATAACACTTTAACATGAGCACAAAGAACTGATTAGTTTTTGGACAATAACGGCTAACCGGAAGTCGAGGTTTATTCGAAACTCGATTCGGTTTTTGCGATATTTCTTTGTTAAAACATCATTATTGTATATACAATTCTATACAAAGGTTATAGAGAATGAAATTTCCTATAGTTTTCATTTGAAACAATTTTCTATAGGAGTTATTGTTTAGGAGTTATTTATAAATAACCGGTTTTTCGGTTTCCGTTAAATATCTCCTTAACAACATCGTTATTGGTAATCTTCGTAAGGACCAAAGTTGTAGAGAATAATATTTCTTCCAAGTTTTGTTTGAAACTAATTTTCGTAGAACCATCCATTTCGGATATATTTCGCTTTATCTTAATACCAGTATACAGCGCCAACACCATGTAGCGGTGAACTCTGTAAACATTCAAAATATACGTAATTTACGGCAACGACGTGTCTTCTTTTACGATACGAAATAATAATTTTGCCTTATAATGCTACTCATAATAATTTAAATATCTATACCCCAAATATGGAGAAAGTCATGTGTTGGCCACATCAGATTTTATTTCTTTGCATTCTAAAATTTATTGTAATCGTCGTACAAACTCGGGACTTAAATATAAGAACGCCTAAAATAATGCAGATGTATCTTCCTTGCGTCGATTTTCATATTATTGTGCAGTTCGAATCGGTCCATGAAATTGCTTAGGACGTGAAAATTTTAGGCCTTTCAGAAAAAGTCTTTCTTGACCAAATTCATCGTTGCCGGATTTATTAAATTACTTATGTTAAATTTGATTTAGATAAGGAGAAAGAAAGAAGGAAAGGGAGGTAGGGAGAGAGATTGACAGATAGACAAATGCCTTTATTCTTGAGCTGTGTAAATTGAAATCCATCTGTAATGAAATGAAAGGCAGATGTTTGATAGCATATAGATGATTGTTTTCAATATGTGATGGTATTAGCTATTACTTTACTTAACAACTCATCTAAGATTTTGTTCCTTTGTGTTGCTATTTAGAATCGAATTTTGGCTAAAATCATTGATTTTGACATTTAAGAAATATGAATAATTGAACTCAAAGGATAATAAGGACGCAAGTAAAATTTAAACAACAACTAATATATTCTCGCAATATTTATGGGATTTTACGCTAGCATTTATATAGTAACCAAATGTGCGGTTAAATGAACGTTATGTTATGTCATTTACCCTAAGATTTTAACTTTTGTAGAACTTTGCAGTTCAGGCACAATCTCAATTTGAATTAGTCAGGATGGAAAACAACGGATACATTAAAGATATGGCGTTACTATATCCACTCACGCCGAAAGTATCATCTCTCTGTGTCTTCTGCTTCGGCTACTATTTAAATTATAGTAAGCGCACGATGAAGAAATGCAAAATTTAAGCCATAATCGCTGTTTGTTGAATAAAAATAAGTAAAAAGAAATATACTTCCAATTAATCTTTAATCAGCATCAATAAAAAGTACTTAATTTAGTTTATCAGACTCCACGACTTCATATGAAGTATTCAGAATTCTTGATTATTTCTTAAAGTCTACATCAATTACCCCTTGCAATCCTTTCATCCAGCGCTTCTTGGTAGCTTAGTTAGTACCTACTATTTTCATAGCAACCAAAGTAAACAACATTAGTAAATTATTATATTGAATATACATTCATTCTCTTTCGTAGATGAATATACGCAACAGTTTTAAGGTATGATAACATAATTTGGAAGTTTAAGTTCCATACTCTCACGTTGTCTGAAGTTTTGCTAAATCAAAAATACTATTCAGTGAAAAGTTCATCAGTCAGATAAAACGTAAATTTCTCGTTACGCATTTTTAGGCGCGTTTCGCTTACAGCGTGAGCGCCTATTATCGTCGGTCGGTCCGTCCGTCCGTCCGCATGTTCGTTCTCGGCTTCTACTGAACGGATTTTTATGAAATTTGATATTAAGGACTTTCAATCAAATATAATAAGAAAATCGCAAAAATGAATCACGTACGCCAATCAGGGGAACCACTTTACTGGTGACAAAAAATTAAATTTTCGTCATATCTCGTAAACTATTGTTCATATCAAAATATTTTTCAAATAAAAGTTGTAGAACTGGTAAAGTAGAGTATTTCCTTTCCTATACATTTTTATAGTAGGAGTAGCCGTTATCGAGAAAATCAAACAAGAATGTCTTATATGGAGTTGAACTTAGAAAATTTCTTGCATAGTTACTTCATTGTTGCTAACATAAACAATCTCCCAAACAAACGTTTAATTTCCTTACGTGTGCATATAATACTATTAAATAGGAAGAAAATGGATTATTTATGATGAAGAAAAGAACTTTAAAACGCTATTTCCCTTACGTACAGGTATATAATTGCTTTCTAATACTCCATTGCACGAAACGCGCCCCATTTGTGATACGTTGTACGCTTTCCTAACTTGTTCCTGAATTGCAACAATTATTCCAAATTTATTAAATTCTATATTCCGTAATTATTTATCATGCATGTAAAAAACGCGTTATTAATAATAGTTATAAGACGAAAAAGATAAAAATAAAATTAAGCAAAAAAACATTTTTACTGTATATACACTTTTACTTAAAACTGCACTCAAAGGTAGAAAATAATTTTTTCATGAACAAATAACATTATTCAAAAATTTGTATGCTTTGTAAAAGTGGGTGGCTTTTTTCCTCTTATAATTCATATATTTAATCCTACTCATAAATTAGTTTTCATTGTTGGCCACATCCGTTGAAATTCAACGGGCAATTCCGCCAGTTATTTTATAAGGGCCGTTCCATCATCTTTGAACAAAACTCAGCGGATGTAAAACTAGTTGGCGCCGGACAAAACATTTTATAACCACCGTTCTACGTCATCACGATGTTTGTCCCTTCTTGCTAAGAATATTCACTTTTTTGTTTACCTTATTAAAATTAGTACAGCACTTCCATACGCTACCAAGCTTTATGCGAACCATCTGTTTTATACTACCCAGATATGCTGTGTTATATTTGAATGGGCATTTGTCACTAACTATATGTAGGCACTGTAGATACATGATTTTCATCGCTTACAATTTTACAGATGTCTGCCTTAATTATAATTCGAGATTTTTTAAGGATGATGAGAGGGCAGGGATCGCGTTAAGGAAATGAGATCGTTTCGAAGAATCCCTCTTCCCAAAAACGACTCTCGAGATCTTTTCCTCCGGTGATCGTTGCTTTCTATCGCATACCGCCAATGACGCCTCGTCTTTTATCAAACGTACGAAAATGCATCTGGAAAGTCGTTTCGGTTGTTTGAGAGAGAAGTGAAATTAATCCCAGTGAACGCCCTCAAATTATAAATCCTTCCTGTAAAGATATGATCGTACCGTCAGCGATGGCGGCGTTAGGTTTTGGACAAATTACATCGAAATCTTTTGTATCGTCAAATGATTTCGACAGCACACATTACTTCTAGATGAATGATTTTAATCCCGTTGGTCAAATATGCTCTGTAACCGTATAAGAGAGAATTTGCCTCGTGAATTCCTGTAAATTAACTCACGTCTCGAATACACGCGAGATAAACCGAAAGAAAAAGTGACGAAAGATGACTAATCTAAGTAATGGATTCTATAGCTCCTATTTTTTATCGAGACGACATTTTTATGGCATAAATGCACCATTCTCTATCTCCTTCGAGTGATTACGAAGATCACCATAGCCTACGAGTACCAGGATGATCATAGGATGTGTGATTCTTATCTAATCGAAACTTCCTGAGGCACGTGGCAATAAAAAAAGTACCGTAACGCATTGGTGCCCTTAGCACGAATCGCATCCGGGTTGCATTCAGATTAAGACGCCGAAACGCGCTGAGCCCCCAAAAGGTGTATGAACCATGACTTTGGCATTTTCTATTTCGACTGCGCAATTACTGATTTATTTCGAAAGGAAGGAACGTATTCTTTAAACGAGATCCATGGGATATCACGCTTTATTTTTTTTTCTGCCGCGTTGCGTGTTTTAAAGAGGACGGAGGAGTCGGCGAAATCGTCGAATTCCCTCGCGACGTAAGCAGCCAAGTGCTAAATACATCAGTCGGAAATCGTGCCCTCCTCATAATCTTGAAAAACGTCTGTCGTTAAAGACCTTGCGTTGGGAAACACCCCAAAATATTTCTCCCGCTGCTGCGTCCTTGCTCCCCAGCCAAGACGATATCGGCTTTCACCAAATTAACCTCCGAGTTTCTTAGAGTGGGTGCGTTAAACCCATGAATGAGAAACGATAAATATGCCTATCGCAAGAATTCCAGAACTTTCGATGATTCCAACACGAAGAGATCCGTTTTCGCGTTCAATTCGGAGGATGAAACTCCGCGCAACTAATAAATAATTAAACTTTCGGGAGAATGAGTTAGTTGCCTTAAATTATTCGAGGGGAAATTTTTCATCGCCCATTTATTCAATTTTTAACGGTTTTCTTGCGTTACGCCAACAGGAATCCCTAAACTCAAGAAATAAATATCGATCTCACCTTATGGCTGAAATCAACCTGAAATCTGTTTTAGAATATATATACTATCGGTGAATCGTAATCGATGACGGCTGATTTGTACGCGAAATGATTTTTCCAACATTTTTTGGCCATTGAGGAGAGGCATATTTTTCCATTGGAATTCCCAACAGCGTTGAGAAATTATTAATTCTACTTTTATTTATTTAATATATTTAATTAGCCAGGCAATATTTCACATAATATATTACTTGCGCTCCGAAAAAAATAATCGATCGGTCTTTCTTTTTTCTTTCTTTCCATACAGTTAAATCGACGTAATTTTTGTCGACGAAGTAAAATAATTTCATCTTCCGTCTGTTTTTTAGTTAAGCGAGAAACGAAATTTTTGGGTTCCGGTCAGGGTCTTTGTACGTCAATTGTCCTCACGTCACGTCGGAAAAATGTTTGTTTTGACTTAAAAGCCGAAATGGCGATTATTTGCTTATTTCTGCAACTTCCTTGGCTGTCTCGAGCGGCCGCTCCCCAAAACTGGCGTCTTGTGCTCTTTCTCATAGAAAACCGTTACCCTCTCCCTTTTAGCACTGTGAAACCGCCGAGAGTGAAAACGACGAATTTGGCGGGAGGATGTCATTTTAGCAGTGTGTCGAGGCGTCCTTCGTCCTTGCAGCAGTTCCCCGAAAATCTCGTTATCGCGAGCGTCTCCCTTTTTTTGTTTTGAAACTCTCGGACGGAAAAAATTCTCTTTGTGATGAGCGTCGTTGAAAAAAAAAACAAAATAGTTACCTTTGATCTTACTTTGGCTTTAAATATTTGATTCGATAGAAAATTATCCAGTTCATCTTACGGCTAAAAACGACTTCACGAAATAAGAAGTCGCAATTCCAAATTGTATTTAATCAGATATCTCTAATGGCCATAAAAAGGTTATTAAAGCACACGCGCATTTTGGCTATCTAGCAGCTGTCATTAGTAGTATTAACTTATTTTAAAATGCATATTTAGAATATTTAATCATAAGATTCCTCTTTTTCCGGGAATAAACAAGTCAGCGCATGCGATTGGAAAGCAGTATTTGAAACTGCCATATTAGCTTTAGCTGAACATTTCATATTCCTACAAAAATTTCTCTTGCAACTACATATTGCCCATGCTTTTGCGCCGGACGGTTTCTTAATAACTCGCAACATTCTAAATATCATTATATAGATAAAAATATCGTCATATTCATTATATGATAGCTATATAGTGTAATTAAGTAATGCCATCCCACTGGATTTATTTGATTGCTTCGTCATACGATGATCATTCTAAATCCAAGTCTGCTCTTGGATGTGTTTTCTCTTAAACTTTCTTCGGAGTTTCCTCTTCGAGAAATTACGTCGTGCTTGAGGAAACAAGAAATCCGCACAACCTTGTTGCTGGATAAAGCTTCTTCTTTCGGCGAAGAAGATCAAGTAAAAGTATTTGCTAACAAGCACGTGACCTTGGAATGATTTCAGAACTTATAATTTAAACATATTGCACTCAGAATAATTAGCAACAGTCTACCGAATAAATAATTCTCAACTTGAAGATGTTAATCAGGGAAGCAGAAATAATGACGAATTTTTTTGACCGAGAAGTTTTTTCTCCATCCAGCTGCAAACGAATTTATTTAATTGTTTAATTATTCGTGTATTTATTTATTTATTTTAACCCGTTCATAAACTGCACTTAAAGGACTTTTATTATGAGCGAAAAAACGTTAAAAAAGACGATGACATGTAGCCATGCTGTGAACAGGGTTCCAACCCGCTATTCCACGCAAACCTTTTCCCTACCAAGGTTGGGATGTCGAACGCGAAGAGGTATCAGGGCCTCATTAAAGCAATGGGTGTTACAGTAGTTTATTGAGGGTCATAGTTAAAAAAATAAGCTTATTCTATAACAGTGGTTCTAGAAGAAAAATTTGCCCTGGCCGCATCTGCGACCGCCTGCCATGTTGCGGTAGTCGCATTGTTAAATTTAGGATCTAAGCAAGTGAGAGATGGCAAATGATTGTGTCAGTATTAAGAAAGAATTGTGAATCATCAGATTTCTTCGGGTGCCACTATTTTACTCCTTTAAGAAACTTCGTATTTTATACAGAAAATTTAGGCTTACTCGTGCCAAGTAAAATCACGCGCGTGTCACTTCCGGCACGCGTGCCATGTTTGGCCATCCCTGGTCTAAGTGATATGCGGTATTCGAAGCAAGACTGCTCAGGACTCAGGGATGGCAAATGCGTGGCACGCGTGCCAGAAGTGGCACGCTCACGATTTTATTTGGCACGCATAAGCTTATATTTTCTATATAAAATATGAAGTTTCTTAGAGAAGGAGTAAACTAGTGGCACGCGAAAAAGTATTCGGGTGATTCACCTTACTTTCTTGACACGCGACACAAAAATCATACGCCATCCCTGACTTGGGCAGTATTAGAAGTTGCCTCGAATGTCTGGTTATGAATTTACGTCGAAATTTATTCACGGGATTGTGTGTTGTCATAAAGACGAATTAAAGTCTTAACAATTTTTTTAGAATTATAATTTCTCCAAACAAGATTTTATGGCCACAGTTCTAATTTTTTAAAATATAAAAACCGTTTTTCATCTAACTGTAAGTTCCGCGGTCCGCATAAAATGCTTTCTCGGGCAGGATGTGATTCACAGGCCGTGGGTTGCGCGCTTCTAATTTTTTGCCAGTAGATGCATTGTCATGTTCTAAAAAAAATTTGTTGTTTCATCATTTATATGGTGACCGAGATATTGGTTAGTTAACGACTCATAAATAATTGAACTGGAAAAGAACTTTCACTCACGTCACTTTTAAAAAGTGGAAACATGGAAAGAAAAAATGACACATACTAATGTTTTATTCACAGAAGATTGATATATTAAGGGCTATTCACAATGAAGAAGAAGAATAGCAATTGTTTGCGTGTTTTTTAATTTAGAAAATAATATCGTGAGAATAATGTTGACCTTTAGTTGCGAATATCGGAAACATCTGACAAAGTTTCGTGAAGAAAAAATAACGAGTTCATTGTCCTAAATCGACTGGTTTTATCTCGTTCTCTGCGATACGCTTGCGTAATTCCATTGTTGCCGAGAGACGTTTGGGGTGGAACACACGACACATCAGGCATGCATTGTAAACAAAGGAAAGTTATTAGGTAATAGCCTATTGCCTAAAATTATAAACAAAATTGATGGAAATCTTACTTGCAGTTCCATAAATAGGCGTTAGCTTCGTTTCTTGCGGCATTGAAACGCTATGAAATTTAGAAAATTCTAAAGAGGTTAATTCTAAAACCTTGTTTTTGCAATGGCGTACCTCAGCATGGTCGGAATTTTTTTCTGAAATTAATTAATTATCGAATTTCTTGAAAAATTAAAGCTTCTTAATTTTAATTGCTCGCATGTAGCAGGGGATCATTCATTACGGAAAATTTCTTCCAATTCCAACGTCTTGTAACCGGAGTGCCATTTAGAAATATGGAATCTTTTTTCTTCGACCACACATTCCTAAACTGAATTTTTTAACGCCTCAGTTCTTTGTCAAAGTAGCTGCCCATTACGCATGAATTGGTGGTGGAAAAATTGCTGTTGGATGCTATGTTCACTCGTGACTATTAAAAAGTAACGGGTTTCAACAGCGTATTAATACTTTCTCCGACTTCTCACGGTGAAATTTAGCTTCTACCGATTTCTTCTGTACTATCAAACCTTTAACTCGTGAAAAAAATTCGATTCGAATTGCAGAAAATTCGAGTGATAGAACTTCGGGCCAAAGTATAGGAACTGTAACTGCGGCACACGACCTCTAGTATTCGAAAAGTCGCCAATTCTCTAATTAAGAAGGGTCGAATCTATTTGGAAATAATATAAAACCTTATAAAAAAAAACTGTTACTCTTAATTTTGTAATTTTCTAATTTTTTTTTTGCTACAATCGGACCAATTCCCATGGAGATTACCGAACTATTTTCAGAAATTCTTAGCAAACATTTAGATTAGCAACGGCAACGCTCTCAAGTTGCGGAGTCATTGTCGATTTCTCTAAACTAGAAAAAATGAGAACAGGATAAATTATTAAGGAAAATTATGAAAAAAAGCAACTTCCTCGAAAATGGTGGCAAGGACAAAGGAGGTCACGGAAGCGCAGGTAGCCATCAAGAGACGTTGCAGGACAAAAAGTTTAGGAGCCGCTGGACTAGAGGAAGCGACATAATTTACGGTTTCATGAGTCGGAGAATTGTTTGGGATGAGTGAGGCCAGGCTCTCATTAAAATGAACATTATTCTAGCGGGGAAAGATTACGATTCGTCGGACGATCCGAATGCGCCCGGCTGGACGTTATGTTACACATGTCGGACTTGGATTGTTGTTGACGCGTTCTCATTGGTTATCGTCGCGTAGATAACTGCCGAGAGAGATACTTCTACGGTTTATCGAAAAAATAGCCGGTCTCTTGCATGCATTGCATCCTTCGATTTTCTAAATGACTGTCCAATTTATCGCGTGCTTTACTCCCGCTCCCTCTTCGTTTTCATTTCATTTGCGATGATCTTTGGGACTTGTTTGCGACATTGTTCAATATAGAGGACTAAATCCAGAAGTTAACAACATGTAACATGATTTATATGCACATAAACATCAAATAGTCTAATGCTGTGTTTTCCAAACATTTTTATGATGGCGGCGCCATAAGCTAAATAGCAAAATTAACGCGAAACCCCATTACATGTGTGGGTATATATGTTAAGAAGTGTTAAAATGCGTTAAATTCAGGGTATGTGAATTTGCGATCACTAACTGATTAAAGAACAGCAGGTTGCCGACCCATGGGTTAACGCGTTTTGCAACCAAATACTTTTTTATATTTAATTATACTTCATATTCAGATTGTTTTGTACATACGTATTTTGAGTACATCTCGCGACACAGTTTGGAAATCGCTGATCTAATGGAATCAAGAGCATGAAAAAAATTTAAAGGACCTCAAGCGCCGGTAAAAATTTAATTTTCAGAATAGCACAAGTTACCTGTAATAAGTTGTCGAGTCGTTGAAAGCCCTAACAATAATTATCAAGATAAAAGCAATGTATTAGACAAAAATTATTTACAAGAATTGTTTTAACTTTTTTGCTGCATTGTCTATCTAAAGCAGGGGTTCCCAACCTGTTGTTCGCGGGCACCGCTGTGCTCTTTGGAAGCCTGCTGGTGCTCTTCAACAGCCTGCGCCTTTCTACGGTGCTTACCTAAATATCCCCTTTCTTAGGATTAATATTTTAATTTTCTCAGTTGATTTGTTTCTAAAGGAATTAAAGATCATTAAGAATAACTGTTGGTTTGAATTTATTCATTATCATTACTACTCTTCCGGAAGTGTAGTGGTGCTCTTTTGATATTCTAGGTTACAACATGGTGCTCGCCACATCGAAAAGGTTGGAAACCCCTGATATAAAGAGTGCGAATCAATGAAATAATGAAAACAACTTGAATTTTTGGGATGTTTTTTATTGCAAAATATAAATACATTTCTTCTTTATGAAAATGGTAACATTGAATACCTTTGCTTACGCAATTACATGAAAATATCATTAAAAGGACGAAAAACATAAGACTATTTACATATTTCACAAATCATTTCTCACTTTTAAATTTCTCTTTGCTTAATTCTGTGATGATGCTTTGGCTCAATCGACTCAGACTTAAACATAGAATCTTTTACCAAACATCCGACACTGCTTACAGGTTATCACCCGTACAGTAAAGCTTACACTTAAAGTAGTTTAAAACCATTTCATTTACCTATATACGTCTTTGGTTAAAATAAATCTCATCGTAATCTTTAAATATATTTATTTAAAGTTTTTCTCCTTAACCCTTTGCATTTGTGGGGTAAGAACAAAGGAAGAAGTTTAATTTCTATTTTTACATTTTAATCACAGCATAAATACTTCTGTTACTTCTTTTCCCGGTGAAAGCTTTTCGCTGTCCCTACTCATTAGACAGTTACGTTTAGAGAATATTATGGCATTTTGATTCCACAATATAATACCAGCACATAAAGTTTGATTTTTTAATCTGCAGCAATCACAATATAGTGTTCATTAAAGGTGACAGCTACGAAAAATGCAAAGATTACTTTGTTAGAATTGATGACTAAATGATGAACGTAACAACATAAATTCTCATTATATTTTCGTTGTTTATATGTACACATATTGTACATTCGTAAAAGTAATCGGGGCTCTTTTTGCGAGTGACAAAATGAACTCGATCATACTATATCGTGGTACTTTGACTGGTACGACAAATACACGCGTCGATTCCTCATGTTTAAAGATGATTTTTATTGGATGCGGCAAAATGAAAATACCAAATGTCACCCAACACAAGCGGATCGCGCTATCATATTTACATCGAACTAAAAAAATAGAGAGTTTTTTCGTATACAAAATACTTTTTTACACAAATGTACACGACGGACAAATCCTATGAGGAGATTCGACACATCAGTAAAGAGTGTCGACGGATTGCGTCCTTTGCCTGGTAGCAGCCGAAGACAAGTCCGACTTTCTGGTCGCTCCGCTCTCTCCGTTGGACGAAGTCGAAGACCACGAGGCCGGCGAAGCGGGAGACGCGGGAGTGAGGGGTCCCTTGCTCCCAGTCGACGCTCCCCCTCGGAGACTCCTCTCCCTCCGACATCTGAGGACGAGCCGCCTCACCGCCCTCCTCACCCTCGTCGTGCAGGTGAACGCAACGGTCAGGAACACCCCGTGCAGCGAGGTCAGCACTACGGCGACCAGCCACAGGGGAGGCACGTCCAACCACCCCGCCAACAGACCTGCTGACCACGAAAGCCCGGAGAGGAGGGCCAACCTGAGGTGGAGTCGGAAAGAACGGACCGCCTGCGGGGGGCCGTGCTTCACCGGTCCCGGTGACGTGGGCGCCATCGTCTGCTGGAACGTCGCCTGGGAGATGGTGCGAGCGCTCAGGACGAAGAGCAGCGCGTTGGCCACCGTGCTGATAGTCAATGGAGCGGCGAAAAGGATGAGGAGAGACGAGCGGTGGCCGAACCAACACGCCCCGCTCGGATGGAGTCCAAATGCGGGGGTCAAGGTGCTGAGGAATGGGGAGAGGGGACAAGGGGATTCTGGATTGGTCGGGGCGACGGGAGAGGGAGGAGGAGGTGGGGATGCTCCCACCACGGTCACGTTGCCGTCTGTCCTCACGGATACGGAGGCGGTGACCGAATAGATGCACGCCTCCCTCCCGGAGCGAATGTCAAGGGACACCGCCAAAGCAGCAAGGGCCGCGGGTATCGCCCAAGCAAGGGCCGAGTAGACTAGGAAACGACGCCGTCCACCCGATCCTCCCACGGAGTCGCTGGGAGCGTGGAGATGCACGGTCGCTCTCCTGAGGGTACGCCAGACGTCGAAAGCTAAGGTTGAAGACCAAGAGAAGGCGGCGAGGAGGCCGAATAAAGCAAGGGTCGCGGTTGCAAGGCATCCCGAAGAAACGTTCGATGATCCCTTGGGTGTCGTGTTGAAAGTTCCGGCGAAGAATGCGGAGTAGGCAATCAGAAGGGCGACGCAAAGGGATGCCAGGTTGCGACCGGAAGCCGTTCGCAATTCTTTCAACAAAGCGAACGCAATGAGATGAAGGAGGAGGAAGATAGCCGAAGTCGCAACTCCGACCACCGTAAGATAACCCATGATGAGAGAACTTAGCGGAGGGGAAACCACTTCGGCGGTGGTGGTGTTCTTCTTTTTAGAGTCTTTAGAGTCACCCTTGACCATTGTCACTACGCCCACAGATGCCTGCTCTTCTTCCTCCTCCATTTCATCCACTATCTCGTACAACTCCGGGTCCGCGCAGCGGTCGCGCACCCAACGCTGCCCCATCTCGGGACACAGCAGGTCGCGGCATCTCCTCAGGAAAGGATCGAAGAGGGGAGTCTCCTCGGGACATCCTTGCGCCGTGAGCCGAGCTGAAAGGGGTCCAGGATCGGCGCCCTTTTCCAAAACGAGATCGTCCCTTTGAGGGATTCCGAAATCGAAGAGGACCGAAAAGGCTACAGGATTGAAGTCTTTGGCCGACGCCGCGAGGGACCTCGTGAGTGGAGGGGCGCAGGAAAGCTCGTGCACCGGCACCCGATTGCAGACGGCGCAAGCTGCGTTGCGGTACGTCTTTGGGCCGAGGAAAACGTGAGCGGTGGAACCGGAGGCGACGCACCTCTTTTGGACAAGTCCCCTTAACCCATCGGCGTCGTTCGGCCAGTCCGCGGCGCAGGTGTCTATCACCCCGGTGCGACATCGGCGCACCAAAGCCGCCGCCACGGCTGGTGCCATCGGATCCGCGGTGCATTCGTGGAATCGGCTGTTTTCGTACACACCCCACACGCGTCGTGTTTCGTCGAAGATCGGGAGCCACATGGACGGCGAGGGTGGTTCGGTGGTGGTGCCGATGGGGAGGTGATGGAGGGAAGGGCACTCCAAACGGGGCGTCCATACCACGAAAGACCCTTGAGGACCTCCGTGCAAGTCTCTATTGCACAGGGCACAATGGGCGTTCGTATAGGTCATGTTGGTGGTCAGGGAGGTGACGGGCATGCGGGTGGATACAACGTCCTTAGGGTCGCCTTCCCTCTCTTCGCATCGCCTCCTCATCTCCTCGTCCGTGCCGGGAGGACAGGAGGACATCATGTAGATCCCTCCGAGGTGACGCAACGGGGTGCAGGTAAACCGCCCCGCGGCGGGGGCGGGTTCCCATTTCGAGTCAGGACAACAGTCGTCGTACTTCCTACAAATGGAATCGCACAAGCAGTTCCTGTCTCTCCAGTCCAGGGAAAGGGGTTCGGAGGAACAGGAGTCGCGTTCGTCGCAGGTCCCGTTGCCATCGGCTAGGCTGGAGTGGGTGAGAGAGAGGGGGGTGGAAGAGACGTTCAGTACAAAGAGGAGTAATAGGGGAAAGGATAAGAGGCAAGGGAGGGGAAGAAGCGGATAGCGTTTTTGGAGCATGTTGCGATCTCCTTATCCTCCTCTCAGGTGAATCCCAGCATTCTGGTCATCGGGTAATTAGATGTTCCAGTTAGCGCAGTCCGTCGATCGCAGATATTCACGCTCGGGATGTTATCGCGAAATGGCGAACCTGTGAGGAAGAGGGAGGATAAAAGTAGGTAATTTCATTAGTATCGCCGAGAGGGGAAAATAAAGTAGAAGAATTTGGACGTTGAAGAGATGATACGGCGAGATCATTAGCCTTTTCGTCAATGCTAGTGTCGACTGATAATTGAAAGCTGACGATGCTCAGCAAAATATTTTATGTAAACAGCACTTCTTAAAATTAATTATCAAGTTGGCGTAATGTATTTCATTTTTTACCAATGAGTTGAGTTCATATTTTAGCTACTAAAGAGCCCTCCTGAGGGATAATTCACTAATAATTGATTACGTAGCTGCCCTAATCATTTATTATAAACTTTAAATTTACTGTGTAATCTAACAATAAAACAAAATTTAAATCCATAATACATATTTGTAATATACTTACAGCCGGTATTTAATGTATCTAAACACAGCAATACTTTAACAAATCTAGTGAAGCCTGAAAAATTCTACTTCACCGACCGTAAAATTAATCAACTTGCCATCATAAGAAGCACCTCCAGGGAGAACTCGTAAATTAAATTTACTGTGTTTTGCGAAGAATCCCATAAAAAATTAACGATATCTTTTCTTTAATATTGACTGAAAATTCATGCACGATATGCTGTACAAACGTAATTTATACTAAAATGTAATGTTAAAACCCTCTTGATAAAACGCGTCAAACACCAAATAATATTAACAATTCGTGAGTTTCAAAGAAAGAAACATTTTAATATTTGGACGACAGAGGTGCAAACGAAGTACATGATAGTTGGGTTGATATTTTTAAAACAAATTAAATAATTATATAATACAATTTTTCTTAATTCGAATATTTTACAGGAGCTTCATTCATGACTAAACGTATATGATGGGAGACTTGAGCTTACTCTGTGCGTCCTTCATTTTAAGAAGAGATAATGGATCCGTTATATATGATGCCATTAAAAAGAAAACCAAAATTTTGGTCGTTCACTGTGGGTACCACACGATTAGTATGAATAAAATGCCATATATTTATCATCTCTCCGGCATTTAGTCCCAATTTATAACCAGCTTCACAAAAGGTTGGAAAATATAAAAGGTTGCGAAAACAAAACCATTACCTTTCGAATATAATTGGCGCTTCTCTTATCAATGTCTTCTGAAACTAATGAAGTTTGTATCCTTTATCTGTGCATAAGATTTTCAAGCACCACTTTTATGTAATTTGATCTTAAAATGTGTTAAATCAATATCTTATCCAATAGAAATAACGTGGAAATTTAATTATTCTAAAATTAAATTATGCATCAGTTTTATTAACAGGTGTGCAAAGATAACCGAGTATATTTCTAAACTCGTCGGTCATGTATTTAAACAAATACTTCTATAAATGTATCCATATCATATTGCAATTTAATTTTAGTTCGCTTCTTACCCAGCTACCTTCATAATTTACGAATTTAGCGTGGCGTTCAATTTTTTACCACTAAAACAAAATAAAATAAATTTTCATCTAATGGCCTAGATTGTATGCGTTAAGATGAATGCGATCTATAAGGTCCAGCATCTTCTCTGCGAGGAAGGATTTTATTCCAAACGTGGCCCACTTCTTCGTTCAGCACGACCAGAACAAGTTTTAGCAGAATTAAAACCGTGAAATGTATTCTCATAAAATAATTAGCGGGCATTAATTTACTGAATTGGATAACTTTTCAAAAGTAATCGAAGGTCATCGTAAGGTCGTGAGGAAACGCAACGATAGATTAAAGATTATAGTTCTTCCGCAAAACATTTGCGAAAAATCTTACTGCGAGCGTTAAAATCTCCAAAAGAAACTTGTGCTCCTTTCTTATTTCACCATTTCACCAAATGTCTGAATTTGTCATTTAGAAATAAATAAATATACAGTTAATAGAATGCGTAAAATATTACGTATGCGGCCAATTTAACTTTTCAAAAAATAATAACATTAAAAAATTAATCATCCAAATTTAAAAGTTGACAGGAAAATGACAGAGACAATTCGTGGTTTTTCAGGTAAAAGTGGTAATGCTGCATCATACAGGAGTGAGATTCGTTTATTGCTCAACCCCTTTGCGGCGTGACCCACAGTTCTTTGGCACACATTTGGTGTGAATTTAGCGTTTAGAACTCGGACGAACAAGGACATGTAAACAGATTAGCAGCCATCACATTTCCCACCTTGCTCTTATGTTAGTCGTGGAGCTACCGGATTTCATTACCTAAATATTGCAGTTTAAATTAAACACACTTTCTATCGTTTAATAAAAACAAACGAAAACAAACCTACAAAAATAACTACCCGATGACTTCTCTGGTAATATTCCAAATTATTTCACCAAAAACGTTTATAATATTTAAAATATCAAGGAACCAACAAAATTAATAAATTGAGCCGGATTCTTTCATCTGTTTATTAAAAATGAAGAAACGTTTTCCAATGACGTAAAATGCATTCCCGCCGGAATTTAAATTTCATTCTTTAAAAATTTTCTAAAACTGAAAACTTTTTATGTCAAAGCATGAGTTGTAAAATCTATTTTTTTCGCGTTCATCAGAAGAGAAGTTAAACGATCTATAATGTATTATATTATAATGGACCCGATTAAATCGTAAGCCATATTAATCTGAGGTTTAAACGAGCACGTGCATGGTTTTTCAAATCGTAAATACCACAAATTAAACGAGAAGAGATCCAGATTAAGGATTTTTAACGCGTAATAAAGTACCCTCGCAATTTCTCATTTCGATTCACAGTGCGACATTTACGGCATTTACCGTTTAAACTATCGATGTCAGTTTTTTTTCTTCAAAGCGAATGTTCTCTAAACTACAGCTACATGCCCAGTTCCCCCGTCAAAGTCCATAATTCAGACACAACGGCACTTGGATATTGAAAGATCGTTCACTCGCTTGCAACACGGGTTCTCTTCTTCCTTTTTGTCGCGGAAGGAAAACAAGGAACCGGTCAAAGTCGACCTCTTGCAGTCGAATGACCGCTTATCTGCTTAAGAGATATTCATGCCGCGGGTCGACGCGACTGTTTTTGCCTCTGATTCATTCATGATCTTATTCCGTGTTTTGAACCGCCGTGGCCGAAAAAAACCACGTTCTAGCCACAATATTTATTTATTTACTTTTCGTTATATCTTTAAATTTGGCGTTTTACGAACAA
This sequence comes from Uropetala carovei, assembly GCA_036926305.1. Classification (NCBI taxonomy): domain Eukaryota; kingdom Metazoa; phylum Arthropoda; class Insecta; order Odonata; family Petaluridae; genus Uropetala; species Uropetala carovei. The sequence goes on from JAXCHB010000022.1 coordinate 635,929, forward strand.
CTTGAAAACAATAACAAAGACACCCACGCTCGCGGCTAGTTTCGAACTCTCGACCTTATTATTGTGAAGCAGGCTCGCTTACCATCTCTCTACGAAAGATTGGGATCAGTCGCGCCTTCGACCTATAAATAAGATACATTGTGGTCGCCAGTTCTTACCTGTTTCAAATAATCCTCAAAAAACGTGTATCGCTTCGGAAGGTAGTGCCGACTATTTTACAACCGGTGAATTCACTAAACACATTCAATAAAACACCCTCGTCGAACACCGAATACAGTCACACTGTCACGTTAAGAAGCACAGATGTCGACGAAGATATGCGACGGGTCACGTAGAAGCTTTATCCCAGGCGTACCTCACTTATCACCCCGTATAGCTTCCGGCACGTGGTCTCAATTCGTTACGGACAGACAGTTCTCAAGAGCGAGAGAACCTAACGAGCCGATGTCTCCTGCTGCACTAAACTTACGGTGCCGCCTTCCCACGAGAAAAATCCACCCCTCTTCCTTCCCCTCCTCCACCGCCAGGATCGGAAGAAGAAGAGGATTCGTAGGAAAAAGGAGAGTTGCTCCCACACCCCCCTTTCTCTCTCCCCCCACCACTCCCCCTCTAGGTGAGCGTTTTCAGACGCGTCCGCTCTCGAGTCTATAAGCAGCGCGCCAACCTGTCCCAGTCACCGACTGAACTCGCCGGCAAGTCAGCCGTTTCATTCCGTAGTGTGTGGTAGAGGAGGAACCCATCCGAGCCAGACTCTTGAGGCTTCCTCCCCCTCATCACACCGCGAGAGCCTCACGCATGTCCGCGAAGCGGTAGGGTAATGGGGGAGGGAGAGGAGGGGAAAGGAAGATATCGAGGGGGGAAAGAGGAAAAGAGATGGTTGAAGAAGAAAAAAAAGAGGAACAGCCCAGGTCCAGCTTCCGTTTCCACAAGCTTTCTCGGTTCGTCTTTTCCCCTCCATCCGATGAGAAAGGGGTCATAATTTGACCTCCTTTCTCCCGCGTGCGCGCTCCCTTCTTCTCCTTCAGCCGTCTCATCCCCCTCCCAAAATCCTCCTCTTTCTTGGCCCATACCACCTTTCCTTTCTCCGGCACCGCTCTCCCACATCCTTCCTTCCTTGCCTCCTCCCTACCACTTTCCTTATAACAACTCGCACCTCCTCCCTGTTCCCGGAAACAAAGCATACACACGTTCCTTTGTGCAGCCTAGCCTGGGAACGGATAAAAGAAAATAATCTTGTTCGTACTTGTCAGTCACGTGCTCTGTTACGAATATTGATTTTTTTTAAACGCGACGTTTACCAGTTTGATCCGGGACCGTTCCGAAGGACGTGGTGGGGATCAATTGTTACGTTTCGGGCGGCAAAACAAATTAGAGGCGGAAACGACGTCGCGATGCATCATCGCGGGGTGATGAAATAACTGAACGATTTTCGGATATTATAATTCGGGATTCAAATTTCATGGACGTCGCCTTCGAACAAGGACGACGGGAAGAAAAAATTCGTATCTTCAAACTATAATGATACGCGAGTTGAATATGTGATAGTTTTAATTCGCGGGTACGACTTGGTGGACTCGTGAAAAAATTATATAAACGAAGGACTCGTTTCGTCGGCTCTCGCTTTTCCTTAATTAGCCGAAATAATGCAATTAAAAAAGTTTGATAAAAGAACCGAAATCTTAATTTGAATACAAATGGAACTTTCATAATAATGTTTTCCATAACTTGCCGGCCTTGATAGCTTGGTGGGTGGAGTTGCCACCTCAACGAGGAGACACCGCGGGTTTTGATTCTTGCCTCGGAAATGGCTGTTAGTTATTAAAATACGTTATATCCGTTGTAACTTTTGGATGAGTATATGAAATATTTATGAGTTTCCACCGAAAAGTTGGCAGGAATACGGTAAATAATATCTTTGGAGATGTTTCAAATTTAATTTGAGACGACCACGGCATCCTTGTTAATTTGGAAATAGTTCCTCCTTGGCCGTATTTATAAATTACGGCCAAGGAGGAACTATTTCCAAATTAACAAGGAGGAATTATTTCTAAATCTTTTGGAGATTGATGAAGTACCTGTTTATTCTTATTATATGTCTAACGCAATTGCAAAAGTATAACCATTTATTTCAATTTCTCTTCCTGACCAAAAACACGTAAACTTAACCTCAGTTGGCTAAGAAATTTTAATTCTAAAAAACTGATTTTTTTGAACTATCAAAAAATAATTCAATTCTATAATTCAAATGTTCATAGAAGGGAATATAATTTTTTTACGTTAGATGTTGTGGCATGCCCGATGGCATATCATCTTGAACCCGAGTTTAACAGATCGGTACTAATTTTTATAGAATGGATCATACGGAAATGATCTCCCGTTTAGTCGGCTGCATTAAACTTCTTTTGTAAATGTGACATACAAATGCAACATTCATGGCCGCCCGTTTGTAAGACCCTTTTTGGCCGTACGCGTGCACGACCCATTATGGCCGTCCTTTTTCTTATCAAGACACCGCAATGACGAAGGGGACGTTTTAGATATATCTTATTTGTAAATGTAATGTAAGGCAGTATTAATTACAAACATATGTAATTAAACCGCCCACCCTTTCTCAAGGATTGCAGTTGGGGCAATGCCCTGCCTGTCCCTTCAGTTCCTGCTCCGCTGTTGCACCGAAATACAAATTTCCTGAACTTAGATGTAGGTGGGAATATAGCATATATTTTAAAAATTGTAATATGTTTAAAGACTAAAAATTGATTAAAACTGTACAATACAGCGTGGGTTACGAGCAATCGGCCGCCCCTGACAACATCTGTGGCAATAGATGACTAGGAATAGATTATCCAAATTAATTTGTCCTAATTACAGTACAACCTCGTTAGCACAGAGTTCAAGGGACTTAAAATTTCATGATTTGTATGAAAGAGGTTTGTAAGAACGATTTCGTTATAACAAGAAACATATACCTAGGTTTATGGAGGGGACAGAATAGCATTATTTATAAACGAGCATTTTGTATTAACTGAATTTGCATTATCGAGGTTTGGTTGTAATTCAGTCCCAACTACTCGGATTAGAATTGAAAATACAAGCGAGTCTCCACAACTCAAACGTTTATTAATCGTATTTTCGATTACTCGAAGCAGATGTATCTTTCGTTTAGTGTTCCTGTACACTGTCTCGAAGTTGCATCATACGTATTTAATTTACATAATTCGATTTTCACTTGTCTTACCTCAGTACCATTAATCGTGTTCCTGCCACATATCCAATTAACTTCAGAGGATAACATAAATTTTCTCGCCGACTTTCTCAGAGATTGTACAACAGTCGCCATCCGCGCTCATTCAAAGCCCGACGGGAACTTTTTCCGTAAATTTTCCCGTACCTCTCCGTGACAATCATAAATACGTACGCAGTGACTCCTCCACCTGCCTGGAAAGCGTTTAATACATGTACCAGGGAAAGCCGAACGTGCCGGCGGAGAATGACGGATGTTAGGTCTGTTCGCCGTTACATCACTACATTGCACTTAAGAGAGGATTCCCCCATTCTTAGAAATCCACGGATGATCGGCACATTCCCCATCTCCGTTCTTTACGAAATGTTTTTAGATATACCATCGTCACTCTCAAAATAGACGCTCTCATCCACGCCCAATCCTCATCAAACTTGCGCAACATTCCCAAAGCTTAAAAAAATATTAAAGGTACCGTTATGTCGCGACTAGGCAGGCGTGCATTCCACAGGATCCACGACGCGAACACTTTCTCCCAATCGGATGTCGGCTCGCTCCGGGGCGCACCTGATGGCCTAAAGCGCGGGCGCGAGAACCCGAAAGGGGCAACCGAATAAGCTCTACTTCTCCCGCCAAGGAAGCGCTCGCCCTCCATCTTGGCCTGACCGGAAGATCTAATTAACGTAGCTTCTTTCTCTTTCTCCTCCCCTATCAACCTCATCCCAACCGATTCGGAAGGACGGTCGCTTCCAGGGTAAACCAGCTACTTGGGAACGAAGAGGATATTATTAAACGCTCGCTGGCAGGTTAAGAGCGAAGGTCCACTTCATTTTTTTTTTTAAACTTTCAAATAAAAAAAAATCGTAACATCCGTCCGTCTCCTGCGAAAGGAGCAGCTTATTTTCACTCCTCCTCCCTCCGGTGAGATTTCTAAAAAAGAAATCGGACAATAGATGTGAAAATGACGTCTCTGAAAGAATACGCTCGATACGAGATGTTGCCCAACAAGACTACCGCTCGGTTACTCGCCCTACTGCAAAAAGAGAGGTTCCCACAGCGTTCGGCCGTTGCGCGAATGGAGTGAAACGGATTGTTGTTTCGTTGCACAACAACTTGCTTGTGTTGAACGTGTGCGCGAAGAGGGGTTGGGGAGAGGGAGGAGACGCGAGGAAAACATATAGCCTCCCTCTCTGGATATCAAACATAACCAAGGGTCCGGGTGGTTTTCCCCGCCCGCGGTGGGTCATCGCTTTTTAGGCAAGACGTCCTTCAGCGGGAGCACATGGAAATAAAAGGGAGAATAGGAATTTCCAAGATACGAAGGGACAGACTACGCCCCCCCCCCCCCCCCCCCCCCTTCTATCCTCTCAAAGAACAGGATCTCAAAACCTACCGCGTAAGGGCAAAAAACCTCACAAAAGGTGTTAAACTATGACCCAGAGGAGAAATCAAAGGCCCCAAAAACCTTAGATATTGACAGCACTTTCACTGCGAAGAGAGATTAATGAGACTATCTCCTCGCATTCCTCAGATGATAAAAAAAGTATTAAAAAACACTCGTCGAAAACCCCCAATCTCGCGGCGCCTTTCGATATATCAGAGAACCGGTTACGTCGTGTATAATCTTTTCTTTTTCGAAATCCAATCGCGTGAATCAACTTCAAACGTCTGGACCGACCCAACCCACCAAAAGTTTGTTGGGCAACACGTGGTGATTGATGTTTGAAGACAGCGGACGAATGCGATCCGATGGACAATGCCAGCTATTTTAATGTTAATTTTATACGATTTTCGATGAATGGTTAAGGTATATTAGTTTGTGCAGAAAAAGCCGGGATTTGTCAAAAACTGAGCAGTGGTGCCGAAACTACGGCCTCCCGCGGGCCACATCCGGCCCGCCATGAGTTTAACAATTAAATGACACAATGTAGCATAAAAGGAAAATATAAAATTTAAAAAACAATTTTGTGTGTACCTCTCTAATCTCATAATAGGTAAATGCATTTCAAGCAAATCACGTAATCTCGACTCACAATTAAGCTGTTCTTTAACTCTTATTTTCGACTGGGTGTGGCCCACGATGACTGCAACACTGAGTTACGTGGCCCTCGAGGCGAAAAGTTTGAACACCACTGCTATAGAGGAAAAATATCAAGTTTTTAATTGCTGGGAATCGTTATTTTTTCCGAGTTTTGATATACGAAGATGTTTTCATTATATAACCAACTGAAAGGGCCGAGATCTGGCGAAACTCCGTAACAAGGGGATACGATTTTAAATAAATTAAATAATTGCATAAACTTTCTACAAATTTAAGTTACACGACTGCTTTCTGCGACTCGAAGATGACGATCATTTCTTGTTTCACTCTGTTGAAATAGTACAAAGGATTTGTAAAAAGATGCGCAATTTACTTTATATGAAATTACACCTATAAACTTTCTACAAATTTAAGTTACACGACTGCTTTCTGCGAATCGAAGATGACGATCATTTGCGTAAACCAGTTGTTCCACTCTGTTGAAATAGTACACAGGATTTGTAAAATGGTGCGCAATTTGCTTTATATGAAATTACACCCATTCTCCTATGTTACCATTCGTTTTTTAAGAAGCGCGCTGTAACGCAGAAGAATTTAAGTAAAATACGATGAAGCTGCTATTTTTGACGGTAAAATTAATTTCATTGACATTTAGACACGTTATGCTTCTGAAAATTAATACAAAAGCATTATTTTATGACAAAAAAGTTACGAAATAAGCTCATTACACCACAAATCCAATTTAAGATGGCATCTTACATACCGAAATACGTACTTAGGTATCAATAACTTATCAGCGCTGTAATTCCATTAAACCTGCTACGCGATTGAACTGAAATCATTAAGGGCCAAATTTTTACACAGGCTGGAGCTGTAACTATATGAGCAGATAACGTACATTCAAAAATTTTATAATTTAATTCCTACGTCGAATATGCATCATATAGTTATTATGATATGTATCCTTTCGACAAAGATTTAATTTTAGTAAGACAATTTGATAAAATGATTTCATTAAAAAACGGGGCCGTATTTGACTCGCCAGTTGATTATCACTCAGCTAGTGTGTCACTATCGCGAATGAAAAATCCCCCTAATCTATTGCGTGCGTCATTGGGTCAATGTGAAAACATATTAGGCTTCGAACACAGTCAATCTGAAAATGTGAACGGCCAGGAGGAATTCCCGTAAATCTGCCGTGGTTGATCTGAATGGTCGCTGGCGCGGATTGAACTCCTCTTCACCCGAAGCGCTTGTGATTGAATGATTTTCGGAGTGTATCGATCCTTAGCGAGACCTTAACTATTTAACTGGTGTACGGAGCTTATACGTATTCATACAAGGTGACTCTCAAGAAAATCAAGTTATATATACGTTAACATTCTAGGAGGATCTTACCTAGTGTTATAACAGAATAAACATACACATTCGACATGATTTTAATTTATTTAAATGTAAAAGTTAACCATAACATGACCATCACTTTGGCTTAATAATTACACGAACTAAAAATTTAAAGGAAACTGATAATAATCAGTACTTTTAAAAGCATAGAAAATAATGACTAATAACAAGTATCACCAGTAAAATCATGATGCATATTTTTCTTTCCACAGGATGAAGAATAAAATACATCAAAAACTTCTTCGGATTATAATATGCATCAACAATCAAAAGTGAGACTCTGGCTCCAAAGTCTAATGAAAACTCCTTCCGTTTTATCATGGATCCGTTTCCCCCCGTTGGTCCTATAAAATCTAGATTTTCAAAGAAAATGAAAGGAGGAATGACATGTTTCGCACACTCCTGAGATTTCCCAATCTGTGGGAACTACTTTGTAATGCCTCTGGAGGACACAAGACAGGTGGGAAATCTGACGGGTTCCCATTCTTCTGAAAGAATGGCTCCGACGAAAGGGATATTCACAAAGTACGAGAAGAAAAGAGAGGTCGAAGGGGATTGCCGTGTCTTCTAATCGGTTGCCTTGGGGACCCCAGGATCTCCCGCGAGGGCCTCGTTGAAGCGGCTCAGACTGGCCTTCACTTCCGGTTGGTTATCCTGCTTCACCTCCTTGAGGACGGAACACAGGGGGCCTTCGGACAGGGAGACGAGCTGGGCGCGTCGACCAGCACCTGTTGAAAGAGTAAGAATGTTTTCTGTTCTACACCGAGAATTTAACGAAAGTAAAAAAAAAATGGTCGAAAATCTGGAGAACAAAAAAGAATACATACAGTTGACGTGAAGGTGCCTATCGAAGAGACATCCTCACGAAGTTCGATTAGTATAAATTTAATTTACAAGAGTATTACGCATCCGCAACTATTGCTCGCTTATCAACTATGGTATGGCTTTATGGCAGAAAAAGTAGCTGATATAAACGTCGGATAAATTGTACGGTTTCAATAATTTAATAATATATAACTGTAAGAAATATGTTTATGATGATAATTTAATAATTTTCCTCCAAATACGAGAAGTACACTGAACAAAATGGACGTTGCAGCCACACAACGTCGAAACTTCGCTAGGCTGCCGTTATTCTATTATATTTCGTAGATAACTGAACGATAGTCTTTCAACATCAAACAGCATTGCTTATTTACCAACTTCTGGTATAAACCGTGTAGGAGATAAGCTCCGATGTTGAAATAACGTAAAAAATATATTCCTCATACCTTTACACCCGTTTACCTAACGACTCGATGATTACGCGATTCACCAAAAACAGTAAGAAAAATTATTTGATTTATATCACTGGATGAACTCTGCCATGTTAACATAAGGAATAATGTATTACCATTTTACATCCGAAAACTGAAACAAAATCAATAACTTTAGCTGTAGTAAGGCATGACTCAACCTCTTCTAAAGCAAATATGCAAATAATGATGAAAAAAGTAAGGAAAGAGTACAGTGTATCAGAAATAGGCGCGTTCCGTGCGATGCAGCATTTGAAACTAAATAAAATAGTTTGAACGAACGCACACTATAACACAACGAAACACCAATACCCAATTGTTTGTCTCTCTCTCTCTTAAGTTGGTGCTTTAATAAACCTATTTCCTTAATTTTGTATAACGACTAAAAAATGCAAAACCACATATCAGAAATAATGCCAATGAAATATTAAATTTTTGACTCGCCAATTTATTTTCTTATCGATTATAATTAATCAAACAATCGAAAATTATTTAAAACATACCTCACTCGAGTTAAGTAATTGTAATGCAACCTTCACCTTTGCATTCATTCCTTAATCATAGGTAATCCATTTCTTTTCGCCTACAAACGGATTTACGTTCATTTCTTCTCCTTGCACTTACAGAATGCTACCTAGGGACGAAAGGGAATCAAACGTACGTATTTACGTAATTATAGCGGATCTTGTTTAATTCGGTTGTTACGAAGATAGTTTTCGTTGACAGCAACTAAGAAACCATGCAAAGTGGCACTCCGTTTTACTTCTGGCCACGCAAAAGTTCACGTCTGCGCTGAATATATCGTTTATAATGTCATTATTCTAAGGTCGAGAGGGAAGAACAAATTACGAGAAAGAAAACAATTGGCGACAAACAATTCAATAGTAAATGACACTGAGAAAAGTCAATTTTGAACGTTAATTAGTGAAAACCTAGGTGCGTATTATAATCGGAAAATTGCGGTAAATCAAACTTTTGAAGCGCATCTTTCCACAAATGCCATAGGTGACCTGTCAAGTGCACGGAATGAAACGAGGGGAGAAAAAAGCACCAAGAAGGGAAAGTTAAGATTGCTATCAGACCAAAGAATCGAGACAAATCCAGGAACTGTTAAATGTAAAGAGAAAGCTGTTTTCCCATGTTTAATTGCTGCATAAGATGCGCTGAAAAGGATTTCACCCCACAAAAAAATCATACCAACATCTTGGACCGGAAACTACAGATTATCATGATATTTGCGTAAAAAAAGAGAATATTTCTTTCGGAAATGGACAGGTTCTTTGAAAAAAACATTGATGGAATTTGAAAACTTTCTTAAGAGGTAAAGGTAAATACCTTCCTTTAAAAAAATATTCAAAAGCCAGTGTTAATCGAGAAGAAACAAGGTATCTAAAGATTTAATCGATGGCCGCAACGCAAAATTTCGATAGGTAAACAACAACATTTTTTTTAATCTTAAGCAGCGGGTTAGTAGAATAGGAAATTGTGTACGTTCGTCGAATTCGGAATGTTTATTTGGTAAAGAATACTGCAATGGAAGGATGCAGGGCCGGCGTGATTACTTGTAAGCGGGAGCGGGGCCTATTTATGTATATCTACCCGGTGGCGCAAAAAAGTGTTTTTTCTAAAGTGCTAATTTTTTAAATAAAAAAGTTATTACTAAAATTAATTTCTTAATTATTATTAGGTAATAATAATGTAATAAAAACTAAATCTCATGAAAATGGAGCCTTGTGCGGGGCCCCTAATAAAGCGCGGGGCCCAGTTCGGGGGAACCGACTGCATACGCCTCACGCCGGCCCTGGAAGGATGGCAGGCGGATCGACGTAACGATTTCAACTGAAGATGAGAGTTGAAAAGTTCAACAAACAAAGTAATAGAGGTTTGGAGCCATATTTTTAAAGAATTAAAACAAAAAATTTTATTTTGAAGTCTCTATAACAACTAACACAGTCTGTGACTCGAATTCGGCAGAATATGCGAGACGTGCATTTATTAAAAACGCTCATGAAGCACTAAAAATAAATATAAATAAAATTATTATTAATCTTTTCGCAATGCAAAACATTTAACATACACTTATGAATAAGAAAACTTCAGATTTAGCGATCAAACTACGTTATTATAAGATGACATTGTTTTTTCATTAGAAACTTAGCATTTCAAACAAAACATAAAACCTAAAATCAATCAAAATTTAAATTTAAAACGTTTAAAGCAGTTAAGCCATTGTAATTTCATCTTTATGTCTTTCGTAAGGAAAGTGAAGGAATTTACGCTTCGTTTTTATGCCACATGCGGCTGTGATGAAAAAGTGATTGGCAAAATTTAACATGAGTAATTTCATAAATTCCGTATAATAATGGCCTGAAAAACTTTTCTGGTGAAGTTTTGACGCTAGTAAATTATTTATACTTGATTTTCACTACTATGGCACCCCAGAATCTTTACGTAACTTCCGATATAAACAATACATTTCATGTCTGTCAACAGCCTAAACCAGTGCTTCCCAACCGGTGTGCTGCGGCACATTAAGTGTGCCGCGAGGAAGGCACTAGTGTACCGCACACTCTTATGAGGATATTTAATTTCCACAAAAGCATTTGGAAGAAACAAATTCGCATAAATTTTATAATCCAAGGAATTTATCCTGAAACTACGAGGAATTGGTAGACCATAGCAGCAATCATACAACTTAAAATTAGTATGCTACCTTTAGATGTATTTGGCTAAAAGCTAAAAGTGAATATCCTTCAATATCTGAATATACCATCGATATGACGTTCCAAATTCAACAACGTATTTATGGGAATTAAGTTGTCCAGCCAAAGGCGCATATTAAAAGGAAATGTTTAAAGAACCTAGATGGACTTCCTGTAGCTTTCTATTATTGAGCCAATTATAAAACGACAGTGTTCCAAAAAGGCAAGCCTAAATTTTCCGTCGAAGAGCAAAACATTTTTACGCGATGAATTATGTACGTACTTAATTTACAATAAAATTATACAATTATTTGAATATTACTTTAACAATCATAACAATGTAATATAATTGCGACTTTTACTTGTTTTATGCTAGTTTTTCTTTTAATTAAAATGTGTATTTACGCAGTGAAATTAATTGTGGGTGGTTTGGTGTGTCGCGATGTTTTTAAGCACGCATGAAGGCGTGGCGTGGAGAAAAAAAAGTTGGGGAGCAATGACCTAAACTATCCTGAAAGTCTTAGCTTCCAAGCTTTTCTCATTGCTTCAAAATTTTGCGCCCGAAAGAATGGACAAAATGAAAACATGGGATTAAAAAAAAGCTCTACAAACCACTTTTTCGGACACACATGCGCCTAGAATATGCATTTTCATCAAAATCTCGAATTGGAACTTATGCCCGGTCACAATACTTTAATAGCATTCGCATGAAAGGAAAAATAAACAAATACTGCTTTCGGCAATGTATGAATAAAATTTAAAACTGCCAGAACAAGTAATATTACAATCACACGAAAGCAACAACAAAATCATACGAAAAATTTTTTTTTTATTTAGTACGTGGTCGGAAAGAAAGTACGCTTTCCAGCAACATCCCAATTTTACCGAAAATCTAGTTCCGGTTCACCGATTTAGAACCACGAGAAAAAATCTTGCCAACTGAACATCATTTTTTATACAAAAGGAAAGTAAAATTAGTTTTTCTATTTCTTCCAAATGTCACAACTTCCGCCCAACATTCACTAGTAATTCGAGACCATATAGCATGAGAAAACCAGCGACTAAAACAATAACAGGCGTAAATCTTAACTTTCAAACCGTGTACAAGATAAAGAGGTTCCGCATTAAAAAAACACCGGGGAAAATTTCTCCGTAGGCCGGAAAGGAGACACGGTGTTTGATGCCCCGCAGCTAATCGCCCTAAGACCATGGCATTCGCGCGAGGTTCCATTAAGGTCTCGTGATGATTAACGCAAAAAAAACGTCCACGCATCCTATTTATGTTTCGTTCGCCTTTCTCTTTCTAATGCTGGGTTATTTTGATATCTATTAAACGGCTTTGTACATCATCATTTCCGCGCGATTTCGACGCGGGAATTTATTTCGAACAAACATCTGCGGAGCAATTATTATTTTTTTAAGCCATCAAGTAGTCGCGTAATTCCGCGTTTGCTGCTTAATATCCAAGTTTTCCGCAGGGGAAGCGTTCCGCGGTTTCAGATCGCAAATAAAAAAACTTATCTCCGGAGAAAACCTCGAGATCTGATATTTCTTCCTTGTGGCTGCGAACCGAGAGATATTATGGCCATATAGATGTCGACGTCTTTCCTCATTTAACTCAGTTGAAAATGAAAGTTTCATGCTATATAAAATATAATGGGAAGAAATAATTTTAGAACGTTTTTCTTGCATTTTCAGGCCTTTCAGGCTCATAGTGCTTTATCATTTTGTAGGTAGGTAGGTTTATAATAAACTTACATTAACAATAAGGCCTTAGCTTGATGGCTGATTTGACTAGGCAGGTATTTCAATTTTACACAAAAGAAACTTTAAACACAATGCTTAATGATGATATAATTCAAATTTGATTTTAAAAATCTCCAATGGGCTTCATATCAACACTGTAAATGAACTTCATATTTTAATATAAAACTAAATCTGAATAGCTAATTTCCGAAGAAAATAGTTTAATAGTAATCCTAGGTTCCATTGCTAAGTTTCCTTTATGATTTGAATTTTTTAAATATTTTTTGTCTTATTACATCAAAATATACTATCGAAAGCAGCTAAGAAATTGACTCACTTGATAGGATATAAAATACTTTTTACACAGTGCAAAAGTTTATTTTATTCCAAAATCTGGCAGCTACAGCTGTGATAGAAATAATGCATTTGTATTACATTCAACTGCATTTGAAGAGGGCCAATGATACTTTGTTGCATACCATTTGGGCATCATATCGTTGATTTATTATCATTAACATACAGAATTTTTTGTTTAGTTTGCTTACGTTTCAACTGATATACTATCTTATTAAAAGGAAACTTTTCACTTACTTTATTACATAATGTTAAGATAGTTACTTACTGGTTAACTTCTTGGCCAGGAGAGTGAGCACATTAAGTCCCTCTTTCCTTAATTTTGTGTACTTAGGAATACCTGCAAATTTTCAAAAAATTTTTGTTGTACCTTATACAAGACTTATTCAATGAAATTTAAGTTCAAAACTTTAATAACTTGCTACAGAGAATACTAGTGACAATACTTCTCATATATGCTGAATGTGAAAAATAGTTGGAATTATCATATGGACGGACTCCATTGATGCCAGAAAAAGATTGCTACATAAACATTGCATTATTACCAAATAAGAAAATGAATGTCGTTTAGATTAACATTTGGCTTGCAGTATAATGGAATGTAAGCATTTAAAATACATTTTCAAAACTATCAGAACTATCGTGACATTAGGAGAATGTAAACTTCAAGAGTATAAAACATGAGACACACCAATGGAATAACTGAGAGTCTTCCCAAGTCCTTGAATCACCCGTTCCACATCCTCCTCCTCCTCATTTGGTTCATCTTCTCCTAAGGATGGTAAAATGAGACGGTCCACAAACTGCCTCATTGCCTCTATGATTGCCACCTGCTCAGTGCGTGTGCTTGCTTTCAGGCAAACCACACACTTTTCCACCACAATGGCACGGAACTTGACTGTAAGATTCCAAAATATAGTAATTCGTACGTATGAAAACATGTATAATAATGACATCCGTTAAACGAACGTGCACAAACCTTGAGTCTTCAGATTGTTTGGCCAGGCCTTGCCCAGAGATTCACATGCAGCCTCACGAAGTTTAGACAATTCCTCACGATCAAAATGATAAGAATCATCATCATCGCTGCCTGCATCTTCTGCCTCTGAGCCATGCTTTTGCTCATAATCCTATTGCATGTATTTAAGCATTATTTAATTCAATAACATTTAAAACTCTTATTATAATATTTAAATAAAAATAATGAAGGAAACAGTGAAAGCAACAGCTGCACAAATGTTCATTTCAAGTCTAGGATGAAAATAACCTCTTAATTTTCAAAGTACTTTCAATAATGTTTTTAACACTTTGACAACCGGAGACGGAGATTTCAGTCTTTTGGTGACAGAATGAAAATGACTGTGGACGGATATCTCCGTCTTTACGTCATCTTGGTATATGTCGCTCGTTATTTACTTACTTTTAAAATAAATTATTGTTTTTCCAATGTCTTAATGATCAGGAAGTCTTATAGAACAAACGAAAAAAAATTAATACAGTTGTTTACTTTAGATGCTCTAACAAGTAGGAATTAAGCTTTTGTTAATTTTTCTCTGTGACGGACATGGAAAGAAATAATGCATCATGTTCATTTCGTCAAATTTTACTAATAAGCAGTATAATTTTGCCTTTCCATTTTTGGTGTCTTCGAGGATACCGTGAGCATTCACTTTCGAGGCAGAAGAGAACACAGAAGGGCAAAGAATTTTTTCCTACAAAGGAAATGGGTCTCTGTTTAGAGCGGGAAATGCCTTCTTTCAAAAAGATGCCTATTTTCTATGCTGTTGGAATAAGATGACAAACCCATCACAAGAGTGGATGAGGACTACACTTGGGGCATTGGTTTAGGAAGGTCTTCTCTGTCACTTGATGGAAAACACAATATGACCCTCCACCAAGGAGTGAGAAGACTCAACTTTTTTGACCACCCTGACCTGGAGTACGGGAGGTGTTTTTGAAAAGAAAGTATTGTCCCACAAGCCAACTTGTAAGATCAGTTCTGTTTCCGCAGTGAACTGTATGTGTTCTTTCTCGTTACCTGCCAGGCATTTACAGTTTTATTATACAAATAATAATTTTCTAGACTAGTTCGTTTTGTGAGCTTACAACTGTTTTTGACTCGCACAATTTTAATTATGAATATTTTGATATAACTCGGTAAGTGGGTCTTTTACAAATGTGTTCTGCAAAGAAATGCATACTAAAGATCATGTCAATCATTTACTTATTTCTAATTTTTTTATACTTATTATTTTTTGAGTTAGTGATCAGCATGAAGTAATGGCAAGGATGCACTGTCAGCAGAGAAAACATTAGAAGATTTGTATGCAGATGTTTTATCAGACGTACTGAGTGACTGCGAAGAAGAATGTGAGAATGATGATAGCGATGTTCATTTAGAATTTTCTGCTAGAGCGAAGAAAAGAAAAACTCTCCCCATTGAGTGTAGCGATAGTGAATACGAGGAAGGGGGCAGTGATAGTGAGTTATCGGATGAAAGTACTACAAGCATATGGCGAAAGAGAGATGTGCCAGTAGTTGTACAGAGGTTTGAGGGTTCTTCAGGTGTACAACACATGCCTCATAATTGTGCAAATATTCCAGAAGTGGTGGAACTGTTTTTTGGTGATGAACCTTTTGAGCGAATGTGTGCCGAATCAAACTTGTATCAAAGGCAGCAAAATACAAACCTTCACCCAAAAACAGGGAAGTGGGTGGATATTACCTTTCAGGAAATGAAAACGTTTTTGACGATAATCATTCTAATGGGTAGGATGAAAAAAGACACAGAGAGTATTGGAGTATGGATCCCTTTCTTGAAATTCCAATTTTTGTAAAAATAATGAGCAGGAATAGATTTGAGCAGATTTGGAGAACTTGGCATTTTAACAACAATGCTCTAATGATGGACACAACAGACAAACACTTTAAAAGAGGGCCTGTATTATTACATTTTGTGGATAAATTTCAAAATGTTTATAAGCCTCAGCAAGAGTTATCTCTTGACGAAGCTATCATACCTTGGAGAGGGAGGCTCAAATTTAAGACACACAATCCTGGAAAATTAGTAAAATATGGATTATTTGTAAGAATGCTATGTGAGGGGCAAACAGGCTACATTTTGAATTTAGAAATTTATAATGCAGTAGGTAAAAAGTTGGAAGAAAATATTTTCAGTGTTACAACCATTTTTAAATCTCTGGCATCAGATCTATCAGGATAATTATTATAATAGTGTCGAAATCACAGAAAATCTTCTAATTAGAAAAACAAGAATTTGTGGAACAACAAGGGCTAATAGAGGCCTTCCGGTAGAATTAAAACCAGAGTCAAAGAGGTTGAAGAGGTGAGAATATACATACCGCCGTAAAGGCAAAGTGTTACTTCTCGTATGGAAGGATAAAAGAGAAGTGAGGATGATAATGAGCATACATAATGATAAAATGAGTGAGACAAATGAAAACAGATTTACAGGAAAGAAAGAAAAAAACCATTTTGTATTTTAGAATATAATAAATATATGAATGGGGTAGACAGAGCTGACCAGTACCTGTAATATTACTCCATATTGCAGAAGACGATGAAATGGTCAAAGAATGTTCTTTTGTGGTTTATAAACTGTGCACTGTTTAATGCATTTAGAGCAGAAGTTCTCAACGTGGTGCCCGCCAAGCCATTTCTAGGTGCCCGCTCTCCTCTGCACACATGGAGATCTTCATAATCTCATGCCCAATGATGCAAATTCTGTTACTAATATTTTTGTTTGCAATGCTGCCGAAAATGTTGTTAATGCCGTAACAAACGGTAGCAATAACTCATTTGTTTCATGAAAATAATCATTACTACCAGAACAATGCCCAGACATCCTGTCGCCTGTGACGAGACATGACCTGTTTCTTTTCATCCAACTTCCTCAACTCGAGCTCTCCCTCCTCTGGTAGAAAAAAAAGTATTAAAATCAGTTTGTTTTTCTTTCACAGAATTTAATTGTTTCAAGCATTAATCAAAAATATTAGTTGTTAAATATATTAAATTATATAACTCACTGTGTCATTTCTCGTGATTTCTAACAATTTTTTTTATGCTTGTGCCCGCCTCCATATCCCAGAATATGTTAAGTGTCCAACGGAGGTTGAGGACCACTGATTTAGAGTTTATAAAACACTAAACAAATCTACCGACCTAAAATTTAAGAACTTTCTTCTCAATGTTACGAAAGATTGGCTACAGGACGACCAGAAAGAAATGATTCATTGAGTGAGGATGATGTAGCAAGCAATGAAGAAAAGCCGACACAGCGAGCCTCACAGAAGGATAATCCAAATAAGTTTTCTGGTGATATAAAGCTGCATAGGTTGGAGAAGATTGTGGGAGAAGGACATAAGAATTATCCATCTAGAAAGTGTAGTGTGTGTGCATCAAAGAAAATTAGGAAGGAGACAAGATATATTTGTTCTTTCTGCAAGGTTCCGCTACACAAAAGGATATGTTTCAGTAACTACCATACCATGTGGAAGTACTAGCACAGTAAAAAATTTCAAATTTTATCCAAAAATATTGAATACTAGCTGAAAGTACCCTGCGTTGCCCGGGTTATGCCAGACGTCTTTGGCGAATAAAATTATGTAATACAATCATTTCTCCCTTTGCGCGCCTCAAAACGTGTACTTCTGTTGAAATCTCAATTTCAGATTTTTTCATGAAAACAATTTCTCTATACTACGTATATTGGAGAAAGTAAAAACTGATTGTGAGATATCTCTGATACCCACGAATTGGGCGAACTTTTATGTTTTTCTTTTTATTCGAATATATGTCCTTTTTTATATAACAATCGATTCAACCGTGTATGTAGAATATCAATGAAGAGAAGATAACCATGTAATGTGTTTAAAATAATGTGTGTCCCTATTCTCATTTAATTACAAATTTATGCTTGAGCCTATTTGCATTAATAAACATTATGGATTTATAATATAACGGTTCTACTTACAAAGAGATAAGATTCCTGCATTCAAACGATGATAGGAAGATTCAACTGCTTTGATTGAATTGTTAGAAACGCTTCCCATACGCAGTTAACTGAATAATTATCCGTAAATATTTATGTTTCTATGTATAAATGTTGACACTGCTACAGCAATAATTTCGATGCTTAAACAACGTGCAAAGCGAATAATGCTATTCTTTCACCTATATGAAGGTTTAATTGGCATTAATTGAATCGGAGGCAACAATTACGGTCGCCTTGACAACGTCTGGAAAGAGTACGAAATATCCGTAAAATTTCAAAAACAATTGCATATTTCTGAATGATTCAACTGTGTAACATGTAAACATTGCAAGAATAAGATAGTATAGAGTTTTAGCCTCAAATAAAGCAAAAGCGAAGAAAATCGGTCAATATTTACATATTTTAATGAATGAAGGAAAAAAACCTTGCACTCTGAAAAATCGAAAATCCCATGTAAATTTATGGGAAAATAAAATTGTCTCCTGGATTCCAACCTGAGTCGATTTTAAAATCCCGGGTACCCTATGTTACTTGTAGAGTCGTATGAAGTCAATTTGCAAAGTTTGGTCCCGATAGCTCAAAGGGCATGGGAATGTATAAGGAACAGATGGACAGACATTCAATTTTATTATATAAGACTAAAAAAGTTATTTTTTTTATCTGTAGATGAACAATATTGTGGGGTAGCTCTTTAAATGGCCGGTCCTCAGTGGGGTGGGTTGGATTTAAATACCCGGTCGCCAAAGTGTTAAAATAAACTAATGAAAATGATCATCCAATCTAAACAACCAACTCTATTAATTAGGAAGCATAATATATTAGGGTAATTTTGAGATGGAGGAAAGATGAAAGTGTGTTTCAAGTACCATTGAAAGCATATTGTCCACAATTGCAAATACATCATCGAATCGGTCAACATTCAGGGCAAATAAGAGATCTCCAAGGCTGCGGAGAGCCATACAGCGGTATGCCACTCCCTGACCACCTCCCTTCTTGCGAGCTTCATGTAGCACAGCCTCAATGAGTTCATTACAAAGCTTGCCATCAGTCTTCATCTCCTCAGGAAAAGTTTCGCTGAAAAAATAATTAAGTAAAATAAACCAAAAGAAACACTATGTAATATTTAATTAACTTATGACAAGATATTATTTGTTGTTACACAAATAATGAAAATGTTAAGTCCTCCTAACCCCCATTTTCTCATATTTATTTTAAGATTTGAAATTTGTAATGATTTCCAGAAACATAACCTCACAAATATGCAGACATTGCTGTATTTGCAATCTTCACAAAGTAAATTAGCCTAAATTGTTGAATTGTTTTTTTTTAAGTTTTGAATATTCTCATCAAACAGCAACAATAGAAAATACAAGATGAAACAAATCAATATAAACCGATAACCATAAAAAATTATAATGAACTACGAATAGGAAATTTTATAATACAAATAACTCTCAAGTTCACCAGTTAAGTACAGTAAAACTCGTTTATAACGATCACGCCTAAAATGAAATCTCAGCTGTAACGAAGGGTCCCTTGGACTTCTCCATAAGGGCAATGGTTAAATTTCTCGGATGTAACGAACACACATTTTACAAAATTCTCGGCTGTAACGAACAAATGTTTGGTCCTGTTGCAAAAAATGCCTCATACATAATGAATTTTGGCAAGCGGAGCGATAAGTTTTGAATAGTTTCTGCCCGTTTACCGCACACTTGTTGGTAGAGGTCCCCATCCTCCCTCTACCCCTTCCATACAAATTTCCATGCTCCCTTTGTTTTGAAATTGATATTAAAAATGTGAAATTTTTATGTAAATTAATGACCATAATAATAATATTAATTGGCCATTTAAAAAATCATATGTAATAGCAATCGAACATTTTACATGCAGCAAAGTTGATAAGCATCTCTTTGCATATGTAAGTACGGCATTGAAGTCTACTCACTGCAAATACAGTAACTTCTGTGTTATTCGGCTATTTTGGGGATTGTGGAAAGCCGATTAGGAGAAATATTGAATTTATTGGATTATATCTTTATTATTTATCTTTATTTACTCTATTAAAAAAGGATGAAATTATTTAATTCTTCTGAACATTTCTGTGAAAACCAGTAATATAATATTTTATCCAGTTCCTCCACTTTTGGCTTATGAAGCATATGATGTTTATTAATTGATTTACTCGTCTCAGAAGATGACACAAATTTCATTAATTTAGCCTTATGAGCCCTAGCATGGAAGATCCGATGTTGAATTCTTTTGCTATGGCTGTTCTACTTTCTCCTTTTTCCATTCGTTTGATCATCTCCAGCTTCTGTGTTAGCGTTAAAACAACTTTTTCTCTCCTGTCCCTTGCTTTTAGGTATTTATTTTGATGCCACATTCAATGGATGGAAAATTTTTTCAATAATAAAAAGCGATAAAATTGGAAATTGTAGAAGAACACCAAAACATCTAGACAATGCAAATGGCTTATGTAAACAAAAACGCCATGCTTACTCGGGGTCCCAGAAGTATACGGAGTAAATACGTAATATATACATCTTATATTTTAAGAAATTTTGAAGTGGAAACTGTGGTATTACACAAATACAATTCACACAAAAATTCATTAAAAAAAGAAAAAGAAATACAAAATGAATTGTATTTGTGTAATTTCCGGTATCTAAGGGTGGCCAGTTCTAAATAGCCAGATAGCACCAGCTTTTACTGTATGTGTCTACGTGTTATATGGGATATATAGGCCAAAAACCATGTTTCTCGTATATAACAAAATCACGCTTATATCGAAGCAATGAGTCAGTCCCCTCAAATACGTAATAAACGACTTTTACTGTATATACACTTTTGACTGATGAATAAACTTACTTAAAAAAATTCAACAAACTCAAGACTATTTGAAGGTACATACAAAGCTTATTTGATTTAAACCACATATTGCTGTTACTATATTTACTCGATTGTATGCCGACCTTTTTTTACATTTTTTGTCGGCTGAAAAACGTCCCTCGGCTTACAATCAAGTTAATTCTAAAAATTGGTATAAAATTACATCATCTTTAAAATTCAACATGACGAGATATTCTTTTAATTAATAGACAAATATTTAACCGAATAATGTAAGAAAATGCAAAATGTATCACATTTTCTACCGCAACAATACTGGCATTGGGCTTATATAAAAAGACGGTGCTCTCTTGTTCAGTGTACTATCTCCATGACTCCGGTGCTTCCAATCTCTCCTGATTATCTTGTTGGAGTGTTAAGGGGAGTTTTTCTATGTGACAGGTTTTAAAAATGTTTTTGTTGACCCCATAATGGAACAAACATATTATCCGGCCGAATTCAAAAGAAAAGTAATTGCATTTGCTGAGAAGACATTTAATCTTGCTGTGCAATGTCACTTTGGTGTCGACAAGTCAAATGTGAGATGATGGAGGGGGCAAAAGAATGATTTACAAGAATACTTGAGCAATAAGAAAACATTTGGTGGTCTGAAACATGGATGCAACCATGACCTGGAAATAACTATGGACCATATGTGCAGAATCTAATAAGCAAAAGTTTACCCGTCACTATAGAAATTATCCAGACAAAGATCTGCAGAGCCATCAGAGATTTAAGGATGACTCCATTACAATTCAAAGCTAGCCGCAATTGGATGCAGCTTTTTATGCGATGATGGGGATATTCTCTTCGCCAGCATGCATCGATTATGCAGAAATTGCCAGCCTACTACGAAGAAAAATTATTGGCATTTCAGCGTTAAGTTATTAATTTGTGGCATGAGAAGCAGTACCTTCTTAGCCAAATAGGAAACTCTGACCAAATGCCAGTTTACTTCGATATTCCAGCACACAACACCGTTACCCAGAAAGGCAGTAAAGAGGTGAAGATACTACTGGTTGCAAAAAAGAATGTGCATCAGTAATGTTGGTTTACACTGCCGATGGACACAAACTTCTGCCATACATTGTTTTCAAGTGTAAGACTCTACCCAAAGAAATGTTTCCGAGGAATGTGGTGTTGCGCATTAATGAAAAAGGGTAGATGACAGAAGATATGATAACTGAATACGAATTGTATGGCAACGTCGACCAGCAGCATTATTATGCCTTCCAAGCCTTTTAGTGATAGATGCCTTTACAGGCCACCAGATGGAAAATGTGAAGAATGTGCTGCAACATGGGAGGACAGATTTGGCAATTATTCCTTGGGGAATGAAATCTATACTTCAGCCACTTGATGTCAGCATAAACAAGCCTTTTAAAGACAAACTGAAAAAATTTTATAATGATTGGCTATCCTGTGAAACTCACAGGCTAACGGAGAATGGACGTCAAGAGAGCCAGTTTATCTTAAGTTGTGGCTTGGATAAATGCAGCTTGGCAGGACATACCAAATGATGTTATTGTGCATGCATTTAAAAATGCTCAATTTTGAACTCTAAATTCGCTTTTGCGGTGCACTCAATTTACAAGGGTATGTACTAATACTCTGGTTTTCCACTATGATTTTTCGTGAAACCATGCAGATCCATTAAATAAATGCAAAATTCACCCATATACGCCATGCAGGAGTATCACTGATCTTGGGTATAGGCAACTTGCAATACACATTGACTTTAATGCTGATAAAACCAGGGTCGGCTTACAATTGGGTAAATACAGTATTTATGCTGCCAAGGTACTAGAAAGGACTTACGAACTGGTGATTGTGCATAATGGAACAAGAGCATTTAAAAGACACTCTTTCCCAGTCCAAGTTCGTCCTTTAAGGCCTCCAACCAGCATTTTCATCAGCAACACCCTGTGTTCGGGTCCCAATTCAGAACCAAGTTTGGCTGCCACAGTTCCAGCTGCTCTTGCAGCCTGTATTGAAACAAAGAAGAGAGCAAACATACTGCATATTGAAACATTGAATGAAAATGGCAATTACAAAAATTGGAAGGATAGAACGTAATTCTCTAAATTCTGTCATTCACTTAATCAGAAGTTATAAAATCTTCTCTTATTCACAAATTTTCTGCTTCAGAAATCTTTAATTTTTTTGTTAAATTTACTTACTTCGCATGAGTTTCTATAGGTGATTTTTATTGCTTTAAATATTCTTTATCAGAGTTTGAAAACTGATTTTATAAAAACCGAAAGTGCAATGCTGAATATTGGTAATCTATATAAAATGGAGTACAGGAACTTGATCATCCTCCATAAATCACTCACCTGGGCTTTCATTGCCCAAGAGGAAGAGTCGAGAGTAAATTGGATCAGTTCACAAATTGGTTCCAAGTGAGTACGGACACCTGCCTCAGTGCCAGGGGTACCTTCTGCCCATGCTTCCTCCCACAGCTCCACAGAAGATTTTCCTTCTGCAAGATTCATCCATGAAAAAATTTGCAAATAATCTCAACTCAAAAGAAAATTACATGATCAGCTTGGTCAGAACTCTTTAAAAGGTACAAATAATCAAGCCTTTGAATACAACTCATAAAACACTGAAAATAAATATCAGAACAAATTACACAACTCACCTAAGGTTTTTTGACCGTGCATGGCAATGAAGGCTAATGGCATAACTTCTGCTGAATGTGCCCTGATTACTTCTGGAGCACGCTGTGCCACATCATGGATCAGCTGGGCAGCTGCTGCCCTTGACGCTTCATCTATATCATACAAGGGAATTTCATATTATACATCTCCAAATAGATAACCTTAGTTAATATATAACTTTATTTTTACACACTCACATGCTTAGCTTATTACTTTTAACTAAAAATATTGAGGAAAAATGTAACAATGCAACTAAACTGTTGATACAACTGAAAATATATCATAGTAAATTAAAAATAAACCACACAGACAATTCCCAGGCATAACTCTGAAAAAAATTATTTGCAGATAAAAGTAACATCCGCCTACCATCCTTTTCCAGGTACCATGTTTTCAACTTGGCAAATAACTTGTGAAGACTACTCTCTTTGGCATTATTGACCAAATGAGCAACGGCAGAGGCATACGCACGGCGTATACCTAGAATAGCACCACCACGTCCACTAAGACCAGAAACAAGGCCAGCTAGGAGCTTCCCTGTAATGGCAATGGGTAAGCAGATTAATATTAGCATGCTTATACAATACAGTAAAGCTCCTACCATTCAAATACAGGCGATTCCCGAGATTTGACCGTTCGAGATTCGACCAACTCAATAATTCGACCAGTCAAATCGACCCAGCCGATCGATCGATCGAATTAGAAACTAGTTTACGCGAAGTAATTTTTGGCCCGACCGACTACGAGAGGTTTAGTTTCAGTCTAGACATCGTTATTTCTGCTCTAATTGTTTGAATTTGTGATGATTCAACATTCGACGGTTCGAGATTCGACCACGTTTTCAGGAACGCATCCCTGTCGAATCTTGGGAGTCGCCTGTATTTCCACCCAACATTTCCTCATTTTTTTTACCAATTCTGTTGTTCCTATTTCTCATTTGTGGTAAAAAATTGATCAAATTCACCAACTGCTTTGACTACAGAACAAGTAAACTCCACTTTTTAAAGAACAGATTGATTAAACAAACCCTCAACACCCAAATTACTCTGTGCTGTAGACTTTAGGAATATAACTGGCATCTGATCCAAGGCGATATAGGTGAAGTTGAAGTTAACAGTTAAAAGAAGATAAACAATTCAGACTAAAATTTCCGGTGTAAAGTTTACTGACATGTTTGTCTGCCCCTATCCACAACTATGTTAAATTTTTCTGTGTCACCATCTAATATTCCCCATCGATCATGACCAGTGGCGTAGCTAGGACCTTCGGTGCCTGGGGGCAAGGCATCTTTTTGGCACCCCTAAGGAGGGAGGGTTTATATTCCGTGTGGCCCATATGACCTTTTTTCTTGCCGCCAAGTTGGCATCTTTAAGCAATTCCCTGTTTTGTTACCCCATTAGGGTGGCTCTAGGAAACTCAAGCATGCAACAAACATTTTAATGGGAAATTGGTGTAAGGCTAGATGGCAGGAGATACCTCAACTCAATTGCAAACCCCCCTGGCCCATCAGCACAGCATCGTTAACAGGTGAGATCCAGTCTAAGGAAATATATAGGCAAAACAAGAGTGTAACTGGAAGAATGAGCGATAACCGCAGACTTCAGATGAGATATGAAATTTCATAATCTGACCCGAAGATTTCCTAATTTAACCCAGAGATTCTCATAGGTGAAGAAATTGAAATATGTTTACTGTTTTTAAATGTTTGATACACAAGAGACGATTAGTTTTCATAGAAATGTGAATGTGATGAGCCATATTTTGTCGCGCTCTCACACAACTTGGAACACCAACGAAAGATTTCAGTGGTACCTGCTTTATAACAGCACCACCAATCCAAAATCACCAAATACATGTAGTAATCAGAGCTACGAGCCATTCGCTGAGATTCAGAATTTGTCGTTGCCGTAGATATGGTGGTAGCAAATACACCTAAATGCGAGTCACCCACAAAGTTTTAACTGCTGATGCGATAAGATTTCTTCCAGGCGTTTCACAAATTAGATGTGTTTCTTCTAAAAATCTAAAGGCTCCTGTGTTTGTAAACTAAAAAGAAATGTGCTGAACAAAGAGAAAATATAATATCGAGGCCCTCAAGAATGTTTACTTCATAGAGAGCATTCTGACTTATTTATGCATACATGTGACGATATAGCATGGGTTTGGGATTAGACTTCGGACAAAACCCAAGCGATGGTCTGTAACAAGCACCATCAATTTTAAGGCCTTCTAAAGCGTATTTTCAAAACATCGTAGCTAATCTTGCTGCCTTGAATTGTGGAGTGTCTAGGACAGTGTTTCCCAACCTGGGTGTTGCGGAACCCTGGGGTGCCGTGAAGTGTTCTGAAGGGTACCGCAAAAAATATTGTTTTCCAATTTTTAGCCTCATTTTGCATCGTCGGCTTTCAAAAATGCAAACCAGAGATAAGTCGACCTTCATTTTGTCGCAAAGACACTTCGAAATGAAAGGAGATTTGGAGATTGGAGTTAGCAGTTCAACTTCACCACGATTATTACTGATGGTGGATAGGGAGGGATGCTGCCAAATTCTGAAAAGTCACTTAAGGGTGCCGTGACTCTAAAAAGGGTGGGAAACACTGGTCTAGGGTGTTCACATATAGATGACTATTTTAAGAGACAGCCCCTTAAAAAAACCAGACTATTAAACATTTTACAGGACTTTTTTAACTTTGAAATTGTCATAAAAATATTCTTTAAGTATTTATGAAAAAGATAAATGCAAATAAAAAGAACAAAACAATTATTCTTGAATAATAAAATTAAATTGCACAAAATACTAAGAACATATTCACAAAGAATAGTTTTCATCACAGTAAGAAATAAACAATATTTCTCGTACGATTTTTTGCGCTTTAGAAGATCTTCATCAGTAGGAACATAATTATAAGTCTTTAGAAGAAAGATAGTTGCTTTTTACCTGCAGCTCTGCTTTTACTGCACTTATGTCAAATCTGTTCCTATTGTCATTCCATTTATTACAACATAAAGAAAATATTCTTTCCACAAGAGCTTTAAAACCTGGTACTGACTTAATAATTTGCATCAGCTTACAAAATTATTTTTTTGCAAGGTTTTAATATCCCATTCCATTTATCTAGGAGAGATGAAATCTCATTTGTAACTTTTCAAAAAAGTGGATTCATTTCTGTAAATTCTTCATACATTACATTATATTAATCAAGTGCACAAAATGGAAAATATTACGAAATGGAACGCTAGGGAGGAAAATATTACAATTCGGAACTAATCGCCGATATTTTCGATAAATGTGTGGTCTGGGTTCATTCCGAGCACTGCATTAATTACATTAAAATACAGGACAGGTGATTACCCTAAGTGTATCAATATATCTATTTTCATAAAAAAATACGGGACAAAGTGCATTCCATATTGATTTCACATGGAACGCAGGATATTTGAAGAAAAATTGGCCGAAAAACAGAACGTCCTGTAAAATACAGGACATGTGGCCACTGTGGTCCATGTATTCTGTTGACCTGGGGAATTTTACCCTTAACCCAGAGAGGTGGTCACCCGAAGCAGGACTTCACACACATTAAATATTTTTCTCTGACCCACTTACGATTGCCATTTCTTAAGTCTCAGGGACCAACTAAACGTAAACAGCTACGGTATCACTATATCGTAAAGATAAATACAAGGGTGATTCACTGCATCTCTGGCCAGTTCCCAGAAACATCTTTGATGACTCGCTCCTCTTTTGTCTTAATCCGTTAGGATATTATGTTACTCCGCGACCTACTAAAAGATCTGCTTTCACCAATAAAAATCGGTCCGTGAGTTTGCGTCCCTTAAGCCCTGCACCCGGGGGCAACTGCCACCCTCTGCTCCCCCCTCGCTATGCCACTGATCATGTCTTACCATTTGTGGCTCACAGCACTTCTATAGGAAAATTTAAAAAAATATTTTTTCAATAAAAAGTTGTTCTTGCTAATTTATCAAAATTGTTTCAGCATGAATAATAAGCACCACAAAATGACACATGACCTTAAGATTTTACAGAATATAACACAAATCAAACAGGTTTGCTATATACAGCTAAATTAGAATAATAAGTTAACTTTAAATTAAAATTAAAAAATGGGAGCTTCATTTGCTGATGCAATATGAAAAAGCACATTTTATTTATTGGGGTTTTTTTAGAATTGTAAACTTAAAATTCTATATACATTTAGTATTCTATATACATTTAGTATTCTATATACATTTAGTATTATAATTATATGACGAAATGGTTCATTCAATAGTTAATTTAAAAATTTTAACTTTCTATCTATAACCATTTGCGCAGTATCTTAATTTGAACATTTTGAAAGCATCTCCTGCTGCACACTGATTTCTCTAAAAAAAATTATTAGGCAGTGTAATAAATGGCATCATAGATCACATACACAGCAAATTTCAGTCTTATATCTTTACTGCTAGCTTTCTATTTTGATTTGATTGCACAGATAGGCAGACAAGAGCAAAAAAATTACTGCAGTTATTAAATAAAATGCACTACAAAATACTTGGACAACAATAATCTAGCCATTAATGACCATTATTGAAAACATTACAGTAATAATATTTTAGCCCGATTTGGAATTTTACCAACCTACCTGCATAAGGCCCAATTTCAGAATTCTGAAGAGAACACAATTGTGTGATTAGATGAGCACAGCCTATACGAGTCCCAACACCTGCCGTCGTCTTCATCAGATCTAACACTCTTGGTGCAAGATCTTCCAAGATAGGTCCATCGATATATTGAAAACACTACAAAAAATATTGAAGATTAAATACTGGAATTTTTCAATGGAATACTTTTCCTATACAGGAAGTCCTTGTGTTCAGCGGATTAGATTAGGCTCCAGTGAATATCCTGAATTTCTCAGTACATTTCAAGTTACTCTTTTATGCAGCATTTAGGAAGAAAAGATGTTCAAGCACATGCCGAAATATTATCACTCATCTATTGAACTGCAAATTAACTTTCTCTGAAAGATCAAACTCATAAGTTATTTATTGTAGAATTGCATTATGAAAACTTTAACGAAAAATGGCTATTACATTATGACGTATAATTACCAGGAGTAGAGTGAAATTAGATACTTGTTGGTAAAATATAATACTATAACAGCCCATTGAGTCATTGCTTAAATAAGCTGATGGACTTAGTAAATTTAATTTTAAATGCAATAATAACACTTAATATGCATTAACTAATAAAAAGTTGTAAATAACAAATATTACTTAAATGCGATAGATTAAATATCTTCATAATTCTTAGGTTCTCAAAAGACCGATCTTTAAACTTCGCTTAGCTTCCTTTTGATCTGTTGCCTCAAAATATTGCTCAAAATGATCACAATGACAGTATGCTGTGAATAGAGTCGGCCTTGGCCGGGGACTGATCTTAGCTTCGAATTATGCCATACTTTCAACTGTCTGGGATTTAAATAACGGGGTTTTACTGTACTCAACAGCTTAAGATTTTATGATTTAATTCTAGTCAAACCAACCTTTCTAATAGTTTCACGAGCACAACCATCTTTAATAACAGGTGCACTTGAGGTCAGACCAGCAGCCTCAATAGCAAATTCGACTTCCCCCATTGATTCTATAAGAGCTGGCAAGAGCTTTGCCAAATGGGGTTTTATCAACACCCCTGTCGTGGACACTAAATTGGTTACCATGTTGAGACTGAAAGTACAAAAATTGTTTGAATAAATATGCTCCTTACATATTCAGCAAAAACTTACAAATCAAATTAAACAAAATTTACTTTTCATCTAGATATGTAGTTAAAAAAGTATTGCCAAGTTACCCGGTTTTTAATAGAAATCCATTTTGAAGTGAATTAGACTGAAAAATCCATCAAGGAATTATATAAATTTTTTTAGCCTAACCTGATTACTCGTACTTCCGCGACAGTACTGCAAATTCCTCCTGCTAAGAGAATACCCACTAATATATTCAGTGCAGTTTCTGCCGACTTTCCCTGATCCTGGTCACATGCACAAATGCACACCTTTGTTAAGAGAAATGGAAGTACAAAATAGTTAAGGGCCCTTGAAAGCATTAACAACGAAAAAAATCCAAATTCTGTCACACGAATACATCTGTCTAATCTTTGTGAACAGGATTAAGAAATAATGTTCATTTCTGTTTTCACTGTGGCAGCAATAATTTACAGGACTTTCGATTTACTATAGTGTAATGCACCATAAACTTGACTTCAAAGCAACTCTAAACAAGAAAGATAGGATAACACAGAATTTTACTTACTTTAGCCAGAAGTCTTGCAGCTGATGTAGCCGATCTTCTGGTGGCTTCATGAGTATCATCCATGACAAGGAAGAGTTGCTCCCAGAGAGGGGGGAGCAATTTTTCAATCAAAGCAGGACTCAGAAAACAAGGCAAAGATGTGATTCTAGGCGTTGATGGAGAAGCATTTGAATCTGTAGTAAGAGCTGAAGAGGAAGATGGGGAGGTTGGCGATTCCAATGGTGTGGTCACTAGGCCAGCAGCGGAGATGACATTTGGGGAAATGCCAATCTCTGGTGCGGCTGACAGTGCACTGAATCCATCAGGTTGGAGTATGTTGGAAAGAGCATGACAACAGGAGAATCTATCTCCCCATGACCCTGTTGTTAAGTTTTCAGTGATATCTTTAATAATCTTTTCATGGTATTCATCAATCTAGAAAAGAAATTGGCCAGAGTAAAATATGGAATATGAGGCATAAGAAACAATGTCAAGCAATAATAAAGTAACAAGTCAAAGAGTTACGAAAAAATACGTTTCTGTGAAAAATTCAAAATCATCTGTTCTGGAAAAGAGTATTTTCAAATATAATATTTTCAAAATAATGCCAAAGTCAATAGTTAAAGAGTTTCCAATCATTTAACACTGGTAGATACTCAACTATTTTCTTTTGATCACGGACTAGGTGGTGCCATATATCTTCCATACATGTTTTTAGCTGAGCATTGGGGTGAAACAGACCACGATAAATTCTTGGTAGTAACTTAGGAATGTCATCTATAAGTCCTTTGCAACCCTGTTTGTCCATCACTGAGAAACTCGATACAGAAGACTGCAATGAAACCATTACATCACATCTGTATAAATCAGAATAAATGTTCACTAAGTTTGCCGTGTAGTGTTATTAATTTACAATTGGAAATTACCATAGCAGTTAGGTATGGACTAATATAAATATCAAATTTTACAAATTGTTATGCTGAAAAGATACTTCCTTAAGGTAAAAACTTAGCAGAGCTGAAAATATTTTAGCAAATGATTTGATGATATCACAAAAAATTTTGTGGTAACAATGTAAAAGTTTTTGTGTGAAGGTGAATTTTATTGAAATAATCATATAATACTAGTTCACAACATTTCCATATTCATGTTTTAAAAATTAACTAACTTTCATTAAAAAGGACTTACTTTCTCTGAACTTTTAAGTGAGCCAGCATTGCCTGAATTGATAAGTTCCATAAAATGATACATGAGTTCTGGGTGTTCTAAAGAGGTAGCTAAGGCACACAGTTCCCGATACGTAATTATATGGTTGTTCACAGTAGACCCTGACCCTGAATTGTCTGTAGTTCGTGAGCTCAAGATGTCACGATGAAGCTGCTGAACCAATTGCTTCCTCTGCTCTTCACCCTCACTACATGAGTATAATGAAACCAATCCCTTGGCAGCAATATCTGTAGCATCTGCAATCAAAGCCAAAACAGAATAAGGCACAGGACAACCAAATTTCAATGAAAAGGATCTTTCAACCTAATCTCAAAGAACAGAACTTAAAAGGGAGAGGCAATGGATTATGAAAGCATACGATTTTTATCTAAAAGGAGATCCACTAGAGCCTTCTGCACTTCCAACAGTCTCTTCTGCATTTCCTCCTCCTTAGGAAAGCTACCCAATAACACCAGAAGCCACACAGACCATGCCTGAAAGATGAAAAATACAAATAAATATATAAAAGGATACTCAATATTTAAAATAAACAACTAGTTAGGCAAAACACAGACACAATATTTACCAAACGGGAGTTTGGATGGGTATCTTTGCTCAACCTGGTTAAGATTTCATCTATCACCCACTTCAGGTCCTCTTTATACAGTTCATCTTTGGTTCCAATAGGCAAAATGGTATCTCCACGAGTTCTCCAGGGATCATAAGAAGCAGTACAACATGGTCCAAGCACACAACAAATGATTGCCTTTCCTATACACTTATGCACCTATATGCAAATAAGATAGAATTACTTCTATTTGGAAGATAACAAAGAAAAAATCGATTATTTTAAAGTAATTACATTCAAAGCATTGCTTAAATTTTCTCTGAAAATTATTTAAATTGATGTATAATAATAAATCTATGTATTTCTGAAAGTTTGTTTATTTGTCTCTCTCATTAAGCACACTCAAACAATAAGACCTAGAACAACCAAATTTGGTACCATTCTTTCATACACCTTAACTTGGTGAATGGTCAAGGTTTGGTCAACCAGCATTAGTAAGTTCTGCGAATATAAGGGATAAAAATTTTTCCATAATCATTATGCATGCCCAAACTATAAGACCTTGAACAACCAAATTTGGTATGGTTCTTACTTTATCTTAACTTAGTGAATGGACAACCGGGATTAGTCAGTGTTGCTAATATAGGGGATCAGCCCTGTAACTAGATATTTTAGCGCCCGGGGCAATCTACTAAATATGCGCCCTCTCCCCCTTCAAGAAATTATTTTCTCTAGTTTATTTAGTTACAATTTGGATTTTTTTGCATCCGTTGCTTAGTTGTGTCCAGGGCAGATGCCCCAGTTGCCCTGCCCTAGTTACGGCACTGTAAGGGATTAACATTTTTCCGTAAGATAACCTGTAAAAATCAATTGCTTGACATGCAGACTTTTATTCTTTTGCTAATTTAAATGACTTAAAATGAAGATACAAACTCAGGTCAAAAACATGTATTAAGCTGAAGGAATCAACTTTATATTTTTTAAAGACAATTTGAATCTAAGCCGATTTAGTGCAAAGTTTAGTTTTTAATAATGAAAAAGGGTATTTTTTTATAGGTTTGTAACAATGGGAAATGCAAAGTACCATGGCAAAGAAATCAATACTTTTAAATGGGAATTGATATCACATGCTACACCAAGCAACACTAAGTAATTTTGCTAGTAAATATATAAAATAAGAAACTTTCTTGGATATTATTCTCACAAACTTGACCAGTACTCTAAACTAGTAATATGATTTCTAATAAAGAAAAAATTAATTAGCTCAAAAGATAGAAACTTTTGATTGATTCTGATTAGCTAACTATCTAGGGATGACAAATGACAAATCTACTCAATGCATCAAGAACTTACTTCAATATCTTTAGTTTCTCGAGCAATATCAAAGAATTTGTTTATTATTTCACGGCGATGAGAAAACTTCTCGCCAACACAGATATATCCTGCAGCCTTAGCAGCTTCTTCTTTTACCTTCAGGAACATAAAAATAAAAGAGACAAACATTATACAGCATTGTTTTTACCTTTTTTGTCTCTAATTAAATTCTCTCCACAAAGACGGACTTGGCCATATATTTCACACAGTCAAATAAATATGCTCGTGTAATAAATATTATTAAAATAAAAATGTATGCGAATACCTTGGAAGATATTTTGGAATTTTTCAACACAGCTCCCAACTTATTCACAATTTCAACCTTGCTTAGCTGTGGCTGGTTACCAGATGGAGAGGCTTCTTTTTGCTCGGTTGGAGTGGAGCCATCATCAGGGATTGGCAGTGGTGCACAGCGCCCAAGCTCACCAATTGCTGTGCAGGCAGCACTCACAAGAAGAGACTGAGAGTTTTCTAAGAATGGAACAATGGCTTTGACACCTTTTTTAAAAGTGGCTTTTGAAACCAATAAGCCTGAGTTAAGGTCTAATGGTGTCTCTCGACTTTTCTTGATCCACAGTCTCCGTTCCAAACAATAGCAAATGGCCAAAATATAACCATGCTGAGCTTCAAGATTCTATAAGAAGAAATACTCTCTTAACAATGCCATATAAGAACATTTTTCATTGATAATTCAGTAATAAATATACAAGGATTCACAGAAAAAAATACAGTACGTGCCTTTTTGCTAACTTGACGGAGGAGGAAAGACATTGTCTCTTCAAAATTAGTATCATCTTGTCCATGAGCTACCACTAATCCATAAATCATGGATGCTATCTCACGAATTTCTTCAGAGGTGGAAACTAATATCGCCTTGAAAACATAAGAAAACATTAAGAGAAAATTAAATGCTTGACATTTCAATATTAACTTAAAATATAATATTTCAGAAAAACAGTAAGTTACAAAAATACAATAAATATTTGAAAAAATATGAACTAATAGAACTTTTATCAAATTAAAAATTAAGAAGCCCATCATACCTTAAGCCATTTCATATTCAAAGATAATTTGGCAGCAAATTGCTCAGGCAAACTTCCAACAAGGTCTAACAAGCAGCAAAGTGCTCCAAGTTCTGTTAAGAAGATAGATCAAGGTAGTTATTGCAGCAAGATAAATAAGGATCATTTGTTAATATTATGAATGATAATAATGTTCTTACCTGGGCGGAACGACAAGAATTGCTGAATTAGATTAAGGTATTTTTCTAATGGGCATTCTGTTTTTGTGCCAAATTGCTTATTCCAAGCTGCCACACCAGCCAACAAACCCTCCAAAAAGTCACGGAGCCTTGGAACTATTTGCTTTGGATGGTATGCCACAGTTCTACTGATTGGGATTTGCAAACGATTCAGATAACACATCCTGACATACACCAGCATCTAGGCACAAAAATATAAAATAGTGAAATGATTACCAACTTCATATCTTCATACCCATTTACTGGATAGTAGTGGGCATACATGATGCTATTCAGTAAATGCTTGTAAATAAATTGCCAAAGAAAATTAATCAAATGGCTGAATGTAAAATATGAATGAAATCAACTCACATACAAGTAAAACTGTTAAAAATAAGTTAAACTATAGAAATAAAAATTTTGAAGAATAATAATTCAGAATACTTACTTCACTAAATACAGCAGGAGGAAATGGAAGAGGCGCATTCGAGGTAGTGGACTGACTGTGCTGTTTAGTCCTCAACCTGGCCTCAGCTTGACCAGTAACACATTTGATCATGGCAAAAAAATTAGGCATACTTTCACTATCTCCCTCTTCAGTTTCAGGTAAAATATCTTCAGAGTGCAAATCTTTTTCGAGAGAGCTCCACATTTCTCGGTAATTTCGTCCCATTTTACCACCATACAATGCTAATCTTGCATCCTGAGAGATAACTTCATGACTGTTAGAGATAAAATAGAGAATTTAAGATTTAAAATTATAATCATAGAGAGAAAAACTTACTGCATTAATTACAAAAAATATAACTGTCTGTCACTATTTCTACTCAGGGGAACTTTTTCATGAAAAATTAACACAATACTTTGTTAAACCTGATTGATGACACGAAAAAACTGAGCAGCATCCATGCAGACTATCTTAATAAATCTTGATAAAAAATTTTGCATCAAATATGTAGAATTATTTGCAGTAATGCATTATACCAAATATTATAACATTAAAACTGATTTCCATTCACAAGGAAATTATCCCTATCCAGCTAATAGAATTGGTTGTGACTTGTATCACCTACAAAAAAATGTCTCTTTATAAGAAAGCTGCAGCAATCAACAGGTTAGTCAGGCAACAGGTGAAATGAAAAATACTGAGCTACTATGCATAAAATAATTTAGTTAAAGGATCCAAAATCAAAAGTCTCAACTTCTAACTACTTATGTAGCAGTGACAAAATATATAAGCCTTGTTTTCCTATCCAAATTCTCACATAATTCCATTATCGTTTAACATCTTTCTATAAATAGTTTGTGTTAATCATAGGTCTCAATCTGGATGTTTCTTTGGCTGTTTTTTGCTCAGAAAACCTAAACACTACATTTTGTAACTTGTTCCTGAAGTAGTACTTCATATATTACAAATACAAGTGTTTATTAAGAATTCAATGATATTCAACAATGATAAAATAAATCAGTTAACAGTTTCTCAACTTTAATAACATCTTTCTACATTCAAATCTATATCTAGGTTAAATATATAGAAGAACAATGTTAACATACGAGTCTCCAGTGGCTAACAATAGAATATATCGTGATGGTGGGTAGTCAGGAGGAAAGATGGCGGCTGTGTACTTGACAGCCACAACACGGGCCATCGGTTCAAAAGCAGATTCTGCTAATGAAGCTAGATAGGCCTCTAGCATACAGCGCTCCACACCATTTTTCATTTCTTTGAAGGCTTCCATCATATTTAAAAGTGAATCCTTCACTGCAAACTTCAGCTCAGGAGTTTCCTATGATCAATTCATAAATTGTTTAACAAATTCAACATGGCTGTAAGTTCTTTTGAAATAGTTAAGTTTAATTTATAGCATTCAAAATACTAACTTTCCAAATTTTTAAAATTAAATATGACCACTACTTATTATTGAGTCAATTCTACCAACTTAAAATTTTTTAATAAATTTAATTAACTGTGCAATGTCTATCTTAAAGAGATAAGAAATAAACATTTTCATTAACTTGTAACAAAATGGTCTTGGGAGATTAGGCCATTTTTGGCGAACACATCCAAGCTGCATAAAACATACTGGGAATTTTCAAATTAACTACACATAATGGGAAATGATACATGTCAAACATTTGCACACTTGATAAAACAGCAAAAAATATTAAGACAAAAAATATGCAGTAGAACTCCTCCTATCTGGAACATTGAAATTCTAAGGATTCACTTTCCGGTTTGAAACCTTCACACCATGTGCCAATGTCACAGTGCCAATTTGGTAGTTTTTAGCTAGATTTTGTGATGTTCGTTTATGCACATAATAGCCCTTCTAAAAGTCATGGATTGAAAGAAGGATAAAAAATTAATGTTGACATCAACACATTATGTGGAGATTTGTAACTAGCCCGTGGTGCTGCATGAAAAGGTAAGATGTCTGATAAGAAGTTTCCTGCTTGAAAAATTACTTTGGGATGAGACTGCTATAAGGTAGACCATTAAAAACTAAGAGATAGGTGCTTTGCAGATTTTTTGTAGGAACCTTATTTCTTGGGTTATGAATTTTTCAAAATAATTTCATATTAACACCACTATTTTTTATTAGTATATGTTCTGCACACAACTAGAAGTTTGAATGTATAAAAATTGTCATCCTACATTAAGTAGGGGTGGCAATATGAACTTTTTGATAAAATGATAAAAATCAGACTTTTAAAAATATTTTTTGAATAATTAGTGATTGATAAAGGAAACTGCAGACGGAATATGCAAATTCTACCAACTTATTGTGTCAAAAGTTAAATAATTTGTTTTTGGAACATCATGGAATTTTTTAAGCTTCTGATTATATTATTTCCGTGAAACTACTCCTTCAAGAAACTTGGAAATAGAATGCTGTCAAAGATTCTAGAATGGGCAAGCAACCTAGGGCACGCAAGAGCATTTTATGCAGCCTGCAAAGCTTTGGTAAAGACATGGTCTATATTTTTTATGACAGATAATTCTGTATATTTTAAGTTTGATTGTTGCTATAACACATTACCTGGTGAAGTTTGTATGCTAAAAATTGTTAAAACTTTATTTTGAGTTTTAAAATCGCATATAATCCCTTGAGTAAGTTCCAGCATAAAGTCCAATCCAGCCTGCCAAGGCACTCATGACTTCTAATACAGCTCGCAAAAGCACTCAAATGTATGAATGCAGCCCTCCACATAAAAAGGTTGCACTCCCCTGTTCTAGAACATTCAGTCCTACAACAAATTGGTAGACAAGCTGAGGTGTCTTGATGGATGGTTCATTAGGCTTTGAAAAAGTATTTGTTTAGCATTGTGAATAATCTTCAATCCTAGATGTCAAATGCTTTAATAAACACATTGGATAATTGTTAAGAAAGCAGAGCAATCACCAAGGATATACTGCTATGGACAACTCCTCAGATGAAGACAATAGTGCTGAATTAAGTGATGAATTTGGCGATTCTAGCAACATAAAAGAAAAATTGAGTAATTATGCCTTATGAAATGAAAAAACTCCCTTGATGATCGTTTCACTATGAAACAAAGGTAAACAGTTGCTGAATACAGTCATCTCATCTATAACATGGTATCCTAGAGAACCTTTATACATGTACACAATTTGTGAAGTTTTACCATAGTATCCCAGAATGCAGTCTGGGTTCATGTTCACATGATTTTCAAATTCATATTCTACCAAATTTTAGCAAAGAATTTCTGCCACAGAGCAATTTTGGCATACTGCACTCTCACATGAATCCTGTTTGAGTTGGTTCACAATGAAAAGACAACACTTTCTCATAAGGCCCACTTAACACTTTTTAAGGGTAACTTTCACGTGTTCTTTTAATATGCAATTTGCCTTCTATCATTGTTACAGTGTACATTTTGTCTCATTATTTCAGTACCAAGTATAACAATGAATTGCATTAAAGTATGTACACTATCTGAAATTTATACCCATTTATTACTGCATTAAACCAATTTTTATTACATTAATTCAGTTTTATTAAAGAAAGTTTGCATTAATTAAATATTAATGTATCAATTTATTATTATACTAGCAAAATTATCCCAGTGTTGCCCGGAAACCTTGGTTTGCAAATATAAATGTTATAGCATGTGAGATCAGTACCCATTTAAAAGCATTGATCTCACTGCCATTGTATTTAGCATTTTCCATTGTTACAAACCTATAAAAATACATTTTTTCATTATTAAAAACTAAATTTTGTGCTAAATCATCTTAGATTCGAAATGTCTTTTAAAAATATAAAGTTGATTCTTTCAGCTTAACATACATGTTTTTGTCCCAAGTTTATATCTTCATTTTAAGTAATTTAAATTTGCAAAAGAATAAATGTCTGCATGTCATGCAATCGATCTTGACGTGTTATCTTATGGAAAAATGTTAATCCTCTATATTGGCCACACTGACTAATCCCAGTTGACCAACCCTTGACCATTCACTAAGTTTAGATGTAAGTCAGAACCATATTCAATTTGGTTGTCCTAGGTCTTATAGTTTGGGCGTGCATAATTAGAAACACAAACATATGGAAATATATAGTATATAAGATATTATGCAGTATTTACTATATTATTTGGAGTTTTAACCCTCAAGCCAGTAATTAACTGCCCACTACTTCTGTAGGGCTGTATTTAAATTTCACTATTATATTAAGTATGCATGGATATCAGAAAGTATTTTTTTCTTTAAGACTATTGAACATAAAATAAATAAAATTTTACGAAAAAATACTAAATATCCTAGTGAAAGATACACATCTTTATAAACAACCGCCGCGGCAGGTTTGGAAGTATACTGGTACGTCGAACCATCCTGAGGGGTTAATATAAAAAATTAGTCAGACCAGTCCTCTTCTCCCTATTTCCCATACACTTATATAATCAGTCGAACCTCGATTTAGCATCACCATTTGTTCGCCTCTGACATTGGCACCAAAGCAGGAGTGGCGCTAAATCGAAATTGAAGAATTATGACATTATTTTCTCTAGAGTAAAAAGGGAATATCAAATATATTTGTGCATGTGAACGATATAAAGAAATATAATGCAGATAGAAAAATATTTAGGTATTACCCGGATGCGCAAAGTAAAGGTTAATAATAATTACGAGAAATAAAATTTGCTTCATTTACAATAATTGTCCAGTTTATTGAATAAACGTGAGTTATGCATTACAGGATTTTACAATGCAAATGAAAATAGGTATAGTAAAACTCACTTTCTGACAAAATACTTCTCCAGTTTTGTTTGAATTTTCTTTTTGTCATCAATTTTACTTATAGAAATTTCCAGACCTACAACATGTTTCATTACGTCTTTGTCGTCCGAGTTCTCTTCAAGGTATCGACGAATTTTGTGAAGGCATACTTTAGCCTCCTTAGCTGTCACTTTTTCACAAACTTCCATCTCATCTTCTTCACTATCACTGTCAAATGAAAGCTCATTTCTTTGTGTTAATTCCACGATTTCCTCGGCTGTCATTTCTTCAAAAGCAGGTTCTTCTTGGTCGACTGCAAGAAAATTTTCAGGAGACATAGATTCACTCACAGCTGGAAGATCGTCCATGGCTATTCGCAACTCCTGGATAGGATTATCTTCTATTTCTTCTAAGTGAAC
This sequence comes from Uropetala carovei, assembly GCA_036926305.1. Classification (NCBI taxonomy): domain Eukaryota; kingdom Metazoa; phylum Arthropoda; class Insecta; order Odonata; family Petaluridae; genus Uropetala; species Uropetala carovei. Next base: position 675,615 of record JAXCHB010000022.1, read on the forward strand.
TTTTTCGATAAGCCCAGTGTGAGCCCAACGGTTACTTATTGTTTGCGGTGAAACTTCATCCCATGAAAGTTTGATCATATACAATGCGTCTTTCAAGGACAATTCAAGTGGACAATTATTGTTGATGCTCTCTACTATCTTCTTCATCTGATGTCACCTATAATGCGCCTTAAAACTCTTAATAATTCCAGCATCAAGAGGCTGTAGGAAAGAAATTCTTTCCGCTTCTCCTCACTTCCACTCCCTTCGCCGCGTCTATGTGTGAGCGGGTACATTTAACTCTTCGGTAAGAATATTTTTCTTGTAGCCACGCTTCTCTTCTCTTCGCCGCGTCTCTCCTTAGTATGAGTGGGCCTTAAGAGCTCACATTTCTGTTCATAGAGGACGACGATAATATCTAAAGCTCCGTCTCAGCATCCGTTTTGACTGTGCAGTTTTAAAACGGAGAGTAAAATGGAGGATGTGTGGTATCAAAACCACAGACTTATCGTCCCTGCACCATCAAAACGGACAGTAAGACGGAGCCCCTACCTTTAATAAAAAAAGAGGCAGCCTGGTATGTAGGTTTAGCGTTAAATGGGTTCGTTTGCAATGAAAAATCATGCATTTAGTAATTCACAGATATGGCGGCATGCGGGAGTGGATGGTGCTTTACCGAGGGATTCCCCTATTTTATATTTATGGAGAAGATCCATTCACAAGTATTCATTGGCACTTTACGGGGGTGGAGCTATACAGGAGGGCGCTAAATCGAGGTTTGACTGTGTGTGTATACATATATATATATATGCAATGCAGTGTAAAGACTACAGAACGATATCCCTACTGTCATACACTTCGAAGATCATCGCGAGGATTCTTGATAAAAGACTAGTGAAAAAGGCCGAAGAAATGCTAGGGGAAGATCAATTCGGCTTCAGAAAAGGATGAGGAACCAGAGATGCTATCGGTGTAGTAAGAATCATATCAGAAAGGGCAACAGAGTGCAGCCAAGATTGCTGCATATGTTTCGTCGACTGGCAGAAGGCCTTTGATAGAGTAAATTTGGTAATGCTGATGAGGATATTAAAGAATATACGTGTAGACTGGAAAGACAGGAGACTGTTCAGGAATCTGTATGTGAATCAAGTGGTAAACGTCTGGTTGAAGAATGCGGACACCGACGGAGTAAATATCAGTAGAGTAAGGCAGTGCTGCTGTCTATTACCGATTCTATTCAATATATATGGAGAGAGGCTAATGCAGGAAGCGTTAGAAGGCATGGGAGATTTCAAAATCGGAGGAAGGATTAGTATAACAGTGAAATACGTGGATGATCAAGTACTTCTAACAAGAAAGGAAAGGGAACTCCAGAAAATGATAAATAGACTAGTGATAACAGGTAGAAAATACGGTATGAAAATTAATACAGAAAAATCCAAGGTCATGCGAATTTTATGTAAGAAAATTTGAACAGAAGTATTGGAGGAAAGCCATTAGAACAAGTTTCAGATTATAAATACCTTGGAGGTATCATAACGACAGAAGTAAAATGTACCGAGGAAATCAGGATTAGAATAACAAAAGCAAAAGCCACTTTCAGAAGAAAGAAACTCCTACTAATGGGAAATATAAAGCAGGAAATCCGCAAGAGGTTGATAAAATGCTATGTATGGAGTATAGCTTTGTATGGGGCAGAAACATGGCCGCTAAGGAAAAATGATATAAAATACTTGGAAAGCTTCGAAATGTGGACATGGAGAAGAATGCTGAAGATAAAATGGACAGATAGGGTGAAAAATGAGGAAGTACTACGAAGAACAGGAGAGAAGCAAGCGATTATACATACTATCAGAAAGAGGAAGGCGAACTGGATTGGACATTACCTGAGGAGAGAGTGCATGATTAAAGAAGTGCTAGAAGGAAAACTGGATGGAAAAAGAGAAAGAGGTAGGAAAAGGTTCCAGCTGGTAGACGACTTGAAAGGGAAAGAGAGCTATCAAGACATGAAGAAAACTGCGGAAAATAGGAGTATATGGAGAACCAGGTTTAACCATGAATAATCACGGACCTGTCAACGGACAGACTACCTATGATGATGATGATATATACATATCTCCTATAATGTGGTTTCCTAATATACAGTGTTTCCAGGAATGTACCCCTCGCATTATAGAAGGGATCACTGTATGTCAAATTCATGAGAAGGAATTCTGTTATTTAAAACCAACCTTGGGACCCTGCGTTTAATCCAATACTATTACAGTACGCATGGCAACACTCCATTTATGAATCCATCCAAATTCTAAAAGTAGAATCATTCAAAAATGTTCTGGAAGTTAATTTCAACAAAATAAATGCAGGGGTGTGCTGCAGCCAGCTCCATCCAGCTCGCGCGAGCCATTTGTTAAAATTTTTGATGCTCAGCGAGCCAGTTGTTGAGCTAAGCATTCCACTTTATCCAGAGATTAGCGACCCATTACAGTCTGATAATAATGGGATGTCAAATGTTTAAGGGTGCTTTCTAGATTGTGTTACACAGAAATTTATTATCTGAAAGATACCAAACATGGAATATGCTTATTCAAAGCCATCACCCTTGATATATTAGTCATTAATGATATTTAAACATTTAAAATAAAAATTTAACTTTTATTTACAATATTATCTTGTTTTTTTTATTGAAATCCCTTCTAATTCCAGCAAAGATCAGATAACGCGATCTCAGGGCTGCAAAAAAGTAACGAATTCGATGCTGGATGAGATGTATAACTGGCAGGGGCAGCAATATTAGCAAGCCGGTTGTTAGATATTTGGCAGCAAAGATTGTGAAAATATATGCTTTGTAAAGTGTGCTTAATGTGAAAATATTTTCTATTTCAATCACTTTGTAAGGGAGTTGAATTATTTTTTTATTGCATTATTTTTTAACTTTCCATGAATTTTTTATAATTTCATATGTGTGTAGCCACGCCCCTTAATTATTGATGAACAAAACTTTTATTTTGGAAATCTAAGGTCACTAGGATCATTGTCAACTCAAAAAGCTCACCTTGACAGTTAAAAATATTTTAGAAAACTTCATGTTTAACCTTTAGTGAATTTAAATGCCCACATATAAGGCCCTGCTGAGGATTTATCTGTTTCTGTTCTGAAAAAATTACATATATCATAAGGTGTTCAAATAAAAAGCAATTTACAGTTAAAATGTTGAAGAATTACCTGAATTTGTTTCATAGAGAAAAGAAACACACCAAAAAGATATCGGCATAGAAAGTTGTTATAAAAAATATGGAAATAATACATGTAACCTTGTATATAGATCTCTATCATGAGGCTCTGTTTACTTCTTGAAATAGGAGAGGGTGACTCAAGGATATAGTCCTAACACTTGAGAGAGATGAGCTTTATCAAGTGTCTGTTTAAGTCTGAGGTCTCTCCTCCCCTAGGCTTTTGACCTTCGACAGTTTTTCCTCTGCCTGCTGTGTCATAATGCTTCTGGAGTGTTCTCTTCCCAAGTCCCCAATTCCAGGTCAAATACATCAGTCTGGACTAAGAAGAATATTTATGTTCTGTTTGTTTTTCATGAGTTGACAAATATGGATCTGACAGCAACCAGTGAAACAAGCCTCTCTTAGTTTCTGATGCCCTACATTATGGCAAAGTTTTATCCTGAAGTCGGTGTTTAAGTTTTTTCCTTGTAGTGAAACATTGGGTGATCTACAAATTATGTCATTAAAAACTTAAATTTCACGCAGATAGTTAACTCAAAATGACACCTTGAGTTTGACTATGTTTCTTCCTGTTTCTGCAAAGAGAGATTTCAACTACCAACAAATATATACATAAACATTCCTAATTATACTCATATTTCATAAATAGTGTTCATAACTTGAAATTTTATTTTTTGTTTTCTTCACTAGTTGAAAGGCTAACTGGTTTTGTGCTATATTATATCATTAATCCAATTATTCTAGTAATCTGGCATGTGACCTAAACCAGGGCATGTGCAAGATCATATGCTTACAGATTGCAGAAGTTCTAACATACCGTTTTGCTGAAGGAAGACATGAAACGCATAGATTTGGAGAAACAATGCCTTTCATGTCACACAGTACCCATAATATTCTAGTAACATTAAGAATAAATTATAACGAAAGTATTTATGTTAACTGTAAAAAATTAATTACCATGTCAAGAGCTTCAAAGAGAGACAGTAGCAGTGCCAAATCCTTATTGACCAAATGAGGCAACCGAGCACCCAGTTTACCCACCGCCCCATAGGCTAAAGCTTTAATTTTTGCATCCTAAACAGACAAGAGAAAACATGTAGGTAGTAATCAATAACACCATAAATGAAAATCTGAATTACTCATTTTTTAAATTTATTACAAATGCACTGATATCATCTTAATTGCAAAAATACAATGGTTTTTATTTTGATATAGTAAAATTCAATCATCTCACCTCTACAGCAATCAGTTTAAGAAGACCAGATAGGAGTATGCTACCAACAGTATTCAGCTGGGACACACTAGATCTGAAAGATAAAACAAACTTGTGGAATTTGTTCCAAAAGCAGGAATGGGACTGACAATATAATCAATACCTACCCAAGTATGATGAGTAAAACAAATTGAAGCGCCATATTTTTCAATCTAGCATTGGTGTTAGGTCCATAAAGGCTGTCGAATACAATCTGCAAATGCAAGTTAAAGTAAAAACAGGTAATTTTGTATATTTATGATTTCTTCTATGGAACATGGTTAACAGAATCCACTCAAATGATAATTATGAATATTCATCAAAATGTTTAAAAGCTTGGCAATAAAAAATGTCAATTTTTCTAAGATATTTAAAATGATTAAATTTTATTTTTATTATTTACATAAACTGATAGTTATAAACTGCCACTTATATGATAAATATTTTAGCAGAAAAGTAATATTATTACAAGTACAAAAACTAATTTTTATTCATACAAATTCTGAAAGAGAAAACTTAAGTGGATAAACAACTTAAATTCTAGAGCTAATTGAAATAATATTCCTGTAAAATTGTTAGTTTGTGGCTACACATACTACATGTAATATTTCTGAATATTTGTCATTCTACTACAGGAAAAAAGTTCCTATGGATGTAATGTAACTAACTCCTTGTACAGTGTACAGATTAAGATCAAAGGCAATCAATATATAAATCCACACCACACACACATTTATGTAAATTATACAATTCACAACATTATTGCAATTTATTTGTGAAATACAGCAAATTCAAAAACATTAAAGGGAAACTCACACGAATACAATCTGGAAAGATCAATCCGGTCCCTCGAGCACAACAAATATACGGAAGTAATCTGAGACGTATTCTTGTGTTAGCTGGAGCAGTTCGAAGTTCAGGCTTGTTAGGAGGTGGAGGTAAAGATGAAGGAGAAGGCAAAATCCACGGATCAGATTGCTTTAAAGAAGAAGCAGAAGAGGAAGAAGATGATGGTTTTTGAGTAGAAGATGGAGGTGAACCAGGAAGCAAGGGTCGATCTCGTGGAGTTGATGTCCCCAGGAATAGAGTATATAAGGGAGCCAATAGGGAAGGGCTGCTCCAGTCAAGGATCCTAAATGAAAAAGGAGAAACTGCTTCTAATTATAAGATCAGAATAAATCCATGGTGTCATTCCATTTTTACATGTTCATTCCACTTTTCAGGTTAACATGAGGCTAGTAAAAAAGTCGTCTGTTTTAAAATAAATTTTCCTGCATGAAAAGTGTTACCATTTATTATAAAGTGAATGTTTCAGGTAAAACAAATTAATGTTTGAAGATGAAAATACCATTGTATATCAAATGGCCATAGTACTGTATTTACAGCTCTTTTGCTTTACGGTGGCAGTGCGCAGTAGACACTTTCACGGTAGGATGAGTCCATTCTTGAGCCGGGACCGCCTATAGGAGATGCAGTGTTTAGCCGTGGGCAATAGATGCGTGAACCTATACTCTGGAAGGGAAGAAAGCATACTGCGCAGGTGCTCTGACATCATTTTTCCCTTCAAGTTTCCCCTTCCCATTCTTTCCCTTCCCCTCTCTCGTATCATCGCCTGCCATCATTAACCGAAAGCTGTACCTGAATATAAGACAAGGTTTTTTTCCAATTTTAGTACCTGAAAAATCTTGAGTTGTCTTATATTCACATAGTATGGAATAACTTCATGTAAATCAATCATATGTCATAAAAGTGGATGACATTCATTTTTATGGCTGCGGATGTAATTCTATCCTATCATAATGGAATTCTGGAGTTTAGAAGCCTGATACTTCCTGCACTAAAATGTAGCATAGTGTAGCGAAAGCTAATTAGAACAGGCCTTGCAGAAAACGAAAATATTCATTTCAGCACCAGCAAATGTCATTCTATGCTACTGTGGGTGCGTGAATAATTACACTGGGACAATCTCGTTACACTGGCAATTTTAATAATTGTAATTTTCAAAAAGGGGGATCGTCTTATATTCAGGTAAATACAGTATCAATTAAGATGCCCCAAATAGCAATATATAAACGAGTCTAGTAGTGATTAATATACCATATTTGTTCATGTAATTGCCTTTTTTTACGATTTTTTTAAACCAAAACAAGGGTGGGGAACGTAGTTTTCCCATTATAGTAAGGAAGTATTTTCTGAATGAAGAACGCTGATAGTGTAGTTTAAAATATTTACTTGTTTTTATCCCAGTACAAATTAATTTATCATAACTTGACAATGTCTTCGAGTCATGCAGCATAAACAATTATAACCATCATGTCACAGTCAAGGATGGGTAAAGTGGTTAAAGAGTGATTTAAATCCTCTTTATGCAGAGTGAGGTTTTAATTTTAAAATGTTTAAAATGTGACAAACTTTACATTAGGCTGTATGAACAGCCAAAAGAAAGCATTTTGTCAAAGTAAAAGTGAGGATATTATGCTATGCAAAAAGATAATCTTATATTTCCCCCTCAATTTCCAGTTAGGCAATTACGTGACGGCAATAATGCAAGAAAATATGGTATCTGTTTTAAAAAATTTAAGTGTTTTTAAGTTTCAACAAATCCAATAATTCTCAATATCACTGGGAACATTTTGTATTTTATTAAAAACATCATTTCTTCTTAATTAAACTAGTGAGAGCCAAAATCCTTTTTAAAAAAGACCTTTATCCAAAACATGCCCCAAGTTGAAGCCTTTCTTTGAAAGCAATTCCAATCATAAAAATCTCAATTTCTTGAGAAAAACTATGCTACAGACATAACTTTAGAAGGGAGCTAGAAGTAAAAATTGGTGCCCAAACTGCAAAGGGAGCCTTTTCTGAAGTTTTCCAAACAGCCACTCAAAAACCAATAAATATCACAGGCATTATAATTTTTTCTAGATGGTAACACACAAAATGCACATTGCAGCAACAATCAAAATATTCCAATTAAATTTAAACAGTGATATCAATTAAGTAAAATTAAATATACTTGTTGCAGAAGACTGAGCCATCTCAAAACTACATTTTTCTAGTTGGTAAGGCGCACTGAAATTACTAGCTTGAGGGATTATTTCACAAAGCACGAATTTTTTTCAGTTATGCAAGACGTGTTTTCCATGACAAATGCAATTTAATTCTACTTATAAACTACCAAAATATTTGGTAACCTATATTAGTAGACATTCTACAAATGACATTCACTATAACTTCTAGAAAAAACATGTAATTTGGTCAGGAAGATATCTGATGAGCTTAAGTGGTATGTAGGCAGCAGTTTTACCATATCACAATGTGAGATATTAGTTTCCAGAAGCTAGATCTTGTAAAAATTATCACTACGATTCCGTTGATGCCATCCCAGCACATCATACCAAATATTTAAACAATGTGTTTCAAAGTTTGGTGCTACATAAACTGCCCACACAATGAAAATATGCTAAAATGAAGGATATTTATTCAACTTCTGATGTGAATGTTACCATGACTTATGAAGCAGCCCTAGAAGAAAAAGAACTTGGAGTATGTTCATAAACATTTGAAAATCTATACATTAATTTAATTAAGAACAGAGTGTAAAGTGTGAGAACTACAGGACCAAAAATACTTAACATCACTTATGACAAAACCTCACCTAACAATCTTCTTGAGCTCAGTATCAGCAGCATGAGCAATGCCAAACCTTGTGTCTGCTACAGCTACAACCAGGTGGATTAGTATATCTTTTTCTGGAAAAACTCCAGAGGACAGGAACTTGACAATACCAAGTTTTGTCTTGTTATTATGCAAAGAAACAAAGAATGCTAATTAATACCTTTAATGATAATCTAATTAAATTACATTTAAAATTCAGCAAAGAATGACTTTGAAAGAATGTTTTATAATACAATATAAATGAATGTTTCTTGCTTTACATTAAGCATTAATCATAGGAGTTAAAATTCTACAAATAAAAGGATTTTTAAAAAGTGCTTTACTGATAAGCAATAAGTCTATCCAGTTCACATTCAATATATGATTCTGATTAATAATTGAAAATTTTTCATTAGTATTCACTTATAAATTTCTAATTAATGAATACTAGCCATCGCCTAACCTTTTCGAGATCTTCTGGAGATAACAAGTTCTCACCAGTTACTCTCTTGAAAGAGTACTCACTCATTCCAGGAGGAGCATTAGTAGGTGGTGGTGAAGGGGGATTAGAAGACTGAGGAGTTCCTGATGAGCCACTGCTTGACGCTGCTGGCTGAGAAGGTCTTGCATTTGTTTTTCCTTGAGTAGGTGTCGCTCTAAAGATGAAAAATATAGTGTAACTTCTGTTAAGCTACCAGCATTGGTACCAAAGGAAATGGTCGTTTAGGGGGGTTGTCCCTTAATAGGGAGATTGCTCCATAATCCAATAATGATGAATGAGGTACATTTTATGCTAACATTCAAAACCTCAAAATAATACAACCAAAAATGTACTATGGCTAATTTACATGCATACATCATATATTTACAAATATTAAAATCACAATCCTTCAACATTCATAGAGTACATTCTAGGAAATCACTACAAAAACTGCAAATCACAAGTCGTAAGAGCAAAGAGAAAATCAGGGTTTGGTTTCCATGACCTTAAGACTTTTTTAAATGTGTCAAAACACTCATATTTTAATAAGTAGAATAACAAAAAAATAAACAAAGACAAAAATGAAAACGTTTTACTTGATTATGACAAACACAAACCAAAGAATTGTTGCCCATGATCATTCAGTCCTCTTACCTTTGATCGAACATTCTAATTTTTTGAATGAATTTTTGGGACTGGTTGCTAAGCAGAGTAGCCACTGACCAAATGTTGTTGCTAAGAAAGTTTCACTGGGGTATAAAAGTTGAACTACCATTTCAATAAAGAATTTTTTAAAATAAATAAACTAATCCATTCCGGAGAACAAGTCTTGGGCCAACATTTTGAATGCATGATCATCATCACCCTCAAAAATTTCATGTGTTTTTTATTGAGAAAACACCCACAGCCATGAGTATTTTTTAAAAGTAAAATTTCAATAAATTCCTCTAATATATTTATATAAGAACTAGCTGAAGTACTCGGCATGGCCGGGTAAATCCAATATACTTCATGTATGACAAACTATAACATGATCTGTGAAGCACCAATTAGAAAATTTGTTCTGAGACAGTACAACATTTGCAACAAAAATATGTCACAGGAGCAGATAATTACAATTTATGGATTCAGAGATATAAATTGAAGAAAGTGCCATCGGTTGACAGGAACAATTTTTTGTTGAGCGGAATAAAAAAATTTCCTCTCACTTGATCTGTGAGGTAGAATTTAAGGAATCCATTCAGAGATGAAAATTTGAGAATATCTCAAGATTGCTTCACATGCAAATCCTGTGACAAAGGAAAAATTACTCTTGAACTCAAACCCTGATACTTCGGAGAAAAAGTAATGCTTGCTTGACCTTCAGCTCAAAAGAAATAACAAGACAACCAAATTTTGGCACATTTGGTTGCCACCATATAAGTTTTGTTTGGTTATTTTTCTGGGTAATCAACCTTTGAATTATTATATCCATAACTCATTCATCACTGCAGAAGGGAGGAGAGACTTAGCCTACTCTTTACAAAGAGCACCAAGGAGGCCAAATGCTTAGCATCCAATCTGAAGGATGGAACACTGACTTGCACAGTCTCCTCTAACCACACAAGTAGGTGATGGGATGGTCTCAGACTGAAAAATCCTATCTCTGCCTATTGACCACCACGAATGCCAAAGAGTATAAGGGAACTAAGGGATGTTAAACTCACCAAAAGATGGCACATAACCCTCTATCAAATGAATAGAAACGAAAATTCACATAACTTTCTTGTGGATAACCTGCTGGGAATTTTTACCCCTCTATGTTACTTCTGGGGACCGTCCGTAGGGGTCACCATGCCAAGTTTGGTGGAGAATGGTCGAACAGTGCGGGAGGACTTAGCAGATAGACAAACATATTGTTTTGATTTTATATAGATGTATAGATAAGGGAAGACATATATGGAATTCAACTAGGGAAAGCCTAATTGTTGCCGAGATGGAAAGTACATAAGTGTCTAAACATCAGAAAAAATTATTTCCACAAATTCTTCTTCAAGCAAGATACATTTAAAAGATGATTAAAATGGGTAGGTTAAACTTACCCATATGGAAGTAGGAGGACATCCAAGGCAAAACTACATAGTAACTGGGCAAGTGCAGGTTTCTCAGCAAATCCAAAATATGAAGCTCTTTTTGCTGGATCAGATGGTACAACCACATCACCTAATACTGGCATCAAAAGCATCAATAGACTGGAAAAAATGAAATGCGTAATCCTTATTTTTATTGGTTGAGGGTAATGAATCAGTCTTGGATTAGAAAATACATTGGGTAATTGTATGATACTATAGAGTTATATGGGTAACTGACATAGTAATGTAATAATTACATTAAGAAAAAATCAACTCTTAGTATTCTCTTTATCTTGCTCATATATAAGACTAGCTGAAACGCCTGGCTTCGCTCGGGAAAGTTTTCTTTTAAGTGGCAAACGATTTTTATTGCTCGGGGCAAACATTCCCCATTCCTTAATTACGCAAGCGATGCTTACATTAACATTTACTATTTTATGTATTGTATTGTAAAGTTTTACCATTAATATAATTACACATTAATGTTTTACTTAATATTCACATGGATAGATGCACCGAAGCCTTTAAGACAGCAATAAAATTTTGTGGATTATGTCAATACTATTAGCCAAAACGTAAACAATAAACATCTTGCTTACTGAACAAATGTAAGTAGATGTATAGATTTATGTTGCGATAAATCTTTCAATGTTAATGGTAAAAGATAAAAATGTTCAAATATTCCTTAAAAATCATTTTACCCACTTTAAAAGTACTCTTAGACTATATTTAGGCATGAATCCATTGTACCCTTTATCTTGGCATTAGCTATTTTTCCTCTACGGCGTGCCACTGCGTGGATTTTCCTTGCATTAATCTTTACGTGGCCATCTCTCCCTTTGAAGAGGACAATTAAGAAATTTAGCTTTGTTACCGCCTGGAAAATGGTCATCTAAACCGATAAATTTTGTGCTTAAAGGAAAATTTCGAGCGATTTAGCATGTAATACGACAAAACATGAACAAAATTAAAGTAATCAGTCTTTCGTGCGTAAAATAAGCCATTTCCCATGATCGTAAGTTAATATTTAAGTATATTTATATGCACATCAGTGAAGGGCTGCATGGCATTTTGGGATATCTCCACACCATTTCCCACGCATTCTTATGGAAATAATATTTTGTTGACCCCATGAGGTATAACAGCCTCACGGTCTGCAAACCTAGATCAAGTTCTTCCTTTGGTCCATAGGTCCGCCCATGAAACTTTTGAATTCGATAGCTTCAACGGTGTAAAAACGTATAAAGAATATACATACACACACACACTCTAAAATATTTATAAGATAAGCAATGGTATATATATAAAAAAATGCATGTAATTGGAGACAATATTATTCATTCATACCACAGTTTAAAATTTGTATGCCCAATAAGCAATATCCGACTTTTTTATTACACAAATGCAATTTTATAACTATAGCATTTGATAAAGTGGAAAATGGCTCAGATTCAAATGAAGTAAAATTATTAAAATCTGTAAGTGTGGGATAACAGGCATTTTTAGTTTTCATAAATTGTCTATTTTTAGGCGCGTTTCGCTTACAGCGTGAGCGCCTATTATCGTCGGTCCGTCCGTCCGTCCGCATGTTCGTTCTCGGCTTCTACTGAACGGATTTTCATGAAATTTGATATTAAGGACTTCCAATCAAATATAAGAAGAAAATCGCAAAAATGAATCACGTACGCCAATCAGGGGTACCACTTTACTGGTGACAAAAAATTAAATTTTCGTCATATCTCGTAAAGTATTGCTCATATCAAAATATTTTTCAAATAAAAGTTGTATAACTGGTAAAGTAGAGTATTTTCTTTCCTACACATTTTTATCGTAGGAGTAGTCGTTATCGATAAAATCAAACAAGAACGTCTTATATCGAGTTGAACAGAAAATTTCTTGCATGTTTACTTCATTGTTGCTAACATAAACAATCTCCCAAACAAACGTTTAATTTCCTTACGTGTGCATGTAATATTATTAAATAGGAAGAGAATGGATTATTTATGATGAAGAAAAGAACTTTAAAACGCTATTTCCCTTACGTACAGGTATATAATTGCTTTCTAATACTCCATTGCACGAAACGCGCCCATTTGTGATACGTTGTACACTTTCATAACTTGTTAATAATTGCACCCAACAGCAAACCCTGGACTATTTCTTTTATAATAATTTCAAGATACATAGGTTATAAAATGATCCTTTACCAATGCTACAGCCTATTTATTTCCATGTTATTCAACCACTTCAAATAATATATTAGTAAACAAATCGACAGACCAAAGAGGGCAAATAGCTGTGCATGAGAAATTGTGGATCTTGAGAAACATTGCTTGTCAAAAATATTTGCAAGATAAAATTAATACTTCTTTACAACACACTTCTGAAATGCAAGTAAAGGTTTATACATACCTATCTTGATGAGACTGAGGTTTACCATCCAAGGCCTCAAGTACAGCAGGGACAAGTTCAGCCTGTTTCTCAATGGGCATTCGCGGATATCCCAATTTAATATATATGATTGAGAAATTCTAAAAAATGAAATAATACAAGAAATCAATCATCCTGTCCGAAAATGTTTTAAAAATAAATCTTAAGCCTGTTGATAAGGTACCATTAATCAATTTTAAATAAAAACAATTAAAAAACAGCTATTTATGCAAGCAACCATTTGAAGAATCAAATGAAGAACATATGCTTCAATTCTTTCAACTTACCGTGACAAATGTATCTGGATGTTTGTATAAATTAAGCAGAGCTTCCACTGGCAACTGAACTGTTGGTCTACTTTTTACTCTTTTGCTTATGTGAAATAATAGTTCCATAACCTGCAGCAGAAATATAATATCGTTTATTATTCGACCATAACATATGAACACCACCGAATATAATTTATAATTATCTTTAATACCTTTTTCCGAACTCCATCCTGCTGACTGGATAGCTTTAATAATACTGGTGGAAGAAATTTAGAAATTGCATTCTGCAATTGTTCGTCTGATTCTGCCGAACCAATCCTTAGAAATACTCTTTCTAACAGGGCTGAAACAGGACACAGTTCACAATAAAATATAAGTAACAAACGTCCACATAGAAGTTCAACTTCCAAGCTCAGTTTATTGGCTATTCTGAAGTTAAAATTTTACGAAAATCCTTGCTGTAGTAATTAGCACACAATAGTAACCATTAATAATACCACTTAACAGAATTGAGCTTATAAAAATATTATAATCTACCGCATATTTCTTCAAACATAAGATTTTCTTTCTCAATTTAAAATTAAATGAGCGCCAACATCTCAAAATTATCCCTAATATACCAACCATGCTCCGTGGACGATGCCATCTTTTGTCATTCACATACGTTCAGTTCGATTCACTTCGATCGGTAGGAGACCGACGACAACACTTTAACTACCGGCGCTTAGTTTTCTCGACAGTCATTCATATATAGTTTAGTACTATCAAAAATAAAATTATAATTATAAAAGCCGCGAATATCCTATATTAATTCTTAATTTAAATAAAAATCAAAAGTAGAAAGCTAGATTCGATCGTCAGCGTGGCGGGAAATATGATACTAAATTCGAGTAATATCATTCAACGCCCAAATGACTTTGTAACCATTATTTTTATGCAGCTGTCTATCGTACCTCAGAAACATTTACATAGTAGTTCCTATCGATTTTCAAAATGTTTTTATTAACTACTAGAGATAAATGGCAAAATTAAGAGATAAATGAAGGACTCCTTTATTGATTTTGCGTTTAAGTTTTTCTGAATTTTATTTTATCTTCACTTTGACGTAATAACTTTTATGTAGTACATAATACTGTGAAATTTTAGTGTATTGTTGAAACCAGATGGTGACCAACCAAGATATCGTTATTGTTACCACGTAGACCGGTCCGTGATTATTCATGGTTAAACTCCTATTTCCGCAGTCTTCTTCATGTCACTGTTATATATTGTTTTATAACAATACCAGCAGAATTTCAAGTTGAATTTCAACGGATTTAGTGAAGCTACTACAGCACAACATACAAACTCTTTCAAATATATAGTAGATACTTTTAAAATTACAATTAGCTTTTATTAACAATTAATCGTATTTGCTTGTAACAATCCGTTTCCGAGCCTATTGCATTCAAATATAAAGATAATTTTATTTCCTATCATATTACTTTCGCCATATCCAGCTTCATTTCTTGTGTAATTATGCCTCGCTGAAATATTTACTTTTATGTCTTGTAAAAGCAACGTACAATTGTCCATGATTGAACACTGACTCCGGTAAATGTACACCAGATACGTGAGCTTATTTACGTTAATAAACATTATAATGGAGAATATAATTATTTTACTTACAAAAATGTAAGATTCCAATATTCAATAGACGAAAGAAGGTTCAATTACTTTCATCAATAAACGCTTCCTGAATAATAATCAGTATGTATTTACGTTGCTATCCATAAACATTTTAATTTACTCATCGCTTTGTAAAAATTATTAATAACGAAGAAATAAAGGAATATAGCTAGTTCCGCGATATAAATTAGCATCCAATATTTATTCACTTGCAAGTAATGCATAAATATATGATCGGTACTATAGCGCCTCCAAGATTTTGGCGCCCCGGGCAACCGCGCCCTGCTCGCCCGTACCTCGGGCCGGCCCTGATTATAAGATTTCAGTCATAACAATTGGGAAGGACGGTGAGAAGGAATCTTTTGTCCTCCGACCATGAATCCCTCGATTTGGTTTTCCGTGCCTTTGGGACGGCGGGAGATATCCCGCGGTGCGGTTCACCTCCCCTATTCTAAATTGGAAAAAATCATACTGGGAACATATTAAACAACTGATCAGTGCTACTCCGTGGTGTCTACTGGAATGCAGTAGTGTTGATAACTGTTTCCCTCTTCGCCGACTCACTTGCTGCCACTATCAAGGATTCCGTTCCTCATACCATACCGAGAAGCAAGAAATATCCGGCGTGGTTTAAAAGTGAAACTATATTTGCATTAAAAAAACAAATACAGTGCCTGGATGTTGTACAAAAAATTCCCGAATCCCCATACCCTTGCTTCTTTTAAAAGCCTGAGGCGGCATGCAAAAGTTTTGCAAAAAACAGACTACGACAATTATATTACTGATGTTTCCTCGGAGGCCGACTCAAACCCCAAGCACCCCTGGACTCTTTTGAACGCACGGAAGAAGGCTGGGACCATCCCTGAGGAAGTAGCTTTTGGTGGAAAAACTGCCTCTGGGAGCGCAAAGTGCAATTTATTTAACGATTATTTTTTCTCCAATTTTAATTATAATGATGACTTTAAGCTGACAATGTGTCTTCCCATGGAGGGTGTCTGTTCTCAGTCTCTTGTATCTCTCTCTCTCTCTCTACCTGCCCTGATGAATGCCACTAACTCCTTAAATCCCTTTCTGTCATCCATGCGACTGGCTCTGATCTTATTTCTGCTATCCTTTTGAAAAATACTGCATCCTCTTTAGCCAGTCCTATCTCTTCAATAAATTTTTTAAGTCGGGTTATTTCCCCTCTGGATGGAAAATGGCTAACGTCATTCCTCTCTATAAATCTGGTAATAGAAAATCTGTTGACTCATATAGGCTTATTTCTCTTCTTCCTATAATTTCGACCCTTTTTGAACGGATAATTTATCGATTGTCTGCTTTTACCCTTCCATATTTATATCTTCAGCAACATGGCTTTCTTTCTGGTAGTTCATGTCTGCCATAAGTAATCTGGGTGAACTTCACTACTCTGCTATAGAATCTCTCACAAATAAATCCCAACTTGATATTGTATACATTGATTTAGCGAAAGCTTTTGATACTATGTCTCACAAACTTATAATGCATAAAATATCTAATAGATTTAACATTTCACTTCTTTCTAGTTTTCTCTCTGATCTTAGGCAACGGATAACTATTTCTGGTCTCCGCTCATCATCTCTTCCTGTTCTTTCTGGTGTACCTCAGGACAGCGTGTTGGGGCCTTTATTATTTTGTTTATATGTTGATGACGTTTGCAGTATTATAAATAACACCGACAATTCAATTTTATTTTACGCTGATGATTGTAAAATAATTTAGAAATATTAACCGTTTCGATGACGCTCTATCTCTACAAAGGTGTCTCGATAAATTTTCCGAGTGGTGGCTTCTGTGGGGCCTCAAGTCATATCCATTAGGTAAACATGTCTTTAACTACACTTACTCTATTATGAATGTGAATATAAGAAAGGTTACCCATCTGTAAGACCTCGGCATCATTATTGATGATAAACTGTAATTTTGTGATCATCTCGAACATACTACAGTGAAAAAGTGCATGTCCTTATTGGGCATTATTTACAGGCACACCAGCCTTAATCATGTAATTTTCTTTCGTTCTTTCTTTCTCGGGTGCATCTTACCTATTGTGACTTACTGTTCACCTATTTGGAGTATGGCCACCAAATCTAATCTCGATAAATTGGAGGCTCCAATTGGAGCGCATATCGTCTTTCTTTTTGGCCATAGCGCGTTACCGCTACCCTCATCTGCGACATTAACCCAAAGCTGATATCTTTAGTACCCTCAAAATTCCAACTTTCTCATCTTGCAGAAACATTTCCGATCTTTCTTTCCTTCACATTATAATGAATGGCAATCTACTCTCCTCTCTTCCTTTTCTTTAAGAATTCCCTCAAGATCCACTAGACCAGCGGTTCCCAAACTATGGTACGCGTACCACTATAGTGGTACATGAAGCTTTTGCCAGTGGTACGCGAGCAGAGCGAAAAGCAGCAGAATACCTGCTTCGAATAGGAAGAAGCAGGGACAGATCAATTATGGTACGTGAGTTTGGTGTCACATTCACTACTACATTCATACTTACTACTTACTACATTCATAGTACTATGTGGTACGAGGAAGTTTTGTCATGTTTTTGGTGGTACGCGAAAAAAAAAGTTTGGGAACCGCTGCACTAGACTGTCTGCACTCTTTAACTCGCGTACACCTCGTCTTTCCATAGCTCAACGCTCTCGTTTCTTCCGTCTTCCAATTTCATACAATCTCTTCAGCAGTAAATTTGATTTCGACATCTTCCAAAACAGAACTATACATTTAAGGCTTCTCTTCTCTCTCTTCTTAATAAATGAATCATTCTTTTCCTCCACTTATGATATTTACTATTTCTTCTTCTTCTTTTTTTATTCCTCCATATTTTAATTTTTGTTAATGTAATTTATATTTTATCTGTTTGTTTTACATTATTTATCTTATTTATATTTACCTGTTTGTTTTGTTATTAATTTTGTTATGATATTCAGTGTAATTGGCCCTTGTGCTGTTTATGAAATTTTGCTAATAAATAAATATAAATCCGACATCGTGAAAATTATATTTCTTACGTGTTGTTTTTTCATTATAATTAAAAGTACGCTGAAATTCTTGCAGAATGCAAGCACTGTCTACTAGTGTATATACATTCCATGTTGATAATATTTATTAAGATATTATTTTATTTCCTACTTTTAAAAGTGGATGAATGAAGTGAACTTAACGGTTACGGGATTCTCGTGAAAGTTTTCCGAATTGTAACTCTACGTTGAGATCGGAGGTCACCTTGGGGAAACAAGACGCTGGGCAAGTAACCACTTCCTATTTGGGATGTGACGGAAGCCACGGAGTTGATTGTGAATCATCTTCAGGGCATTAGCTATTTCCGTAATGCAGTTTATTGATATTTTCATTCACGAATTGAATCTTCGTTTCTTCGTGTACATTTTTTTGTCAGGAGATAAAAACTTCTTTTCATACATTAATAATTAGAAAAACTACAATAAAACTGCATACCTAGCATATTCACATTACTTAGAGTACTATAATTTTCAGGTCGGCTAATGATGTGATTGGCTAGTCTTGAACCTAGCTAGCTTCGAATGTAACGTGACCCCAAGGCTTTGGAAGGAATTACTATTAAAAACTGAAAATACAACAGCTGACAAACTTGCACTCTATTGCGACAATGTATAAATGACTTCACAATAGCTCATCAACGTCGGGGGAGACTCTCTAAAAATAATTTTATACTATAATAGCCCAGGTCTGTTGGTTGGTTGGTCACGCTTTCACGATGACCGATATAGAGCGTTTTAACAAACTTCCTGAACAGGTAGAAGATTGAAATTTGGCAAGGATGCTTGATTAACATATTTTAAGGTAATTACAAATATAAATCTCCAAAAGAGTCCTGGGTTCGACTCCAAGGAAGACATTTCCATTTTCCGTAAGGTAACATGTAAAAATCAATGTTTTGATGTGCAGGCTTTTATTGTTTTGGAAATTAAAATTAGACGGAATTAACCTACGATCTTCGGATCTGAACCATTTTGAAGAAAAATTACAAAGTTTCTTATTCTGTTTATATTTTTCCGCATACAATTCGAAATCGCTCATGTTATACGTCTAAGTCACATATTTTGTGAAAATATGTATTGCCATTTTAACGGAATGTTGTCTTGGCTACCAATTATATTGTTAGACCTCAAAATCCTATTGTTGTATCAATCCTTATGGTTGTAAACGTGCTCTGAATGCTTTTAATACGAGACAGGGAGGGAGAGAGAGGGATGGTAACGCAGGGGGAGAGGGGGAGGGAGGGGGAGAAGGGAAGGAGAGGGTAGAAGGGAGGGGGAGGGAGGGAGGAGGAGAGAGGGAATGAGGTGGAGAGAGGGAGGGGAAGAAGGGAGGGAGAGAGAGGGAGGGAGACAGACAAATGACTTTATTGAGGGTGAAATTGAGACTATATAGTCCCTTCTTACATTTAAGAGAGAGGGAGAGGGAGTGAGGGGGAGAAGGGAAGGAGAGAGTGGAAGGGAGAGAGGAGGAGAGAGAAAGAGGGGGAGGGAGGCAACTATTTTAAAGTTAACTAAAGATATCCCGTCATATTGACGGGCAATTATGCTAGTTTAAAATAGGAATGTTTATAACCGATTCGTTCCTATTTGGGCCACGTACCTTTCAGCCTTCACTATTAGAATATTAAGCGAGAACTAGGTAATTTTAAAATTTCTTTTCATAGAAAAACATCGCGTTATATTCAGGCTAATACGGCTTGTGAAAAGGCACTGAAAATATCACGCTACGGATAACCGCCTCTCGCAATCAGACGAATTCTATTCCAGTTGAAGGGAAAGTAATTGGCCATAAATAGATAAATGTGAGAGTTTCGGAGAAAATCCGCTCGTTTTCTTTCATGACGTATATATGGAATATCTATCATTATTCTTCCCATGACAAAATAATCATCTTGTTCAGGATGGCCAAATCCCATTTTCAATCGAGTAAGATGAGATATTAAGTAATGCAGTCAGTGAAGCTTCTTTCACAGAAATTCAAGGTTCTTTATAATTTATTTAGGAAAAAATGCATACTTTATGCCTAATTTGATAATTATTAATGAGTCTCTAGTTGCAGTGTAGTATCGTGCCTGCTTATTGTTTTTAAAATGGGATTTCTTTTTGAATGATTTTTCTTTAAATATGGAAATACGAGATGGGGCTCTTTTTCAGAGCGAATTGTTGAGCCTACGTAGTGCCTTGAATCCGATTGATAGTCATGATGGGCCCGGGTGCAAATGTAACATCAGGGCCTCTCCTCCTACCTTACACATTCCTTGAACACAGCATAATATATACATATATTTATATACATTTAATAACGACACAAATGCTGTCGAAAGACGTTCTTTGCGCATACGCACCATGTAACGAAAGTGAAAAAAAATTATTACTCGTGGTCCCGCGTCTGGCCCGCGCCGGCCATATTTGCCGCCCGGGTGCAAGCAGTTTATGCCGCCCTTACGGAATTATAAACGCAGCGGATGGTAAAGAACGTTTGTATGTTTGTAAAACACAGCATTAGAGAGATTCTTGCCTCCGCCCGTAAATTGCCGCTCCTAATATGTTGCCGCCCGGTTGCGATGCACCCTTCCACTGCACATATGGAGAATACGCCCCTGACGGAAACTTATGCAGTCACAAAGCGTGATGAGTAAAACGGAAGAGCGCTGATACACATCATTTCGAATCTAATATATAAAATTGACTTCGTCGGTGGGAAATCGGAACTATGTAATGCTATTTTAACCAACTTTCCGAGTAGCTAGAAGATTGACATATGGTAGGAATGTTCGGTTCTTAAAATAGAAGCCATTTACAAAAAAAATTTCCAAAATTGACCCGGGTTCGATTCCCGAGAATGATTTCCATTCCTCATAAGATAACATGGAAAAATCCATATTTCGACCTGCAATCTTATTTTATTTTGCTTATTAAAATTCACATATTTGACTTACGATTTTCGGACTTGGACTGTATTAAAGAAAAATAAATGCAGTTTCTTATTCTTATAGTCTTTTGTCGCTTTCGAATCTAAATCTTTCGAATTGAACGTTTTAATATCAAATTTTGACAAAATTTAGCGTTTTTAACGTGAAGTTGCCTTGCCAACCGATTACATTGTTAAACTCGAAATCCTATTACTCTCACGTATGCTCACGTTCTCTCCGGACCTCCATGGACCCTCCCGGCCCAATTCATAAGTATCAGAGATATCTCAGAATTAGTTTTTACTTTCTCCAATATACATAGTACAGAGAAAGTATTGTTTTCATGAGAAAAGTCGAAATCGAGATTTCAACGGAAATACACACGATTTTACGTCACGTTGCCACGGTAAATGACATGTTTCTTTCTTTCGTATGTTTATCAATAAGCTACTGTAAGGAATGTATTTTAATGAAACCCAGTACCTGTCAGATAAATCGGAATACCTAAGTTGAATCAAGTTTATTGGTGTCAGTTCACATCTATATAAATAAAATTGTAACCTCTGTCTGTACATTTGTTTTTTTGTCGGGGTTTTACTTTTTTTGCGTGTTTTGCATCACAAGAAGATGTTTGAACCGGTTTGCACAATTGTTGTCTGTCTGTCTGTTTGTTTGTTACCGCATCACGCAAAAACGGCTTATCGAATTTTTATGAAACTTGCAGTGTATCTTTAGACTGATCTATCTTAAAATCTAGGCTATGTGGTGTGTCTCAAAAAAAATTTAAGTGGGGATTGGGGGGGGCATCGATTTGGTTTTTCGACGATAACTCTTGAGTAAATTAACTTAGGAAGTTCAAATTTGATATTTGTCACTTTAAATACAAGTATAAGATCAACTTTGTAGATGAGCAAAATCAGACCAAGGGGAGAGGGGTTGTGGGGGGGGAGGGGGGGGGGGGCATCCGTAAGAGAAATCATAAATAAACGCAAGTTACGAAATATGAACTACAACAAATGATAAACAAATTTCCAAAATCATAATTGAAGTTTTTTCTTTTCTGTACGCAACCTAACTACAAATAGATAAATTTGTGGGTCACCATGTTTTTGTCTCACACCCCTCAATTATTGTAATTGCTGAGCTATCCTGAAAATTATGCAATATTGCTTCAAGACATCATTTACATTTGCATTTAGCATTTCTGGATTTAATACATATCTTCTATATATTTATAAACCTTTGTTTATTTGTGCATCTATACATTTCCACATCGTTAAAGTTAGAGTAATCAAACTTTCAACAGATACTTTCTTCACAAATAGGAAGGTCGTAGGCTAATTTTTAATCCCAAATGTTTTATATTAATTGTACAAAAAGCAAAACAACTTTATATGCTAATGCTAATGGCAGCCCATTTTCTGTCGGCTCCTTTATGCACGCCCACAATCAACAGATTCCAACCAAATTTGGCATGATAGTAGGGGGCACTAAGGGGAAGTTCGACGCGGGGTTTTAGTGTTTGTATGTCCGCTTCATTCAATATGGCGGTCGATTTAAACATTAAACTACGCGTATTTTCCCAAGTCCTATTATTGATTTGAATCAAATTAGGTTCGATTGTGGAGGGTTCCCAGAAATAATTCATACGTGGTTTTTGTTTCTCTCTGCCCGTTTTATTCAAAACGGCGGCCGAGTGAATTCTTAAATACCATGTATCATCTAGAATTCCGATCGGATTTGAACCAAATTTCCCCGAGCTACGCCGGGAATTTCTGCTAGTTAAAATATATGTCTGGCATAACCCGGGTACTTTCAGCTGGTTTTATATATAAAGAGTCGTTTATAAATGATGTAACGTGATTTTTCAAATTATTCGACCCCCTTCCCTTACCATAGCAAGTCGTCACACTTTTTCCGAAACTCTCCTCTCGTTAGGTAATTTGTGAACGGCCCATAAGGAGGACCTTTCCTTTTTAACACATGCTTTATAAAGATAAAATATGATTGTTCTGGATTTTATTCCGATGTGTAAAAGAGATATTAATTAACAATTTACCCTCTCCGAAAAACTACGCAGTCTTCATGCTATCATATTGTAGCATCTCAGATAACTGTTCGATTTAAACACGTCCAAAATGAGTTGTGTCGCTAATCAATCAGGGGGACTCTGATGAACCTGGCCCCCCGAACTGTCGAAACGTTTCTGTTTCCAGAAGTGAATTTTAGTAATTGCATCACAGATTTGCAAGTCCTACTATGGGATCCTTTGAGCTATGCTCTGTTCTGTATTATGGATAGCTTCCTGAAAGGGTAAATTAAATGCATGCTTTCTCCTTGCTTCATTTCATGATGCTGTTAAACGATTTTTCAAATTTGGTTTCAAAGAAATTATGTACACCAGGGAGTTTTCGCTCGTGAAGCCGACAATGGAATTGAAGCGGCTCATCAATAGATCAGCTATAGTCGTTTCAGCAGCTAAGCTTTCGAAGAGATCACATCGGGATGCGTTGCCATTAGAAATTGCGTAGTATATAAGCTGAAGGCGAATATCCGCAAGAGCTGGCAACGCGCACCGGTATCTGCTGTCCCGCACGAATGTTGAAAGGGGCGATGGAAGGGGAAACGTTCGTGATTGGCTACTTGCTCTAAGTAGGCCAAGAGACTTCAGCTGGTGAACCGACTATAGTGCTACCGGAACCCAGACCGCAGATCGATCAAAAGTTGCGCGTGAAAACGAATTGAAAATGCGAAAACGATGTTCCAATAGCCCTAGAAAAAAGATTCCGCGAACGAATTTTTTAGCAACGAGCTGGAAATTGATTTGAAAGGGAAAAATGTAATAATTGAAAGACAATATAGTCTTTTCGTGACTTATGAATAAGTGCATGCGTACTTTATTCGCCTATATCAATTTCCAATTTGATACTTATTTAAATATTATCGCGATCGTTAATAAGTTTGATTAAAAGTACAAACATAGTGAAAAAGCAGGGTATGTGAGAGAATGGTAAGAATGTAATTGATACAGTTAAGGATTTCAGAATTCATTAATTAATATTCCAAAAGAAAATATCACTGTGAGGTGACCAATTATCAGGAAAACCAATGCGGCAATACATAATAATATACTTTGTAGCTACATACAAAATTTTCTCGGTCCTTTCAAAGGATATCATATAAGTACAGTCGTAATCATGGTTTCATTGTAGATATTTACAACGCGGGATCATATGAATTTCACAAAGACTACGTTTATCACATTCAAATAACATTAGAAAAAAACCAAAATTTAGATATTAGATATTTAAATAGGTCAAAACCCTAGTTACATAAATTTTTATAGATAAATTAGATAGGAAATCAATAAAATTTGAATATATTTTATAAACTCATTAGATGGAAAATTGCATTCGGAAGACAAAAAAATAAAACATGGGGCAATTTAACGCGCCGAACAGGAAGTCCGAACTGCCAAGCCAAGCCTGGAACGCCTGTCCCCTTTAAAATGATGATGCAATTTTCCACTCATAATATACGCATTTTCTCACGCATTGGTGATCATCAATAATATTGAACGAGACAGTAAGGAAGGACAAGAGCGGGACAGCCATGGACGCGTGATCATCGCTCTTTAAAAACTTACCAGTAGCAGACATGGTAGAATCATTTGGCGGGCGTCAATATGGCAGTAATATATCTAAAACATGAAATGTGTCCATTCGAGTATCTATAGAAAAAAATCGGTACAACATACATTGTACAAACTTTCTCATATACGTACTAATGCATCGTTTAGTTATCTTTAGAAAATGAAAATCGTATGAGCCTGTTTTTAGAAAATCCAATTTTTGTTGAAGTTGCCGAAGAATAAACTAGCCTTATAGTCATTCGTTGGGAAAAATTACATAAGTGGTATTATTGAAGACGTATACTCAATTAACTGTACGAAATTTGATCAAAATCGTTAGAGCCATTTTTGAGAAAATCAAATTGTTGTTAAAGTTGCCTAGAATAAACTAGCCTTATATTCATTTTTTGAGAAATACGAACTACACAGTATTATTGAAGACGTAAACTCAAGTGACTGTGCGAAATTTGATCAAAATCGTTAGAGCTGTTTTCGAGAAAATCGGATTGTTGTTAAAAATGCGTAGAATAAACTACTCTTAATTATTGATCAATGTCAACCATTTCTATGTATACTCTGCTCAGTATGATAAAATGCCTAAGTACGAGATTTCATTCATTTTCGTTCTACCGTCTAGACTCCAGCGCCAGTAACAGACAGACGGACAGACAGACAGACAGACGGCATTGCGAAAACCACTTTTTCGGATTCATCGACACCTAAAACGCGTATTTCCGTAAAAATCTCGAGGTCGAATTTTTTCGCGAAAACAATACTTTCTCGATACTTCGTATGAGAAAGTAAAAATTGTCGAAATAGAACAGACCGTATGATTACACGCCGAGTTCTTGGGACCCACCCATAAATTCGGGGCCCGGTCCCCGTGGGCCCATGCTCAAAGCGGTGCTTGAAACGCCCATCCTTGGAGCAACGAAATACCTTTTCCGTGTGAATCGCACTTTAGTTTTATTTTGGACCTTTGACAACATTGTAAGCCAGTTCTAGTAGCCCCGAATTTCCATACTGCAATGTCAAGGTGTAAAAACATGAACATGTTACGCGAATATAAAGCGACTCTTGTTTTTTTTATTCTAATAAAGAAAAAAATTGTCATATGTTAAATTCATACGCGAGTGTGCGCGCGCGTCTTTATAAATGCTTATCGGAGTTAGACGTATGTTTCTCTAACTAAGCAAAGCAGGGAGATGGTGTCCATTAACTGATTCCAACTCACCTTCCTTTCCAGACGAATGACAATTGGAAATAAGAACGGATATCCTGTACTTCAGTAGCGCATATGTATGAGACTAATGACAAAGGTTCGTTCGATCAAGCGATTTTCTCCTTCAAGAGATTCTGCTAAGCGAGTTTTAAATATGTTCCACCAGTACGCTTTCTTAGACAATTTGTCGTTGTTAAGTTGCAGTAAAAATTAAAGCTACATAAAATAGGTCAGTTTTAAAAACGAATATATGTATACATGTGTATACAAAACAGCATTTAAAAATCTTTGTACAAAATTTAAAGGTACTAATACAAATATCTATTATACTAATATCCACTGTCTGTATTTTGTCGGTAACGCTTTACCATATAAAACATTACGCATTTACAATCGACTATTCGACGTGCAGGCTTTCATTCTTTTTTAGATTAAAATTAAAAAGAATTAACGTACGTTCTTCGAATCTAACCCTTTTTAAAGAAAAATTATAAAGTTTCTTATTCTGTTCATCTTTTTCCATCTACAATTCGAAATCCCTCATGTTAAACGTTTAATTCACATATTTTGGGGAAATCTTGCCATTTTAACGGGATGTAGCCTTGCCAACCAATTACGTTTATAGACCTCGAAATCCTATTGTTATTAGGCGTGTTTCGCTTCCAGCGTGAGCGCCTATTATCGTCGGTCTGTCAGTCCGTCCGTCCGTCCGCATGTTCGTTCTCGACTTCTACTGAACGGATTTATATGAAATTTCATATTTAGGACTTACAATAAAATATAATAAGAAATTCGCACAAATGAATCACGTACTCCAATCAGGGGTACCACTTTACTGGTGACAAAAAATTAAATTTTCGTCATATCTCGTAAAGTATTGCTTATATCAAAATATTTTTCAAATAAAAGTTGGAGAACTAGCGAAGAAGGGTGTTTTTTTCTATACATTCTTATCATCGGAGTAGCCGTTATCAAGAAAATCGAACAAGAATGTCTTAAATCGAATTGAACTTAGAAAGTATCTTGCATGGATACTTCTTCATTGTTGCTAACATAAACAATCTCACAAACAAACGTTTAACTTCCTTACGTGTGCATACACTATTTTTTAATAGGAAGAAAATGGATTATTTATGACTAGCTGAAACGCCCGGCTTCGTTCGGTAAAATTTTCTTTTAATTAGCAAACGATTTTTATTGCTTTATACTTGAAAAGTATTCATAGACTATATTTAGGCATGAATTCATTTGTACCCCTTATCTTGGCGTTAGCTATTCTTGCTTAACGGCGCGCCACGGCGTGGATTTTCCTTGCATTAACCTTTACGTGGTTATCTCCCTTTGAAGAGGACAACAATTAAGAAATTTAGCTTTGTTGCAGCCTGGAAAATGTTCATCTAAACTGATAAATTTTGCGCTTAAAGGAAAATTTTGAGCGATTTAGCATGTAATACGACAAAACTTGAACAAAATTAAAGTAATCAGTCTTTCGTGCGTAAAATAAGCATTTCCCGTGATCGTAAGTTAATATTTAAGTATATTTATATGAACATCAGTGAAGGACTGCATGGCATTTTGGGGTTTCTCTACACCATTTCCCATGCATTGTTATGGAAATAATATTTTGTTGACCCCATAGGGTATAAGAAACCCCACGGTCTTCAAACCTAGACCATGTTCTTCCTTTGGTCCATAGGATGGCCCATGAAACTTTTGAATTCGATAGCTACAACGGTGTAAAAACGTATAAAGAACAAACACATATACACTCTAAAATATTTATAAGATGAAGAAAAGAACTTTAAAACGCTATTTCCCTTACGTACAGGTACCTATATAATTTCTTTGTAATACTCCATTGCACGAAACGCACCCATTTGTGATACGTTGTATAATTTCCTAACTTGTTTCAATCATTATGGGTGTAAGCGTGCTTTGAATGCTTTTAATACGAGAGGGAGGGGAAGGGAGAGAGGGACGAAGGAAGAGAGGCAACTATTTTCAATTTAAAGATAACCCGTCATAACGATAGGCTATTATGCTGGTTATGGTTTAACAATGCATTCATGACTTTTAAATTCTAATTCAAAACCAAAAACAATTCGTTAGAATTATTTTTTTTAATTCAAGCATTTAGGTGATAGCTTACAAGTTGAGTCTGTTGCTAACGTCAAAACGGAAACATTTACGCACACATGCACATCTTTTCTATTTGAATTCCAGCCTAAGAAATAACTTCTAGTCTCTTCCAATCGTCATAATTTTCAAAACAATTCGATCATATTCCGGTAAGAGCTTACAGATGGAGTTGGATGGAGTCCATCATAAACAGTGTAACCATGGAAACCGATTTTCTGTAAACAATGACTTAGATACGCTATTTAATGATTTATTCGACGTTGGTGTGTCAGATGTATGCACTGACTTCTTTCATCGCGTAGAAGGCAGTTGGAATAGGTAAAATATAACTTTTAAATATATTTAGCGAATAATAATTCTAAGACAAATTGATTTCATTTAGGTAATTTAAATTAGCGTTCGGGTAAAATAGCGTTTCGTGATTAGGATTATTTCTTCAGTTTAAAGTTTTAGTTCAGTTTCCATCTAATTTCTATTTAATAATCATATTACTTCATGAACATTTATTGTAGGGGTTTTCATTATTTTTATAGCGTTCCACTTTGAACATTTAAAAAACTCGCGTTTTATATTTTCTTTGTATAAGGGAAATTTCCAGTTAAAAAAATGTTGCTCGATATATTGAAATAATAGCTTATTATCAACACTAGTTTTTATTAAAACGTTTTCATCTTTTATACGAAATACTTTAAGTAGTTAAATTAGAGGCTCATTGTAAGCATTACTACAAAGTTATTGTTATAGTGCCCTTTTTTGAATTGATGATTACAAAATATAAACATTAAATTTTCAAGAAAGTTTTAGCGATGCAGCCTCCCCCAAGATTACCAGAACCAGAGAAGATAGAATATTATCTTGCTCCATTCAATAAACTACGCAATTATAGCACAACTCTTGGAATTACCTTTCTTCTAGACCTTGGTAGGTAAGTATTTACTCCGTTACATTTCTACCAATTAAATATTATTGAAGGTATATTCATAATTTGGTGGCAAGCGTCTATTGACTATTAAAGTAGATTTAAATTGGAAATAATTTACTTACTTGTAAAAAAATCACTTTATCAGTGATCTTTAGTTATTATGGCCATGTAAATTGTGTATTTTTTTCTACTAGTTCATAAGCTAAACTTTAAGGTAGCCCTTTAAGGATTGTATTATTTGTTTTAATTCGCATTAAAGGATATTATTCTAAAGAGTATATGCTTATGGGAAAAGACGCTAGGTTTTTATGATTTTTGTGTAATTAGGATGTTTGTAAGTATTATTTTTGAATTTGCGCCACCTATGAACAAGAATATTTTTATTTTGTTGGAAGAAAAAAAAATCTTTTGATGCAAGTAGTTCTTCAGTCACTCGACAGATGGCGTCGTCGTCTCTTTCCACTCAAGGACGGCCTTGTTTCCACTGTTTCCTTGCGCAGGCTTCAAGGTATCACGATAGTAGATTTGGTGCCATCGGAAAACTACCATTTGAAATAATAAGAAATGTTATACATCAAAAATCACTTTTTTCTGGAATGCTTAAATGAAGAAAATGCTGTACTCTTTGTTAAAAAATTTGGATGAATTTTTGAAATGATTGAGGTTTTTAATTTTATAGATATACTTACAGATGATTTCCATTAACGATTGATTTTTCCAATTTATTAAACCAGATAATTACTGAATTAATCATGATTTGACAACAAATATTTTTATGTCAAATATATCATTTGTTTATTAATTATCATATATTTACTTGTAAATTATTTTGATCCTTTTTCAGACGTTTAAGACGCCTTGACAAAGAGAAAAAGAATCGTTTATACCGCGAGGATTTCATTGCTACAATGAAAGAAATGAACTTACTATCGGAAGACGAGTCAGATGAAGTTTTCATGGATGTAGATATCGAAGACCGAGGTTATGTCTTTTTAGATAGATTCCTCGAAAACTTAAGGGTAAGATTAAATTTTGTTTCCATTTTTAAAAAAGTGGAGCATATTGCACGAGTTAGTTTTCTCGTCGTAAAATAATATTTCGAGTGAACTTTGGAATGGAGTTTTATCAGTTTTAGAATAATACATGGTAAGTAAACATTAGTGAGGGTAAATATGAAATACATTGGAAAAAATGCGAAATTTTAGACCGACAAAACAGTAAGGTGACGTAAGTAGCCTTGCGTATAAGGAGAGATGAAGTAGGCAATAATTTTGGCTGGCAATCAATTGGAAAATATAATTTTGTCTCTGGCCATATACTTTCTCGTTGGTTGTTTCTTTCAAAACGTTGCACGATAACCGCGTAAACTTCAGTCTAATAATTCTAAGATTACGTAGAAAAACGAATCAGATGTAATTTATTTAAAAACAATAAGTTAAGGGTACAACATTTTTTCACTTCCTTCTCTTAATCCGTGAAATCCTTCTTGCGATTTCAACTTAATCGGGATTACTATCAGCTTCCAAATTTCTCTGCAATGGATGATGTGGTAGCTCAAAAATTTATAAGTTTCTTTAATGTATCTATTAGATCAGTCTGTCTAATCGTCGAATCCTAATGCAATCGCTTTTGTCATATATATATATATGTGTGTGTGTGTGTGTGTGTGTGTGTGTGTGTGTGTGTGTGTGTGTGTGTGTGTGTGTGTGTGTGTGTGTGTGTATGTATATATATATATTTCTAAAAGGCCCATTTACAATTTGAGCAGGGTTCCCTTCCACCGATGCGTAGAAAAGTCATCGAACACGCCCTTCTCGAAGCGGACTGGAAAAATGACGGACTTATACCACTGGAGTATTTTGAGGAAGTTTGGGACGGGACGGTCCAGACATACCTGGGAGAAGATAAAACCGCAGAGGAGAGGAAGCTTATTTTCTTGGAACATTTAAAAAAGGATGCCGAACGCGAAGGATACGTAAGAATAATTTCGGTTTATTTCTTCTTTACGTCATTGCCTCGTCATTTCCATAAACTTATCGATCGAACGACGGAGAATCTATTGGCAACCACTTACACTCCTGATATTTCACATGGATCGAAATGGCTGACGTTCTGTGAAATACGCTTAAGGAACGCCAAATCGCACTTTATTTCAAACGACGAGGTTGCTAAAACATATTTTTTTTTAAAAATAACTGGCTCTTATTTTATATCCAAACCCTTTGACTATGGAAAATATTCCAGTTGTGTTTTAAAAGCTGATTGAATTAGAAATCAACGGGCTCGTAGCGAAGTTTGAACTTGCGTTCTACAGGTCACAAAATAGCTGCGGTTGTTTCCGGGAAAAAGATGGGATTGAGCGACTTTTTTGCTCTTTGAAATGGGGAGCTATAACTAACGGGTTTCGAAACTCGCCTCGTGAGAGGATATTTCCGAGGTATTTCCCGTAGGCCTTTACCATACCTTTTCATGTACACGTCTTTGAGATTCACAGATTAACAAAAAAGCAACAAATGGGATATTTTTCGGTGTAATAGATATATCAATACAGAATTACGTTATTTTAAAATCATTGGATTATTTTTTTTTTTACAGTTTTCAATAAGTGATATGCGAGATATATAATAAGCATTCAATTTCGAAGATTAAATCATTTATAACGAAGAAGAAATACCGTAGAACTCAGGTTATTCGAAATAAGGGTGGTTCGGATAAACGAAAATTGGGATAACTGTAAAAATAAAATAAAGGGTAACTATGAGTATAAAAAATAACGCACGATTTAGTTTTCAAAGTAACACAAAGCGCAACTGTTTATCTGTAATAGCAAAAGGTGGGATATGAAAATTTTCCGCCACTGGTCTGTATGTGTAATACCACGCGTATTTCTCGCATCCGAGTTTTAGTATCGATAATTTGAGAATTTACGATATTATTATTCAAATAACTTACCGTACAACATGCCAAAACGTCAAAGATAACGCTGAAATTCGGACGCATATGAAAAAACTGAGGAAAAACGCCCCCCCAAGGAACATGTCTAAAAATTGCCGACAATGCCTTTCGAACCACCACAAGGGCCATAAAAGTTTCCCTATCTCTCCAAAAGAAGGTAAAGACCGTCAAAAATAGCATTTACAACCTTCGAACACATGTTCTCCCACTCAAGGATGCCTGAAGTGGATGGATCGCATCGTGTAGGTATTCACGCAAAGGAGAGCATTCAGAGGGTGTTGGGGAGTGTTTTAAGGCAAAGAGGGGATCCGGATGGAGGGAGTATGGAAAAAAACGTTTTTCCAAGGCGGTGGCTTAAATCCGAATGTCGCGGCGAATATTCTCCGAATTCCTCAGCGTAAGGGTAAATAAAGATGCAGCAATTTAGTATTTGGACATTCCGTTATTCGGCGTTCGGTTAACCGGGATACTGCTGTACGATGCAAAACTCGAGGCTATGCTAAAGCATAAATATCCTGTTCGTATTTAACTTTGGTGTCATTAATTGATCAAAACAATCAAATTTTTTAAATGTCTTCATTTGGTAAACCATTTGTTATGCGCATTAAAACATAATATAAAATCTAAACAACTTGAAAAATAATGTAATTTTGGTACATCTCAAACCTCTCATACGTACTTCAAACTATGAAAATGATTGCTTCCGTAGAATATATGTCGGAAGATATGTATCTGCCGGTCCTGAGAGGTCACATTTTGCTCCTCTACTGTCTTTCGCCTCCTAAGGATCGATAATATGTGTACCAAAATAAAAAATAGTAACAGAATTTACATGAAGTACGCAATTTTACGAAATTTACTCCCTTGCCCGATAAGTAAATAAAAGTGAAAAATATTTCATTGATTGGTGATCGCATCATGAGAAATAAAATGTTGACATTGGAATAACATCTGTTTTTTGTAAAGCAGCAAATGATATGTTTAAAATGTTTATATAGTAATTGAGCCAAGTATTTATAATATTTCAAATAAATTACTTGAATATGGAAATATTATGAGGAAAGAGGAAATTTTGGATCTCTATATGGAGGAGAAGATATTCACTGAAGAAGCAGAAAAGCCTTTATGAATGAAAGTATGGAGGATCATGAAAATAGAAAACACCGACCAAATTTATTTCCTTAAATATTTTAAAAAATATTTTTTCTTCACGGTGCTGATTTTGTGTTTAAGTAAAAACGTCAATTTTCCACTTCTATAGGTGACAAAGGAAGAATTGATGAACATTCTTTGGGCACAAAGCCTAATGACCGAAGATGATATAGATTTCGTCCTCACATTGAGACAGGCATATGATCTCGACTGCCCACCAATCGGTACGTTTTTTATTTTCCCACTCTATAATTTAATTATTTGCTGTGACGTATGATAAACTTTTTGTAAAGCAACGTTTACTCGATACTTATACTTTAATATTTATATTTTAATATATAATTTTGTAAAAATGATCGCGTCTAATTCTAGGTCCTTTAGAAACTGAATGCAATGGTTGGTTGAGTTTACCAGTGGAAGAGGACGAATGACGATAAAGGCTGCTATTTCATTCAGAAGAATTTGCCGTCTGTGCCAAGGAAGTCGTGAGGTCAATAATAAACTACAGGGGAATCAGCTTATTTAAAAAAAAAGAAAACGACGTATTATATTATTTTACGAAACGCACGAATTGTAAACCTATGTAGTCACCCCTCTTTTAGCTGAATTTTTACCTCCAGCAACTAAAAAACCTTTTCACCTTATTTTCGCCTTCCTCTTTAAGTTTCATTGTCCAATACATCTCAGCGAAGTAAAGAAAAGTTGTGTTTATGCACTTTTATAAAAACACGTTTTCAATAAATCTCATTGAGTCAGATTGATATGCTCATATAAGCTGGCATAAGTGTTCCACTAATTATAAATTATATGCAAAGTTTGACAGGTCGTGCAACATTATTCGTGGCACAGGTGAGAGTTTACATCGAAAGGTGGATATTCAGCGGTATGATGAAGAAGAAAATCAAGTCTACATATATATAAGAAGGTGGTAATTTGCACGCCCTTGCCATGAACACTAATTATTTTATTTAATGGTTTACAATTTCATAATATTTTTAATACTTCTTATTCAAATAAAATATTCAAACATATTATACACTTGATATTTACGTAGAAATTTCAAAATAATTTCCCTATATGTTGACGCTTTATCATAATTGAAGCTCGCATTCATACTTGTTAGCAGGAAGCCGTCTGTGTTGTTGTTTTTTTATCGTTTATTTGTGCTGTCCGGAAATGTTATTCTTCACGGAACAAATAAACAAATTTTTAAGCATCAAGTGAGTACGTCATCAACTTGCATCCCTCTATCATCAATCCGGATGCCGCTTACGAACTGTGTTTGGTTTCGTGGAACACCGATGTCGGTTTGGTAGAATGGAAATTGATTATAAATGTAGGTATATTCATTTTCCGTTTGGTGTGTGGTCTCATGATATCTCGATACTGAAGTGATTTTCGTCGGATAATGGGAATTAGGAGATATTCATATTCGTCAGGAAATGATATATCTCAACAGTCAACATTTATTTCACGATCCCAAGTCCCTGCAGATGTCGATCAACGATAGTGTCTTTTAAGCTTGCCTGCTGAGATCATCGAAACGCCAGTTATCCAAATTTACCTCAAACGCATGTATGTATGTATTTGACTATTGCAAATTTTTTTTACCAATATCTTGTTGATCTTTATTTCAGGATGCTATCTTTTTTTGTATCTTCTGTGTTTTGATTACAATTTGTTAGCCGTAACATTTTGGCTATTTTATTGATTGACACATGTTATTACTATTCTTACATTTTTATTACATGCTCTTGTTATCTCTAGAGAAAAACACAGGTAAAAAATCCTCTTATTTGGTTCAATTGGTAAATTATGTAATCCCGAAGGTCATAAAAATTGATGAGTTAAGTCGCTCCAATAGCCATAAAAACGTGGGAAAACTAGATGCGGATTTCGGCAACAAAGCATCCGTCATCAGTGGGGATTCATAGATAGTAAATTTTCGTACTTACGTATTAACGGGGAGCCCAACTTAATAATATAAATACGGAACAAATACCATTTAAATTGTTTTAATTTTTAAGAACAACATTAAAAGAAACCAATTAACATTTAAATGATTTGTTATAGATAAAAATTGAGAAAACAATTTACAAACCCGATCACCGGACAACGGGGAGGGATAAATTGGTTCCAGCGAGGCGAAGGGCGTGGTAGCGCCCGGAGACGACAACTAAAATAAAAACAAAGCGAGCCGAAGACTCGCCAATATCCTCTCCATTTTCGGCGCAACTGTCAAACGAGATATAATTCCTCCCTAGACTACAGATATCTTGGTGGAAACCAATCGGTACTTACGTTACTTACTTAAGTTGGGCTCCCCGTTAATACGTAAGTACCTAAATTTTAAAATGGATTTTGGAGGAGCGTAATTAAAAAAATCGATATCAGCCATAAGGTAAGCTTGATAATTCTCTCATGAATCAGCCAAAAAAGTTATGGAAAACCAACCATACACACATTTCGGTCACCAAGTAGCCGCCATTAGTGACGATTCAACAATTGTACTACAGCTTTTGTAACCGTATAACTTATAACTTGGATTCCCGCGATACGAAGAGTTAGATAATTTTGTACTGAATCATTGCTGTCAACAAGCAGATGTTTGCGAAACCATCAGTAAATCTGGTAGCAGTTTTTTTATCAACGATAAGAAAACATCCATGGGATGTAATTATTTCAATTCTTAAAAAATGTTGGAAACTATTTTATAGTTCTTATAATTAGTAATAATATCGATAAATGTTGCGCTTTCATTGAGGCGTTCGTTTTTTTATTCAAAAGGCCGTGAAGCAACGATATAATTAGATTTTCAAATGTCTGTTTGCTTTGTAATTTTCCATCATTTTCTAAAATTCTATAAAGTTTCTGTCGAAGGAGAGATCGAACAAGTTAGGAAAATGCACGGTGTATCACGAATAGGCGCGTTTCAGGCGATGGAGTATTTTAAACTAAACGATATACTTTGGACGAATGCACATCATAAAAAATCTTGTGGCCAGCACATGGCTTTCTCCATACAGAGTAATGAATATGATCTACGTCCTCACGAATAATTATCGGAGATCGTACTTTTGAATAATTTTCAAACACTGTCTAATTTTCACGTTGAAAAGTAGGTACGAGATATAAAAAGTGTTTTTTGTTTTCAGTAAACTGGCTTCCCTGATTGGTTTATGTGATCCGTACATGTCATTTTCTTATTGTTCTTAGCCATAAGTCCTAAGTACGATGTTTTATGGAAATCTATTCGACAGAAATGGAGAACGAACTTGAAAAAATAAATAATTGGGTATCTCAACATAAAAAGATTTAAAAAAATTTCAAGCGTATTTCGGCTACAGTTCAGCCGTTCCAGTGGTCTTTTACCGAAAGAGATTCTAAGAAAGAACACGTGTGGAGATATTGTTTTGTGCGTTTGCGGTAGAGGGAGGATTTGTGGGTGGGCGTCAAGCATACGTCTGAGAGGGAGGGGTCTAGGATGTGCGAATTGTGAAAGGGAAGTTGCTTTAAACTTCGAAAGCTGGAGGTTTATTGCTTGAGGAGGGTGGCATGTTCTACCAGGGCACCGATATCTTAGAAAAATTCTCGGGTATAACCCAAGTCACCCTCCCCCAGTAATAAACCCAACGCTTCCTTTCAAAATTCACACACCCCAGTGACGCCCTACGCGCAAAAGAGGCGCTCGCCAACAAATCCCTTCTCAACCGCACACGTGCAAAAACAACGAAAATGCCCCCACAGGTGTTATTTTACAGCCACCCTGCTGAGTTATCAAGTATCCTTTTTACGAAAAAAATCAAATGCAAGATATCAAAGAATGTACACGTTTTAAGGTCCATTGAATACGTTTCCACAATTTTCTCGCTGATGTATGAGTCTATATGTGATAGGAATTTTGCGGGTCTTTAACAAAAACTGATAATCAGATCATCACATATGTGACTTTTTCAGTTTTTTCTATAGGTATATTGAAGTAGTTGATCTGGTTTTTATAATTCTGTTATAGCTCTAGGAGATATGTAAGATAAGTACTTATTTTTAGATGTGCTTATTCTTGGATATAGATGGTGTCAAGTTTCTTTTATCTTAACTAAGTAAAAATAAAAATAGTACGTATTTGTCTCAGCATTGGAGAAGAATGGAAACATACCATTAATTTCCCTCATTTTAATGGTATTATTTTTGTTGGTGATATTTTAATGGTGAGTTTTCGAAAGTCTTTGTGTAATAATTATTTATGATCTCTAATATTATTACTGTAAAATTTTAATGATGGATTTACAGCTTTCTGTAAATTCCATCGTCTCCTTTGGCGATTTAGGTTTTTTTGTAAATAGGGCATTAAATTTGAAGAAAAACTCAAATGTTGATTAAATTTAATTAATTTTGCGCTGCTTCACGGTAATTTTATGTATTAAATTATATTGAATCTCGTTACCTCTTACTGCGGCTTCTAAATTAGAATCGAAATTTTATATAAAATGTCAGATTTTGAAGATATGTCATCGCTAAGAGTAAATTTATAAGTTGATTTATGACGTCATTTCTTCAAATTTAAATGAGAAAAGGTTTTTGATATGGCCCATATAGATATAAGGAGGGCGCACAATTAATCCTAGAATTTATCATTATTCGCCGTCTATCATTGAGTTCGTTTGCTATTTCTAAGTAAGTACTCATCAACTCATGGTGTCAGTGTTTTAAGAATAACAATGTAAATGCCAATTCCTTGTTAAATTCCCGTAAACTGTCAGTGATTAGATCTTTTGAATCATAAAATAGTTCTTGGAAGTCATTCCATTGAAATACAAATGCTCTGAGGCGATTTCTGGAATCTATTCAAATGTGGTTTTAAGAAGGCAGCGCGTAGGAAAGAATTGCATTTTCTTCCTTATGGGAGCAGTCCAGCCGGAAATAATGGAAATTTATTCGAAAATTACATGGGTACCCAATTTTTTGTCAGTGTCCTGCTGTCTTGACTAATGTTTTTGAGCGTATAGATAGACAAGGTAGAAGAGCGTTCTTTTATAGAAAACCGATGAGGATCAACGATGTTGCTGTTTCATTTCCGTGCCTCAGTGTGACGCGCTAGCGTTCAATTGAGAAAAGGTATGGTGTAATATCACCGCCGCACCTATATAGTTCTCTTACAGGAAAGTGGTCTGCACGGGATTGAAATTTATTGCTGCAGTAATTATCGACGTTAAGTTTTTGCCTCAGAAAAACATTTCTGCACTTAGGACTTGAGCGACCTTCAATCACAGAAATTTTATGGATACCAAACGCAAGAGATTGTCTTTTTACCGTAATGTTTGAGCGTTTTTTAATTTGTAAATAGATCATTTATCCGTTAAAAAATTGTATTATTCATGTTTCACGGATACGTACTGTTAAATTCC
Source organism: Uropetala carovei (assembly GCA_036926305.1). Taxonomy (NCBI): domain Eukaryota; kingdom Metazoa; phylum Arthropoda; class Insecta; order Odonata; family Petaluridae; genus Uropetala; species Uropetala carovei. The sequence goes on from JAXCHB010000022.1 coordinate 714,086, forward strand.
AGGGCGCATGCTCTCCTATTTTTAGGAATAATATTACTCCCTCCAAATGAAGCCATTGGAATAAACGAAGACGCAACGAATGTCATTTTATGTCAAATAAGTGTGCATTACAAAAGGATACAAGTAAAATTAAATATCCCTCTATTTAACCTTCTTGACATTAACGGCGTTAGTAGTTAAACATGCGCTATAAAGGCTAACAATAAGATTTTTTTACTTTAGCATTTACAAAAAATAAGCAGCGGAGACTTTCCAGTTATTCAAACATTTCGATTTCCCATTCTCGTAAGGATAGGCGACAATATTTTCGGAAAATTGCTGAGAAATATTCCTCCTTAGTAGTACACAGAAATATATTACATTAAAGTAGCGATCTCATTTCTTTGTTAACATTCGGTTGCTGTTCTTCTTTTTATGCCAAGGATTGCAATAAAAAAATCATCAATTGATACTGCAACTCTTTGTATTGAAAGACTTTGTTTATATATATATATATATAGAGCCGAAATTTGACAAAAATGAAAACCTATCAAAATAAATTCATAAGGCCAGTGAGGCCAGGGGGCGCCATATTATATCTCGCCTCAGGTGGCAAAATGTCTGGGCACGGCCCTGTGTATATATATATATATATATGCACACACATTTTATACATTTCTTAAGAGTATTATTTTATATATCCACGTTAATTTGAACATTTTGAGTTTTGCTATCTGAGAAAGTTGTTTGAATTTCTAAACATAAAGGAGCTTCGTTCACATTCTCCTTCTAGCTATGAACATGGGCGTATCCAGGCTTCAGTCTTCGGAAGAAGTCAAAATAAACTATCTGAAAATACCTTCAAGAGCATACAGATTTTAATTTGTAAGTAGGAAATAGAAATAATTTTGTGCAAAAAAATCAAAATAGCATAGGTATATCCAATATGTTATTTTCATTAATTTTTTTCGGTGTTCTGAAATCTTGAATGGGGGAGGGTTAATTACACCCTTTACCTCTCCCCCCGTTCCGCCTTTGATCATTAAGAACGGTTTACGTATAAGAACAAAGAATGCAATTGCAGTACTTTTTAGCACGTATTTATTAGGCTGTCAAAGAATTTGTTTGGAGGAATCGGTGGGCGGCAGGGAGTGCTTTCAAATTTTTCAAATTAAGATTCTGAAAAAACGGCTTTAGATTTTTAAATATAAATTATAAATTTTAAAATAATTATTGGATACATTACTTTTTGTCATATTATTATATTACGCAATTTATAAAGAGTTTTAAGTTTACAATTATAAATAAACGTCAATAAATATAACGCGCTTTTTCATACTGCGTCAGCAAATGAAGTTCCCATCTTTAAAAATTAATACGGATTTTATACTTCTGTAAGCTACACGCGGGGTAAAATTGTGCTTAATTTTATTTTACTATGATATCCGGCAATCAACCTTTCTGTTTAAATCTCGTTTTAACGCCTCTTACCCGTGGCCCCAAACCGTCCCAATCTATGTCACGTGGAATTACGTTTAGCTTGTTGGGTTCCATCAAGATAAAGTGGGATGGTTGGGCTTTCCGACCGAATGTTCCGCTCCAGCCTTGGTCAAACGATAACGAGAGTTCCTTTGCACTTGAAAACTGGGTTGCCACCTCAAATTCGTCAGTAACCCGAAGATTTTTAATCTGGCCCGGAGTTTTCCTAATTTAACCCGAGGATTCTCATAGGTGAAGAAATTGAAGTACGTTTACTGTTTTTAAATGTTTAATAGACAAGAAACAATTAGTTTCATAGAAATGTGAAGGACATTTATTTATTGATCTATGTATTCCACAGAAAAATATCTAACATACAGTAAAAATGCAATATTTAATAATGCTTAGAAAATAATAAATTTAAAGTATTAATTAAAAATACGTATCACGCACAAAGTTTAATTATCTGTTTTATAATAAATGTAATAATTTACGCATGCAAAGGAACTAGCAGCCACTGAGTATAAATGCAGTTTATGGTTGTAACTTTTCGTAAAGGTGGGTTCATTTCTGTAAACTCTTCATGCATTAGATTACATATATATATATATATATATATATATTCAGTGCTCGAAATAGAAAATATTACGAAACGGAATGCTCGGGAGTAAAATATTACAATTCGGAACTAATCGCCGATATTTTCGATACATATGCGGTCTGGGTTCGTTCCGGCTCATTCCGAGCACTGCATTTATTACATTAAAATACGGGACTTGTGGCCCCTTCAGAATTTTCATTCGGGTCCGTGTATGTTGTTGACCAACAGAATCTTACCCTTAACCAGGAGACCCGGAGGGGTGGCAACCCAGCTTGAAAACGTCCAATAAACTCGTCTGTTTTTCTGAGCTTGTTTTTTTTTTTTTGTACGAACGAGATGAAATGATTTAATAAAATGCTGACAATAGCAGATAGAGCGAGAGTGTATGTAATCGTTCCGTTATCTCAGCCGCGAGAGATTTATCTCGGGCAAGCTTCAAACGAGATTTAAGCCATCTACGGTTGAATCACGATCCGTTTTCTCTCCTGTTTGCAACACATCTGTCGTCATAGATTATCGGGAAGAAAATAAAACCGAAGCCAATGGCAAAGGAAATATCTCCCGTAGAATTAAAACAAAAGGAGCGTTTAAAGGTTTCGCTACACGAAGGTCGTCGAGCTATCTTATTTCACCTTATCTGATCGCCCGAAAAAATGCGATGCTGGCAGCCGATTAACGCGCTCGTCCTACTTATCTGCACAATTCGAGACCAGCCATTCAAAGAACTAAAGTCTACGACATTGAACCTGTTCGAGAGGAAAGAAGGAAGTCCGAAGTTCTCGATCGCTTTGACTATGTGGTGACCGATCGTCGTCTCTCCGATGCAATATCCCTCCGCTCCCGCGATATCGAAACTCTCCCGTCCCCGCTCTTTCCTTCGCCGATGGAGACATCGTAAGATGAAAAAGACGTGTCGTAACCGAAAGGCCCTCGAGTTGTCAGGAATAAAGTCCAGATTGGCAATCTCTCCAAAAATCCACGAGTTCAGTGGGGTGAATTACGCAGTGTGCAGTGTTAGTTTGTGATTCTCTAACCTTAATAGATGCGATTAATTGCTTACGAGCTAAAATGCGTGGAATCCATCGTTTCTTTCTACGCAATATTTTGAAAGCGACCGCCGTTAGAAACATTTTTCGTTGATGTTTTATAATGCCTCATGTGGATACAAAGATAACCGAACTGCTTTTTTTCATAAGAATACCATATTGTAATTTTGTAGACTTTAGACCATAGATTTTCAACATTTTTTGATTCACCGCCCACTTTTACTATATTTTGCTATTTGATATAAGTTCGTCGCCCACTTTCCATATCACCTTAACGATAAAAGCGCCCACCAAAAACCCTAAAACGCCCACTGGTGGGAGCTATCGCCCATCTTGAATACGAGTTTAAGACGAATAAATATGACACAACATCGACTTAATAAGAAATATATAAGAATTTACGCGATGGTATGCGTTCGAGGACGTTTAATTACAAGAAATGTTGCTACTTCGGCATTTATTATTCCTACCTTTGTTGTTGTGGGTAAAAAATCAATGAGCAGATAAATTTATCAGATTTATCACTAGTGAAAGTTCGATAATTACATCATTACGTGGATAATTCTAAATTTGCCAAAGTAACGACAGGCGAGACATTTTATTTTCATATCGAGTGTATGGCGTTTGGTTGTTACTCTTTATTTCCACTATTTTTTAGTTTCTAAATATGTTGGAAAACTGATATGTTGATCAAAATTATTGTGATCGATACAGCTTCCGGTGAGATGAGATACAGTGATAACGTGAGTTCTGATGGCGTCCACTGCAAAAATCAGAACTCCCTTATCCTAAAACGTGTCATGATAGAAAGAAACATCCTCCGATAATAAAATAAAAATATCGAAGTTCTTTCGCATATGTTTTATCGAACAAGAAAATAAATTCGCCGGGTGAAGATATGATATTGCAATTTACTTATTTTTTCTGGTTTGAACCCTGTGACGTTCGAGACAGATTAGTATAGAAGTTTCTTCCTATGATCGCCTCGATGTGCTCTCATTTCTACCAAGAAGTTGACTTTTGTCTGATATTCTTGTGTTTTTGTTTGAAATCAACTTTCCGTGACCCTCAGTTTAGAAATCTATGGGCCTACTGTCCGCGCCAAAATTATGTAGACTCGAGTTTGAGGCTTAATATCTCAAAAACGGCTCATGGAATTTTCGCGCAATGCATATCAGCGTGTGGATAATTTTTTTCTGCGTTTAGTGTAGGTAAACCAGAATTTTAAAAAGTTATTCTAAGGTATGTTTTTGGAGTGAGAATGAAAAATGGACCCCTTTTTTGAGCGTTTCGGCAGCTGGCGTCACTTTTTCGGTTTGTAGTAACAAAACGGGATTTTCAAATAACATGAAAATTTAATAGAGTCTGTGTCGTAGTCTTATAATTACGTGTGCACAATTTCAAGGGTTTAACTTTATTCGTTTACGGTATTTTATTCAATTTATGAGACCGTGTTTTTTCCGTGAGTATGCGGCTTGGAGGCACGCGACCTACACTGTCGTCTTCCTCTCGGTATTCCTATTCCGAATCAAGTAATTTCATTAAACTGAAATGAACACAATATTTTATACAGAATTTTATATTTTTTGAAGCGAAAGCGGGGCGAACGCTACGTTCGCAGCGGTTTTGGAGCCGCCGCGGCGTTGCCAATAACCGCAGCGCCATACGTTTAAATTTTAGGACTCCCACTAAAATTTGTTCTAAGCTGCTTCTTAGCCGGAGGTGGTGTATTCAGAGCCGGCTCAAGACATTTTGGCGCCCCAAGCGCAGATTTCAATTATGGCGCCCCATCGATACATAAATTTTACATTAAAATTCGGTAGTTTAGTAGTATAATAGGATATAATTATTTTGAAGTTTTGTGAATTTTTATGATTAAACAGTTTATTAAAAACAAGGCTTTAATCACAGAAAAATAAATTTCCAATTTGACAAAGAAATTATAAATTGTGCGCTACTTATTTCAATGACAATGACATTGACTGAAGTTATTGCATCGATATACATATGCACGGACGGGGCTCAATCAACGGATGTCAAACCTGCTGGTGCAGTAAGTTTCATAAACAAGGCATTAAAAAATGCAACATCGACAAATTGCCTTATTCATAGAAAAACACGTGTTGCAAAACGCATAAATAAAGGTAGTGACGAACTTATCTAAAGCTAATGGTACAAATTGCTCTTGGAATGAAATAGAAAGGATGAAATGATTCTTGATTGCAACATGCACTTGGGAGTCTGTGAGTACTTCAAAGGAAGGATGCAGGGGAAAAAGAAGTGAGGAAACGAATGGAATAAAACCTTATCTTGGAAGTGATCTTGGAAAGATATTCCGAAAAAAATGATTTAAAAAATATGGCTTGGGATGAAAAGCGGGCTTTATCGTGAATAAATGAGACTCCAACTTTATGACTGATTATGAACATCGTCTATTACTTGGAATCATTACAACAAAGGACAACTTTCATTAACAGAAGCAGCTTACGAATTTGTTACCAATTTAAAATTGAAAATTTAAAACGACATTCAGGATGAATTTCTTAATAGGAAATAAATTTGCCCAATAATAGAGTTAATTGCCTTAAATTTTAAAGAGAAAAACCTCTACATTAAACTACTAAGCAAAGGTTGGTTCAAGAAAGAGTATAATAGTAACAAACTTATTTGAATTAAACTAAAAAATAATTTAACCATACAACGTGAAAGATATACTATATAAGAAGATCAAATAAAAATATGTATATACTAACTTCCTGGTTTAGAAAATCTTCGTTGATCGTAGACTAGGTATAGCTCCAATCTCAGGGTGAAAAACCCGTTTTTATCAATGGAAAAAAAATAATATTTACACTAAATATTGAGGTCACTTCTTGAGCAAAGACAAAAACATCAATTATGCCCAAGGATAATTAATCTGCTAAAACTTGATAACAGATTCTTCAAACACTAAAAGACGCACACCACTCGACTGACGTTTCCACAATGATGGACGTATTGAAACTAATGCGAACAAATAGTTCTTTTTAGATGTCACCGATGCAAAATGCGGGGGAGGAGGAAATGTTGAAGGAGAAGGGGTTGAAAACAGTGGTGTGAGAATATGTACCCCGTCCTCACACACCCTAACACAGCGTTGCAATTACTAAGGAGCAGTAAAAGAAACTCAAAAGATATAGGTATATTTCGTCCTCAAACAAGAGACGCAACCAATCAACCGAGAATTTTGAATGTGCCTGAATGAATGCACGTGGAAACAAAGAGGAACCGCATGAGGGAGGGTCTTGGGATATCCCGTGTCCTCCTCAGACTTTCTAAAGATTTCCTTGCTTTGGGCAAATGTCTCCCGCTGGCCAACTTCTGATGAGACTGCAGAGGCTAGTAAGGCGGGTGCGATGCCGAGGGGAGACCCCCTCTCCAATCTATGCTTCTCTCTTCAGGCCCGCGACTCCCTTTGGTGCAAGGGGTGCATTGCACCCAGACAGAAACCCTCCGGGGCGGAAAATCACAGAAATATTAGGCGCGGTGAGAACTGCTTTCACCCGGTCGGCAAAGCAATAAAATGTTGGAAAAACCACATCCAACCATCTGTATTCGGTAGTATTCTCGGAAGCCGCTTTCGGAAATACTATTTTACCATTCGGAGTAGAGCCAGGTTATTGTCCCTGAACATTTATTTGAAGTCACATTTTCACATTTATTCGCCAGCTGCAAACACTAAATATATCAATGGAAAACCAAATGGAAAAACTAAATTAAGGTATTTTCCGAAAATTTTTGCCAAGAAAATCTGGCTCCCCTAAAAATTCGGCGCCCCAAGCGGTGGCTTGGTCTGCTTGTATTGTTGAGCCGGCCCTTGGTGTATTACCGCTCGAATTCTCTTGAAAAATTTCTCCATGTTCCGCTTGGTCTGCTTGTATTGTTGAGCCGGCCCTGGGTGTATTACCGCTCGAATTCTCTTGAAAAATTTCTCCATTTTCCGCACCAATTTTTTTCACCGATCCTAAACTAATTCCAAGACATTCGGGCACATATTTATACACAGGGTAACGCTTTTCGCCACGCTTTCGCCTTCAAGCCGAAAAAAAACATATTGCACTCAATATCATTCGAATCTCTTGCTTAGAAAACCGTTCACGGTGAGGCATATCGTCTTCACAGAAGTGCACTTTGCAGCTGGAATACTGCGACTGAGAAAGCATTCCCACAGAAGTAACCATTTTTGTGTATTTGAGTGTCACCTCGGAAGTCTTCTGAGTCATAGCCAGAGAGCCTAAAACTTCAGGGAAAACGCATGGCGCTGCGGTTATTGGCAACGCCGCGGCGGCTCCAAAACCGCTGCGAACGTAGCGTTCGCCCCGCTTTCGCTTCAAAAAATATAAAATTCTGTATAAAATATTGTGTTCATTTCAGTTTAATGAAATTACTTGATTCGGAATAGGAATACCGAGAGGAAGACGACAGTGTAGGTCGCGCGCCTCCAAGCCGCATACTCAAGGAAAAAACACGGTCTCATAAATTGAATAAAATACCGTAAACGAATAAAGTTAAACCCTTGAAATTGTGCATACTTAATTATACGACTACGACACAGACTCTATTAAATTTTCATGTTATTTGAAAATCCCGTTTTGTTACTACAAACAGGAAAAGTGACGCCAGCTGCCGAAAAGCTCAAAAAAGGGGTCCGTTTTTCATTCTCACTCCAAAAACATACCTTAGAATAACTTTTTAAAATTCTGGTTTACCTACACTAAACGCAGAATAAAATTATCCACACGCTGATATGCATTGCGCGAAAATTTCTTGAGCCGATTTTGAGATATTAAGCCTCAAACTCGAGTCTACATGATTTTGGCGCGGACAGTAGGTCAGGAGCGTATCTATAATTTTCTCGCACATGGGCACTAAACTTATTTCCGCCCCCTTAGTTTATTAATTATGACATTTTAATTATTATAACCTTTTTACTGTAGATATAAACATTTAAACATAGTTATGGTAGCAGTTTCAACATTTCGATCACAATGTATTCAATCTTTTACGAGCCACTCTGAAGCACGGGCCTCTCTAAAGTGAGGGCCCCCCAGCATCGCTCGGGCGATAGCTAGGCCACTGCTTCATCTTCATCTAAAAACAGGGTGTCCGCAATGTCTTGTCACTCCCACTTAAGCTTGCTCACATTTAATTACAACGTTTATTACTTACTGGTAATTAATTATGACTAAGAATGCTATAAACGATTCATTTCCACTTGTAACCCCGCAAATGCTCAGGAAAGTGTCACACAGGACATGGAGGAAAATCATTCTTTGTGAAGAGAATGGCAGTGTGCAAACGGATTTTTTCGAGTTATGACGATGTGCTCAATCTTGTGTTAGTTATTAATAAGTATAATGTAAAGTAAAAACTGAAGTAAAGATACTTACTATAGTAAATGGTTGTATCGTTCTTGTATCGATTAAACAAAATACTTGACAGAGAGTGACAAGACATTGTGGACACCCTGTACATAATATGTACTTTGCTGCAATACGTTCATCTGTTTTAAAAAATACCTATAGATGCATTCTTTATTAATAATAAATTCTTTAGTTTTTATATTTATTATTATCATTATTGTATTATTTTTCTCAAAAATTGCCGTCCCTAAAATTTGCCGCTCTAAGCCCGGGTCTACAGGGCCTAGAGGTATATCCGCCTATGTCAAGGGGAAACATTAATCATAGGACGTACAAAAGTTGACCTGTGAAAACATTAATTATAAAAGATGATACTTATCATCTGTATACCTCAGAAGCCATGTTTTTATCACAAGTCGACAATCTTATCCGATCACTAATAATCTACGAGTCGGGATGAGTAATCTGGGGAAGGCAGAGGGAAGCGACCTATGGACACGCGAATCATTATAAAGGGTGGTTTCCCTCTGACTCAAGCTGAGGATTCATCGTGGATCCACCCTCCCTCCCCCTTATAATTCGGGAGTCATCTCGATGGCTCCCTCTGAGGAAGGGATCGATCCCCAACGAAATATGGATTCAAATATTGAATTATATCGCTAAAAAGTCGGGTATATCATAAAAATTCTCGAATATGATGTATAAGGCTCTCACAGTATCAATTTCAAAAGAGTAGAGATTTCTCCTGATTATCCGTCGATTCGACATTACGGTACACTTAATCCGGGACGCTCGGGACCGAGACGTTGCCAGATTTCTCGGTTTTTGGATTTACATATATTCCTTCAAAAGGGCAGAGATGTACCGTGCCGAATTTTCCATTAGACATAGTAGGAAAGTAACAACGAAGAAAAAATAACTTTGTGAAATTCCATAAAAATTGTGGAATTTAAGAAAGTCCTTATTAGGCATTATTTACAGGCACACCAGCCTTAATCGTGCAACTTTCTTTCGTTCTTCCTTTCTCGGGTGCATCTTACCTATTGTGACTTACTGTTCACCTATTTGGAGTATGGCCACCAAATCTAATCTTGATAACTTGGAGCGCATATCGTCTTTCTTTTTGGCCATAGCGCGTTACCGCTGCCCTCATCTGCGTCATTAACCCAAAGCTGATATCATTAGTACCCTCAAAATTCCAACTTTCTCATCTTGCAGAACCATTTCCGATCTTTCTTTCCTTCACATTATAATGAATGGCAATCTATGCTGCTCTCTTTCTTTTCTTTATGAATTCCCTCAAGATCCACTAGACTATCTGCACTCTTTCACTTACTACTTACACCTCGTCTTTCCATAGCTCAACGCTCTCTTTTCTTCCGTCTTCCAATTTCATAGAATCTCTTCAGCAGTAAATTTGATCTCGACATCTTCCAAAATAGAACTACATTTAAGACTTCTATTCTCTCTCTTCTTAAATGAATCATTCTTTTCCTCCAATTATGATACTTACTGTTCTTCTTTCTCTCCCTCTTTATTTTAATTTTTGTTGCTTTAATTTATATGTTGTTTGTTTTACATTATTTATCTTATTTATATTTACTACCTGTTTGTATTGTGCTTTATTTTGTTATGATATTCGGTGTAGTTGGATTCTGAATTCTTGTTAATAAATAAATAAATAACCAAGCAGCAGTAAAGCGGATCAATTTTTTCTCCCGACAGCAACAACGCTCGAATGACGTGGAAAATCGGAGTGCATGGCCTTGGCCTCGCTTATGGGTTCAGCGAAGGAATCTTATCTGTAAGGGGTAAGGGAACGTATCAAAGGCACCCAGCAGAATTTGCAGAGAGATCTTGAGAGAGTTTCTGTTGCGTCGAACTGCATCAGAATAGCGCGTGCAAAAAATTTCCCGCAAAACCTTCAGCCAGTTATACGTTTTACGTCTTATTTTTGGCCTGGGGACGTCGTACATATGTGTTAGTAAATTTCCTCTTCATTTTAAACTATAACATTTGTAAAATAATTTCCTGGGCATTTTAAGGAGTGTCTGTCTATTTAATTCACCAACTCAATACAACAAAACATTTTCAAGAACCCCCCCCCCTTCATTTATGTCGCTAATATCGAATAGCACGCTGAAATGAGGAAAAATACCAATAGTTTGATTTCACGCTCAATTTTGCCTCTGTTTTCTCTAGTAAAAGTTTTTCGTTTGAAGACATTTTCACTTTTTTCGCGGATGAAATATTTTTTAGAGAGAGTGAGAGAGCAAACACCTAAGGTATCTAAGTGAAAATCTATTGTATCCTAAACGTTAGCGCATACAACATTACGAAGTTCGTAGAAATTTCGAAATTAAATATAGATTTCTCGTACTATCGCGTTATTCGTGTTATCTGTTCACTTAGTAAAAGAATTATTTCATGCAGGAGTGATAGAATGTTTACTTTTTTCAATAATCGTTTCCTTCTGGCGCTAATGACTTGAGGTATCATTAATTTTCAACGACGGGTTGGCACGCGTATTTTGATTTTCGCATTAAGAAGTGTACGATGAAAAGATATGAACAAATTTGCTTTGGGGTATAAGTCAGTTTATTTTGAGAATCCATTGCCTGTGACTCAAGATAACTATCTCGTATGCAAGCACCTGGTGGAATTTGCTTTCATGAAAGATTCTACTCTCACGCAATGCGCAGTGGGATTACACAAAGCCACCTGCAGCTATTATTCTGGATTCTATGCACATTTAATTTCCTGCCCTGAAAGAGGAAGGGGCGTGAAGCGGTTGACATAATTGCACCTCCACAAACATGGGGCATTCAATACGATCAGTGAAATAAATTGATCTGTCCAACACATGACTTTCTCCATACGTAAGTTGTCAACTTAAATCAAATAAATATAAGAACAGTTCAACACATGCTTCAGCGCTAGCGATTCTATTGTTGTCGCTACCACGCGCGCGAGCTGCCCACTAACCGTCATTTTCGAAGAAATTTGAATATCTCTTGAAATATTCCTCATATAAAAAATTAGTTCAAATAACAGTTGTAGAAAAAATAATATCTACAACTTTTATACTTATATATGTATGTCAACAAAAATTCAGTTTTAAGCGAAATATTTAAGAAAAACTAAAATTTTACCTAAGTAAACCGCTACTTCTGGCTGACCGATTGTTATAAAAATCTTTTCGAAACTTAAGAATATATACGGACAAACGGAAACACACAGGTATCATCGAGAAAACGGCCAAAACGTGTTCAGGGGACCTCAAAACGTGTATTTCCGTTGAAATCTCGAATTCGATTTTTTTCATGAAAACGATACTTTCTCTATGCTACGTGTATAGAGAAACTAAAAAGAGTACCGATATCTATGCATTTAGGTGATTTTAGCGCTTTTTACTTTCTCCATACTATAGAGTAAATATTGTTTTCATGAAAAAATTCTAATCCGAAATTTCAACATAAATACACGTTTTGAGGTTCTCTGAACACATTTGACCGTTTTCTCGATTATGTACGTCTGTCTGGGTGTGTATTTGTCTCCGTATGTCTGTATGTGTGTGACGGAAATTTTGAGTGCGCTCTAACTCAAAAACTATTCATCAGATCAGCATGAAATTCTGTATTTGTGATTTTATGTATATTCTTAAGATTTAAAAAGATTTTGATAACAATCGGTCAACCGGAAGTAGCGGTCTACTCTTGTAAAATGCTAGTTTTTCTTTAATATTTCGCTTAAAACTGAATTTTTATTAACATATATGTATATAAAAGTTGTAGATATTATTTTTTTCTACAACTTTTATTTGAACTAAATTTTTATATGAGGAATATTTCAAGAGGTATTAAAATTTCTTCGAAATTGACGGTTAGTGGGCAACTCGCGCGCGTGGTAGTGAAAATAATTGAATTGCTAGCGCTGAAGCTGTAAGTTGAACTGTTCCTATCTCCGTATTTATTTAATTTTAGTTGACAGCTTACGTATGGAGAAAGTCATGTGTTGGACAAATCAATTTCTTTTAAATCGCTTGTATTCGGTTTGTCTGTCTGTCCGTCCGTCTGTTCGAGAAACATCTTTAGAATCCTGCAAGTTGGAGAAGCTAATTTTTTATGATAGAGCGATCTATATGAGAGCTAGACATGGTATAAATTTGGAGAATCAAGGATCATCTGTTGAGGAGTAATCTTTTTCTAACCTCTTTGTTTCTTTTCTACCCCCATAAGAAAAGCATGAGATCGATGCAGGGCATTATAAATTTGCCTTTTTAAATTACTTAAAATTAAAGTAAAAGCTCGGGACATGAGCAATTCTATCGCTGAAATACTGAGGTTTATATTTTTGTTAATATAATTCAAATCCACATGGAACGAGAGCAAAAAATTACTTTTACACAAAGAAGAGGGGAAATTTGACGATTTTTAACCATGGAAAATTAAATTGGCATATGTAGTAACGAGTAAAGGTCTGCAAGGGCCGGGCAGCAGCTCTAGGGCCTTGGCCCGGATTATTAGGGCCGGGTCGGAGCAGGTAATGCGAGACTTTCTCGGGATAGGGCTCAAGATTGTGGAAAATCATTTGTGATCAATGGCTTCCCTAACAACTCGGGCCTTTTTTCGGGCCGATTTTTCACTTTAACTAAGTTTAATTCAACTCGTTTATTAGATAACATTATGATGTTTGTTACTTAACAACAAATTTTAAACTGATTTAAATCTCCTCCGGGCTTGAGGGGACATGGAAGCGCGCACGTCTTAAACGTCTTATCTCCATCTTGCCTCCATCCTTAACGCCAGGGCCTTTAGGGCCTAGTTCGGGCCTAGCTATAAGAACAGGAAAAAATCGGGTCTCGTATCGGGCTCGGATATCAGCGAAGCTGACAACGCTCGGGTTCGGGCCGGGCCAGGGCTGCAGCACTGTCGGGTCGGACTGGGCTCGGGCCAAAAATTTCTGCCCTATCAGACCTCTAGTAACGAATCCAATGCTTTTAAATGGGAAAGCTGTTATTTCGTAGCATTGATGTACTTAACGCTTCTATATGGAATTTATAGACTACGAGGCCATCGATTCCAACCAAAGTTGTAATCTTATGATGACGTTATAATCCTAAAACAATAAAAAAGCGTCTTATGTAATTTACTCTGCAGTCCTTCCCCCGCTTGTTTTTTCCTTCTTTCTTTCATTTCACGGTGATTACTAACGCCATTCAGTACAACTTTGCCTTTTGCGCCTATAATTCAACAATTATAAATATTTCAATGTTTCCATTTATGTTGGATTGATTTGCTCTGCAGGTTCCTTTCACGTGTATCAGACAGAGTCGGTGACGTACTTCGTCGACGTAATGAGTCTCTTATACAGGAACGTTTCCACTTCTCTCTCTCTACGCCTTCCTCGTGCGAAGGATTTCACGAAAGAAAAAGAAACTCGCTTTACCTTCGAAGCTAGGAGGGCACTTTTTAGGGTTCTTATGACGAAAAAGGTGAGGGCTTTGTAAACATCCAACAGATTTTACGTAACTGCGACCTAGGTTTTGCCTCAGGATGATGAAGCAATTCCACGCATACATATTGTTCTCCGAGCCTTGGAATATTTTATACTTTCGCCTTAATGGAAACCATCTATAGGAAGAGTTAAATCGCAGATATTTTCTGCAAATATATCCTTGTATTTTCTCCTAAAAATTCCTCAATCTGGACTATAGGAGTTTTTATTAAGCACGATATTTGCCGCAGTCTGATCGTCGCTCACTTTATTATTTGGCTTAGAAGGTGAACTTCTTCATTTGGCAAGTTTCCCGAGCGTATTCGGCTATTTTAATTAACGACCTCCATGACTCTTGGATTCTTTCTCGGATAATTTCCAGTTTGACTGAGAAATAAGGAAGGAATTGTTTCCTACAGTAAAATATTCTTTTTACTTCAAACAACGATTTAACATTTTTCCTTTGGAAGTACAGAGCCCCATTATCTCTTCGAGCTTTGGGCCAGCTGGACCGAAAATTTCTTTGGATCGTTCCGTGCTAGGTTAAAAACAAGTTAGGAAAGTGTACAACGTATTTTATATAATAATGGCCGTCGTCTGTTGGTTGGTTGGTCACGCTATGCAAACGCTAATAACTCGAGAAATAATAATGATAGAAACTCGAAATTTGGTAGGGATGCTTGATTAACACTTATTCAGAGAATGACAAATTTAAATCGCGAAAAAATTCCTTGGTTCGTCTCCAAGAGAGGCATTTCCATTTCCCATTAATTAACATGTAAAACGCGATTTTTTGACGTGCAGGCTTTTATTCATTTGGAAATTAAAATTAGAAGAAATTAACAGACGACCTTCGGATTTGAACCATTTTGAAGAAAAATTTATAAAGTTTCTTATTCCGTTCGTCTTTTTTCGCCCACATTTCGAAATATTCCATGTTAAACGTTTAATTTGCATATTTTGTGGAAATCTCGCCATTTTAACGTGATGTTGCTATGTCGACCATTATCATTGTTACACCTCAAATTACTATTATTGTATATATCCTTCTGGGAATAAGCGTGCCTTGAGTGCTTCAATACGAGAGAGAGAGGAAGGAAGGGAGAGATTAGCGTGTTTTGTGGAAAATAAGCATATTAACGTAAATATAAAAAATTTTAAGTATCAACAGTGTCGTTTTAGAAAAATTGGAAATAATAAGCATTCTTAAATTAAATTCTTTGTAAACCATACGTGCTTACGAATTTATATTGTTATTCCTCGAATTAATTTCGTAACAATGGCCGAAGTTTGGAAACGAATATAAATTAAAATTCAATTAAAATTAAAAGGACATTTAAAACTGTTAACAGGCAATTTTCGAAGAAACAACAGTGGATCTTTTAATGAACTGATTTGTTTTTGTAAAAGGAACTTTGGTGCTTATTTAATACAGAGTAAGTTCCAAGGCTTATAATCCATTTAAATCTAATAACAGTGGCTATTATAGTTTAAAGAAAGAACTTTATTTATTCACTTTACAGAATGAATTAATTTTAGGCTAGCATTGCCTATTATAAAAGGAGTTACTTTGGAATTTACAGTATGTAAAGTGGAAGTTGTACTGAATTGACTCAAGTATATTTCAAAGCAAAAATCAATTTAAAATTATTGAAAGTTGTTGTTTCGGAAACTGAGAAGTCCAGAGTGGTGAGCAGACGCTAAACGATATTAAGGTACATTTTATTCCAAAATCTATTTAAAGCATTATCAGAGGCAATTGAAGATTGAACAAATTTTTTTGTTACCGGAATTCTGCTTATTTCATGAAATTGAAATGCTAATGCATTAATCCATTAAAATCTGTTAAGAGTGGCTATTTTAGTTGAAAGAAATATATGTACTACCTACATGGTACTTTTATTCACTTTTCAGAACGAATGAATTCTAGGTTAACATTGCATATTATAAAAGGATTTTCTTTGGAATAAGAAGTTTGTTATGTGGTTATTTTAACTGAATTGAATCAAGTTCTCTTCTGAGTTTGAAATCCATTTAAAACTGGTGAAAGTGGTTGTTTCGGAAAATGAGAAGGCAAGAGTGCTGAGCAGACGATAAACGATATATTCCAAAATCTATTTAAAGTATTATCAGAGGCAATTGAAGATTGAACCAATTTTTTGGAACCGGAATTCTGCTTATTTAATGAAATTGAAATCCTAATGCTATAATCAATTTAAAACTAATAACAATGGCTATTTTAGTAGAAAGAAAGGTACTATTTTATTCACAAGGAATTTGTGAGATTTTAGTTAATTAATTAAAACACTTATAATATAGAAATATTCGATGGTTAAAACAGTGCACAATTTTATTCTTGCGATTTTTACATGTTGCATTGACGAAAATTTAGATTCATTAAACCCGTTGAAATTCAACGGGCACTTATGCTAGTCACAAATAATGGGCGCGTTTCGTACAATGGAGTATTAGAAAGAAATTATATAGGTACCTGTACGTAAGGAAAATAGCGTTTTAAAGTTCTTTTCTTCATCATAAATAATCCATTTTCTTCCTATTTAAAAATTTTGCATGCACACGTAAGGAAATTAAACGTTTGTTTGTAAGATTGTTTATGTTAGCAACAATGAAGAAGTAACCATGCAAGATAATTTGTAAGTTCAATTCGATTTAAGACATTCTTGTTTGATTTTCTCGATAACGGCTACTCCTACGATAAAAATGTGTAGAAAAGGAAATACTCTTCTTTACCAGTTCTACAACTTTTATTTGAAAAATCTTTTGATATGAGTAATACTTTACGAGATATGACGAAAATTTAATTTTTAGTCACCAGTAAAGTGGTACCCCTGATTGGAGTACGTGATTCATTTGTGCGATTTTCTTATAATATTTGATTATAAGTCCTTAATATCAAATTTCATGAAAATCCGTTCAGTAGAAGCCGAGAACGAA
Organism: Uropetala carovei; assembly: GCA_036926305.1. Classification (NCBI taxonomy): domain Eukaryota; kingdom Metazoa; phylum Arthropoda; class Insecta; order Odonata; family Petaluridae; genus Uropetala; species Uropetala carovei. The sequence goes on from JAXCHB010000022.1 coordinate 731,044, forward strand.
CATGCTGACGGACGGAAGGACCGACCGACGATAATAGGTGCTCACGCTGGAAGCGAAACGCGCCTAAAAATGGGTAAAACATTCTTGCCGTCTGTCTTAAATGGCAGTTTTAAGAGCGTTTTGTTCGTCTCAGCATATCTACCGCTTTTATGTATTCTTAGTTTTGATTCGTTTTGCAACGTAATTTTGTTCATTGATAGATGGTAAGCCTTTTACAAAAGGTAAGTCACCTGTATTCCTGTTTTTGACGGTTGTGCTCATTATTTTTTCCATTTGTATTAAATCTCACATTAGTTAGTTATATGTAATAATACGATTGACCAATCCTATTAATGAACTTTGGATCTCTTCGAGTCCGTCTGGTCATAATTATTTTTCTCCGCCATTAGTCTGCGCAACTTGCAATGAAAAACCAGACGTATCATCAATTTTATAATTTCTTTTATTACTCTCGGTATGTTCCATAATGTAATAATTACGAAATTCTAATTTTAAAATCATAATCGCATTTACGTAAGATATTCTAAGCTCCAAATTCATCGAACTATATGTCGCCTCCGTTTTATGCCAGGAGTGAAGAATAGGGAAAAGTGCATTTCACAACAAAAAAATACGGTCATCGTTACATTATTCATCCACAAGTCACGAAGGCACAACGGACATTTTCAAAGAGATAAGGTCTCCTTTGCCGCGTACGGAGAGGCGAGTCTAACGTGCAACACGTCCATGTTTTAATTGCCTGCCGTGACGTGCTCCGGGTCTGACCTTGACTCGAGGCGGCGGCGTTTTTTTCTTCCGATACCGGCAACGCTTTTCCCATGGTCGCATGCAGCGCGAGAAGGCACCGCATCCGCCGGTTAATAATGAATAATGCCATGAAATCGAGGACGACTCGAAGAACAGTAGGTGTGCGTGTTGGCCCCGCGTAACACGAAACGAGCAAACTACGGAAAAAATTATCGCAAGCGAGGAACCAACTCCGTTCCTTCCAGTGCCGCAACGTCGGCGAAATTTTTTTAATAACGTTCGGGGAGATAGAGAGAGACTAATAACTCTTGGTAAAAAGGCTTCCCGCTGTAATTTTTTGACGCCACCTTCAGATGTTATCAACGTCGACGAACTTTTTTAAAAATAGTATTTCGAGAGAGAGAGAGATATGGTAATAACAACTCCTCACGATTAGGCTTCTTGGTGTAATTTTTTGACCCCATCTTCAGGCATTAGCTGTTCGTCGAATACAAGAGGAATTTCCTCCTCAATTTTCCTTGACCATGACGCTACATTTCCCGTATCGATGCATAATTGAAGGTGATAAACCAATTTTATTCAATTCGTTTGCGTCTTTCAGCTCGCCTGTAGGAAATGCACGAGAAAAAGTATTAACTTACCCACCTTGTCCTCAGAAACTTTTTTCCTGTTCGATTTGTTACGAGAGGGAGTTTTTTTTAGTCACGCTGCGGTCGAGGAAAAATACCGCATTTTACATTGGAGGTTAGGTGAATGCCGTTCTGACGTCCATCTCAAATAATTTTCTACTCTTGACATTGTGCAACATTTTTCTCTCGGCCGTTATGCTTATTCATCTGTCTTTCGTAAAGTTAAAGGAAAAGGCGGAGTCGTGGGCGTAATTCCATAAGAGAGACAGGATGTTTGTTCCATATAATCCATAACTGAGAGAATGAGTGAGAAAAAAAATGTTTTGGTTACGAATGACGTTCCTAAATGAAAACATTTCCGTTTCGAAGCGCACGACATATCCAAGTAAAGCGATTCATCCAGTCAAACATGTTATTACTATCAATGGTATTTGTCAAAACACACGCCAGTAACTTGATGTTTGAGGCTGTATACTCGTTTTCTTGAAAAAGAAAAAAATAAATTGTACAAGCGCCACACGCACGCGACTGTTAACCATCGACGAACAGAAAATATTGACAGAAGTGTCGGATCTCGATTGTTATTGCTGTTATCGTTATTTTTACGATGCAAACTAAAATTACGTATTATCTTGTTCTTTGGACCAGAGTTGTTTTGAAATAGAATAAAGATTACTATGGATTCCACAATGTTCACCTCAAATTAGCATTAAAATCAATCGTTGCGCTTGATCATACTTTGATATTTTTAGAACTTTTTCCTTGTAACTCTCTTTCTTGTAACGTATTTCTGGGTAAATTGTCAGTTTTCATGGCTCAGAAATTTCTGGACGACCGTGATAAATTTTCCTGTCTCTTGAACGAAAGAGGGAGATTGTACGAGTTTTTTTGAGTGATTTTCAAAATTAAATAAATCTCGTCTTCGTAGAAAGAGATTTTCCATCAACACGAAATGGCTAAAAATACTTCTGAACAATTCGCTTTATTATGCGTGCTTGCTTTTTGAATTTCAAATTGCAAGGCTCTCTGCCTTTTTTGCAGTCCCACCGACACGCAATATCACGGCCGTGTTTTCGAATAAAGTAAACACGGCAGAGAAGGATCAAGTGAATGAGGACAAGGCGCGGATTTGCGTTTGAATAGAAGCCTGTTTTCAATGGCTTTAATACTTAGGTAGTTTGAGATAGTTTCTACCACGCATGTTGTAAGGATTTAAATTCATTTCCGAGGTCTCCGTAGCATAAAAGGTTTAAAAACAACTTCATTGTTGCGCAAACAATACGAATGGGTAAGTATTTAAATCGATTTATAAATGTTAAATACTCATATTATCATAGAAAACGCAATAAAAAGATTATAATAAAACTATGGAAACTGTTCAAAGAGTTTTCATGTATGATGCTGCTATATTGTGTCATTAGAATTATTGGCCCTACGTTAAAGCGAATGATTAGATATTTACCAAAATACCTACGTGTATAATCAGATACTGGGTTTGACATTACCTGAGGGGAGAAAAGTTTATTAAGACGTGTTTGAAGTGAAACTGGAAGGAAAAGGCGATAGGCGACTTGAAACGGAACGAGCTGTTACTAGAGTAATGAAGAAGAATGCGGAAAGTAGGTGCCTATGAAGAATCAGGTTTAACCAATTATAATCACGAAACTGTTTACAAATATTACGACGTCGATTGTAAAGTGATTACGAATTTATCTCGCGATGTAATTCATGTTAATGACCGACAGCGATTGATCATACATTATGGACTGTTATTCAGCAACGGCTGAAAATTTTAAGTATTTTATAACTTGAGCACGTTAATTTCTTAGTTTATGGGAAGATGTATCCAATAAGTATTAATCCGCAATGATGTTATTGAAGAACAAACAAATGCGGTACGGAAGCTTTCGCTGCGTTGATTCATGGGTATCTATTTTCCGGGTTATTAAGCCGTGGAAAATAATTATATTAATTTTAATGAGGAAAATAAACTTCAAGGAACGAAATTCCTTCCATATATTTGAGTGAATAGCTGGAGAGAGAGAGAGAGTGTGTGAGATCTCATTGTTCGTGATATGTAACTGAGGGGCGTATTCCCGATCTCGGAATATAATAAAGATTGAAAGATCCGTAAGGAATAAGCTTTTCTAAATGTTCCATTACTAAATTAAAATGCTATAAATCCTTTCCAACGCTTCGCTTGGAACGCGCGCGTTAGTGTAAGGAATTGAAGATAAAGCCACGGAAGCCTCAATGGATATTTATATCTTGCTTTGTGTTGGTGTCCACTTCCAACTCACTTCCGGATTCGGGAATTTTCGGAAGATTTCTCAAACATTCGTTCGTTCGGGGGATCCTTTCTGAAGATTTGAATCATATAAGCCAAAACTTCGATTTTTTAAATCGTGGTTTAGAATGTTAATCGACGCGATTCGTTGAGTGTCGGCGCAATTGAAACCAAAGAATAAAACTGTATATTTCAAATAATAAATGCGCCTAAATTTTTGTCTACATGTTTTCAATAACAAATTGTCACCGCTGGCTTAACCGATCGCGGTGTCTGGACTTGGTGTAGCCAAGTAGTTAAGCCGCGGCGCCAGAGTTTTCGCGTCCTTGCGAGGCAATCAATACTACCGAATATCCCGACACGAAACCTTCCTTTTCATTGCGAGAGCCGGCTTGAAAAACATTTACCGAAATTTTTAACGGAGGATAATTCGATGTATAATCCCCGATGCAGTCTCTCTCGATTATTTTTTTAAACTACGTCATATTTCAAACGAATAAATTTTCCTGCTTAATCTTCTCACATAAATTTACATACATAATATCAATGCACGGAAGAAACGAAACCACCAATTTTTAGACACGGTTTCACATAATTTGTTTTGGACAAACAGAAGAAAAAATGAACGAAATAAAAGGATTTTAGGTTTCCAGCTTGAGAGAATTCGTAGGGAATTAGGGCGTGGCTTACGCAATGGTGTTTATGCGGCAGAACTGGATCAGCGTTGGTTAAAGAATTTCAAGCGTAATATCTTATTCCTTGGGGCAGTTAACTCTCACCGTTCGCTATTTGCCGTTTCACGGTTTTACTTAATTCTAAAATGAAATCGTCAGAGCTCGCAACTGATGGCTCGGATCGAGTTAAGAATCCAGAAAACGGTCGATGAAACCAGGATTTTGAATTTTCTGATTTTTCAACCATGGGCGTCGGCAGAGGGAGGGGGGCAAGTGGGGGGGGGGAGGGGGGAGGCGGGGACAGTTGCCTCCTCCCTGGAAACGTTTAAAAATCTAAATAATATCATATAAATAAAACCCTTAGCAAACATTGTGTGTAATGCTTTTTGGAGCTTAATATCTCGCAAACGACTGAATCGAATTTGATGAAATTTTCAGGATAACATTATAATAAATAAAAAAACGTTTTAATGTATCGATAATATATAAATGCCTATTCTGTCCCTTTGTCCTTTTGTCACTCCCGCTGTCACGCTATGAAAAACAGAAATATACCTGGCAAGAGGGGACCACGGTCAGCTTTTGAAGCACAATAGATACTCGCTGAGAGGGTTTCGAACCTTCGCTCGAATCGAAGGCAACCCTCTCAGCAGGAGGTATGATTTCAGGCCAAGGAAGACTGCCTCAACTTTATTTCAGAATAATCGATCATCCCCGTCATTTTTGATGGGCACTTATACTAGTATTAGATATTATTTTAAAATGTGAAAAAACTGAACGTTGCGTACGGATGGCGAGAATTCTCGCCATTCAAACATGTCACTTTATTCTAACAAATATCTTATTTATTGATACCACCAGGGCCGTCTCTAGGCGCCTTAGGGCGGCATCTCACTCTCAAATGAGTTGGTCTCGTATGCGCCCAATTGCGTTAGTCCTAACTCATTGTCTTTGAAAAAAGACAACATATTCATATCCATCGAATACAGAAAAATATGCCGAGGGTACAGTTTAGATGCGAACACGAAAATCGATATCAGTGCAAGCCTCCAGTTCCTACCTACCCCAGCGACAGACACTAAAAGGCGGCACTTGGGCTTCCTTATTTCCACCGCATTGGGCTTCGATACACTTCCAAGGGGCTCTTTCCCCACCCCTCTTACATCCTTCGCCTTCCTCCCCCATCGCTCTCTTTTGTTTCCCCATGTGGTCACTAGGACTCTAAATTCGAAAGCCCCCTAAGTTTGAGAAGAAAATAATGGTATGGGAGTGAAATTTTTGTTCCTAGCGGATTCTTATGGACATGAAAATCAATTAACAATAATAGTATACTAAAAATATGTTTGTTATTTTCGAAAACAATTTAAGACGCTGAAGAGCTCAGAAGCAATTTTTATATTAATATTAAAGAAAAACTAGCATTTTACAAGAACAGACCGCTACTTCCGGTTTGACCGATTGTTATCAAAATCTTTTTAAATCTTAAGAATATAAATAAAATCGCAAATATAGAATTTTATGCTGATCTGATGAATAGTTTTTGAGTTAGAGCCCACGCAAAATCTTTCACACATATGGACACAGACATCTTCGAGAAAACGGTCAAAACGTGTACAGGATACCTCAAAACGTGTATTTCCGTTGAAATCTCGAATTCGATTTTTTTTCATGAAAACAATACTTTCTCTACACATACTACGTATATGGAGAAAGTAAAAAACATACAAAATTCAATACGTATTTTAACAAAATAAAAACATTTCGATAATACATAAATATTTAATTCTTAAGAAGAACAATTTTAAGGAAGATAAAGAAATCCATTTTTTATTAATCATGTAATAATTCTCCAAAGTCCTTCCTTCCTCGCGATGCGTTTGATGTTATTTTTATTAAAAAAACAAACAAATACATAATAAAATAAAATTAGAACAAATCATGTAATTAACCGTAACATAAATTAATTCAATTTTCAAATTACTTCACCTTTTGACACTTGTGACGATGACTTGAGATAACTATAAAACTTTGCGGGTGCTTTACGAACTGTGACAGGTGACATATGCTAAAACCGCAGAAACCAGCTACAACCATAGATTTTGACAAAAAAACCATGGATGTAGTAGTAAAACTAAACCATAAAGTAAAGAGCACATATAAAGCTACAACCACACCACGGAAAACAAATTATTGTTCTACGCTTAAGTACATTTTTATTCGTTGACATCAAATAATAAAAACAGAAATTATCGGAATTATTACCAATTTTGACGGGCAAATTTTTAAAATGCTGTACACTTTCCAACAGCTTCTGACCACATAAATGATCTTTCTCACTTGGCAGAATTTTCCTTCCGATTTCCGTTATTCTAATCCCTTCCTTACATCGAAGAATCATCGATAGTCTTCTGGAACTCGATTGAGCATTCTGCGATTTTTTCCATTGAGATTAGGCAAATTATTTTATCTATATACCAGACTTTTCTGATTTCTGCTTATTGACACACCGCAGATTCGGATCTGCATATTTATTATTTGTAAAATTAGTGTAATAAAGAGAAAAGTTACAAGGTAGTAATATAAACTTTTTTCCCTCATTTTTCTCTCTCTCTCTGCTTTCCTCTTTTCTTTAAAGTTCCTGTTTTAATTCTTCTCTATTCCTTCGCCTCATTCCCTTTACCCTTAAAGCCGTCTATGACCACGTGTCCAACTGAATGCTTTGTCTAAAAATATCCCATCCACCCGCACTCCCATAAAACTTCTTCTATTTGAGTGCGAAAATTGAAGGGTATTTTCGCCCTTCTGCTGTCAAGGGGACTGTCCCGTGAAAAGATTCACTTTATTCGATTCACTCCGTAGTTCAGCTTCTTGTTGTCTATCCAGGAACAATGATCTTACCATCTTCAATTCCAGAAGAGTTTTTGCTTTAATGAAACGGGTCATCGTTGTTAAACCAGTTAGATCTAATCACATATTTTATCTATACAGTTTTTGTTTTTTTATTAACTACGCGTAGCATTCTAACTTTTTCATACAAATTATCTAGAAACTTATGAAAGTAAATTTACCTGAGAATTTCCTAATTCGAACATAAATCAGTTGCTTTATCCGTGCATTGTCGCCTCTACAGAAAGGAAGGACATCTCTAAGTGTGGGTTGGGTTGGGTTCATTTATGTTTGCGTCCTTGAAAATCGAAGTACATACTTATCCTATGACCACCTTGTAATTCCGATTTCTTAGATTTTGGATTTATTCCGTGTTATTTTTTAAACTTCTATTTTCACCTTGTTCGTCCGTCTGCCCATGTGCAAGATTCTAATTGTAATAAAAGGCAGTATTAATTGGTTTGTCCTTTGACTGGTTGTTTGTTTGGTCCCTGTGTCACGCTGTAGAGAAATTCGGACAATTCGTTATATGGTGTACACAGAGGATCGAAAATTTGACAGGATATTTAAATGGGATATATGAAGGTAACGGCGTCATATTTCTCGAAAAATGTCGCGAGTTCGACCACTAGGTATTATTTTCGTTTCTCATAAGATAATATGTAATATTTAAAATTCCGCTCAGCAGCCCTTGTTCCTATTGAAAATGAATATTGGAAAATTTGACGTGCGTTCTACGGACCAAGAATATTTTATAGAAAAACGAACATTTCTTATTTTTAAAGTCAATTTATCCTTCGATTCGAATTCGCTCGAATTTAACCTTTAAGTGTCCAATTTGGGCGAAGGTCCGCGTTTTTAACTAACCATGCCAATTATTGTATAAATTCACGTGTGTAATGCAAAAGTGTCACTGCAATGCCTATATGTGCTCGAAAGAGATGTAGAGCGAGGAAGGCGAGAGGGTTGTATAGGAAGGAGGTAAAAATTGGTATTCAACCGGAAATACGGGAGGTTTTTTTAGGATGCGCAGAAGATTCATTTTTCATAATCTTTACGATGAAATGCAGTTAATACTAATCTAGTTGACCAAAATTAGTTCTAATTATTTAAAGATTTTCTGTGGTTTTGTTCGTATTATGTGATCATACCAGTGGGTATGCACATCTTCAAAGTTTTCCAAGGGGCACGCTAATCAAAAAGATTGAATATCACCGAGATGTAGATGGGAAGAGGAAAGTGAGGGGAAGAAAGATTGGGTGGAGGGAGACAAGTTATTTGCGTCAAAGTATTTATCAGGTCGGAGTGGATTTTAACCATTGCTCGAAATGGAAAATGTTACGAAACGGAACGCTTGTTTTAAGGGACGGTATTTCTGAATGTCTGACGAAACGGAACGGTGACTAGCCGGAGCGGCGTTCCGGCTCATTCCGAGCACTGATTTTAACCTGCTTCAAGGGAAAGGCCGATCATCACGCGCGAAATAAATTAGTTATTTAAAGTATACGTTAAGTTAATTTCAAGAGGATATTCAGTACAGTGATAATATAATTCATAGTAATTCATAGTGATTCATTAGTGTGGATTTGTGGGCAGTTGGGGGCCGGTTAAGTAAAATTTTTCCGGGTTGGGAAAAATTGCATCCGCTCCTGGGTAATAGGCATTTTTGTGTTTTGCCCCCCCCCCCCCCCCCCCCCCCTGCAAATTTTTCTTCCGACGCCCATGTTTTCAACTGTTTTCATTATTCGCACTTTTGAAGGATTTCCCTATTCGCCGTAATTTGGGATATAAAGAAAAGAAAAGCAATGAGGAAAATCACCAATGATATAAAACAAAGGATAGGAAAAAGGAAATTAAATAGATAAGTAAATAAAGCCTTGGGCTTACGGGAAGTAATTTCGCATTATAATTTAGACATTTTAAATCATATTTTTCCCTTTCCCTTATTTATTATCAGTACTTTCAGCATATACTGTGTTTATCTTTATATCTCCAAAGTAAGCAAGCGAGTAAGCCCAAAACCTAAGTGTGCAAACTGACAATAGGACAGGGAAAGATCATTAACGTGGAAGATTATCCTTATTGTTCTTACTGTGCCATTATTATTTCGAGGAATTGCGGTCCGCGATTATTTTCCAGGAAGCGTGAATGGCGAGTGGCGAGGACTTTCGGAAATTACTTGTCAGATTTATATTCTCTACCGGCATACCGAAATAATGAAAGTAATTATATGAAATATAGAATTCCGCAAACTGTTAAACATGTTAATGATAAGAAATAGGAGCAACCCCGTGACTGATATGGAATTGCTGGAGTAACGCCCTAGTGTCATAAATTAAGGTCATACGCGATTTGTATGCGCTATCGAACCTTAACAGGTTACCAACTGTTGATATATGAGGGTACCAACTTCGGAACCGGTGTAGTAATTTCAATCCATAATTCCGGGTTGATGATGGAGGGTTTGGAAATGCTGAGTGTGGGATTCTGATGCAAGATTTATCAATATTTATTATTGTATAATTTCATTGTATAATTTCATGATCGTATTAATACGTCATATATCAGCGCTTTGTTAAGGGATCGCTATCGAACTTGAAATTAATCCTTTAGGTAACTCCTGCCTACATAGAACGGCTAAAGGACGGTAAATTGCCTCAGCGTTAAATATTTTATGTTTCAATGAATCATTCAGGACTTATTATATGCCAATACTAGAAAATCCTTAAACAAATTGGTTATTTTTCGAATTGCCTGGCATCGGAATTGATCTCTAAAGAGCAGTTTATATGTGGTTTTGAAATAAAACATTCCAAATGTAGCATCTTCTCTGTCTTCTTTCCGTTCTTCGTACCAAACCTGATGGTTCTTATCTTCACAATATGCCTTAAATATCCGCCTATAGGACGCAGGGAAATTTTTTTCTAGGAAAAGTCAATAATGACCGGTCAGTGGCGCAGCCTGAAATTTAGTTTGGAGGGGAGGAGGCATATACTCCAGCACGTTATTATCTGAGCACTTCTTTATTGATTTATCTGCAAGAATCTTCGTGTCATGATAAAACCTAATGAATAATGGTACTGATTATAATTTGGAAACATTCGATCCACGCTATTTCCATCTGACTCACGAATACTCTATATGCCAGGGATGGCAAATGATTTCTGAGTCGCGTGCCAAGGAAGTAATGTGAACCATCAGAATTATTATTCGAATGCCATTAGTATACTACTCCTCTAAGAAACTTCATATTTCATACGGAAAATACAAGTTTACGCGTGCCGAGTAAAATCGCTTGTGTGCCATTTCTGGCAAGCGTGCCACGTATTTGCCATCCCTGCTCTATGCTTTCGTAATTAGTCCTAAAAGAAAAAGGGTACAGGGCGCTTGGATTTGTTATGTATACGAGTGTATGACTTGTTTAACTGATGCAAAAAATAAGGCATTTTTGCATATATCACTACTTTATAATAACATAACCTTAAATAATTGAGTTATAACAATCCATTTATTATTTAAGTTATTTCCTATAAAAATACCAATAAAATTGTGATTTGGTTTTACTTAGCTTGATTTTTTTTAATCACAATTTTTTAACCTGGAAATATGACATAGCTTTATGTAATACACTGAACTTTTCATTCGCTTGTCTTCTGAACTTGTTGCTTTTACAACTTTTAATGAATGCACATTTTTCCTGGAATATTGCTCTTTAACTTGATCGAAGGTTCCCTGGCGTTACTGTACAGAAACCACAAATATTTAAATCACTTCAAAAGATCCAGAAATGCATATACATCGACATAATACCCTGCAAGTCACCTTACTGATGGATGACAGGCATACGATATTACAATAACAGATGCTTTAACAGTAACATCCCAGCGTAAACACTTATTATAATAATGGAGTTGTTTCGCAAAATATGAAGATTAAAAAAATATAATGTTGTACACAACGTAAGTAAAAATAATTTAATAATTAATGCAACCAAGAAAATATTAATTAGCGATAGATCTCTAAGATTATATTGCAACTACTTATCTCAGGTGGAATGATTAATGTGAACTGTGACTTACCAAATGCTGCAAATAAATCGCCGGAAAACTTCGATGAATTCGGAAGAATAGTAGACAACGAAATAACATAACATACAAATCACTCTGAGAGCCAAGTTTTACCTCCTCAAAAGAAGAGAAAGTTCAAAATTAACTTAATACACTGACTGAAAACTATAAAATGATTTAATTATATCTGATAAAAATACTAACCTGTTATATTTAACGAAAAACTAATATTACAATCAAAATTCACAAGACACGGACGCACTTTCACTATAGGTCTTGTTTTAAGGACGAACCTAGTGAAACTAATGCCTCAAAAATGACTCCTCTTTCAAGACGTGGTTTGAAAATTTCTCAGAAATACGAAAAACACTTTCTAGCCTCCCTCCTAACTAACTCTTCCATCTGGAGACTATTAGGGATACAGATTCATGTTGCTTTAACCTTCTAGTGGAGACAAGACAAAGATCATCCGGTCACCATTCAGTCGAGATATTTGACCAGTCATTTCCGAGGTCAACCGACTTATAACCGTCGCCTTGCGATAGTGTGCTGTGTTATACCACACCATTTTTAGCCCTTACATTCCACCAGAAACGCAGGGAATCGAACGGGAACTGAACCGAAAACAATACTTTTGTTTTGAGTGGAAGCAAACTTGAGTCAAAAATACATTACCAACCGAAACTGCTATGTTTTTTGTTTAAGTAGCGTACGATATATGAGAAATTTCCGCGTATTATAAATTCCCTTGATGATTTTATAACCTATTTTAAAATATCGTATCTCGACTTGAGTTTTCCCCGCTCTGCCCAGTGCTTCCCATCCTCCCGCGCCTATCTCCGAAATATGTACTCTCACTTACCTCCCCTTGGGATCTTTAATCCGTAATAGTGCTAGAACGCGATGGAAAGGCCCTGTTTTGCCGTCGCTCTTCGTGAGTTCCCACCTCATGGATTGCCGCTCTAGCAGGAAGTGAGGTTGTAAATCCGAAAATCAGACATTGGCGGGTGGGAATAGTGAAAGGAAAAAGAAAGATTAATCCGTCGGCCTATGTTTTCGGCCGCTAATTTTATCCAAACATGACTATGCTCGCATTTCTCAGTTGTTTCGATTCTAGCAGAGGCGCTAGTTGGATCTTTACATGCGATCATCCCTGTAAAGAAGTAGGGCGCGCCCTGGGTACTTAAAAAAGTACCGGTGCGACGCCCTGGTGCGCCCTCGCTCGACTACACCCCTGCTTTTGTTAAGATTATCTCCGATCTTGGGAAGGGTGGGAGGCAAAGGCCAGGTTGCCGCCCCCATGGCTACTACACTGCCACCTGTATATAGATAGATAAATTGATGTGTCCAACACATGACTTTCTCCATACGTAAGTTGTAAACTAAAATCAATTAAATACGGAGATAGGAACACTTCAACTTACACGCTTCAGCGCTAGCGATTCAACTGTTTTCACTACCACGCGCGCGAGCTGCCCACTAACCGTCAATTTCGAAAAAAATTTAATATCTCTTGAAATATTCCTCATGTGAAAATTTAGTTCAAACAAAAGTTGTAGAAAAAATAATATCTACAACTTTTATGTAAATGTATGTTAACAAAAATTCAGTTTTAAGCGAAATATTTAAGAAAAACTAAAATTTTACAATAGTAAACCGCTACTTCCGGTTTGACCGAATGCAATCAAAATATTTTCAAATCTTAAGAATATATAAAATCACAAATATAGAATTTCATGCTGATCTGATGAATAGTTTTTGAGTTAGAGCGCACGCAAAATTTGTCACACATACGGACACACGCGCACACACACAGAGACATCATCGAGAAAACGGTCAAAACGTGTTCAGGGGACCTCAAAACTTGTATTTCCGTTGAAATCTCGAATTCGATTTTTTTCATGAAACTTTCTCTATACTACACATATGGAGAGTAATAAACGTCTTTATTTAGGGTTAGACAGTCTCCTCTTCCATCTAATCCAGGGATCGGCGACCTGAGGCTCCTGAGCCGCATGCGGCTCTTTAAGGAGTTAAGTGCGGCTCCCGACAGCAGCTGTCTCTGATAAAACACTAAAAATCTCCCCGAAGGAATCTGGCTTCGTAAATTATTTTAATAGAAATTGCAGAAATATGACAAAAATTTACGCATTGTTAGAATATACATACGTAATAGCAAACGGTAAAAAAACGGCTAGGTTAAGGGGAGCAGCTTCGTCTCCATCACCCCCAACGGATTCACAAATGACTGCGGCTCTTCTTATGTTGCGTGTTATGCATAATTTGAAAAAGTTTCTCTTCATATGAAAAAGGTTGCCGACCTCTGATCTAACCCATATGACGCATATATAATCTACAAAGCTATGGCAGTCGCAGGCAGGACGGATTTGCCACTCACTAGGGACAAAAGGCGCTCGCAAAGGGCTCCAAACAATTAATTTCTCGGGTTTTAATTTGTGATTTTTAAATGTGCTTCCGTTATATATACGTACAGACTACCTGCGTTCAACTTTCGTTACTCCTTTTATTAAAGATATCTACTATTCGTTTCGCATATAGTTTTGGATTTTTTTTAGAAGAGTTATACGTAATTTTATAGATTTTCGTTATTTTGAAATAAATGTCTTGTAATTTATTCATCTGAGTTTGTTGTCTTTTCGTTTTGGGAAGAATTAGTGTAAGGCTCACACCATTTGTTAGCCCAAAAATCTTGGAAAAAAGTGCGGCCTATGCTCAGATACTTACTATTAAAATCGAAAACTCTTCTGTCCTTTTTACTATCATATCAACCAGTCTATCCTTACTGTTAATACGGTCATAGCCACAATAATTAAGCTACTACTTTATTACCATCTCCCATCTCTTCGTAATTTCTTTATTTCCAACTCGTTTCTGTTTAATAATTCCTTTCATTTCCTTTACCATTAATCCATAATAGTGTGTTAGAGCCATCTATGATATGAACAATCTTTTGCTCTTGCTTCACTTGTAATTTTACTTCACGTAATCTTCTTTTGTTTTGCATTGAATATTTATTGAATTTTATTGAAGTTGTTATTTGAAATGTTGTCTTACTTTATTGTTTCGATCGAAATCTAGAGCATTATTTAGTACCATCCTGTATATTCTCAAAGGTGACTCATAACCGTTTGGTTCATTTGCTGCGATCAACACATTAATCACTTAACGTCTCTCTTGCTTAAGACTGCATATTACCTACGGGAAGTCTCCATTCACCTTGCTGCAGAATCTTGCAACCTTTCATTATCCATACCATTGAAAGGTTGCCAACTCTTCCGGTTGCTAGGATTTCTAAGGCAGTATAAGTTCTTTTCTTAATCCATTGACTGTATAGAGAAGGTATTGTATTCGTGAACGGGGCCTCTGAAAAGGATGGGGGCAGGAGGGCCATTTGGCCTGGGTTTAAAACTCAAGTGGGCCCAGATTTATGTTTGAATGGACTCGCCATGTTTAATATCAACTGTGAAATTACAGGAAAATTAGATATTTCCTCAATAACTGGTACATTTGCATGGAGAAAGGCTAGAATATCATATTATAAATAAAAAAATGTACAAAGTACATTTCACTTTTCTTTAACTAACTAATGTTTTATTTTGTTTCATGTGTTTTATTTTTATTATGGTCAGGGACCACAAAATCTGGAAATGGCTCGGGCTTTTCTGAACCTCTGCGATAGCCGGTTCGTAAAAAAAATCGAATTCGAGATTTCAACGGAAATACATGTTTTTAAGGTCCTCTAAAAGCAGTACCGTAAGTAGGGTATGGCGAAGGTGGCATTTTCCATAGGCACCGCTTGCAAAAGGCGCCAAACGTTCCCAAAAAAGTGCCAAAAGTTCATTTTCCTATAAATATTATTTTAATAGTCAAACGTTAATTTACATGTAATAAAAACGCTATTATTCTTTACCGAAACGCAGAAAAAATTATATCCTACATAACTAAGGTGTTTCCTAATATTTCACCATAGGCGGCATATCGCCTAAGTACGTCTCTGACTAAAAGTGATGACCACACAGGCTAATCCGTCCAGCTCAAACATAAGAAAATTTTTTTTTATGCCAAGGCTTGGTCTACTTAGCGGCGCGCCGCGGCGTCAGGCGCTGGCTTCTTGAATATAATTTTATGCAAATTGTATTTGAAATATTTTTTCATAGATCAGATTTTTTCATATAAATATTATATCCTTCTGACTTTGTTTATTAACATTCATCGTCGCTAGGTGGCAGTTTTGTTAACATTTTCGAATTGTTGATGACGGCACCCACGCTGCCAACGGCAATCAAGATGTTGTTATCCATAGCAATAAATAAAATTATATATATTATTTTGTTCAGTGTAAAAAGAGTAAAAGAATTGTCCATTGTGAAAATTATTCAAAGTGTTTTAAATTATTCATGACACTTTGCCGGTAATTATTCTTGAGAACGCTGTTGTCGAGAGCAACTGTAATCACTATTGCAACCATACCAATTACTCTTTATGGAGAAAGTCACACGCTGTACTACACAAGATTTTTTTAATTTTTCCTTAGATTGACTATATTCTTGGGTTAATTTAATTTTCTTTGGAATTTTAAAAATCTAACATGCATCTAACTAGAATAAATCATCATATGTAATATGCAAAATGTATTTATTATTAGTTTTTTGCAACGAAAAAGCTATTATCCGTGGCAATTTTGCGTAAAATCTGCAGTATATTCAAATTGCAAGAAGATTGTTATTATTCGCACCATTATATTAAATTCAACAAATTTAACAGCCGCATTAGTTTCCTATAACTAGAAGAATGATATCAGAAGAGACATTAAGATTTAACTATGTGTCACATATAATTGCGTTGCATATTTTTTTTATTCGACTCGATTTCGGTTCCTATCTGTTCCAAATGCATAATTGCATCGCACGGATAAAAAAATAACGCCAAGCCATATATAACTGGTAGATAGCACATTACCGCTGACTGGTTGAAAAAACAACTGCCATAGCCAAGGGAAACAAAGCCGACGGCATATACTACGTACTTTGCCGCTGTAAATTATTATCATTTGCTATCTGACCTTTCACAAACTCCTCGGCGTTATCACGCCCGGGCATTCTTCTACACTCTCGTGCGAGAAAAGCGATAATGAGATAATCCCTTATCGACATTCCCATATGCAGAATGAGCCTCAACGGGAAATGGAGTGAAAGGGAGACGCTCTGAAGCGGTCTCAAGAATTTAACTTAAACGCCACGCTATCGTAGGAAGCGGCAATCGATGTAAGGTCATGCCTCGTCTCGCTCCGTTTAGCTTGTGCCGAGAGGCAGCAAAAGGCTCCGTTCGGCGTCACGTGTGTTAAACGGTGAAATACTGGGGAATCGTCAGTCCGAATCCATTACAGGATGAAACCCTTCCAGTCAAGGTTTTCCCCAGAGGAAGAGGAAACATCAAAACGCTTCATTCCAGTCCATATGCTATAGTTGGCGATGCAGTATGAATAATTGTTTGAATGCAATGCTCTTTTTGAATGTTTTTTCGGTAAAAATTTCAGTTTAATATGCCGACTTTCCAGTGTTACTGATATGCTGGTGGATATTTCCTCAAACCGATAAAGCCAGTTTCTGAGCTATTTAAATAAATAAATAAAATTAAAATAAATAATCCCTAGTTTGCCGGAGAAAGAAGAAATACGAGAAGCTGTGCTATAAATGATAGCACACGTAACTCTGACGTCATGCTATAATTATTATTCGTGAATAATTTTCTAAAATTTAATGTCTTCCCATGGTGAACGATACAATCCCGAAGATGTGTGGTGGACGTGCAGTCCTGTAAGAGGATAGTATTTTTTAGAATGTTACAAAGCGAGGGAAATTATTGCAGCATTTCCTTTTGGTTGGTGGGCTATTATATGAAAGGAATGGACATTTTAATGGAGAAAAACATCACAACCACCTTGTGCTTTCCATCCACCACAATGTCGGATAAAAACGTGATGGTCGGCTTGAGGGGTTGACCGCTTAAGATGGATTCGGCAAGTGGATTTAAATCGGGAATTTAGAAAAAAGAGGAGTGCGCGGTTATGAGAGGTTTCGTTGTAATTTAGCGGTGGATCAAGGGAGGGGGTGATATGGGTGGATGGCTCCATCGCCCTCCACTGGGTGCGTCATTCTTAGACCCATTCCGCGCAAATTTCTTTGATTCTACCCCGCATATTAAGTCTGTATGTCAAGAGAAATAAAAATTCTGATAAGGGTTGAGATTTTCAAAATATAGGGCCGTCGGCAGTGGCGGATTCAGGTGGGGTGAGGGACGATCCCCAGCGCTGGAAGTTTTGCCGACTTGTGCAAATGTTGATATTGCCGCCCCCACCCGTTCCTCCATTTCTTTTGTAGTAATACGTATTTAAATAATATTAATAATTAAGTACTCTCGGAAACATGCAATATAAAGCAATATTTCAAATTTTACCTTTTGTTAATGAAGAAACAGGCATCATTGCAGACGTTCCATCTTTAATGTGGCCAAAGTGTGAGGTAGTAAGGTTATCTCTTAAGTGAAGTGATGGCCAACCTTTCTTCTTGGCACGTTTACAGGAAGCATAAATAACGCAAGCGTCTGCCATATCTCTAAAACTGTTTCTTTTGATGAAAAATTAATGAAAGAGGTCATTCATGAGATACTCAAGAGCAGAGGCCCCTTGTGAGTTCTACGGGGTAGTTAATGAAGGACGCGTAACTTAGCAGACAACAACAATCTCAAAATTATAGCATCATGTGAGGCGCCAATATATCGTAAAGGGAAAGTCATATACTTAACGAATGGTGTTTGACAGAAGTCATTTATGGACCCCTCCTGCCGGTGCTGATTTTAATTTGGAGAGTTTTAAAAGAGCAGATAAAGATTCAAACGACGAAGTCCGTAGCGTAATGCCTATCAAAAAATATTTCTATGCAGTGCATTATTTGACACTCAATTTTGCCGCCCCTCAAAAGCTGCTGCCCCTGCGTTGTACGTAATGTTGTAGATAAAAATTTTGCGAACGCCATCGGTACACTCGTGCAGCATCTCTTCGTCATGCTTGCCAGATGTTCCGTTATGACAACCATGATTCACCGTCATTTGGTTCAGAGCGGTGCAAAGCTCGCGCGAAGATGTATCCTCCCTGTGATGAGAGAGAAATAAATCACTTTTACGGAGATGCATTATATTATGTTTAATTTGAGGATAAATTTAGGTAAAGATTTTTTAGTAAATTGAGTGATATATAAAATTATTATTTGTAAAATGATAAATAAGTATTTTTCAACTTCCTAGATATATCTATACTAGATGTACATACTATAATTTTTATGCTTTTTAAAGAAGTTATGTTATTACTGGTCAATTACATTATTTTTAAATATGTATACTGTCAAAAATTCTTGTATTAAAATGAATAAGCAGTATTATATTGATATTCATTGGAAATATTTTTTTGTCTAAATTTTTTTGGTGTAAATTTATACTATTATGTGTATGTTAAGGGTGTGGTATAATTATACTATACTGTGATGCAACTGTAAAAAATCTAGTATTATAAGAGGAAATTATTTTATTGTGTGGTGTTTGTTATTAGAAATTTGTTTGAAGTTTAAAACTGTGAAAGATTTCTAGTATGGCTTGTATATAGCGTGAGTGATATAACTGCTGTGATGTATCTATAATTATGTAACTACTAATGGTAAATTAAGTTGATTTGTATATTGATAGAGGGCAATAGCCCGTAAATAAATATTATTATTATTATTATTAACGTAAAACTGATTTTCTAAAGGTAGCGTAAGAGGTTGAAGAAGAGAAGAAAGTTTAATTGCCATGCATTAAAGCAGTGGTTCTTAATTTTTTTAAATTGGAAATAGAAAAATAAGAAACTGTAATTTGAATTTCTTCATTTTATATAGATATTAATAATTTTTATAAAATTTTATTTTCTAAACTTCCCTATAATTTTTTTTTATTCGTGAACATTTTATTTTTTAGCTTTTCATCTTACATCTAAATTAATAGTGTTGTCCCTTGTGGTCCGGTATTTCGCGAGGAGTTCCACTTTTAAGACAATTTATTTTTAGTAACCTCAGTTGGTCGTTAAACATTTTAATAAAATATGAGGACATAATACGCACATATGATAGAATTGAAACCAGAAATTGAGACCCAAACATTCTTGCGAAACGTGACTGAATTTCTTTAGGAGACAAATTTGAATTTTCGCTCCATGGGGCTTCTCAGTAGTACATGAAATGACGCAATCATGGCGCTGTCGTCGAAGGCAGACGGGTAGGCAACCGTACATGAAAGAGAATTATACCACAAGTCGCAGATGCCGCATATGTCTGTCGACCTGCTGAGTCAGACAGTCGTGATTGTGAGTACGTCTAACGAGTCTTGTGATACAAAACGTTAGTCAGATCGAATATCTCGTGGAGGTTCTATTGAAGCTGTGTGGGTGATCTTTGTACAAGCCTATTTCATACCGGAAACAGTGTCAAGAAAACCTGCTATTAGTGTTAGTGTTTCAACACAGCGCTGTAATATAAACATCGCACTTTGTATTGAGAATATAAAAAATGAAGTGGTCGCTGAGGTTTTTACTTCTCATTATTGGTAAGTGACTTTAAAAACATTTGTCAAACTTACAGTCGGTGTACTTGGTGCGTATGCAATGTTGCATTTAAAATTTTAAATGCATATGCACAAACTTCGTACTTTTTGAAGTGGTCACCTAAATCTGAATTTTATCATACGTTCGCGTTTACCTTGTAATTTGCGAATTAAATCTTTCGGTCAGTGAGTTTTATGTATGATACTAAGCAGTAGGTATATGAATAATTTATTTTCAAGTAGGTAAATTACTACCTATTTTTTTAGATCTTATCCCTGTTGTTCTTTTATTGTATTTCGCCCTTCCTGTTTAAAATGATTTATCGTCCATAAAAATGTTTACAGAAGGTTATTCTAAGATTTAATATTCGCGGAATTTTCTGAAATAATGTAAACTAATAAGCATTTCATTAGGTCCTAATGTAAGATTGTTTCTGAATAACTAATGTAATCGCTGAAGGTATGTATTTAAATGATGGCCGTTCATTTAATTTAATTTTGACTTTATGGAGCACATTTATTTTTGCTATCAAATTCGCGTAAGAACACTTACTGTGTATTTTTGGGCCTGCGGGCGAATGCGTGATGACATAGAGTGAATGCTCTTCCGCAAGAAATATAAACTAGTTATCCTATACCTATTATAAAAGTTTTTTCTAACATTCACAGGAAAAGCAATGTTCTTAATCGTCAAATTAAGAAAAAAGACGAGTTCATCGGGCGTAACTATTATTATTATTATTAAAAATTAATTGAATATGAAAATAGCTGTTTTATCATCTCTTTTCCCTCTCGTTTATGAACAGAATAGTGCTCTGATGTATCAAATTACAAGTTTCTCTCACTCTTATGATCTAGCTTAAAGAGTAACCGATTTTCTCTATTCGGTGTACCCTTCTCCTAGGTGCCCTTTGGTGCAGAGCCGAAATTGGAGGAATTACTCCCGAAAAGGATGTTACAGTTGAAAGCGAAGAATCCAAGGTTACTCCTCAGCAAGATCTTGGGGGCAGTCGCAAAGATGTGATGTCCGTGCTAGACAAAATTCCACTCCCTTCGATGAAGAGTTTGTCTGATATCCTACCTGGAGATCCGCTTCCTCCATCCAGCGATGAAGAAGAGAGCGATATGGAAGATCACCTTCCACCGTTTGGCGATCCCAACCTCGAAGAGGGACATAAAATTTTGGAGGAAAAATGCAGAGAAATAGGTGGAGAGGAAGCTGTAGTTTCAGCTACGGTATGATAAGCGATCATCTATTCATTTACTTTTGGAATTTCATTGGGTAACATTCATTGGCGAAATTTATTATTAACTACGAAAAGGTAAATAATTCAAAAAGATGTTTGTGGCGTCTGCGTAATTTATTTATGTTTGGAAAAGTTGAATTATTTTAAATTATATATATATATATATAGCATGTCTAAAGCAGTGAGATTGATGGTATACAAATAAAGATTTAATAATTACACATATTAATAACTCTCGAATAGGGTTGCCACCCGTCCCGATTTTAGCGGGACAGTCCCGACTTTTGAACAATTTTTGGCTCGTCCCGCTGCATTCCCAAATTGTCCCGACTTTCCCGTTTGACATCATTTAGGATTTGTTTTGTTGAAAATTCATTTTTATATTTATCGATATTGACTTGATTCACAAAAATTGATTATATTTCGTTTTTCTACGTCTATAATGCTCATTAAGCAGTCACGAATGTAATAGGGACGTCGTCATATACAGGTTGAAGTCCTGCACAAGTTGTGTTTAAGTGTCCAGTAAATAGCTTGAAGTTCTAAGAAATTATAAGTCAATCACTGATGTTAATGTAAGTAACTTTAAAGAATTATTATATCAGTAATATTTTAACATTCGTAAATAATAAGTAGACTTTTAAATTTAGTTTTAAAAATTTCTTTTATGAAAAGGGTATTGAAAAAGTGAATGGTGACAATTCCGAAGACCGCTCAATCTATATGGATGAATGTAAATTTCTAATATCAGGGAAAAAAATGTCATCCCCACCACCAAAGAAAAGATTTTGCACATTCAAAGAATGGCACAAAGATCGAAATTATTCATCGTGGATTGCAAAAACCGATGATCGTTTCACTGCAAAATGCATTTTATGTCCCTCTGTCATCACTTTAAAAAGTGAAATCGCTGGAACTTTGAAGAAACATTTGGAAACTTAGAAGCATATTCAAAAGTCGCTTATAACAAACACTTCAAAGACAATTTATTCCTTCTTTCACACACATTCTTCCAAGGGAATAGATTACAGCAGTGTTGCTGAACTATGTTTTGTTTATCATGGAATGATGCACAAGCACAGTTATTTCTTTTCAGAGTGTGGAATAAAGCTATCATGTAAAATGTTTTCTGACTCTAAAATGGGAGCATAGAGCAAAATATTTCTCTGTAGCTTCAGATGCTTCTAACAAAGGTAATATAAAATGTTATCCACTTATTCTTAAATTTTTTAACAAACGAAGATATAATTTTTAAAAGTCAGTTTCCGCTGAGATTATAAAAATGAAAGTTTTTTTCAGTCCTGAAAAACCTATAGGCAGATGAACGAAAAAGATTTAAAATAGAGTCTGTAAAAGCATAGCTTCAGATAAAATTTAATTTTAACAAAACTTGCGTACAGTTTCTGAATTAGTACAAAAACAACCAGAACTTTTAGAATGTGCAAAATCAAACAAAAAATATAAATTTAAGGTCTGACTTTACCATAATTGGAAGCTGATTTTCTGTTGGTAAGCATAAAATATGTTAATCACTTATTTTATGAGATTCTTCATCTGTGGCAATACTCTGTAAAAGAAATATTATTGCTATGGTAGTTTAAGACTAAAATTATTGTAATTATTTTGCTAATCTTTGAGAGAATTGATATTCTGAAGATTCATTTACTGGAAATGCTTATTTGAAAACAATTTAAATAATAAATAAAGCTAATCCCAAGACCCCTAAAAAAAAGGTCATTGGGCCGGCCATGTCCCTACTTCCCATTTCTAAAAGGTGGTAACCCTACTCTAGAACGAGATAGCATGGGTTGTATTTTTGGTTCTTTTATTTTAGACACAAAACTTAAATAAAACTAAGTCCTAGTTCCACAAGTTTACAATACACTGAAAAAATGGAAATTTTAAGAAAATGGGTTACAATTATTATGTACATATTCAAAATTAAAAGGATATTTAAAGGGTTCAAGGTTATTTCTGTGATATGTTCATCAGGTTGCAACATCAGTTACTATTATTGATATATTTTGATACTCCTAATGTTCATCACCATGAAATGTTATGCACTCTTGCAATTTTTATTTTCTTCAGATAATATAGGTATGGCAACTTGAAAACTTGTTTAACGTGCTTCTCAGTCTGACAAGTTAAATCTTGTTTTCATTTTTTATTCCTCAATATGACAAAATACAAAAATACCTTCTAAATGCATTATTACTTCCATTGTCAGACCGCAAGAGAAAGGATGATTGAATGTGCTCAGTCGATGGTAAATGTAACTGAGCTGCAAACTGAGATTGATGACAACAGAGCCAATGGAGAGCTGGACACGGTCTTCAAAAAGTACTGCAGGTAAGTCAAAATTCTGTAAAAATCTCATTTTGTAAAAAAAATCTATCACTGACCATTTAATGCTAGTTTATGGATTAATAATGTTTCTCCTTAACCACAGAAATAAGTTAGTTAAATGAACCAAACAGTGCTAGGTGATTAGTAACTGTATTGACAGCTTTTTCACTTGCAGTATAATTCCTTTGTAAATATGTTTTGTACACTTAAGTATTATGATGACAAGCTTCCCATATATTTTCCGACTTCATCTGCCTCATTCGGCCATCTAGCTCTACCTTCACTTAATTCAGAATTCTTAGCCCTCTACATTAGTGGCTTATCCAGGAATTTGTCGGGGGGAGGGGGGGATTGAACCCGAACTCGAGAGGGGAGGTTTGAAGCTAAATCCCATCATACTTTTTTTTAGTGATTCACGAGCGTGAAGGAAATTTTTGAATCGACAGAGGGGGTTATGACCCCCAAAACCCCCTCCTGGATACGCCACTGCTCTACATCTGGTAGTTACAAGTTTTGTTTGATGTTGTCATTTTTATAGGCAGCGTTAGTTCCTTCATCTCTTTTACTAGTAGCCAGTGCTTGCATTCTGCAATCATTTCAGCCTTCTTTAAATTATAATGAAAGTACAACACCTAAGTATTAAAATTTAATGACATTATTAATCATACACAATGCTAATAAAAGATGAAAATTTTTTTTCTTATCACTTCAAGGTCTGAGTCAGCCAGCATAGTCATCACTTTGACTTGTTTTTTTTTCTTTGTATATTTTTAATGCAATCTGGCTCACATTGCTGTTTTTAAAGTCTGAGAGAGTTAGTATACTCTATGACCAGTGCTTAAAAAAATTCAATTTTTTTCTAATCTCTGTGTGGGTTATCATTTAAGAGTACGTATTTGTCTTTGTCTGTCTTTGGATGGCATTTCTTCACTAAATTCTCATTTCATTGCATCTTGCATGCTGACCCTCAATCAAAAGAGTACAAAGATCTGTTTTGAGGATCACGATGTACATGAAAATGAAGTTTTGCCCTAGCACTTTTTTAAAAGAAAAAATCTAGTTAAATATTTAAAGCGAGATAGCAGGGACATTTTTAAGACTTCAAACTACTCTGTGCAATTTTCTTAGGGAGCCTATTTGTACTGATCTGCTATGAAAACATTAAAAATGTCCCTGGGAGAGAGTGGATTGCAGTGAGGCTATGACAATTAAAGGGTAGATGAGATAGGTAAGATGACCAGATTTTCAACCTCTTAAAAGTTTGTAAAAATAAAAAATGGTATGTCGAAATATTTAGGTGGCCAATGTAGGTTTCAGAGCATAATGCTTTTATAGCACTCATTTGTAAAAAGAACTGAGTTTTTATTTTCACTTTACACAACAACTGCAGTGAAACCTCGATTCTGCACTCATCAATTTTACGTTTTTTCCGATTTTGTGCACTTTTCGTCTGGTCCCGGCCAAATGCTCATGAGAACAACGTAAAATTTTATCCGATTTTACATTTCCTCGAATTTACATTTCTCCTCATCTGCATATTATTTTTTGAGTCCTGACAACGTAAATTCACCTGATTTTACGTTTTCAATTTTCTATTTCGGAAAATGCGAAGAAGCACTGGCGATGTACCGTTCGTATTCAAGGTTAAAAATAGGCTATATACAATAGTTTTAGTCATATCTGTGTCAAACTCGTTTAAATAGGCATATGTTTACATAAGAAATGTTTGCAACCCCACGTGGCAATACATTTATCGGCCAATCGAATAAATGAACATAGTGCTCACCATTACGCCTGTGTAGTTGCGGCCATTTGTTTTTGTAGGAAGTTTATATCAACACGATGATAGGCATTGTATATATCGTATTTACTCATGCAACCTGCACACTTGTGTACCCTACACACCTATTTTTGGGCCGGTTCGGAGGGAAAAAATTAGAACCAGAATATCACTGATTCTCACTCCCTGAAACAAGTTCTGCCCAAGTTAAGCATCGTCTTCCTTCTACGTGACGCAATTTATTGGATACGTGATGCAATTTATTGGATGATCTCTTTATGACGATACTAGCAGAAATCTCCTCACCGATAGTCTTCTTTTGTTAAACCCTTAACTGTTTTTGACGTAATATTACGCACCGATGCGCAGCTTCATTTGTTGCGAATGAAAGATTTCATCGTTCGAAAGGAAGACGGAAATCCACATTTCAAGTGCTTGGACTTGTTTGTTCCTAACCTTCCAATATTTACTCAGAAGACGATACGTGAAAAAACTCCCCATCTGCGTAGGGAAGCTGCCATTCATAGATGAACAGATAGTTCATGAAGCTGCGCATCTGTTCATCTATGAATGGCAGCTTCCCTACGCAGATGGGGAGTTTTTTCACGTATCGTCTTCTGAGTAAATATTGGAAGGTTAGGAACAAACAAGTCCAAGCACTTGAAATGTGGATTTCCGTCTTCCTTTCGAACGATGAAATCTTTCATTCGCAACAAAATGTCACCATTCCGAATTCCTTGAAGTGGATGAGGAAAATGACCAAACTTGAACCTACCTATTCTCAAGCCAGGAAACCCTCAGCAGTCATTGAACTATAGCTATCAGTTAGTCTTTCTGCCAACTTTTGCGAGTTTTTGCCTGCAGTGCGGGCGTAACTTACACGTTTGCTTGGTTGCATAAATACGCGTATACTTCGTAGAATTCGACGTCTTTTACGAATATAAACATAGATGCAAGCATATTGCAGAGAATTTGCTATTGATACAGTTTATATAACCTGTTCAGAAATCCTCGTTTAAGACACGCACACCCTTTTTCCCAGCCATTTCGGGAAAAATGTGCACAGGGTACAAAGTCGATGACATCTACACGACGCTTGGCGTTGTTTATAAACCTGGCAATCCATTAACTAATTTTTGCTCTGAAATATGGATAATAAAGCAAAATGGAAAGTATTTACGATAAGTGATAAAATTAATAGCTCAACTTGATGTGCATGTTGGAACACGTATCAAACTTTTTCACTGGTTAAAGAAATAAAATGTTATGTAAGTTACTTTATTTGCAATTTCGTTGTTTTTGTGTTAAAACATGTATATTTTATCAAAGTTATGATATGAAGCAACCCACATTTTACTTTGTTACATAATGTTCATTTCCCCGATTTTACACTTTCCTCGATTTTACGTTTATTTTAGGCGGTCCCTTCAATGGGGTAAAATCGAGGTTTCACTGTATTTTGACCTTAAAGATGCTAGTTGAAAGAAAAAGGATATTTAATTGTTGCGTTCGGTGTGGTGTTGGTATATGTTTGGAGGAATACTTTCAAATGTAACATCAAAAGTACATTTTTAGGAAATCATTGATGGTGAAAAAACTTGGATAAAACACCATTTGTCGGTAGTCATTTTTGTATTTATTGAACGTTATTTTATAATTTACCAAAGTTGCATTAAATTTGATTTATATTCAAGATATTTAATGTTGTTTGAGTGCAGAGTTTTTGCCAAGTTTAGTACAAGAAATATGGCATGAAATCTGGAATAATTTTCAAATACCATGAAACACATTGCTCTATATAGGCAGCCACCTTCACAAAAATTAAAATTCTTGGATATTTTTAGACCTACTTTATGCCACACTTGCAACATGCGTTATTCTCACATACTAATATTTGCATGTTTGTTGTTGCAGGAAAGTACCACTATTTCAAGAATGTCTAGCAAACTTCACTCGTTCTATTGATCCCTGCTTAAAAGAAGAAGAAAAGGTTACTAAGCAGTTCATTCACAATGTCACCGATGCTATGCTCAGCTTTGTTTGCTACAAGGAGGGAGACCGAATTGCCTGTAAGAATACATATTACTCATTGATTGGCTGTTGCAAATTGTCTTGCCCAAAGGTTGATTTTCTCTAACAGAATTTGACAGTGCAAAATGACCTTAGCTGTCGACGCACCTAAAAACCTAATTACTACTACTACTGCAAATTGTATGATACGTCAATAATACAAAATTCATATTTTTTGTCTAATGCTACAATTTTTCTTGTAGTATTCATTGCTGAAGGTGGTCCTGAATGTTTGACTGAAAAGCAGCAGGAGGTGCAAGATTGTTTAAATAAAACTGTGGGAAAGCATTTACCTAAGAAGATGCCTGAAGCTGAAAACCTTCCATCATTTGTGCTTGAGGAGCCCCAGTGCAAGTAAGTATATTTAATTCAGTGTCTTCATGAAGTATGGAAATATATTTAACTGTTACTAATTAAAACAAAAAGAAAAAGTATACTCCAAAAATGGAATACACATATTTCAGAGATGTTCGTTATGGGATTTGCATTAAAAAAGTATCAAAAGACAGGTGGTTCTTGACTTTTTATCTCTGAAATTATAAGTCATAATTATGTGGGCTTGTGGACTTTTTTACCTTTTAACTTATTCTCCAAACAAACAACGATGTTTCAAGTATGCCTCACCATCAAAAAAAACATTTCTTTCCTTGTTTGTCTTTGGCGACAGGTGTGCAGCCCTAGGTAGTTGCCTAGTCCTTTATCTGCTCCAGCCTGTAAGACATTAGTAACCCCATTGAACCTTCACCCTGGGCATGTGCCTCAGCTGACCCACCCTCACTATGGCACTACATTTTACTGTTTTTGTTTTACTCTTAAAGAACACCTAAAAAGTATAAGCATAATAATCTTTTCAGTTGATGGCATTTTATTTTCTAAAAGGGCTTAATTAGGTAACTTAAGTAAAAGTTAATTATCAATGTCATGAATGGCTTGAATTCAATTGTTGATTAAGCTATCTATTGTAGCCATGAAATTAATGAGTGTATGAGATGCATACTTAGGCCAATAAGTAGCTTTCTTAATCAACTGCTGGTAAAGTATACAGGCAGTCCTTGACATCCGTACATTCGACATTCGTACAATTCGATCTTTCGTACATTGTAAATTCTCACCCCTAAACTGCCTTTCGTACTCCGAATTCAGACTTTTATACATCAACTGATGAACAAACATTTCGAGCTATCACATAATGACGCTTTCTATTAGCCAAGCCAACACTTATAGTAAATTACCAAATTAAAGTATGCTATGTAATAATATACCTATTGTATGTAATGTTTTTTAATATTGTACTGAAATTTGACAAGATTAATACCACTGTAAAGTCAGTTAATAATCAATAAATTATTATTCAGTCTCGGCAACATTACCATCTTTGTTTGTATGTACAGTAGGTTTTCTTTGTTTGTGCATTTCACACCTATTATTTTATAAACATGAGTGAGAAATGGAAAACTGAAAGTGCTAATACAAGTGAAAAGAAACGTAGGACTCATAAACTGAACAAGATTGAGACAAAGATAGAAATAATTAGGCATGCCGAAAGTGGCGGATCTTCAGCTTCAGTCGGACGTTCATTGGACTTAAGCCGGTCGAGTGTGTGTTCAATTGTGAAGGAGAAGAACAAAATAACAATACAATACGTACTGTGGCGTTCTGAATAAACGCCACATTTTTTTAAAGTGCAAGGAACCGATCTACACACGCTTCGATGACGTTGGCAGTATCCCATTAGCAGACCGCGAAACAATTTGAGACATAATGATCGTGCAGTTGCTTGGCTTTCTCGTGAATGACAGGTGAACTCAGCGAGATTTTCCTGCGAGTTTGGGTCTCAATTCACAGGTTTAAAGCCTTCTCTAACTTCTCTACATATGTATTTCTAGGTACAAAAGACACTTTTAAACTCGTTGAAGTACCACTTGCAACACTAGCTCTAATCGCTTCTTCACTTTCCTTATCGATTTTATTGTGGACTCGGTCATACCAAGTAATTTACCAACTGATGAAGCGGATTCATAATGCGCAAGCCTATCTAAAATTTCAATTTTCTTCTCCAAACTCATCACTTTTTTCGCCCTTTTTACCGACTTTTCTTTCATTTCAATCATCACTCTCTTTGGGGCCATGATTAGGCAATATTACAAAAAACTATGAAAATAGCAAAATGCTTAAATGAAAAAACTAACTTTCGTTCATAATACATGTACACCCCTAAACCACCTGCCGTATGCCGAATTCGGACTTTCGTGCGTCAGCGACATGATGAATGAATATTTCGAGTGCTGCTGGTTGCCAGCCACCAGGCCACCAGTTTCCGCCACTGCAGCATTTTTGCTGTATAGCAGTGTTTATTTGTGCAATTATTTAAATATTTTATTCAGTGGCGCCCTTTGAATTGGGCAAGCAGGGCCTCTGCCCCGGGCCCCGCACTTTGGCGGTTCACACGTTACAAACAAAAAATATGTGTATTAAATAAGAGATAAAATGAAATATGCAGAATCAAATAAAATAATTACATGAACGATATTCACAACCAAGCGTATATTACTGTATCTTGTATGAACACACAGGAATGAAATGTATAACGTCTGAATACACCTAATTATTAGTTTATAGCACAGAATAAGCAACCTATGTAAACATAAGGAGTACTTTCCTGAAGAACAGAGTTATCTTAAGCCAGCCAATCTTCCCGGATTAGGCGGGACAGTCCCGGATTTCGATAGTTTGTCCCGCATGGTGAGGAGTCCCGGAAGATGTTTTGCATTCGTACAATTTGTTCCGCTTGCCCCGAATTTTCACAAATAATCACACTTGAAAATTGAGCGAATTGCTAAGCGCTCTTACAAATATCGCCCTTGCTCCATGTTAGCCATCATGCATCGGTTCAAATTACAATGTATACTGTTGTTTTAATACATTGTTGCATAGGATAAATTTCATACATTGCCACATACAAAATGTGGTGCAATTGCTGATGCTATCAGTCAGTCGCATTCGAAAACTTTTAGTGTCAACATCGTAGACAAGTAAAATATTTCGATATTCTTATCTGACGTAAATATCAAAATATCGTTGCTGAATTTAATGTTTTTCTTTTGATATCTCGAGTGCGTTCTACGTCTATAATACGGGAATATACATATCTAATATAATAATATCTATAATACGGGGATATACATATCTAAAAATATGAAATACTTTTACAATTATTTTTTAGTGCGCGAATTATACCTTGGTAATTTTAGATTGTTAAGGGGCCCCGCAAATGCTGATCGCCCCGGGCCCCACACCCCCCTAGGGGCGGCCCTGATTTTATTGCATTTTGCCCTCTCTCTCTATATTATAAAATCGACTATTGTGTCTAAAAGGCCCCTGCTCAAAAACCTAAACATGTATACCATAATTAGAGATTTTATAATATTTTTTGGCTTTCTGGGAACGGAACCCCCCTATACCATTTAAATCTATGTTCGACATCCATACATTCGACTTCCAGACACGTTTTCAGGAATGCATTATGTACGGATGTCGAGGACTGCCTGTACCTGATGATGACAGCTTTGCTGTTGAATTACACATCTACTTTAATAAATATTGTGGCTACAGGAGCAATATTGGATATTGATGATAGCTAATTTATGTTGTCTTAAATGAATAATTTATTGTTGATAAATTTATCTGATTCCCAAGCTTACACTGCTGTTTTGTTAGAATCAGGGCTGGAATAATGTTTCAAATCGTTGTTATTCTGTAATGTTATAAAGGATTAGTTTCCATTACATAACATTAAAATAATGCTATTTAATTTAATTATGACATTATGTAACGTTATATAACATTATTTTATGAAACTTATAAAATGTTTCAACAGAGTTTTTTTGCTTAATTTAGTCAATAGCCCAATATTTATTTTTAAATATTACAGCAAAATGATTATCTACAATCAGTTTAGTTCATTTATATAATAAAAATCTCTCTTGGGCAAGAAAGGAAAGAAAGTATATGTAAATCTCTAAATAATATGTATCTATTTCAGAACAGGAAATACAGGGTATTCCAAAAAATGTATAAAAACTTTAATCACTTCTTTAACAGTAAAGCATACAGATGTTAGTCCATTCATGTAAAATTTACCTTAAAGATGCAAATGCTCATAATGTCCCCTTCAGTCTCTGTTCATTGTTGACAATGACTTAGAGGAGGAGAGGAGAAACAGCCACACAGACCTCAGCTCCTCCAATGTCAATAACTTCCTGGCATATATTGCGTTCTTTAGAGTACTCCACAAGTAAAAGTCAAGTGATGTTAGGTCAGAGGATCAGGGTGGATAGTCCACATTTCCTCTACATCATACCATTTAAATATCATATTGTTATCTGTATTATTACATTTCTTATGAGTACCCAAAGTGTGTATACATTTTATTAAAACACCCTGTATATCTTCCAAAATTGCATTGTAGACTTAACAGTACACGTTTTTAACGTTATGTATCGAAAACTAATCCTTTTAACGTTATACCATCCATTATTCACAACATGACAGCTGACATTGAGCACGTAAGCTTTTTCATGAAGCAAAACAGCCTATACAGTCATGCCTCATTTAGCGCATGTTTGTTTAGCACAATTTCGATACAGCGCAATTGAAATCCCGTGATATAAATTTTTATTTATTTTTTAATAAAATACTGTATGCATGGTCAGTACTGCAAAATGAAAATACTGTTCACGATGCGCATTATTGCTGGCTTTTGTTTGCTTAAAAAATAAAGGAAAGCTGTTTTCACGTAATCATTTCCAGTGACATATTTGCGGTGTTTTGTTTAATGCCGTATTTACTCATGTAACTCGCGAACTCGTGTACCCCGCGCACTCCTATTTTTGGGCCGGTTCGGAGGGAAAAAATTAATTTGAGCCAGAATAAGTTTTTTTTAAGTCACTGATTCCCACTCCCTGAAACAAGTTCTGCTCAAGTTAAGCATCTTCTCCCTTCTACGTGATGCAGTTCATTGGACAAATGAGTCCAAACACTTGAAATGTGGATTTCCGTCTTCCTTTCGAACGATGAAATCCTTCATTCGCAACAAAATGTCACCATTCCGAATTCCTTGAAGTGGATGAGGAAAATGACCAAACTTGAATCTACTTATTCTCAAACCGGCAAACCCTTAGCAGTCATTGAACTATAGTTATCAGTTAGTCGACTTATTCTTTCTGCCTACTTTTGCGAGTTTTTGCCTTCAGCGCAGGCATAACATACACGTTTGATTGGTCGCATAAATACGCATATACTTCTTAGAATTCGACATCTTTTACGAATATAAACATAGACGCAAGCATATTGCAGAGAATTTACTATCGATACTCACAATTTATATAACCTGTTGAGAAATACTCATGTAAGACACGCACGCCCTATTTTCCCCTGCGTTTCAGAAGAAATGTGCACGGGGTACACGAGTAAATACGGTATCTATGGCAAAATAACATTTTAACAGTAAATAGGGGGAAATAATTTCAGTAAATCATGGCAGAAAGGAGAAAATTGAGTAAAGGCAGTCAAAGTGTAGAAAATAATCCTAAATTATCAAGGAAAAGCATAAATCTTGAGGAAAAACTTATAGTGATTCAGTGTTTTGAACAAGGTGAGCATCAGAGCAATATTGCACATAAGTTTAACTTCACAACTTCTACAATTCATGTTGTTAAATAAAGGCAAAATAAAAAGTTCCATTGAATCAGCCAGTGCAGTAACTGCAAAGAAACTCACACGATCACTTATTGTTAGTAATATGCTTGAAAAAATGGAGAAACTGCTAGTATTATGGATTGATTCTAAGCGTTCTAATGAACACATGCCCCTTAGTCAAGCACTTTCTCTGTTTGAATGTGTAAAGCAAGAAAAGAGTGGAGATTCTTCAGAAACTTTTCATGCCAGTTCCAGTTGGTTTCAAAATTTTAAACGCTGTGCTAATATATATAGCATTCGTATTACAGGTGAATCAGCAAGCATTCTTAAAGATGCAGCTATAAAGTTTCCTGACGAATTTCAAGCAATTATTGAAAATGGTGAATACCCCCACACATACATACAATAAGTAATTTACATGTAGATTTGAGCACTGCAGTGACAAAAATGGCAACTTGCAGAATCTAGTGATCTATGCATAAATGCGAGCACCATTGCGAAAGATTTAAAATTTTATTAACATTGATTTTTAATGATAATTAATATTAAATAAATAAAAAAGTAACATTAGTGAACCTTGCAATTTTGCGAACTGATCACTACTAAGTATGTACATGTTATAATCGGTTTGTTTTGCGCAAATTTGGTTAGCGCAAAGACCGTTCGGAACGTATCCTTTGCACTAAACGAGGCATGACTATTATATTTATCATGGAGATAACCCCGGTTCAACGTTATCTGCATAATAAATTTTATTTTGATAGCATTATAATGTCTTTATTGCAATTAAAGTTTTGATAACGTTACATTAAACATTGCTATTATAACTCTACCATAACGACATGTATTTTTCGTTACGTTATTATTAAAAAAGGCAATTTAATCGTTATTATAACGTTACTGGGTATCGTTACATTACGTTTTCCATCCCTGGTTAGAATACATTCTCAGTATTTTCAAAAACAAAAGCGGGGTCTTAAGTTTTCTCACTTGAAACCAGTGTTTCTCATACTGTTAGGTGAAATATAAAATATTCACAAATAATCAAATTTCATCAGGAAATTTTAGAATATATGATGTGATACAAATTATTGTTATATAAAATAAAGGATTTTATATTAAAGTTTGTTATTTTTACTGTTGTCAATTCAAAGGGGGCTGCATAACATTCAAGAGGGCCACGACAGTTGAAAGTTAGAGAACCACTGATTTAAACCATCATGAAATTGAATGAATTGTTGGATAAAAATCATTCATTTCATTTTTATTAAATTTATATAACTTCTGTTGTAGAAAATTATGAAAATGTTTGTTCTAGCACTATTTAATCTGGGGAAAAAAGCACCGAACACTTACATACTTGCAATACAAATTTGTTTGGTTTTTGTTTATAATATTAAACCATAAATATTCTCCACAGGGAAATAAATGAGCTGCAAGAATGTGTTGTGAAGAGTCTAGTAAAATGCAAAGAACCTACACCTGCCAATATTGTGGAAAGCATGATGAACTACCTGATAAGGTCCAGCCCATGTGCTCAGTACATCGTAGAAAATGGTAGTGGAAGCATTGCAAACCCGCTGGCTCAAACTGTACTTTCTGCATTTATTGTCTTTGTCTTATTGGCATTCCAGTGAGACAAATTCAGTTTTGTGATTGAATATTCATATCTGATAGGAAAGACACTGTGACAGTACTTAATTTGTGACTGTTCAAAGTTATTTTTGGTGGAAAAGGTAATTATACGAATTTCATAATTTGTGCAACTACTTCAAACACATGAACAACAATACTGCATGCTTTTCTACAGTGGGAAAGTATAATTAAAAGCTAAATTCATTCATTCACTAAATAATGGAATATTGCTGAGGTTTGCTATCAGGAAAAATTGTGCTGCAATGATTACTTCCCTCAGGCTTACCAAAGGATGGCTGTGTTATCAAGCTAAAAAGGCTTCAGTAATTTAAACTACATTACTTCTCATTTGAATTTATGCATGTATTTCCTATTTTTTAACAAGTTCCATCCATGTTTTAGTTTTAGTATTTTTTCCTGTGACATCACAAATTTATTTTATTTATGGCACCAATAAGAGCTGTCAGAACCACAAGATATGTATGGCAAAATGTAAGGCCTAAAATGTCTTTTTGAGTTCTATTTTTTGAGACTTAATAAGTTGAATGCACTGATTAGTTTTTAACATAATAGATGGGTTTTTAGCCATCATTTGTGAAATATTAATTTCTATTGTTTAAATTGTGTATTTTCTTAAAAGGAAACATTATGATTGTGGTTATTTCCTTTATTTATATTAAAATTAGGCAGAACCACTTACCAATACATTTTTACTTTTTCTAGCATCATTGTAATAAAATGTGGTTTATGATTATAATTACATTTGTAATTAATATATTTGTCTTAATTTGTCCTACCTTAGGAATGGTTCCATGAGTGTATGAATGTGTATATGAGTACATATAAACATCCATAGACATGTGCAATTTGTGGTCAAATGCGACTTTGTATCATATATATCAAAGGAAATTATAATCATTGTTGAGTGTGAAAGCATTCTGTCGTGAAATAAAATTAACCTTTATTCAGCTTTTGCTTATGATGCCTTTTAAAATATTTTTTTTTCTGTGGGCATTAAATGTATGTGTAATAGAATGATTTAGGCCATCATCATCAAGGTCAATTAGAAACATTACAAAGCTTCTTTAGAATAAGTTGGATGGAATTAACAAAAGTTCATATAAATAAAATAATTGCCTTAATTCCTGACAGGGCATTTACACGATTAAATGCATTGCATGTCATACTTTATTATATGGGACCAACATTCATTTCAATATGCACATTATAATTCACTAGAGAACTATTGAGCTCATCTTATGACAGAAAATAATTCAAGGATAAACATTTAAAACTTCAAATAAATACTTATCTCAGATATCTTCAATAGCCGCAACAAGGTCATGAATAACTAGACTGGTTACAATGCAGCAATTTTAAGTGGTAATTTGCTGAAAGTACATTGCTTAAGATGGGTGCATCGTAGTCGAAATGTACATGTTTTTCATAACCTTGTTGCTATTGGAGATATCCAAGATGAGCACTTTTTTCAATTTGTTGATTCTTAAGTGCTTATTCTTGCAGCTCATAACTTCATTATCATTATCCATTGTTTCACTTTTTCTTGTATGCCTGTAAGAAGTAAATTATTTAAAATGTATACTTCATTTTTGAGTTCCTGTAGTTATATTGAATTGTTACATTCATGTTTTCTTGCGATAACTGTTGTTTGTATATTTATGGTTGTGGGCAAACAAACGGTAAATAATAATGTAATACATGTGCTTTGTAAATCATTATTGTCTCACAATATGCTGTGGAATTGTAAGTTTTTGAAAACTATTTCTTGATTCCCTAATATTATACGAGGAAATTTTTCTACGGTAATGGTTGTATAATGATATATACTCCAAACTTCTTTTCATTTCTTATTTTTGTCTTAATGTTTTTTATATTGAAAGGTATGAAACTTAATGTATTTCTCATTGAAGTGCATTGTATGAAGTCTAAAATAATATATTTTTAATTATATTATTAATTAAAGTTGAAATTATTTTAGTAGTATATTGTTTGATTTTTTAAATGTTATTGTAATTAAGTGGTGCTATCCAAAAGTTATGAAAATTCTCATGTAACAACCTTATCAATAATACAAATTATTCCTGCTAGGTGATGATGTAGTACCTACATACACTTTCGCTTTGCCTCGTCCTACGCCATTTTATGTTGCAT
Source organism: Uropetala carovei (assembly GCA_036926305.1). Lineage (NCBI taxonomy): Eukaryota > Metazoa > Arthropoda > Insecta > Odonata > Petaluridae > Uropetala > Uropetala carovei. Next base: position 767,930 of record JAXCHB010000022.1, read on the forward strand.
TAGTCACATTTGTAAAGCTCTTTAGTGAAGAAGTGTATAACTCGTTCTGCAATTTTTTAAACGAGTGATTCAAAAGAAGAAAGACTTCATAAGAAGTTGTTTCAAGTCTAGTAAAACAGCTTCTGAAATGTCCTGAGAAATGGAGATTTATGGTTTATCATGCAAATGCAGCCACTCACACAGCCCTGTCTGGCCAATAAAAACATGTCTGTGGTCCCCTGGGTTACCACCTCTTCAGGTTTGACCCAGAGTCTCCAGGTTTTGATACTAGTCTCCAGGTCAACATACATGAAGTAGTATGGAATAGTAAACACAGTTGAAAAGGATTTCAGGTATGAAAATGTTTTTATTTACATTTTTTCTTTAGTCTTAAGTTATTTTATGCTTTTTAATGGTTTAATATTGTTTTCTTATCACTTTCATAATGTTAATTTAACTTTATGTAATATGAGATGGTACTTAGTAATTTTCTCCTGAATTGCTGAAAGGCATCTCCCAATAAAAAATATGCTTTTAATGGAAAAACATCTCCATGATAAATATAACATAGGCTGTTTTGCTTCATGAAAAAGCTTCTCAATGTTCTCAACGAACTAATAGAACTAATATTGAGAGAGAGCAAGTCTAGGATTTAAGGTGAATGTACACGTTTAGTGCTCAAGCAAGTTACTAAAGCAAGTAACTAAATTTTAGTAGCTCGTAAGTAAATAAGTTTAGTGCTAATGCAAGTAACGTTTTTAGTGGCTTGTTTAGTCAAGTGAATAGAAAGCAGTTCTATTTATTCATGTGAGTAGCTTACCCCCACTCCTCTTTGACACCATTTGCATTGCAACCAGTGCGTATTTATGCACGGGCAACATAGGACACTGCCTACGGTGCCAAATTACGAAAGGTACCAAATATGAAAGACACAAAATATCGAAGTCTTCTTTAAATAATAAACAAATTTTGAATTATATCACCTCATTTAAGAATACACTAGCATTATGTCTGTCAATAATTTTAATTTAATGAGAAAAGGCACATCGAAAAATAGTGCCTATGGGTGCCAAAAACTTAAATCCGGCCTTGATTTCAACTAAACTCATCTGAACACCTTGAATACTAGTTAAGTGGTTAGTGTCACCAAACATTGATTTTTGTACTTTCAAAGTCTAATTTATTGTGACAAAAATGTGCAACAGGTGGTCTTGAGTAATGCACTGCTCAATTTGTTCAAGAGTACTCATCCCATGAGTCTATAAAACAAAATAAATGAGCTTTATAAAAATAAACAGGCTAGGGAAGCAGCCTACATTAAAATTGCAGAGGAAATGAATTCACCAGATTTTGGGGTTGTCAAAGTCAAGACTAAAATGAGAAATTTAAGATCCACTTACAGCCAGGAAATGAAAAGATCAGGAAGGGGACTGGTGGATGTATACACACCACAACTAGAATGGTTTCATGAGAGGGATTCATTTTTACGCTATGTTAAAAAAAAAGAGCCACTGACAGTAATCTGGTAATTTTTATTTTTCTACAAGATAAATTAAGATTATTAAAATATCATTTTATCTTGCCATGGGACAGCTCCTTCATTCATAAAATGGGTCATATATTTATCCCAAAGTTCCCTTGCATGTCTTGATGAATGGTTGCCTCCAGTATTTTTGATTGACCTTCGGCTGAAGTCAACTTCATCTCCATAAACCTAAAATTATTTGTCCATTATCTACATCCTCTTTGTAGACATCCTTTTGACATAAATATCTGTGGATGTTATGCTCAACCAATTGCCCAACGTTTTTCCATTTTGTCTGCTGTAGAAACATGACAAGCCATAGGTTTTTCAAACACACGAAACCTGCTGGCTAAAATGCTAAAGGCATCTTCGACAATTTTTCTAGTCCTGGACAACCTGTAGTTAAAGGTTTTTTGCCCTTTGATAGCTGTGTTTGCGAATATGGCTTCAATAAGTAATTTTTTAACGGAAAAGCATTGTCACCCATTATGAAACCACCATTTGGCAACATTATTTTCTATAGCTGTATAAATTGAACTTCTGAAGGACTCCTCTGTCTGATACACTCGCACTGCAACCGATGTCTATATATTGGAAACAGTAGTTGTCATCAACAATTGCTAATAGAACTATACTATTCACTCCTTTATAATTAAAATATTCGCTGCCACAAATCTGGTCCACGAATAAACACGCTTTCCATCAATTGCCCCATAACAATTTGGAAAATTCCATCTTTCTGGCCCAAGAACATATTCACTTGGTACTTAGTTCATTCAAACTTCAGGAAATTAGGATGCCACACGGGTATCCAACAAATACTCCCTGTTTCTCCAACTGAATCAGCAACTTAATCTACTTCAATCCCTGACTGTGCTCCAAGTCCTGACATACTGGCAATAGCATTCTCCAACAAATTAGTTTCAATGTTTGTTCATTAATTTTACACAAAAATGTTATCTTTCACTTTTCGAATATGTAACTATCAGTTTTTATGTTAACACTAAATAGATAAATATCTAGTAAGAATTTATTTTCGTACAACTACTTTTAATCACCTTAATAAAGTCCTTTAACTTGCTACAGATGGCATCACATACTTCAGGGATGAATTTGGAAATGGCCGATGTAGATACAGGATAAAATTGTTGCAAATTTCTAAAGCTGTTTCCGGTTGCAAGGTAGGATAAAGTTACTTCCAGTTTCACTTTGGCAGGTATAGCTTCCCTCATTATTGTCGTTGAATACATGACTCAGTCTTTCCAAGTAAAACCTGAAATTGTTGTAAGGATATTCTCATGCAATTCCTATATTATTTAGGATCTTCCATGGTAAGTTTCTTTAAAACTAAACATGACGCAGCATGAGTATCTTATCTGGCCAACTGTTTTCTTGTTCACATCCATTTCTTTTTATGTAACCATTGAGACTCGATAAATTTCAACACTTCCTCACAAACAATGAGTAATTGTCTTTTAATTATTTTTTTACATAGTTGTTTACGGTGCTCCATTACAACTACTGAGTCTACTTGACAAAAGCACTATTAACGTGTGAACACCACTTGTTTTTTAGCCACTAAATTTTAGTTACTTGCTTTAGTTACTCGCTCGAGCACTAAACTACATTCGCCATTAGAGAGAGCGAGCGAAGTTGAACAAAGTGTAGCTAAAGCCCAGTCTACACGTGGCTAGCTGTTTAGTCGAGTAGAGTAGTTTAGTTGAGTGAGAGTAGCCAGTCTACATGCAGAAATTATTGGATTTAGTTTACTTCATTAGTTGACTGCCGCCATGACTGTTAAACGAACGAGCTTGTGAATTGGGCACTCTCGTCTATATCTATACATCTCTTGCGAGTATGTGTCACCAAAACAGAAAGCTTGATTTAAAGAGAAATAAAAAAATTTCAGCATATGAACTTACACCAACTTGTCTGTTTTTGTATTCGTCTTTCGATGCATCGCACAAGCACTCATGTTTCACATACTCCGTAACAAATTTGAGAGTCACGTGTTCTGACCACTTTGCCATGTTAAGAAGAAATTAAATGTGAAGAAACACGAAGCATACAGTTTATGAATAATACGAGAAACATAACCTCCTACGTTGACAGAGGCACACAGGGCAACTGCACTCGACTAAAAAGGTACTAAAGGCACACGTAGTATACACGAGATGAGTTGGGGAGTCAGTCTAGTGGGCACATGGCGGGGGAAGACACTCGACCTCAAAAATAGGATGGGCTTCTATTTACTTGACTAAAGCAGCTACTCGACCTTGCGAGCTGTACTAAACTAATTTCTTGTGTTTAGTCGGGTCGAGTACTAAAATTTAGTGCTACTAAACTAAACTACTCAACGCATGTAGATCGGGCTTAACTTCAGTACCTTTCGTTACATGCTCGATGTCAGCTGTTATGTTGTGAATAATGGATGGTATAATGTTAAAAGGATGTTTTCACTACATAACATTAAAAACGTGTACTGTTAAATCTGCAATGCAATTTTTGAAGATATATTTCTTGTTCTGAAGTAGGTATGTATTATTTTGAGATTTACATATATTTTCTTTCCTTTCTTGTCCAAGACATATAACAGTATTATCTTGACAGATTTTTATTATATAAATGAATTAAACTGATTGTAGATAATCATTTCGTTGTAATATTTAAAAATTAATATTGGGCTATTGGCTAAAGCAAAAAAACTTTTAAACATTTTATAATGGTTTCATAAAATAACATTACCTAACGTTATAATTAAATTAAATAGCATTATTTTAACGTTACAGAATAACGTACCAATTTGAAAAGTTATTTCAGCTGGATGATAGTAAGATTTTGCTGGTATATACCACGTTGTTCCTTCTGATTCCACTTTGGGTATTGGTACAACACTATGAATCCGCTGCAATTGGTCATCGATTCCATAATTAGAACATCAAGAAATAGTTAGAAATAACAATTAATTATGGAAAAATATTGAGCTCTATGGTGAACTATTTTCTCAAACACACTAGCCAACTGAGGCATGCTGGAATGCCTGATTGACCAAGTTTCCCCTTGCTTTGTTCAATGCAAATCAATCATTCTGGGGCATCAATTAGGTTGTTGGTTAGGTGAATAGATTAAGCAACCATCTGAGAATAACTTTTAAAAGTGGTTTTCCAAATTTTAACAAAGTTTGCTCTGATTTTTCTCTTTAATTTAAGAGCTACTCCAGGTTTTTACTTTCTCATAAACGAAGTATATTGAAAAAGTATTGTTATCGCGAAAAAATTTGACCTCGTGATTTTTACGGAAATATAGGTTTTAGGTGTCGCTGAATCCGAAAGTGGTATTCGCAATGCTGTTTGTTACTGGCTCTAGGGCCTAAACGGTAGAGCAAAAATGAATGAAATTAGGCATTTTATCATACAGAGCGGAGTATATGAGGAAATGGTTGACATTGCTCAATAATTAAGGGAAGTTTATTCTACGCATTTTTAACAATTTGACAAATACGGCTCGAACGATTTTGATCAAATTTCGTACAGTTAAGTTTAAGTCTTCAATAATACTACATAGTTCATATTTCTCAAAAAATCTGATGTGGGCAACACAATCATGACTTTCTCCATATTTGGGGTATAGATATTTAAATTATTATGAATAGCATTATGAGGCAAAATTATCATTTCGTATCGTAAAAGAATACAGTCGTCCTTGCTACCGTAAATTACGTATATTTTGAATATGTTTACAGAATTCACCGCTACATGGTGGTGGCGCTGTGTACTGGAAATTAAGAAAAACTTGAATATCTCCGAAATGGATGGTTCTACGAAAATTTGTTTCAAGCAAAACGTGGAAAAAATATTATTCTCTAAATTTTATTCCTCACGAAGATTACCAATTGCAACGTTTTTAAGGAGATATTTGACGGAAACCGAAAATACCGATTATTTAGAAATAATTCCTAAACAATAACTGCTATGGAAAATTGTTTCAAATGAAAGTTGTAGTAAATTACATTCTCTATAACATTTGTATAGAATTGTATATAAAATAATGATGTTTTAACGGGGAAATATCGCAAAAACCGAATCGGGTTTCAAATAAACCTAACTTCCGTTTAACTGTTATTGTCCAAAAACTAATCAGTTCTTTGTGTTCATGCTAAGCTAATGCTATTCATAATAATTTAAATATCTATACCCCAAATATGGAGAAAGTCATGATTGTGTTGCCCACATCAGATTTTTTGTATTATGAGGCAAGTTAGCCAGTTTTTGGATTTAAGCTCGAAAAAGATTGATCACTTTAATTTCAACTCACGTATCTTGTCCCGATAATGAGTGTATAATGTTTTATTCTGGAAAAATGCCATTAAATATCATTCATTTCGACAGCCTTCGCTTTATTAAAAACCAAACTCCTTCACTCAACTAAATTACGGTGTTGATATCGTAAACTATCGATACTTCTCCGAGATTATTATGATAGTGCATAATTTGTTTGTAATAATGTATTTATAAATGAAATTTATTTACGAAATGTTAATTATATAGGTTAAATAAGAAATGATCAGTCATTTCGTACGTAAATATTCATTTTATAATATTTTTAATATTGCTTCCAAATATTGACGTTGGTGTCGCTTCAATTGATTTCTGGCGGGGCAAACAGGCAATCAGTTCGTAATTTAACTTTCGTCAGGTATGTTCGTGGTGCTGCAATGTACTCCTGTGAATACACCAATTCTGATGTATATCTGAGGTAAGTGACAATGTTTCACCTTTATTTTTAATATTTACAATAGAACGAAAGTTTTGAGTCGATTTAATTTTCACGTTTTTGTCAACGACTTGAGGTTTTGATGTTAGGAGAAAGATGCCTGAGAAATCATTTGCGTATCGTGAGACTTACTAAAATGAATGCGAATCACTATGTAAGGCATGTGGTTGGTGAATAACGGTGCTAAATTACAAAGCAATATTCGGTTTTAAATCTATTACATATACGGCAGGTGAAATTCATTTCCTTTTAACTTTAGTGACCTTACTCTAATACCAAATGCAAACTTTTAGGTACGTGTTTCTTATAGGACGTAAGGAATAGTATTTATTTCTTGACGATAGAATCTCTGTTTATCATCTTTCGCGGCTCCAGAAATAATAGGAATTTGTGAGTTATAAGCGTCCGTTATTCGATAATCGGAATTATCCGTTATCGTATTATTTATCGCGGAAATAATGTTGAACTATATGTCATTGCCATTTAACTATATTGATAATATATTCTATTAAACTAATTCGTTCCGCTCTACTGAATAGTTTACAATAATCTGCCTTAACTAAATATTACGAATCGAATTAGTCTAACACTGGAGTTTTCAACCTTATTTTACGTACTCTTAGAGCATTTTTTTATGGTCGCGCACCCCAAATACATTTAAAGTGTTAATGAAATGAATAACACTTCTATTAATATAGACAACTCGTGTTTATAACATCAAAATTCGCAGTTTTGGCGTTTTTCAGTTTGATGAACTTCGTACACTTCACATTGCAAATTTTGATTCCGAAGTCATTGATGAAAGACAAGACGAAAGATTATAATCTTTAACACTTTAGCATACTCCAAAACTTATGACATACCCCTAGGGGTATTCGTACAACAGGTTGGAAAGTTCTGGTCTAGCATGAGCTATGACAAAGTAGGGAAGGGAAGGGAAGTGACGTTATCACAAGAAGGGATCAGAAGGCAAGGCACATCGGTTATGTATAATGTGGCAGCGTTGTCATTCGTAGATTGGAGCCCATTTCGACAATGCGTATTTAATGTAGTTTTTTGCACTTTGCTGGGAACGGACCATTATATTTCGCATGATAGTTGAGGGTCTATTCTGGAAATTTTCCAGAAGCACCCCACAGAAAGAAAAGGGTAAATTTTGAGCAGTTGCCTTTTTCAAGCTCATCATTTGAAATTGGCTTTTAACCTTTTTACACTTTTAAACGCCATAACATTTACAAAGGTTCTAAATCAGGTCTTGTGAATCAAAATTTTTGGTAAATCAAAATTTATTTTTTACTTTTTAGTGCAAACTATAAAAGTTATTTTTTTAAAATGTTTTTTAATTATTTTATTACAGTCCTGCCTAACCTCACTGTATAATTATCCATTTCTTCTAAGAGTTTTGTTCATTGTGTAATGCATCTTCATAAATGGGTATTGGGTACATTTACATCAATACCCTGCAAGCCGCCAGAAGCGTTTGGCAGGGGGTGTCACAACAACAAGTGAACTCTAACAAATTCCTCTGTTTGACTGTCTTATCGCACCTGGGAAAAAGGATCTGTAGTATTTCTCTGTTCTAGCGATTGTTTCGACATTTTCTCCTGCACTCTGATCTAACATTACGTTCATTAACACCGATGGGGATGACTATGCCGCGTACGTCTTCAACGAATTCGGAGCTTTTGAATTTTTCAAATAGTTTCCTTTTGTATTTAATTCTTCTACTCTTCAACGTCTGCCATTTCAGATCCCTCAATATCTCTGATACACTCGCATCATACCGATATTCTCCTTTTACAAATCTAGCCGCTCTACGCCGAACCATTTCAAGCTCTCTAGTTAGGCACTCCTCGAAAGGGTCCCAGATGGCGCAACAGCATTCCACTACGGGTCGGATTAGAGAAAAGTATGCGATTTCCTTCACATTCGAGGGGCATCCTCGCAGGACTCTAGAAGAAAGCCCTTGAACTCTGTTTGCCAATGCTATAACGGTTTTGATATGCTCTCTACTAGACAAATTGCTACTGAGAGTTACTCCTAGGTATTTGTAGCTATTGACGTATTTTAGCTTTAATTCAGATATTTGGTACGGGTAACGGTTGAAATTCATGGAGCAGGTGAAATTCATTGCGGCGCAGTTCTCTATATTCAGGTCGAGTTGCCAATCTTTACACCATTTCGTAATAGCCTGAAGGTCCCTTTGCAAAGTCTCCTGGTCGTGTATTGTGTTGATTTCTCCATACACAAGTGTGTCATCTGCGAAGAGTCTTAACTTTACACTTTATATTATCCGCTAAATCATTTATATATATCAAGAATAACAGAGGTCCGATTACACTTCCCTGAGGCACGCTGAAACTCACTTTGACGACGTCTGATGCAACTCCATCGAGAACTACTCATTGGGTTCTATCGGAAAGGCACGAGGCGATCCAATTTACAATTTTCTCGTTAACTGAATAAGCCCTTAATTTTTTAACTATTTTCACGTGAGAAACAGTGTTGAAGGCTTTCCTAAAGTCTAAGAATACTGCATCAACTCCTATTCCTTTATCCTCTGCTTTCACAATATTATGTGTGACTAGAGCTGAGTCTCGCATGACCTGCCTCGCCGGAAACCATGCTGGTTTCTATTAAGCGCTTCTTTGCTTTCGAGAAATCGCATTATTGAGCTACCGATAATGTGCTCAAAAACCTTACAGAAGATTGATGTCAACGATATAGGGCGGTAGTTCTCCACTTTTAATTTACTTCCCGTTTTATGTATTGGTGTAACGTGGGCTGTTTTCCATATCAAAGGAACTACTCCCTCATCTAAAGATTTTGTGAATATGATCTTAAGGTACGGAGCTAATTCGTTTGCTAACGAGTTTAAAATGAATGCAGGGATGGCTTCCGGCCCTGGCAATTTTCTTTTATGGACCTGACTTAGTAATTTAACTATACCGCTTTCGGATATTTCTATGTCGCTCATATTTGAGTCTATATGCGTAGGGAAATCAATGAAATCACCGCTGTCGATTGTGAAGCAATTTTCGAAGAGCCGATTTAACATACTAGCCTTAGTAAAAGAATCGTGTACACTTTCACCGTTGTCTGTACGTAGAAGAGGTACTGTGGACTGACCACCTCGAATTTCTCGCACATACTACCAAAATTCTTTCGAGTCGTTTTTGAGTGAATCCGAGTGTGTCGTGGATCGGTAGGCGTCAAATTCCTCACGCGCTTCGTCTCTTGCAGATTTACGACTATTTCTGTATATTAAATACTCGTTCGCGTGATCCCTACCAACTTGTTTAAGGTGCTTTATGCGCACGTGATGCCGTCTTTGTTTCTTGAGCAAGGCGCGGAGTTTCGGTTTCATCCACCGCGGATCCTTGCGATCACGAATTGCTTTGGTTTGGACAAACGTTTTAAGCCCTTCGCGAATGATTTGCAAAATTTCCGTCCAAGAGTCATCTACGCTGTTACTATTCGCAAAATTGATAAATGTCGCTATTTGGTTTGTAACAATTTTTTAAACCTGGGAGATCTGCTTTACTGAAATAATGGAGACCTATCTCTTTCCTAAAAGAAATATATCTAACGTAAGCCAAAAATTGACTTCTGTAGATGATATTGTCTTCTGCTTCTGTTTGTTAGGCTGTAATAGTTAAAGAAGCATACAGCAGAAGGAATTGGATTGAACCTTAAAGAATGTTTCTGAAGAATAAAAATATATAAAAAACTTTTTAAATTATACACTTTTTATAAGGTGCACTGAAAAATATAAAATAAATTTTTGGGTTCAAGAAAATATCTGGATCTTAAGGAAAATTTTCATTGTATGTGATGATGAATCTCTTTTTAAAAAGAGGTATGGCATATGTTGATTAAATTTTTCATTACCATATAAATAGTCTGTAAATTCTTGTTTAATAAACATATGCCATACCTCTTTTTTTTAAAGAGATTCATGATCATATACAAAGAAAATTTTCCTTAACATCCAGATATTTTCTTGAACCCAAAAATTTATTTTATATTTTTCGGTGTGCTTTATAAAAAGAGTATAATTTTAAAAAGTTTTTTTAATATTTTTATTTTATACTTTTTAGTGAAATGAATTTATGATTATGACAATGAGGTCAAATTGTGATGTATTAATTTGCATCAAACATTACTATTCAATACTGAAATTTATATTGTTATAAAACTTTCATAAGGAATTTTTTAATGGTAATATTTGGTTCTATGCTCTCCCTTCAAAATGCTTTTCCCAGAACTGAACTAATAATAAGCCATTATTTAGCCTTGAAAATATTAAAATATATCTGGACTTTTAAAATAGCAGATGAGATTATTAACACAATATAAAACAAACTGGAGGTGCTCAGTCTACGTGTAAATTATCAACTGAAATCAAGTTTTAATATAATTTCAAATTAATGACTTTTCACCATAAAATCTTATTAATTTAGCTACCAAAAAAACACATTCATCTCATGTTAAAAATTTGTCCATTGATTCTGTATGTGAATTCTTATTAATTTATGCTCAACAATTTTTTTAACAAATCGCTAAAAATCTAAGTTGAAAGGTCATTGAAAATCGACATTTTCATAAAATGCATAAGATTTTATCACTGTGGAACTAAAGCTGACATAGAATGCTTTGCTCATCTTTGTAATAAAATACATCTACTCACAGGAAATTTCCTGTAAGAAAACAGTTAGTAAAATTGTACATAGATGATGTTTAAGGAAAACTCGAAACTATTTCAAAAGTTCATATTACACCGCTCCCCAGTTATAATGCGGGTTTTCGGGGAGGGGCTCTGACCCATGTTATAAGATAACCGCACTATAACCGATGGCCAACGTTCCCTCTAATTTATTTCATCATTGAGCGGAATAACCTTCACTGTGTGCATTGTGAGTGGCCGTGCCCAGGCACAGCTAAGAGGAAAATAATCTGTAACCCAATAATAATGCTTAATACACAGGTACAAAAAATTTTTCTGAAAGTCCTTTATTGCTACAAACCACGTAATGCAGTACATCAAAATTTTTAAAAATCAATAAATTTGTTTAACCATTTCTTGAAAAAGTCAGTAATTTTTTGTTGTTTTTTACAGTAAAATGTTTTGCACAAAATCGTATTTTTTAGTGATGCTAATTGCAATAACTTGACTGGTTCAACTTCTTGCTGTGCCTCTAACCACGCAATCACTGTCTCTAGGCCATTCAGAGCTTCCTGATGATGCTATCAACAATGTTTTTCTCAGTCAATACATGGCACATCAATTCTTCCTTGTCAATATCAACCCTTTGTTCGATCATATTCTCTGTGAGTTCTTGCTCCTCAAGGATATCCCTAACTGCCTGAAGATCACAATGCATAGTACTTTGTCTACTTTCTTGCTCTTTATTGTTCTCAGTTTGATTCTCTTCACCAGCTGTTCTCAAAAAACCACATTTTCTCCAACAATTTTGTATTGATTCCTTTGAAATACAGCCCTGATAGTGGAAAACCTAAACTGTGTTTTTGAATGAACCATGTATATAAACATTCATCCACTGTCTCGTTCTTGCAGTCTTGATTTTTTCCTTTCCAGTCCTGGAGTATTGTCCAACGTATCCAAGAATAAATGCAGCCTTCCTTCTTCTGTGATCCATCCTCTTATTGTACCCTCTGGTATACCCAACTCCCTTTTTATTTGAGATTTCAAAACACCACTTTTAGCTCTTTCAATGATTGTTAGCTTTTCCTTAATGGTATACGACTTTCTTTTATTAATGTTTGCCATTACCCATAAAATCTGAATTATTTGTATAGTTCTGTCTGTAAAACTCTCTCTAAAATATGATTATTCTCAATACAGAAAAACAGTCACCAAAAAAGACAACCTTACATTAGCATTCCATGCTCGATACTAAATGGAGTTCTGTCTGTAAAATTCACTCAGATATATAATGATTCACCAATGCACTGCTCCCATCTTTTTTCTGTTCAGGAAAACCTTTACGGGCTTGGAGGAGATAAGCAAACCCTGCCACACAAAGAAAGGGTGTAGTGGTTGATCTTATCATGTCAAAACGACTCGAGACGTGCAGATACACAAGCATATTGTTTTGTCCAATACTCACCCATTTTACTCCCTACTGCGGCGAGGCATAGGTTCCTGGGATTTCCGAGAAACCTCGCTTTCTCTTTTATTCACCAAGACTGGTTCATTTGAGTGGGCACGCCTCCTGTAGCACGAGGTCTGGAGCAAAGACATGCATGTTTTCCTCAGCTTTCCTTTCCATAAAATGGGAAGGAAGAATCTGCGGTATAACCAACGGCGTTATAACCAGGGAGCAGTGTATTTAGATTAAATAGGAAGGTTTCTTAACTGGAATTCATAACAGTGTCTTGCAAACACAGCAAAAGTGATCGGCGAATTTGTGGGTGTCAACCATGAAGCAACTATATTTGTCTGTAAGAATTATTATAATTTAGTATTTATCTTGTCTCCTAAAAGTCTGTGAGGTTTTCCTTATATTAGAGTAGTAATCCCATCATAATTTGTTTTCTCTCACTTTTACAGCAACATCCACTTTATGATGATCATTCCAGACCGTCGTCATATATTTCTGTCCATGCACTACACCACAAAGCATGCAGACAAGCAGAGGGATTGCTGTAACAGCAGGCAATCTAAAATTGTAAATATGTACTCCATTTTATGTAGAAAACTCGGTCACCTTAAGATATCCTGTATTCCAATGTAAACAAGATAATCTTAATTTGCAAAAATTACCAGAAGAGTAAAGAAGATAGAAACAAAATCAATGTAATGGGGTATTTCCATCTTGATGTCCATAGAGTTACATCTTTCTTATGAGTTTGTGCCTTCCATATTGATCAAGATTCTTCCGCACCAAGGTAAGAGTATGTTTTTCATAATATTTTTTAAAATTTCAATTAGGTTACGGTATTTTATTTTTATTAATTCCTCAGTAATGCTGATGATTTTATGACATTCAGTACATTGTCAACAAAAATCATTTTAAGCTCATTAATTCAATAAAACAAACAATTATAACAAAAGTCGTGTTAATTGGAAAATGGATTCTGAGAGCTGAGCTTTTAAATCGTTATGGTAGTTAACAAAGAATCAAACCATAGCTATAAATGTATTGGTAAAGTTTAGTCATTTGTATTCTCAAAAATTATTATGCTTTTGTCTATCACTTATTCAACAAAATTATTGAGCTTGTCTTATGGCAGAAAAAAATTCAAGAACAAGCACTTTAACCCTTTCAGTGCTATTGACAAAACAATTTGTCACTTGCTTAGTCTCACCTCAGGAAATTAGTTTTGCATCATATTATATCAGTGTGCTTTTACAGAGAATAGCGAAAACTCCCGACTTTACAAGAATGGTTTTCAAAATGGCACATACTGCCAAAACATTCAGCTCAGCATTGAAAGGGTGAAAAAAATAACTATCTCAGGTATTTCCTATATTCCTAACAAGGTTATAAAAAAAACATGTACATTTCGGCTAAATTAACTGATGGTGTATTACCACTGAAGATGGATTTTTTGTAGCTTAAATGCACGTTTTTTTTTGTAACCTTACTGTGGCTATTGGTGATACTGGAGGCAAGTATTTTTTTAGTGTTTGTTCTTAAATTTGAGTATCACTATTTAAAACTTGGAGTCCCATGAAAAAGTTAATTTAAAAATCCATGTGGTTTTAGCATTTCTCCATCAAATTATCTGATTAAGATTGATAAATAATTTAGCTATGTCAACTGCACTTGTCAATCAAAGGAAGTTCTTATTCTCAGTCAATTAACGTTTGAATGGATTTCCATGATAGTAGAAAATTTAAGTTGGGAAACTCTGATAAAAGAATAGTTTGGAAATAAAATGACCTATTGTTGTTAACGTTTCAGAGAGCCAAGGCTGTTTGAATCAGTGCTTGAAATGGAAAATGTTACACAACGGAACGCTTGTATTGGTAATGGAACGGAAATTTTTACAAAATGGAGCACTTTTTATAAGGGATAGCATTTATAAATGTCTGATGAAACGGAAGGGTATCATCGGTTCGTATGACCAGTCAGAGAGGCATTCCGGCTCATTTCGAGCACTGGTTTGAATATTGATTTGCATTAAATTTATCACTGAGACATGAAGTAGGTTGGGATGGTTATTACTGAGATTTGAAAATTATAACTGTACACCTAGACTGAAAAAATGTTATGCATATATATTCGAGGCTTATTTTTAATTATTTATGTATCAAACAGTGTCCTGCAAAAGGTTCTCAGGAGATGGTTCAGAATATAATAAAACAACAATTTTTAAAGGTATTGAAACAGTAATGTGATTATTCAGACATAATAAATTCGATAAACATGACTACAGCATATGTTTTTCCTGTTCAATATAAATTAATTTAGTATTCCTTGCTTTTATGCTAGCAATGAGTTAATATGGCTGTCAATTTTAATTAATTATGTATTTTGATTATTTTTTCAGAATCTGTCAACAGCAGAGGAGGAAAGGAAAGCTGCACTGGAGGTGAAGAAATTTTCAGGCTTTTATAAATTTTGTTAGCTTAGAGTGCCACATTAAGTGGGGACTAATATTTGAATGGCATGCAGGTAATAATCTTATTCCAAATATGTCTATTCATAATAATTCCTTCCTCAGGGACCCAGCTATCAGCCTTAATGGTTAGCAGGACAGGTTTGTTGAAACTAGAGTCAAACAAAACACATTGCGATATAAAAACTACGACAAAATAATATCTTTAAATATTGTTATCCAAGGACAGTGTGGTGGCTTCAAAAATCCATTTAGATACCAGTCTTTTTATAAGGAATATTACTAAGAGTTTGACTTGCGTATAGGTAAATTTTGAACTAGTTGAAAAGAAAGAGTATATATTAAAATAATATTTAATGAATTAAATGTGCAGTTAACCCTTTCTTTATGCAGTTTACATGGTTTGCAATTCATTTATTGTGATCTAATTTAAAAATGCCTCCATACTGTCCAATGTTTAGTCAAAAGATGTTGCATGGATTCAAAAGCATCTTTTTCAAATGGGCTTGCCTAAATCCCATTATTATGAACAAGAGCATCATAGAAGAATGGTAATATAAGCTCCAGGTAGTATTCAGTGCATATGAGACTGGCTTTTTTGGAAAATAGATACCATTGAGAACTTAGGCATGCCTGTCCCAGTTAAGTAGTAACTTTAGGATTTGAATTTAGATGTATTGTTATTCTTTTCCGAAATTAACTACAATTTTACAGGAGAATTATGAACATTCAAATCATCCAGAAAGTGCAGCATTTGTAATTTGTTACATTTGAATATTCCAATTAAGCATTTGATAAGCATTTTGTATTATGTTAGTTTATGCCATCAACATATCTTACTCATTTTCTTACAACTTGATTTGCCAGTATTTTAGTTCATTGTTTGTTGGTTTCAATTGAATGTTTTGGTCTTTTTCTTAAGCTTGATTTAACATTGTAAGACTAGTTTGATAGATTAAAATTCAACTTTCATGAAACAATCAGTGCAGTGAATCATAAATATTGAAATGAAAGAATGAGATAAGGATATGTTCTAAGACAGTCATCTGATTTAGGAATTCATACAAAAGAGGTTCAATTCTCTAAGAGAGGTTTTATATCAAGGTGATTGGTGATGTGATTGTGATTTTAAGGTAACTTCAGTTGCTCTTGGACAACACATTCATTTAAATGAAGCCATTTATACCAAGTTGAGGGAAATGTGATGGTGACACAACTTGGAAGCGACTCGGCAACTCTAGTCACTGAGTGACTTTTCCTGCCAATCACCCGTGATTCTAGTCACCTGCCAGTCACCTATTATCACCTTCAGAAATATAGTCACGTAAACTTCCAGTGTCTATAATTTCACTACCGCTTATGCTGTAAGGAAGGCAAAGACATATTTAAAGCCTGAACTTTAGCCTAATAATCTATGCCTGTCAAATTTTGCATACTAAAAATTTTCTTTTCCGAAAGCCACCCAGATAACGGCATAATAGACATGATATTTCCTAAGTGTAACAACCGTAAAAATTTAATTATTGTATGTGAACGCTGAAACCATCAACACTGTAATTAAACAAAATAGATATTACTATTATGAATATAATAGCAGGTTTCTTATTTATTATTAAAAATGTTTTCTTTAACATTTTACCTTTTTTTTAAAAACTGTACAAATTTAAGTAAATTTTAATAATAATAAATGTAGGGTCCAATACTTCTTTTTAAGCCATGCTTTTTGTTTTTACTTTTGGGTAAAGTGACAAGTTTTCAGATCAGCTAAACAGGTACACTCATTTTTTGCCCCTGGAGTGTAGGCAATTTCAAGAAGGGTGTTTGAATACGAGTTCATATTCGTAGAACGTTGGGTAAAGCTTTCCAAAAACGTATTGTTAAAACAGTAATCTCTGTCTCCTTTTTCTTTGTTCATTCGCTAAAACAACTGAAATTTTTTAGGTTGTTGGTTTAACTCATGACTTAATATAAAAGAGCTATGTGGCAAATTAAAAATATTAAGTGAGTGAATACTAAATCTTCTATCATTCTGCTTACCACGGCGATGCTGCCATTGTAATGTGCAGTAAAGGAGTATATCCTCTTCACTTTAGGACATGTTTGATACTAGGGAAAAATAAATATATCACCATCAAAAATCACTTGCTTTGATATATATACATTGGTGATAGTGATTTGTTGGCAACTTCAGTTGCCATCAAATCAGATCACTATCACCAATCACCTTGGTATAAAACCTAAAGAAAAACATCAAATTTGTATTTAAATAGGCAGAGCTGAGGCATGTATAACAATATATCATACTTCAACATTCTCAGCAGTTCTATTAACAGAATTTAACAACAATACTTCTACTCTGTTTCATTTTGTATTTCTCTGTTAGCTAGTTTAATCAAAGACACTATAATATAATTTAAACATTTAATGATTTTGCTTCTTTATAAACTACTTCAATAATAACACAGTGATTATTCATTAAGTTTAAATGTGATTGGAGGAATTTGAACCAATGCATAAGTGTCATGCAGTGAGATGATGGTGTCTAGATTATATCATAGATAACTAGTTAATCATCCATGCCTGATTTTAGGATTATGTATATGTTTGTCACAAAAGGGGATCTCTTAACAAAAAATAGGCACTGCTAATCCAAGTCCCTTACTCCCTATTTCTCATTTAATCAAGGTCTTGTCATTCACTATGTTTCCTTGAGAACTGCAAGGGTTTACTGTATTTTGTAAATTACTACAATATGAATGTTTCAATTTCAGTTGTACTTGATCAACAGACATGCTAGGAGAAAATGCACAGAAAGGCAATGAGATTTTCATGATATGAAGCCATAAATTGAGAAATTTCTTGAGGGGTTTCATGCACACTGCAATTCCTGTATGACGTGGTTAATTTACAGTTTTCATTCTGAACATTACCATTGCTTCAAATAAAGTAGTGCTGACAAAATTTACACTTAAATACGGCTTGTATTTTTATCAGGATCGATGTAGGCAAAATTTACAGTAATTATTTATCTTTGGAAGTGTTAACTGAATTATTTTTTTATTTCCGTTGGAATTGATTGAAGAATTGTCAAAAAAATAGTAAAGTAAAATGACTTGAATTTCCATGAAAATCAGGATTTGCATTAAAATTTACCATGGATGGCAAATCTATGGCATGCATGCCACTTTAGGTATGTGAGATGATTTTGTTTGGCACTCAGCAAAAAATCATTTATTTGCTGTCTACTTAATATTTTTCCATTTCTGACTAAATATAAAAGACTATTTCTAACAAGATTGCAACTATTTTGATAAATAACTGTATAATAGTAACCTTTTGCCCAGGACCGAGAAGCTAGTTGCTCCATAATTGTAGTCTGTTCATAAATGATCTTGGGCAATGTATCTTTTTAGATAACTTGAATTTTATGTAATCAATGCATTGTTTTCTGAGCTCTAGTCTGAGAAAAAATGATCATGGTTAAACCATAAAATTATTTCTTTTTGGGTGGATTTTCAATTAATAGTAGGTTAAAGAGAAGCCAAATTTTGTAATTTTGGTATGCAAGGAAAAACTGCCATCACTGGAATATACCATATTCTCCACAAAGAAAGATGACATCGAATTTAAGAAAAGTCCTATTTAGATAAAAGTTGGAAGGGAATGATCTTAATTTGTACTTTGTGATCTAACTAGCATAAACTGATGTGCGTTACTTGTCTCAATGTTTACTCTAATTCTCTCACGTGCAACAGAAAATGAATTGCAAGGCTAAAAGAAGTCTTGGTTCCCATATTCTCTATTGCTTATTTTGTAAATAAGCTTGTAATATGCATGTTGAATCTTCTGTATTAGAGTTTAAAAACTGACAAGACCATCATTTGCAGATACTGTATAGCAGTGTTTTCCAACTTTCTGTAGAATTTCATGGCATCTTTAACTTGAAAAATGGTTTTGTATTTTTATTGATACAGTGGGTTCCACTTATTAGAATCAGTGGTTAATTTCATGGCATCTTTAACTTGAAAAATGGTTTTGTATTTTTATTGATACAGTGGGTTCCACTTATTAGAATCAGTGGTTAATTGAATCAGCCGCTTTATTGAATCAAAACCGTAAAACCAAAACCATTTTGTATGTAACGTTTAAAAAAACCTCCCATTATTGGAATCACTTATTTCAGTTTATTGAATCGTGCGGCAATGAATGCAGGGTTGTATACCTAAAGTTGTGAAATGTTATGGAAAAGTGGATTTTCATCACATCAAGCAGAAATGAAAACCAAAGAGGAGGAAGTTGAGGAAGAGTTTAATAGATTGAATATGATAGATGACGACATTGTTGAAGCTCCTATTGACAGAAGATGACATTGTCATAACACGAAAAGTGAAATATGTGTTTAAAATTTTATTTGTTATAAACTTTCTTATATTATATCTCTAAAAAATTAGCATAACCATGAAGTTTTTATATACAAAAGAGATATGAACTTTATTCTAACATTTTCTTAATTGCCATAACTAAAATACACAGACTGTATTATTGAATCAGCCATTTAATTGAATCAAATAACGGATTCCCGACTTGATTCTAATAAGTGGAACCCACTGTATCACAATGTTTGGACACATTCATTCCTTAGTTCTACATCATTATCAATTTATTAGATGGAAATTGTTGACTTAATGTCTCGCCTCATTTCTAAATTATAATTTATATATTTAATCACTTTCTGCTGCTCCTCTGTTGGGAAACTGCTATACTGTATAGCACTGAGTAAGAACTCCCTGGATCATCCAAGTGCAGATTAATTCGTCAACCAGGCAACTTCTACATGGCTTACTGGGAACCGTACCGTACCTAGATATTTTATTAACCAGAGCAAACTACTACATATGTACCCTCTCCCCATTTAAAAAATTATTTTCTATAGTTTATTTAGTTATTATTTTATTATTTATTTTTTGCATCCCTTACTTAGTTGCACCTGGGGCAGATGCCCTGCTTGCTCACCCGTAGTTACGGTAGTGACCGGGAATGTCTATACTGAACTTCAGAATGAAACACACTGCATACAATCCAAACCAGCGTTTCCCAGTGTATGGTTCACAGACCACTTGTGGTCCATGAAGGTTTTGTTGGTGGTCCGTGGAGGTTTCCGAAATGTAGTTTTTCTTTGGGCGTCACCTCATATTTAGTTGGAACTTTTTTGGGAAAAGTTATGCAAATTTTGCACTATAACATATTGAATATTGTTATTAATTAAGTTTGTAAAATGATTTCATATTTCAAAAATTTTTCCTGCACAAATGTTGAAAATATTTCTTTGAATAAAACAAAAATAATCAGTTGATCGTCAAACATACTGAAGCATGTGTAATATATTTCAAAATGGTCAAATAAAATACGTAACCAAGTAACTACTTTTCTTAAACATAGATACAGTAAGTAGGTTAGTGTAAGAAATGAGGTGGTCTGCAGGGTTTGGAAGGGTTGCTGAAGTGGTCCACAGAGTTCAAAAGGTAGGGAAATGCTGATCCAAACCCACATTAACAGTTTTTGAAATGGGTAATAGAAGAAGACAAACAATTTGGAGGGAAATTAAGCAATACAACAGATGAAATAGAAAAGCTAATATAGTACAAGCACTTTAATCCAGTGCCCTTGGGAAATAGGCCATGCCGGACTATGGAATTTTTCTGACCACGGTAGTTGGCCATAACGAAAGGTAAACAAAATCTATGCAATAATTTTTTGTTTTATGATTTTATTTCACATAACTTTTCAGATTCACTTTGTTCACATCTCATTGTTCATATTTTGTTTTATTACAGTGTCCATTCGGATGGTAAGTAGTTGAAGCAGAGAGAAAAGGGAAAGATATTAACTTGTGGTGACTTTATATTTAAGTGATTAGATTTGAGTTTCCCCCTTCCTATTCTTAGAGGGATTTAGTTTGTTATATGGTGTGTATGAAAGAATTTAGTGAGTTTTTAATTTAAATCCGGTATGTCAAACTGGCGGACTGTGGCCCACATGAGTCCATTTCTTTCCCTAACTACAACCCAAAAACTCATTTGATTGAACTAAAGCACTCAATATTTTATATAAATGCTTTATTTTTATGAAAAGGACAATATTCTGTCATTGTTACTGAGGTCGTATAGAACATGTTTGATAAATTGCTGTTTTTAATGCGAAAAACGGCATCCAGTCTTCTAGAATAAATCATTTTTTTCCAAATCTTACTCTCATAAAGTAAATGCAATCCTAATGCGGCCCTTAACATTTTGGTCTCAACATTCAATCTCTTCCGGGCCTACAGGCTTCGCCCAGGCAGTATCTATGTGACGAATCATGTTTAAAACTATAGAATTTAAACAAATACTTTTTAAATAATTGGGAGCATAATAATTCTTCATGTAAACTCACTAAATGTACTGAAATGCAATTTTATTATACTGAGTCAAGTTCTTCTTTAATCGTTTTCTCGGCTTGTTTCTTAGTTCTCTCACTTGGAGACAGGATCAGTCCAAGCTGTAGGTGACCTCTTGAAGTGTTGTTCTTATAGTGGTGTAATTTCATATAAAAATTAGGCTGTCGTAAAGTGACTTGATTTTTCGATTTATAATTATTCCAACTCAATAAATAGGAATTAAAAATTAGAAAGTATTGTTAATTTTTTCTTTTATTTGTATTGGGCATTTTTAATATTCAATGTTTGTCTTAGTTTTACTATAGGTAAAGATAATGTTAAATGCAATTTTGCCTCATTCAAATATTTTCAATTAATAAATATTGATTTCATTATTTTTTAAGCATTCCAGCGATATTTGAGATTTTGATTGATTTCCGATAAATTCTTGACATTGCAAGAGTTTATATGTCAGTGTGATGGGGTTGTGAAAAATTCAGAAAGTGCTAATATTCCCATAGAAGAGGAAGTTCTCATAAATAGAAAACAAGTTATGAAAGTGTACAGCGTATTACAAATGGGTGCGTTTCGTGCAATGGAATATTTGAAATGTATGATATATATGTTCGTTTTGAAGTTTTTTTTCTTCATCATAAATAATTTTCTTCCTATTTAAAAATATTGCATGCACACATAGGGAAATTAAACGTATTTTTAGGCGCAGTTTGCTTACAGCATGAACGCCTTATTATTGTCCGTCCGTCCCCATGTTCGTTCTTGACTTCTACCAAACGGATTTTCATGAAATTTGATATTAAGGACTTACCAATCAAATATAATAAGAAAATCGCAAAAATGAATGATGTACGCCAATCAGGGGTACCTCTTTACTGGGGACAAAAAATTAAATTTTCGTCATATCTCGTAAAATATTGCTCATATCAAAATATTTTACAAATAAAAGTTGTAGAACTGGTAAAGTAGAGTATTTCCTTTTCTATACATTTTTATCGAAGGAGTAGCCATTATCGAGAAAATCAAACAATGTCTTATATCGAGTTGAACTTGGAAAATTCCTTGCATGGTTACTTCTTCATTGTTGCTATCATAATCTCACAAACGAACGTTTAATTTCCTTACGTGTGCATGCAATATTATTAAATAGGAAGAAAATTGATTATTTATGATGAAGAAAAGAACTTTAAAACGCTATTTCCCTTGCGTACAGGTATATAATTTCTTTCTAATACTCCATTGCACGAAACGCACCCATTTGTGATAAGTTGTACACTTTCCTAACTTGTTGATATTGTTTATGTTAACAGCAATGAAGTAACCATGCAAGAAATTTTCTCAGTTCAACTCGAACTAAGACATTCTTGTTTGATTTTCTTGATAACAGCTACTCCTATGATAAAACTGTATAGGAAAAGAAACACTATTTTACTAGTTGTACAAGTTTTATTTGAGAAATATAATTCATATGAGCAATACTTTACGAGGTATGACGGTAATTTCATTTTTGTTACAAGTAAAGTGCTATCCCTGATTGGCTTACGTGATTCGTTTGTGTTCTTATTATCTTTGACTGTAAGTTGTTAATAAATTTCATGAAAATCCGTTCGGTAGAAGTCGAGAGCAAACATGCGGACGGACAAACCGAATACTGGAAGCGAAACGCCCCTAAAAAGCGTACGACTAAAAATACCACATCGGCGTTTTCGTATCATTTCTTTTTGCATGTGCGCGCCTTTGTTAGTAAGACATTAATTAACAGGGTCTGTGTGATGGCAGTGCCAACGGTGCGACTGAGCCGGGTCCGGTACTTACAGAAGCCTCGAGCTCAAAAAAACTTGTAGTTATTGAGCCCACGCATTTTTAAAAAATCGGCGTAATATCAACACTGCCATAGTGAAAGAGATAATTAAAATTTTTTTGCGTAAGAGGCTTCGCGCGCTCACTTGTCACCGGGTCCCGCGATTTTCCTATGCGGTTCTGGGTATCACTTAAATCTCCGATTATGACTGGGATTGTAAATAAATACCCTGCAGCTCCAAGGCTTCGAGCATTTTCGATAAGGTCTGTTTACTCGACCAGTACGTTACTGTGGTTTATTTCTCTTTCAGAGTCCCTATTGAAGTTTTTTTCGCGCTTCCTCGGGGTGGCTCTGTTATTCCTAGTGGCAATCCATCATAATAGGCTATATTTAAAAAATGTTATTGCATAAGTGTTGAGCTCATTATTTTTATATAATCACGCGGTAGAATTTGGCGTTTTATTAGTTATAGTACCGTCTCAAGTGAACGTAAACTGATCTTAGATTTCCTCATTTCAACGAGTGATTTGTGTCGTTACCTTTCACTTTTATCCGGAACAATATTCGCCAGGCACGATAAACTCGAAGATGCATCAGGGCCTCATTAGGATTACAGTTGTTTCATTAGACCCAGAGTTGTAAATAAATAAGACTTTTTCTGGAAGATTGTCTATTTTACAAAAAACCATAATTTAGAAAACGCGTTATACTGTACCATAGTAGCTATGAAAAAATTGTCACCTTTTCACAAAAAGGAAGTACCTACAGGAGGTCGCCGAGTTACGAACGGGTTGCGGTCCAAAATTTAACCTTTTGTTCGGAACCATAGACAATATTTTATAATTGGTGATTAGATTCCCAAGTCACTCCATAAATGCCTATTTAACCCACAATTAAACAAATCTATATTTGCTCTGAATAATAGTAGAAAACAATACTTGTAGACATTCGTTTTGTCTTTCATTACCCTTCCGATCGTCGGACGTACAAGTAACTTAAAACGTAACGGGCCACTGTGTCGAAGAACACTTCCGCAGATGGTTGACGCTACACTCCGCCGTCGCAATTCTCGAGAGAAAAACAGCCGTACGTGCGAGTTGGCGACCGTATGCCATATTTAATTAAATTCCTTATGGAGCTTCGTTCCTAAGTACGGATGCCCGTAAGTCGGGAACCTGTATTTATGTAAAATCTAACGATTTAGTCGAAACGAAAATTCGCATTCGGGCCGCACTAAGGCATAGAAAGTGCAGCCGGCAGTTCGACATACCTGCCTTACGTGAACGACGAAGGGGTATACTGTAGTCTCAAAATTACCCGAGCGACTGCCAAAACAGCCGCATATCAGCCAGATGAGTAGCGGTTTTACGTGAAGATATTGATTTATTGAGAGAGTTGGTACGCAATTATCACTTTCTTACAGCAGAAACGGAAATTATGCATGAATTTCATTAATATACAGAGAATACGGCAAAGTTTTTCCTGGACTTCAAATGACAAATGCAAAATACAAGTTTGCATGTTGGTTTGTGTGAGGTGATGCATCTATATTTATAAGTTCTAAGTTGCCAAAAAGGAACGAAATGTTATTCAGTTTCTTCTGAATACCATTAATTCACTTTTTAACAAATATGGATAGCTTTTTCAAGTAGAAAATCCGCTAAATGTTTTGGAATTGAGAAAAGATATTGGAAACCAATGTACGAGAAAGATAAATTCACGTTTCAAAGTAAAGGGGAATTCTTTTTAATTGGTTTTATTGAAATAATATCATAAGATTGTTTTTGCTGGTGGAAAAGGTAAAAACATAATTTTGTGCGTTATAATTGGAGCTGATTTCTGTTTATTGTTTCAGATCCATCGTGATTAGCACCGTGGAAGTTGCTGATTTTCTTCCAATCACTGTCGCCCTTCAGTTATTATTTTATGCAATTAGGCGAATGCCTAATTTGAAGAGCATTCCAAATGGCTACCGGGAAAATAAAGGGGTCATTTGGATCATAGTATCTTCAACCTGACCAATCAGCTGTTCTAATAAAAGTTTTATATACTGATTTCCATTTTGTTGCATAAAAAGTGTTATGTTTATTACTTAAATGTTTTAAAACTTTTTAGGTTACATAATTATAACTGCATAAATAAAAATGTGTGAAATAATATATTGTCAAAAAATTTTCTATTTATTTTTCAATTACCTATTATATAGGGTATATTCTCTATTAATATATTATTTTAAAATATTACTTCACGCCAGGTTTGAGAGAAAGATTTTACAATATAAAGAGAATTAGATAGAAAAAATCTTTAATCTTATCAAAACAATGGTTTCTTCGTGTTTCGTGACAATTGCCCATCAAGAATGGAAATGGAAGCGTTATTCACTTGTTATGATAACGCTCCACCGCTGAGCTAGAAAATAACATGGCGTAACTCTCCCCAATAGCGAGAATATTGAATAAGTAAATATGACGTCAAAGGGAGAGAAGAACTGTTACGTCAAGAGGGGGGTGGAGGGGAGCTGCTACGTCAGAGGGGCGGAGGAGGGGAGCTGCTACGTCAGAGGGGCGGAGGAGGGGAGCTGTGACGTCAGAGGTAGTGACCTTGAACAGAAGGCCACTTTCACTTTATTGAAAATTTTGAGGAAAAACCGAAAATTTTGAAAAACCTGTATAAGTAGACCAAAAACTGCGTTTGACCTTTATTTAACCTTCTTTGACCGCTAAGCCACCTTGAATTAGTTCCGATTTCCGCCACCTCCCCAGTAAATGGCGCATGAGATTATTCACTATGATTAGTTGAAGGCGGTGAATGGGCCAGGTTGTCATTGCGGTGTTACTTCTAATAGCCACGGTAGAGGGCTGGCTACGAATACTAAGCGCGCGAGTTCGAATCATCCCGTGTGACTGGATTTGTTTTCGTGATTACCTTTGTTATATATTAAGATGGTCTCGGCGAACCCATAGTGGAGTATAAGTTTTAATTAGTTATTTCCACTAAATGGAATATTTTAAATGCATTTCTCCAATTTTATATCGCTTATAAGCGTGATAAACTAAACGTTTTTAAATCGATTTTCGCTTCCAGTATTTACCCAGAATTTTGGGGATAGGACGTAGAATTGACTCGAAAACTTTAAATACAAGTAGATTTATTTACAATTTTACTCATATATACAAATATAGGATTTTAGTAGTACAATACGTATCACAAGTACATAATTACACTCCTGTCACTGCGTCGTAAATCCATGGAGTCTATACAATTTCAAGTTGGCGAACACGTCAGTAAATCGGCCAAACTCCTTCGTTGTTCCCGAGAATGGGTCATTCCCGTGGCGCCTTCAGGTCCGCTCCACGCGTTTGAACTTCGAGTATTTTCTTCTTGACGCTGCTTATGATGGTTAAGTTTTCGCCCGAAGCACATGGCCGGAAAAATGAAGCAGTGATCTTCGGAACACTCCAAGTAGGCGACGACATCCTGAGCCTGTGAAAAACACAAAGAAAGCATTAACATGGAATTACCGCCCTCTTTGTGATCGAAGTCAGTGGCTCTTGACACATGATTTAAAAATTGCTTTAATCTTGTATTTCTAATTTTATTAGTTTCAACGGTAAGAAGGTGCAAAACGATCTTTATTGAGGCGTAATTCGTAAAATATCGCATAACCTGAGACATAGGACTTTAAAATTTTATTGCGGGAATCACCGTAAGAAATGCTTTCCCCGTGTTTTTACGTGGCGACCACAAAAATACGCATGGTGAACTATGGAATACAAATGAAAAAATTAACAAAGATTAGGCCTAAAACATTTCAAAAACTGAAATTCAGTAATAAATACCAGAAAAATGTACAAAATATAAATATTAATGACAATAATGAACTATTTCGGAGAATTATCTGGGACCGATCAGGAACATATGCACATCGCCGTATACAAAGGACAATACAGCTGAAAGAACTACGTGAAAATCGTGGGACGCACTGTATTTTACACAAACATCCTGCATGCGGAAAACGCTAGATGAGGTGCAAGAAGGTTAAAATAAGACTTCGTCGTATAGAATAGCAATACTATAGTCTTTATTAAGACCTTTACGCGTGGCATGCATTCCGAGTGCCGATACGGCTGTTTTTTAAGCGCTGATCTTCCATTCTATAATGCATTATTTAATAAACAGATGAACCGCAAAGAGAAGAGAAATCGGAACGCATTCCAAACCGGAACCAATACCTCGAAATTCTTACCTGGAAGAACTATGATTATACCTTGGACTACGTCGGACTACGCCATCTCTCGCGGCATCTTTTGCGTTTCCGGTAACTATAGCCGGCAAAAACTACGAAAATTGTGTGTATGAAGGCATGTTCGGTCGATTCTACATTAAGAGAACGCGTTTGTCAGCGCTCTGTCCTTCGGTAGCGACGTTAAGCAGTTGGCCCCCTTGGTGCTCTTCGTAAATAGTATCCTATTGCCGGCACCGGGTTTCTCTAATCTTTTCTGTGTTTGTCCGGTGTGGAAGTAGTTATTGCCATAATAATCTTAGAGGTTGGTTTGCCAAAAATACATACAAAAAACAATTAAAACGTTCTATATACTATATGGATTTCTATATACTATATGGATGCTTTACTTTTATGAAAAAGGCTACAATGTTCTGTCATTATTAGTGAGGACCAATAAAGCATGTTCTCTAAATTATTGTTTCTAATGCCAAAAATTCCGTCAAATCTTCTAGATTAAATAATTTTTTTTTCCAAATCTGGCCCTCATTAATCAACTGCAATTCTATGGCCCTTTTATAACATCTATAGCTTTAATGTGGCGCTGACGCCTCTTCGAGTTTGACGTGTCTGGTCTATATATACATTCATCCCTCTCGTTCTGAATATCACTTCATTAAAAGAACCGCGTAATAATTGAACGAATTGCCTGAAGTATATACTCCTTACTCCCTTTCCGGGAAGTTAATGCGACTTCAGGGGCGTACTTCAAAATAGTTATCATATAATTTACGCGCAAATATATATATATATATATATATATATATATATCAACACGCAGGTGCTAAAAGAACGAAAAGAAGAATTTCAGCTCCAACTGAAAAATCGATTCAGTGCACTGGAAGACCAAGAAGTTGAATCCCAATTTATAGAGATACTCAAGGAAACCGCTGAAGAAATAGGCGGAACAGTTAAAACAAAGCCAGAGAAAAAGTTGACCGAAAAAACAAGACTGCTGATGGAAAAAAGAAGGAAAATGATAATTACTAATGATCCTAAAGAAATGATCCATTTTGCAGAAATAAACAAAACTATAAGGAAGTGCATCAAGGAAGATGTGAAAAAATATAATTATGAGCTAATCGAGAAAACAATAGAAGTTACAAGAAAATGAAGCAACATCTCTCGATCGGAAAGACACAGCTGGTGGCCTTGATGCTAGAAGACGGCTCCATAACCCATAGTAGGAAACTAATCCTTAAACGGGTACAAGAATTTTACACCATGCTGTATGAGGATCCTCTAGGAAATGATGAAGTAAATGATGATGGAAACATGCCCACCGAAGAGGTCCCAGATATCCTTCCGGAAGAGGTGAGACACGCAATCAGAAGTATGAAGAATGGAAAAGCATCTGGAATGGATGGTATCACAGCGGAAGTATTCAAAGCAATGGGTAATCATACGGAAACAATTCTCGCTAATATTTTTAATTCCTGTCTGAGGAAGAAAAAGATACCAGAAACATGGAACCACGCATGTATTATCCTTCTGCACAAGAAAGGTTCCAAAGAAGACTTGAATAACTACAGACCGATCAGCCTACTCCCAACAGTCTACAAAATATTCACCAAAATACTCACTATGCGCCTTCAAAAGCATCTTGATTCTGCCCAACCCAGAGAGAAAGCTGGATTTCGCAGTGGGTATAGCACGATGGACCACATCCAAGTCGTGAGAGAGGTAATCAGTCGCACTAACGAGTATGAATTACCTCTATGTATGTGTTTTATCGACTACGAGAAAGCATTCGACTCTGTCCGAACTTCGTCGGCGTTACGTGCACTAAAGAAACAAGGAGTAGAAGAAACGTACATAACCTTGATCAAGAATATCTACGAAAATGCGACAATATCTGTCCAGCTGCATGAAGAGACGAGTGCCTTTAAGGCCGAACAGGGAGTGAGACAAGGAGATACTATGTCCCCTAAGTTAGTTACAGCAGCTCTAGAGGAAGTATTCAAAACGCTAGACTGGGAGGAAAAAAGAATAAAGGTAAATGGGGAACATCTGAGTCACCTGCGCTTTGCAGATGATATCATACTGTTCGCAGGGAGCCCAGAAGAGCTCCTTAGAAGAACTGAAGAGCTTGAGCAAGCAAGCCGAGAAGTTCTAAGATGAACATTAATAAAACAAAGGTTATGTACAACTCTTCACAAATTCTGAGAAGATACATATCAACGGAGCAGAACTCGGAGAAGTAACCAGCTATGTTTACTTAGGTCAACTCATCACTACTGATGGTTCGCTTCTTAGAGAAATCAACCGGAGAGTGAAGATGGCACGGAGTGCTTTTGGCAAGAATGCTAAAATCTTTAAATCAAATATTCCAGTCTTCCTAAAAAGGAGACTGTATGACCAATGTGTTCTGCCTGTTCTGACATGGACATGGACCATGAATGCCAGAATGATACAGTGCCTGCAAACAACACAGAGGGACATCGAGAGATGCATGTTAGGGATCACCCGAAGAGACCGCAAGAGGAAGGACTGGGTAAGAAAGAAGACGGGAGTCTGTGACGTGATTAGAAGAGTGAAGGTGCTAAAATGGCAGTGGGAGGGCCACATTGCTAGAAGAAATGACCAGTGTTGGATGTCCAGTGTCATCGAATGGATCCCAAGAAACATCAAGAGACCGAAAAAAGACCGAAAAAAGACCGAAACACAGGTGAGACAGAGAGCTTGTTAAGTTCTTGGGGCAAACTTGGAGGGAGGCAGTTGACAGGGAAAACTGGAAGACTGGGACCAAGGCTGATTCGAATAATCAAATTTTGTATATTTGCTTAAGAGAAAGGACTTTGACTTTTAAAAGTTTTTATTGCCACAAAAAACATGGAAATAACGTCTTTTAACATTAGATTTAACAAATAACATTTAACAATTGAACCTCATATTACACGTCTTTAAGGACAACGCCCGCTTAGGCTAGATGTGTCTTCTGGATGGAAAGTCTATATAATTCGAACAGTTTGTAAGCCATCTGCCAGGAGGACGTTTGTCATATACACGGAGAGCTTACCCTGGCATTCGCCCAAAGCCGGAAGGGAAACCCGGAAAACCTTCCGAAGGTTGCCTGCATCTTTACAACTCGATATTTCATGTAACAAGGGAAAGCGAAAGAAGAAAATTATATATGTATAAAGCTCATGAGATAACAGAATTAGTCTAAAATATATTTCATTTTATAAAATTTGTAACAGATTAATAAGGGTGAATGGTTTTATTATCGTTATTTTGTCCTAAGATTTCTCGCTTTATCACTTTGCACTTTACACCGCACTCTACACTATTCGTTGCCTCTTTCTCTGCAAGTTAAAAACAGTGAGAAAAGAATCGCAGAGCAAATTACACATTACACTTCTTTAAATCTCTGCAGTAGTTAAAAGCAGTTGTTTTTTCGAAAACATTTACAAAAGTTTGCCTTTCATTGTCTTCAAATCAATGAAGAAAGCATATTTCTTATTTTAGGATTATAACGTCATCATAAGATTACATATTTGGTTTAAATCGACGGCCTCATAATATAGATTATAAATTCCCATTAAAAGCATTATATCAAAAGACTACAACAAATAAATATCAGCACCTAAGCGTATTTTTTGTACAAAATCAGAAACAGATGCCAAAGTGAAAGGATAAGCGCATTAAAAAAAGAGCGCTAAAAATACATACTAAATATTCTTAAGGTGAATTTTTTTTCTGTTAACAGTTACTTTTAGACGAATGTAAAATTACACTGTCATCATTTAATAAAGAAGCGTATATAATGTTTGCATCACGTGAGTTAGGACTTTTCATATTTTTCCAGGATCGCCACCTCTGTGAAATGCGAGAGCAACCGCTTTTACAATTGACACGATATTTGTTTATTCGCAGATACGGTATTTTCCCCAGAAACGAAGAGGAAGGCTTCCGGATTTTTGAAAGCTAAGAAAATTTAATCTACGCATAATAAGGTTCGAACTTGGCGTGAGCCAATATAAAATGATGCCCATAGGGTTCCCGTTGCTAATGTTTTCCAATTCAATGTATAATAACGTTAATCCACCACTCAAACCGATGACTGAAATAGTAAAAATAACGACTGGCGGATGAATTAGTCGCATAATTTTTGCGTACTATACAATTTCAAGGCTTACTTTAAAGCAAGGGTCTCAAACTCGCATTGGTGTGCGGGCCGCATGACGGCTCTCTGACGATCCGCGGGCCGCATTCATTACTTTCCCAGTCTTCACACCTTTTCATATTCTCTGTATTGTATTCACTCTCCCTTTTCACAAGAGAGGAATCGCTCTATTACGCGTCTTACAGGCAGTCATTACAAAAATGCCAGAGTTGGCATCGAGGGTTAAGTCCTTTTGATACACAAGAAACTCGCTGGTAGTGGGATAAACATTCTTCAGTAGGTAACTCAACCGTGCAGGCTGATATAAATTGGATACACTTCTTAGATTCTTTAGAAATATTTGCGTGAAATATTTGATAAGAAATAGATTTGAGTTCTGGTCACCTGGTATAAAGTAAATTGCTTCGTGGGCCGCACAAATGCATCGCGCGGGCCTCATGCGGCCCGCGAGTTTGAGACACCTACTTTAAAGCATACATTTTTTATTTGCTGGCGGTTATAGATAGCCACGATTCTACCACGAAAGAAAGAAAATCTTTCGGTCGGTATGGCAATATGTTCTGGGCAAGAGTCTCCTCTTCCGTGCAGATTCTCTACCCTCGGCGGGGGTGGGGAACTGAGATTTTAGTGTTGAAGGGGTGGCAGCTTTCATATCGGAGTTTTCGAAGGTGGTTACAGGGTTCAATACGGACACTGGATATTTCTTTCCCGGATTGAGAGGCCTACCTCCAGGAAGGTGATGATGTGTGGGGAAGAAACGGTAGGTTAAGGATAGCGCAGGATGGGAAGAGAGGCGTGACAGAAAGGAGTGGATAGAGGCATAGTTCACCAAAACCGTAGTTGCGCTCTCGTACAGCGTTTCTCAACCTTTTGCATCTTATGTCCCACCAACCATTTTGTCAAAAAAATCCGGGTCCCACGACGATCGCAGGGGAGGTTGAACTTTTGAATAAGGCAGAAGGAGAGGCCGCGGAAGACGAGTTCATTATCCGCGAGGATGAGATCGTGAGAGGTTGGCTTCATGAAATCCCTCTAATTAGGAAGGGCTTGTGGTGTGGATGGGAGTTAAGGAGGAATAGTTCATCAAAGATAATTTTGAAACTATACACAAATATTTAACTAAGAATATTAATCTATTTACTATTGAGGTTGTAGTAGGACATTAATACAATCACAGATCTGTTGCTAATTATATCTGAACAATTAATATTCAGCACAGGAAACTTCTTTTGACTTTTATATCAAATGAAAAATATAATTTTTAGTTTTAACCAATTCATTTACGAATCTTAAAGCCGGTTCAAACTTAAACTCGGGATTATGGGCGGTTCTCCTCCTTATAAGGACGGGTCTGGTCCACCAAGACATTCTGATCTATACTCCCCGTGAGGTCCCTTCGAATAATTTTAAGAAGACATTTAAAAGCTTAAGCTAACTTCTTTATAAGTCCTGAGAAATTAAAACGTCGACTCTGAAAAAAACTGACGGAATGCCATTGATATTCCGACTTTTCTGAGATATTTATTACTGGAGTTCGTTGAGAAGGCGCACCATAGCCTATGGTCCATAAGTCATGGCGTCCCAGACAGCCGCGGATACCTCAGGCCAGGCATTTTAACCGAGTTACTCTAGTTCAGGGAAGGAAAACTTATGGCGCGCGAGATTTGGGTTGGCACGTAATATATTTATTCACTATTCCCTTAACATTTTTCCATTCTGACACAGCATAGAACAGTGGTTCTCAGGAGATATTGTGT
This sequence comes from Uropetala carovei, assembly GCA_036926305.1. Lineage (NCBI taxonomy): Eukaryota > Metazoa > Arthropoda > Insecta > Odonata > Petaluridae > Uropetala > Uropetala carovei. The sequence continues at coordinate 801,192 of JAXCHB010000022.1, forward strand.
AGTTACCGCAACTGCGAGCAATCCCTCGTGGCCGCATCACTGAAATATTACAGAAAATGTAAATATAATCATGTAAAAACTTACACATGCCTTCTAATTCAATGACAACGGTTACTTATTTATCATTAATAAATGTTTTTATTTAAATATTTCCAATTATTGAAATTTTAATGTGACCGCACCGAAATCGTCTGGTGGTCACACTTGAGAACCTCTGGCATTGAAGACATTCTAGCGATCGTATAGGGATACATTTTTTGTGCCAAAAGTACTTGTTCGGATCGTAAATGTTAACATAACGTATTTCTTAAAAACAATTTAACAAACATTTTTAAAAGGCGACACAACAGCCGATTCCAGCGTCAGAGGGTGCAGTGACTCTTCTGATCCTCCGTTGGACACGCCACTGCCTCGGGACGGATAAAATAATGCCGCGGGCCGCCAGTTGGACAGCGCTACTCTACACCACAAACTAACAATCCACTTACTTTCATCTAACCACACTTTACAACACATTCGCCTGTGTTCATAGCTCAGGCAGTGGCAGGGGGAGTGGGATAAGGGCCATCGACCTCTTCTCCCTGGATGCATTCTTAAATCCATTCCGCGCAAAATTCCTCGGTTCGGCGTCGCGGGTTAGGTGCGTAGAGAAAAGAAAAGGATTATAATAGGGTTAGGTAGTTACAGAAAAAAGGGTCAGTGGCAGCGGAAGAGTCGATGTGAGGAACGTCCCCCTTCCCCATCGGGGAATTTCTGGATTCGCTCCTGAGCTCAACGAAATGTGTTCGAAAAGAACATCGCAAAATGCAGCTCCATTTCCGCATTGCGTAATGGATAGTAAAGGTTTCCTTTTCGAAGGCCTTCGACAAGGAAACCTTTATCTAAGAAATGTCTCTGACCTTTTGTAATGGAGGTGCGGTTTGTGATACCACGTAAGTTAGAGGGTCAAATTACTCCACTACTTTCCATTAGTTTATATTTTACAAAGAAATAATGTGAATATGTATTAAGGTTTTTTTTCTTTTCATTGCCTCTTGAACCCAGGGCCGGATTAAGCGGTACGCAAAACACGCAAGTGCGTGGGGCCTAGAGGACAAGGGGGCCCACATTGGACAGAAATCTGTTACTTGTTTCCCTTTATTCTTTTGTATCAAATGCTACGCTTTTCTTAGCAAAACGCTTTCTTACTTTATCAGTAATTCCTCGCACTTACGACATAATTTGGTTCCTGAAAGTCGTAGGCCGAAGCACATTTTCCCATATGAGCAATGTTAAAAATTTGAGCTACGTTCCTGTCCCAACGGCCAGATAATATATTTTTATAAAATGACCCATAATATTGTACTCAGGCAAAGATAAACATAAATATAACTTGTTCTAGACTAGACAAATCTTTTTATTTTAATCGGGGTACAATAATGCCTCGTAAAAACTTTACCGAAGGAATAAAGTATGCACTTATAAAAATTGGAGCTTATAATGTTGCCGTTTTAGGTGATTGTCACCACCGACGTACAAGGGATATCACGGGCCCGACCGGTGTTGGCAGGGGCCTCACTTTTTTCTGAGCGCTAAATTACGTCAATCTTCGTTTCCATTGTTATGGTTCTCCGTTTCTTAGAACCAGAAACACCTCCAGCACTTGAATTTCTCTTATCAGACATTTTTAAGGGTAACTAAAGTTTTAAAAAGTAATGCAAACGGTATGCAGCTTTCCACAAGCACAATAGCGTCGTAACATAGACTTAATGACTCGTAAATCGAGGACCGACACTCTAAAAATAACCTTCCTTATTTCGTTTTCCAGGGATTTAACCATTTAGCTGCCGAAATCTGATTTGCTCCACGTGCATAAAAATTTCACCGATGCTACTTCCCTTCTACCTCCGTAAGTTTAAATCACGCACGGAATCACTCCGAATTTCCTTCTTTGTCTGAAATCTAATATCTCGTGTAGAAGAGATTTAAGTAGACAATGACTTGACAGATTTTTATGTGAAATCGCGTTAAATTCCATTGTCGGTGCTTGCCCCATACGTATATCGTAGCCTAAATCTACCTTAAGACGTTAAAACGTCGTTTCAGCCCGGTTGCAGCCGACCGTCGTAACCGTGGAGCACGTTCCTTAATTAGTAAACGTCGTAAGTCGAGGACTGCTTGTAATTCACTTTGTGTAAATCCGCCTACAAGCTACTGTTGGAACAACTTGGTGCACCACCTACAAGTCCATTTTCATGTCTCGTCGTAGAAAGAGAGAAATGGGAAGTGGAAAGGAGAGATGGAATGTTCGTCTCGAACTGAATACGAAAATATCAATAACGGATGATTTGATTTCGACCATTCTTTCAGTGTTTCGTAATCGTGACGCATTGGGGCAATTTTGGAGAGTTAACCTGTAAAGTCCAGTGTTCCAGAAGATAATTTACATTTACCATAACATAAGGCGTAAAAATAAGTTTTTCGACGCGCAAGTTTTTGTTCTATTGCAAATTTAAATTGGAAAAACTACACAGAGAATCTTCGAATCTGGACTGTTTCATTGGAAAATGAATAAACTTTTTATCGTCGATATTCGAATATGGATCGAATCCGTCTACAATTTGGTTTTTGGAGCGAAACTTTAACGTTTGTTGAGCTGAAATCCTTTCGTCGTCAACGGCAACCATTATGTTGCTGTTAAGCGAAATTGCAGACGTTGCATTTGATTTTATAACACGGGAATTTAGTTCATTTCTTACTTTCTAAGACTTCGTGGAAAGATTAAGGTGGAGGAACGAACTGCGGGAGGGAAAGGTGGGGGGGGGAATAAAAAAGGACTAATAAAAAATACGTGCTGTGAATGAATGGGTCTCTAAATTAATCCGGCCAAATCTTAGGCCGGGGCCCAGAACGTGTGCTTCGCGTGGGGCCCATGAACCGCTTAATCCGATCCTGCTTGAACCTTATGAACATTATTAAAAACGGAAATTCCAATAGAAGATACAGCTAGAGAATAAATATTAACGAAAACCTTTATTATAATGTTATCATTATTTCACTCCATTATCTAAAGTAAAATATTCTCTTTTGATCGACCACTTTTGTCGTAGCTATAACTAATGGTATATATAATGGTGATGGTTTGTCTTTACTATCACACACACATACTATGGATGGAAATACAAAGCTTTGAACAGGATAGCATTAAAATACAAAAGAGCTCAAAGAAAATAATTTAAATACAGTGTTACCTTTACTATATTGTGTTAACAAAGCTACGAAGTACCAATAAAATAACATTAAATGCGTAAGAGTATCTCAAAAAATTCAACATAGAATCTATTTTTCATTATTTATTACCATTATTATGCATTCTTTTAAATAAGCGGTCGTAAATGTACTTTAAGAAATTATTTTTTAAATTATTTATTATTATTATTAATTTTTCTGTTGAAATTTCTTAGCGGATTACAGCTGTAAATTGTATTATAAGACGCAAAATAGTCACGAAGTAGGAAGAAGTTACGGTTGTGAATTTCTAAAACTGCTTCCGGCAACCTATAACATTATGAGATTAAGGTCATAATTTTGATAAAAATGACATGTTCCAACACTTCGTGACTGATCAACTCGAACAAGGTGTTGCTGCGCCTAGTCACAGAACTTTTAATGGGTGTTGGCGATTAACCTGAACACAAAGTCACCAAACCATATTCAAATTGAAATTATAACTGTTGCATAACTTTCGGATCACACGCTATGCTATATGATATACAACAACCGATAGTAATGCTACGAAAAGCTGAAACCAGCACCGAGAAGAACGTGGCCCCTATCGTGTGGGCATAACAACGTCCCTTGAGACACTATCTTTAATCCTATGATTAGAGTCCGCCAAAGGTGTGAACAATTGGGAAGACCTCTTGCATTCCCTTTTAACTCTGCCGCGATGCTCTGTCGAACGCACTGCACAGAAATCACCGTCACTTACCTGCTGCCTTACTCATTGTGGCAATCTCGATAATTGCTGCCGTGTCCTCGCTTTGCCTATCTCGCGGAGGACCCCACCGCCCACAACCGTCTCGAAGGCACTCATCACTCTGCGCCGCCCTCGCTCGTAGCGGCCGACGCGGCCTCCTCCCCCATCCCCCCTCAACACCTCCCCCCTCCCAGCTCACCACCTCCCCCCTCTCTCCTCCCCCCTCTCTAGTCTTTCAGCGCCGGCCTCTGTGCGTCGTACGGACGCAGGCCACGGGCTGGATTTAAATACTCTTCTTACTTACGGCCGGCTGGTATTTAACACAAATGACCGATTTGAAAGTAAACTTTGTTATAATCCTCTTTATGTTGTTATTAATTGTCCGATTTACGTGAAATTTTCGGAATACATACGTTATAGTACGTTTATTATACCATATGTTTTATCTATCTCTATTACAATAAGATTATGCATTATAACACGAAGAAATAATAAAAGTTTTTCCCACACAAATGTTTAACATTTAGTTCTAGATTTGTTCCCATGCACTTCAACTCCATTCAAATGAAGCGTTCGAGTTCTCTGCGTACATCAGCCAGTCGCTCCGTTCTCCTACCGACGTAGCTGTTGAGAGCCTCTCCATTACTTTCTTTATCTCTTCCAAGCGCAGACGCTGTGGGTCTCTATAATAGAAATGTTTACGAATAACATCGAATGATTAGCACAGATGAGAGCGAAAGTGAATCACCTCTAGCTGGCCCGTTCTCATTACTTTCCCGATAGCTTGCTGCCGAAATAAAGCTCGTCTTATCATCAGCTGATTTTTAAATGTTAGCATATCAGCAACTGAATGAAAATTGAATTATCATGTTAGAAATATTATTGAAATTAACGTGATAATACAGAATATAAGCTTTACCTGTAAGCATATCTTTCTTGATAACTAACTGAAAGATTAATGAACTCTTGGAATGGTATTAGCATTCGACTCGGCAGTATTGAGTAATATCATTGAGCATATTATTTTGAAAGACGATATTTTTTTTATCGAAATTTTTTACGAATAAGTTTCTTAGAAGAAATAGCCGGAAGTCTTACATAAAGAAAGAGATTATATCTTAAAGTGATTTAGAGATATAAATAAACTTAGGAATTTACAGATATTGACTGTGACGAAATAAAATAAATGATTTTTACTCGCGTCAACCAGGGGAGCAGGCATCATCACAGCAGACGAAATTTAATTTTTACTAAATAAATATTAGGAAAAATATTTTGCTCGACAGCCACTTAAGGAACAAACGTTTTACTATAAAAATGTGAAAGCCAATTGAAAAAAAAATAATTAAAATATATCAAATTAAAACCAGCGCGGCATGGATCCGTACCATGCACAGAGGCCGGCGATAAGGTAAGAAATTGAAGTCCGTACAATGCACAGATGCCGGCGTAGAGTGATAAATAGTTTAAATACCAATCGGCGGCCGATAGAGTGGTATTTAAATCGCTGAAGGGCTAGGAGGTTTCTCCCCCAAGGTGAATAGAATAGGAGATGGTCTCATCTGACAGTATTGGGTGAGTGCGTGATGTCACAAAGTACCTCGAGCTTCTTGGTACCGTGAGGGACCTCGTGTAAACCCTTGTATCGAAGTAGTATTTAGGTGTGGTTCAGCGTGCGTTACTATTGTATTCGCTCTGTGTGATAGATTTGCGGACTTAATTGAAGCAGAAACACTTCCAGAAATACTGCAAAAAAAGGAAGATTATACGTAAGGGTGTTACTAACAAATATTCCTATATATAATTTTGGAAGTGTCCGTCCGTCCGTCCCCCCTTTATCTCAAAACTCGTTTGTCGTAGAGATAAGCGGTAAACTGCGCTTTGATCTACAAGCTAGGAGGTCCCTAAAAAATTATTTTGACTTTCTTAAAGTCTCGGGTTCGAATCCAGGAGACAATTATATGTTTACACGGGATTTTCGATTTTTCAGAGTGCAAGGTTTTTTTTTCCTTTATACATTAAAACACGTAAATATGAACCGATTTTCTTCGTTTTTGCTTTATTCGACGGATAAAACTCTATACTATCTTATTTTTGCAATTTTTACATGTTACACGGTAGCGATTTTCAAAAGTACGCAATTGTTTTCGAAATTTTGCGGATATTTCGTTCTCTTTCCGGGCGTTGCCAAGGCGACCGTCATTGGTACCTCAGATTCAATTACTGTCGATTAAAGCTTCAAATATATGAAAGAATAGCGTTATTCGCTTCGCACTTTTGTTTAAACATCGAAAATAATGCTGCATAGTAACATAAATATTTACGGATAATTATTGCGTTGACTGCATATAGGAAACGTTTCTAACGATTTAATCGAAGCAATTGAGTCTTCATTTCATCGTTTGAATGCTGGAATCTTACCTTTTTGTAAGTAAAATTATTATATTATACAACTTTAATGCATATTAACGCAAATAGGGTCACGGATAAATTAAAAATTTGATGAGAATAGGGACATACGATATTTTTTAAATATATTGAAAGTTACACGGTTATCTTCTCTTCGTAGCTAATCTAAATATACGGTTGCATTGATTGTTATATAAAAAAGAATGGACATCTTATTCAACAATAAGAAACAAAGAAAATTATCAACATAAATGTCCGTGATCAATTACTGTTTAGCTTTAATATCCTCTCTAATATGACAAAAAGCAGATTTCTGACTGAATTCGCATAATAAATTGTCAATACGCACACACAGCCGTGCCCTCAGCGAGATTCTAACCCGCGAACCTTACCAATACCTGAAAAATGCATTAGTATAGTTAAATGTGAATTATTGAGATTAACATTTTTTACACACTCCTTAATTTCTTATAAATGAATTGAAAAAAACGCACAAACATTGCGCGGGTTCAGCTAGTATTTTTTAAAATCCTATAATCCTATATATAATTTTGGAAGTGTCCGTCCGTCCGCCCCTCTATCTCGAAAGCCGTTTGTCGTAGAGATATGCGGTAAACTGCGTTTTGTTTATACAAGCTTGGAGGTCCCTAGAAAACTATTTACAGTTTCATGAAGTTCCGGATTCGAATCCAGAAAACAATAGTATTTTCCCATAAGTTTACACGGGATTTTCGATTATTCAGAGTGCAAGGTTTTTTCCCTTCATTCATTAAAATACGTAAATATAGACCGATTTTCTTCATATCTCTATACCATCTTATTCTTATGATGTTTACATGTTACTCGGTCAAAGTTTTCAGAAGTACGCATTTGTTTTAGAAATTTTCCTGATATTTTGTACTCCGGGCGTTGCCAATGCGACCGTCATTGGTATCTCAGATTCAATTACTGTCGATTAAAACTTCAAATAGATGAAAGAATAGCGTTATTCGCTTCGCACTTTTGTTTAAGCATCGAAATGATTGCTGTAGCAACGTCAAACTTTATACATGGCAAAGTAAATATTTACGGATAATTATTCAGTTAACTGCGTATGGGAAGCGTCTCTAACGATTTAATCATAGCAGTTGAATCTTCATCGTTTGAATGCTGGAATCTTACTTTTTTTTAGTAGAACCATTATATTATACATCTGTAATGCTTATTAACGCAAATAGGCTCACGCATAAATTTAAAATGAATGAGAATAGGGACATACGTTATTTTTAACACATTACATGGTTATCTTCTTTTAGTTGATAGTCTAAATAATCGTTTGCATTGATTGTTATATAAAAAGAATGGACATAGAATTCAATATAAAGAAACAAAGAAAATTAAAAAATAAAAGTTCGCAATGAATTACTGTGTAGCAGGGGTCCTTAAAACTACGGCCCGCAGGCCACACCCGTCCCGCGCAGTGATTTAATCTGGCTCGCCTTACCTCATATATTTCTTTAAGTTTTGTGTATTCACCAGCAACAATTTTCATCAAGTATCATTCGATCGCAAACTCGTTTTGGTAGATATATGAAACATTTCTCTTTTCTCGAATATCCGTCCGCTCGAAATAATTTTTAACAGTGAAGTTGGGCGGTCGAAACTTGCTCTTTGAAGTTTACACACGGCCGGATCAGTCATTTGAAAAGTCTTAAGTAACTATCAATAGAGATAAAATTTTAAATCTTTTACTCTGAAGGAGCTCCAGTTCCTCTGTCACATCCCTTCCATCTCCATGGATACGACTTTCAAGTTCTCCGTCAGGGTTTAGTTAATATCTCAATCCCTGCAGAAGTTGAAAAACTCAGGGATAGCTTCCTCTCAGGAACCCTCCATGCCCAAGCAGACTCACCTAACCCTTCTCTGAGGGATACTGTTGCTGTTCCACCATTGGGCTAAGCAGTCATCAGATTTAGAGCCCATAATCCAGGTACGATCAGATTATTGCTCTTATCCTATTAATATTACAGTATCTCTGTCATTGTGACTGTCATGCTCATCCATTTGTTCAAATTCCACCAATCACATTTAAGTTTCATGTGCATACACCATGATACAATAGTATAATAAATAAATAGGTGAAATGTTAGTTAATAAAATAATGTGTGTATACCTATTATATTTTAAAACAAAATTGAACATTAAATTTCAATAAAGTATCGGTTTCAATAATCACTAAATTAATCAAAATTGATGCATTATAGAAATTTTATTGACACAAACAATTATAAGTGTTAAATTTAAAGTGTAAATAATACCATTAAATTTTACAACTATTTTGAGTACTTCTGAATTTATTTTGATCAAGTTATAACTGAAAACTGTTTCCTTCATTTTTTTATTATTAAAAAATTAGATTAACACCGTAATGTCTGAATTTATTTTTATAATACAATATTATTTTTCAATCCATATTTTACTTTTTTTATAAAGAAAAATATTATATAAGATATTTTTTTTACTATTTTTTATATGATGCATTTTCACTACATTAGGCATATTTTGGTCAACTCAGCATACATTACTTTTTGAATTAGGAGATGTAATGGGGTTATATTCATGAAAATTCTTGAAAAGTTCTTTTTAGTCAGACAATTATGAAAATTGCATTGAAACGTTTATAAATTGTCTGACCTTTACAATTTGGTTTTTTTTACACTGCTGTCTTGACTTCACAATAAGCAACTCCATCAGTTCTTATATCCTGCATCAGTAATGGCTATGCTGAACTACCATTTTGTATATTTGAAGTCTCTTGATTGATGACAATGATGGACTACCTCTCTTTTTATTTGAAACATCTTTTCCATAATTACAGCTGCAATTGAGGTTCTGAATGATAGCACATCTATTTGCCTTTTTTTTATTTCTAATTTATTCATAATCCCAGTGATAGAGAATCCAGCTATTGACAATAGCAAGGTCTACAAAATGAAAGAAAAGTTTAATAGGATCTTATGTCAGGGATGGCGAACCACTGACACGTGTGTCACAAAGTGACACGCCAAGGACTTTAGCCTGACACGGTAGAGAAATTTAAGTTATAAGCTCTAAAATTTAGCCTTTGTAGAGAAATGAATGGAGGTGAGCAGGGAAACCAAAGAAGCCCAAAAATTTACCCCAGCTCACCTGCTGGCATGGGTTTCTCCCAAGTGTTCCACTCTTGTTCCAACGGGGCCGTGCAATGTGCAGTTCAGCATCAAATTTAAAATAAATAATATTAAGGGGATGCCGTGGCATAGTATCACATTCAACAAAACATTTGAGACTATAGTCCAAGAAATTTTTCAAAGACTACAGTGCATGAAATTTTTCAAAAAACTATACTCCATGGAATTTTTCAAAGATTATAGTCCGTGAAATTTTTCAAAAAACTATAGTCCATGAAATTTTTTAAAGACTATAGCCGATAAAATTTTCCAAACACTATAATCCCTGAAAATTTTCAAAGACCATAAAATTTTAGAAAGTTTGTAGTCCATGAAATTTTTCATAGACTATAGTCCATGAAATTTTTCAACTATATTCCTTGAAATTTTTTTAAAGACTAGTCCAGACTACATTCCATGAAATATTTCAAAGACTATAGTACATGAAATTTTTCAGACTATAGTCCATGAAATTTTTCAGACTATAGTCCATGAAAAATTTCAGACTATTTTGCATGAAATTTTCTAGGCCAAAATCTATGAAATTTTTCGACTATGATCCCTGAAATATTTCAAACATTATAGTCCATGACACTTTTCAAGGACTATAGTCCATGAAATTTTTCAAAGATCAGATTTATCAAATACTAGAGTACATGAAATTTTTCAAAGACTATAGTCCATGAAGTTCTTCAAAAACTGTAGTACATGAAATATTTTAAAGACTATAGTACTTGAAATTTCTTAAAGACTGTAGTCTATTGAATTTTTTGGAAGAATATAGTCCATGTTATATTTCAAGGACTGTAGTCCGTGAAATTTTTCAAAGACTAGTCCATGAAAATTTTTTAGAGTATAGTCCATGAAATTTACGAAATACTATAGTCTATGAAAATTTTTTAATGACTATAGTCCATGAAATTTACCAAATACTATAGTCCATAAAATTTTTTAAAGACTATAATCCATGATCTTTTTCAAAGACAAAAGTCCACAAAATTTTTAAAGACTATAGTTCATGCAATTTACCAAATACTATAGTACATGAAATTTTTCTAAGGCAAAATCCATAAAATTTTTAAAGTCTATGTATGGTCAATGAAATTTTTCGAAGATTATAGTCCATGAAACTTTTCAAGGGCTATATACCATGAAATTTTCAAAGACTATAATCCATGAAATATTTCATAGACCATAGTCCATGAAATTTTTCAAACACTATATTCTATGTAATTTTTCAGATATTATAGTCCATCATATTTTTCAAAATCTACAGTCCATGAAATTTATTAAAGAATATAGCCCATGACATTTTTCAAAGACTATAGTCCATGAAATTTTTTTATAGACTATATTCCGTAAAGTTTTTCAAAGACTAAAGTCGATGAAATTTTTTAAAGACTATTCTCCATGAAATTTACCATATACTACTGTACATGAAATTATTCTAAAACAAAATCCATCAAATTTTTAAACACTATGTATGCTCAATGGAATTTTTCGAAGATTATAGTACATGACACTTTTCAAGGACTATAGACCACGAAATTTTCAAAGACTGTAGTCCATGTAAATATTTCATAGACTATAGTCCATGAAAATTTTCAGACTATGGTCCATGAAATCTTCAATGACTATACTCCATAAAATTTTTCAGACTATAATCCATGAAATTTTTCGAAGATTATAGTCCATTATTTTACAAGTACTAAAGTCCATGATATTTTTCAAAGACTGCTCCATTAAATTTATCGAAGACTGTAGTCCATGAAATTTTTCAGACTAGTCCATGAAATTTATCGAAGACTGTGATCCATAAAAGTTTTCATAGACTATAATCCATGATTTTTGCAGAGACTTGTAGTCCATGAAATTTTTCATAGACTATAGTCCATGTAATTTTTTTAAAGACTATAGTCCATGAAATATTTTTAAAGACTATATTCCATGAAATTTTTCAAAAACTATAGTCCATGAAATTTTTCAAAGAATATAGTACATGAAATTTTTCGAAGATTACAGTCCATTATTTCACAAGGACTAAAGTCCATGAAAGTTTTCAAAGACTACTACTACTACTACTACCTTTTAAAGACTATAGTCCATAATTTTTTCAAAGTATAGTCCATGAAATTTTTTGAAGATTAGTCCTTTATTTTACAAGGACTAAAGTCCATGAAATTTTTTAAGGACTACTCCATGAAAATTTTCAAAGACTGTACTCTATGAAATTTTTCATAGACTATAGTCCATGAAATTTTTCATAGACTACAGTCCATGTAATTTTTCAAAGACTAGTCCATGAAATATTTCCAAAACTATATTCTATGGTATTTTAAAAAGATTATAGTCCATTAAATTTTCAAAGACTACATTCCATGAACTTTTTCAAAAACTATAGTCCATGAAATTTTTTAAAGCTATAGTCCATGAAAATTTTTTTAAGTCCATGAAATTCTCTAAAACTGTAGTCCATCGAATTTTTTAAAGAATATAGTGCATGAAATTTTCAAAGCTATAGTCCATAAAATTTTTCATACTATAGTCCAAAATTTTTTTAAAGACTATATAGTCCATGAAATTTTTAAAAGACTATAGTTCATGATTTTTTCAAAGACTATAGTCCATGAAATTTTTCGAAGATTATAGTCCATTATTTTTCAAGGACTAAAGTCCATGAAATTTTTGAGACTACTCCATGAAATTTATCAAAGACAGCAGTCCATGATATTTTTCATAGACTACTCCATGAAATTTATCAAAGACTGTAGTTCATGAAATTTTTCAAATACTAGTGCATTAAATTTATCAAAGACTGTAGTCCATAAAATCTTTCGTAGACTATATTCCATCAAATTTTTCAAAGATGAAATTTTCAGACTACATTCCATGAAATTTTTCAAAGACTCTAGTCCATGAAATTTTTCAAAGACAATAGTCAATGAGCTTTTTCAAAAACTATAGTCCATGAAATTTTTCAAAACCTATGGTCCATCAAATTTTTTAAAGAATACAGTGCATGATATTTTTTAAAGACTATAGCCAATGAAATTTTCAAAGACTATAGTCCGTAAAATTTTTCATACTATACTCCATGAATTTTTTAAAGACTTGTCCGTGAAATTTTTTAAGATTATAGTCCATGATTTATTCAAAGACTATAGTCCATGAAATTTTTCAAAGATTATAGTCCATTATTATTCAAGGACTAAAGTCCATGAAATTTTTCAAAGGCTACTCCATGAAATTTATCAAAGACTGTAGTCCATGATATTTTTCATAGATTATAATCTATGAAAATTTTCAAAGACTGTAGTGCATCAAATTTTTCATAGACTATAGTCCTTGATATTTTTGATAGACTATAGCTCATGAAATTAAAAAAAAATATAGTCCATGAATTTTTTCAAAGACTATACTCCATGACATTTTTCAAAGGCTATAGTCCATGAAAATGTTTTAAGACCATAGTCCATGAAATTTTTCAAGGACTATAGTCCATGAAATTTTTCAAAGACATTATTAGTCCATGAAATTTTCAAAGACTACATTCCATGAAATTTTTCACTCTAGTCCATGAAAATTTTCAAATATTATAGCCCATGAACTTTTTCAAAAACTATAGCCCATGAAATCTTTTAAAAACCTTAGTCCATGAAATTTTTCAAAGACTGTAGTCCATGAAAATTTTTTAAAGACTATAATCCATGTAATCTTTCAAAAACTATACTCCATCAAATTTTTAAAAGAATATAATCCATGAAATTTTTCAAAGACTATTGTCTATGAAATTATTCAAAGACTATAGTCCTTGAAAATCTTTTGAAGACTATAGTCCATGAAATTTTTTAAGGACCATAGTCCATGAAATTTACCAAATACTATAGTTCATGATATTCTTTAAAGACTTTAGTACATGAATTTTTTCAAATACTATAGTCCATGAAATTTTTAGGTTATTATAGTCCATGATATTTTTCAATGACTATAGACCATGAAATTCTTCAAAGACTATAGTTGATGAAATTTTCGGATATTATAGTCCATGATATTTTTCAAGGACTATAGTCCCTGAAATTTAACAGAGACTATAGTCCATGAAAATTTTCAAACTATCCATGTAATTTTTCCAAGATTATATTCCATGATATTTTTCAAGGATTTTAGTCCATGAAATTTTTCAAATACTATAGGGCATGAAATTTTTCAAAGACTATAGACCATGAAATTTACCAAATACTTTAGTACATGAAAATTTTCAGACCATAGTCCATGAAGTTTTTCGAAGATTATACTCTATGTGATTTTTCAAGGACTATAGTCCATGAAATTTTTCTAAAACTTGTCGAAATTTTTGAAAGACTATAGTTCTTGAAATTACTATATTCTTAAATTTGATCAGAACATAGAAAGTCTATAGTCCAAATTTTTTAGACTATAGTCCATGAAATTTTTAGACATTAGTCTATGAAATATTTCAAAAATATACTACACTAAAATTTTCAGACTATGAAATCTTTTCAAGACTATAGTCCACTAAACTTTTCACTTTAATCCATATTTTTCAAAGACTTACAGGTAATGAAAATTTTAATGACTATTCTCCATGAAATTTTTAAGAACTTTTGTCTTTTAACATTTTTCAAATACTATAGTTCTTGAAATTACTCTCACTATATTCTTACATTTGTTCAGGCTATGGAAAGCGCATAGTCCATCAAATGTTTTAGGCTATAGTCCATGAAATTTTTAGACTTTAGTCTATGAAGTATTTCAAAAACTATAGTCGACTAAATTTTTCAGACTATAGTTCGTGAAATTTTACATAGACTATTGTTCATGAATTTTTTCAAGACTATATTCCATGAAATTTTTAGATTTTAGTCTATGAAATATTTCAAAAATTATAGTCCACTGAAATTTTCAGACTATAGCATATGAATTTTTTCAAAGACATTACATGAAATTCATTAAACATTTCACTTTAATCCATGATATTTTTCAAAGACTATAGTCCATGAAATCTTTGGAAGACTAGAGCTAATGAAAATTTTAAAAACTTTAAGTCTTTTATCATTTTTCAAAGACTATAGTCTGCAATTATTCTGACTATATTCTGAAACTTTTTCAAAGCCTATATTCTATCATATTTTTTTTAAAGACTATAGTCCATGAAAGTTATCACGAAAATTTTAAAATTAGCCTTTTATCGTTTTTCCAAGACTATAGTCTTTTAAATTATTATGATTATATTCTGAATTTTTTTGAAAAGACTATAGTCTATCAAATTTTTAAAGACTTTAGTTGTTAATTTTTTTTCAGAGACTATTATAGTATTTGAAATTATTCCGACTTTATTCTGAAATTTCTTCCAAGACTATTGCCCACGAAATTTTTCAAAGTTAACGTTTTTCAGAGACTATAGTCTTTGAAATTATTTCGATTATATTCTTAAATTTTTCAAAGACTATAATCCAGTGATGGCGAACCTATGCCACTCGTGCCATAAGTGACATGCAAGACGCCTTTGCTTGGCACACCAACAAAAGGAGAAAACTAATCAAAGCATTTATTGTACTGATTTAGTGCTACAAAAATGTGTTATTTAGTTAACTATTGTAAACATTAGTTTTATGGTTACAAATTTCAATCTCTTATGTCTTGATCACGAATTTATTTGGCACGCAAGAAAAATCAGACTTTTTAGTTGTACGCAAGGTGGCAAAGATTATACAATTTCAGCAATATTGACACACAGGCAATATAAGGTTCGCCATCCCTGCCAGTCCATGAAATTTTTCCAATGACTATAGTCCATGAAATTTTTCCAATGACTATAGTCCATGAAAATTTTCCAAGACTATACTCCATGAAAATTTTAAAAACTTGTCTTTTAACATTTTTCTTTGAAATTTTTTTGACTATATTCTGAAAATTTTCCATGAAATTTTTAAAAACTATAGTCCATGAAATTTTTAAAGACTTTAGTCTTTTAAAATAGTCTTTAAATGCACGATGTGTACTAATTGTCCATATCGTAAAATGCACTGCATAGCTTAACGTTTTTGTTTAATTCCCTATTATTTTAACTTATGTATAAATAACATTCAATTTAATATTTACTATGTTGAAATGTGTAATATCATGAAGAGATGGGCTAGACAAATTTAGGATTAAATAGCTCCCATAATCCTGCAAATTTGGTAATCCTGCTTTGGTCAGGTTCCAATGTTGCTGGATTAGGGAGGTTCAACTATACTAGTGTCACCTTCTGGGATAATGTCACTACACTAAAAAAGTAGTCTCAAAATGATACATCTCCAGCACCCTTTTCATAGGCCAAATGGCCTGATACAGGGCATGCCTAAATGGGCAATATACATTTTATTACAGAATTACCTGCAATGGATATTTTGCTATCAAAATATTGATTAAAATAATAGTTACTGCTTTAGTTGAAATATTATGGTTTTCACTCATCAATTCAATGATATGGTAAATTGGAAATGGCATAGCCATGACGTGAACAAAAGGCATAAGGCACTTTCATTGGGACCATCATATAATTTAGGGATTTTCAACTGGTGGTAAGGGAGTTTAAAGGGGTATTCAAAAGTGTTTAAGATTAAAACTTTTCTTCTTATATTGCAATATTATCAAGAAGAACAATGGTTCAATGGCCACTATCTTACTCACCCATCTCTTTGAACCTGTGAAGTCTTGCAGACAGTATAGGATTTCCCTACGATGTGTAATAATGATGATGGAGATCATCTACACCATACTGTTGTTCAAATTATTGCACTAAAAGGTTTTCACAAATTTAAAATATTTTTCCAATGAATAACCCTCCCAAAGAGGTAAAATTTATTCTCAAAGAAATTTATACAATAGTAAAAACTATTAATTGTTCATTAAAGTATAAATCACACATCAACAGTCAGTGACAGCCATACATGACGCCATCAGTTCAGGCAGTACAAACTTAAGCAAAGGAGAAATTCTAATGCTTGACTAACAAAAGTTAATTGGAATCTTTGAGTTACATAAAACTTTTCCTGCCCTTTAAAACCATAATTTCATAAAAAAGGCCATCCTACATAACTATCTCTAAACCACTCAATGAAAAGAAGTTATTTACAACAAATAAATATCCAAAATCTATTGACTAACAATAAATTATTTAAAACCAATGTACAATAACAAACAGGCAACATGCCCAAAAAACTGGGATTGCTTTTTAAAAAATTTCAATAAACAAAAAACTAACATTTCATTTTATAATTAAAATCAGACCACGTATTCCTGCTTGCAACAGGAAAAGTTTACACATGCTTACAGCTTGCCATAAAAGGCATACATTGGCTCTTGTGTAAATACTTTCCACAAAAATTGAAAAAATACAATAACAAGATGAACAGCAAGATTTAGTAGTTTTGTTACATTACAGATTAGCTGGTCTCGTAGATATTCAAATCTAAGGATTATACTCTAAAAGGGAAAAATGTACAAAATACCTTTGTCGAATTTTTCTATTCTTGAATGTACAGTATATCCAATTAAACTAATTATTTACATTATATTTAATGCCAAAAGGAAATGAATGGGATAGTTTACTAACATTCCATTAACCATTATTTCTCCAAATTAAGTTCATGAATAAAATTTTCTATCTGATAAGTCACAAATGAATTCCATCCCTATTTCATTATTTCATCACAAACAGTAAAAAAAAGTCTCAGTTCTCACAGGAACAGAAAGGCATCCAAAAATGGCACCTTATTTTTCAATATTCCAAAAACAACAGTAAAGAATTAAGATACTAGGTATCTTGTGTAGTTAACAAATTTAGTTAATAAAAAATTTGATTTAACTCATCTTAAGTGAGCATTGGTTATCACAAAGATTTTAAGAGATAAATAAAACTTGCAGTCTTTTGAGGGGTAAGATAAATATTTGACATTTAAATGGAACAGGTCACAAGTAATTAATAAGAACTATCCATAGCATATAGCTGAGAAGAGAATGTTTAAAAAGCAGGAAAAAATGGTTTCTATGAACTGACATCAAAGGTTTTAATTTGCAATTTATGTGCATAGAATAATAAAAGAAGAATTTAATTATTGACTAAGCATAATTTCATACCTAGTTTTTGGATACTCAAGCCTGATGGCTGCAGAACTAGAAAAAATTTCACGTTTCATAGATTTTCAAAGGCAGTCACTGATCTATACAAGTATATACTACACAATCATGCCCAAGTCTGGCTGCTTAATTTTCATCCCTTTGGATCCAGAAGTTAAAGGCATAATTCTTCAGAAATTGCTACATGGCTGCTGCTGACCGTTTATCCCGGTTTTTACCTCTTTGAATGGTTCTCGCTTTATCTGCAGCTGCATTCATTATTTGCTAGAAGTAAATATGATCAAAAATATATATTTATGCTAACAAGGGAAGTCCACGACAATCATGTCACTGATTTTCTTCAAATTTGCATGGTTGGTAGCAGGCCATGAATAATGGAAGTATGTGAAGTAAGAAAATGCAACTCTTTCTCGTTCCCTAGAAAAACGATCTTAAAATGTAAAAAATTCTTATGGCTTGATATTAACCGTATCAGCTTACGTTAAGTATCTACAGTAGACTAGTAGGTAGCAAGTTGGACTACGAACGCAGACGTTATCTCTCTGCCGTGGTTTGAACCCGATGTAATCCTCTTTTTTCAAGGTACTTTTCCTTTTTTTTTTAAATTAACTTCTCCCTGATTTTTCAAAGGAATATTCACCATTATAATTATTGCCTTTTTCGGAAATGATTACCGAAAAAGGCAATAATTAAAGACTACAACTAACTTATGTGGCCATCATTATCGGTTGGGGTAGGAATGGTATTCAGGAATGAGGAAAGTGCAGGAAAGCATAGGTGCGGCAATGACTTGAGTTATATATAGGAGTGGGAATTGATAGGATCAAAACTTGAGGTGGGGAAATGGTAGAGGACCAGGTTCAACGTGAAGAGGAGCAGTTCCTTGGATGATACCTGTCGTAAAAGCAGGCACTTAAATATTGTTGTATTCTAATACTAAATTAATTTCCTGAATGATTACATTTAAATAGTTTACATTTAAATATTAAACAGCCCGACGTTAACGTTGAGTGATGGAAGAAAATACTTTTTAATTTAATTATGATAATTTAATTTCCGAAAAAGGCAATAATTAAAATGGTCAATGTTCCTTTGAAAAATCTGGGAGAAGTTAACGGAAAAAATTTGATGTGGTCAACACATGACTTCTCCATATTTGGGGTATAGATATTTAAATTATTATGAATAGCATTATAAGGCAAAATTATTATTATTTTGTATCGTAAAAGAATACAGTCGTCCTTATTGCCGTAAATTATATTTTGAATATGTTTACAGAATTCACCGCTACATGGTGGTGGTGCTGTATACTGGAAATTAAGAAAAACTTGAATATCTCCGAAATGGATGGTTCTACGAAAATTTGTTTCAAACAAAACTTGGAAGAAATATTATTCTCTACAACTTTGGTTCTCACGAAGATTAACAATTGCAACGTTTTTAAGTAGATATTTGACGGAAACCGAAAAAACTGATTATTTATAAATAATTCCTAAACAATAACTGATATGGAAAATTGTTTCTAATGAAAATTGTAGGAAATTACATTCTCTATAACCCTTGTATAGAATTGTATATACAATAATGATGTTTCAACAGAGATATATCGCAAAACCGAATCGGGTTTCGAATAAACTTCGACTTCCGGTTAACCGGTATTGTCCAAAAACTAATCAGTTCTTTGTGCTCATGCTAAAGTGTTATATATGAAGTTTGGTAATGATATGGCAAGTACTTTTTGAGTTAGAACGCCTACAATCACATACACATATACGCACACAGACATCATTCTGAAAATAGTCTAAACGTGTATTAGGGACCTCAAAATGTGTATTTCCATTGAAATCTTGAAGTCGATTTTTTTCGTGATCACAATACTTTCCCATTACTACGTATGAAGAAAGTAAAAAGTACCTTGGAAAAAGAGGATTACGTTGGATTCGAACCACGGCAGATAGATAACATCTGCACCCATAGTCCGACTTGCTACCTACTAGTCTACTGTAGATACTTAATGTAAGCTGATAGCTACGGTTAATATCAAGCCATAAGAATTTTTTTATTTTAGATTGTTTTTCTCGAGAACGAGTTGTTTTCTCTTACTTCACATACTTCCATTATCATGGCCTGCTGAGAAGAAATTCACTTACCCGTTCCAACTTAGAGGCTTTTGTTAATGGCCCATTCAGCAAAGATGGTCGTTCTCCTAACTTGAATATTTCACGAACCAAAAAGTTCTCACTTAAATGAAGATTCATTCCAGGCCCAAGCACCTGCATCAATGATAGAAAATAAGATTAACCAAGGCAGATTTTCAAGGAAAAACATCACAGCAACATCATACTGTTAGACATTACCTGACAAAATGCATCATACTGCTTTTTTCGACACCATGAGTCTAATGCCAACATTTCTTGCCCAAATTTTACTTGTACATCAGGTGCAGTACCATCCTATTTAAATAAAAAAAGATATCAGTTATTGCAAAAAAGTTTCAAAAGAATAATTATGATATATAAAAACAAATTTAAACATCCAACAATGGTATTCATAGTACAAACTTATGCACCTCAACATAATGCAGAATATCCCGGAAGCTTGATCGTTGTTGTTTGCGCTCCTTCTTTGCACGATACTTGTGAGAATCAGTTGCAAGACCACGCAAAATTTCAAGGAGACTGTCTTCGTTGTTTGAGTTTTTGGCTCCTATGGTAAAATCTGCATCATATGCCCGACCTAATTCAGTAGCCACTGCAATTGCTTCTCCAGCAGCAATACGTACATCTAAAGATGCTGACCCCAGAAGAAGTACAAGTTTGGACATCTGCCTAAGGAGAGAATTCAAATACCTTCAAAACACTGAACATCATGAAACGATTATCAAACTAATTCTATCTTTCCAAATAAATTAATAAAATACTGTAACTATAAATGGTTCAAATAGAAATACAGTTCCAACGGGCAATCAAAATTATACCATTCAGAGCCATATCCTAAGAACAGGAAACTATAGTTCCATGCACTAATATGCTTGTTTCCACTATTACTTTTTACGCAAAGATAATGCTTTTTGTTTTAAAATTAAAGTAATAACTAAGGAAATAGCAGTTTTAAAAAAATTGCTGAAATAAACCATTTAATAAAAAAATTGAAGACTATATGAAAAAAATAAAAATTTTTGTTGATGAGTTTCTAAAATCTGCAGGAAATGGGAAGGGACCGTGGATAATAGCGAACTAGTCCAATCAAGTGGCCCCTGACATAAAAGCATTTCAACAAAAATTGTCTTATTTTTTGACTCATTATTTTTATGATTTAATTTTAACCTATCATGAAGGATATTGCACTGGCCTCTCCAAAAAGTTTGCTTAGCCACTGGAAAAGACAATAAGATTTTTCCTATTTTCAGGGTTCAAAATACCCAAAAGATGCCTTGAATTTGCATTCAAAGCAAGATCACTAATTAAGTCATCATCTTATGAGGTTATAAAGGCTGCCAGCCACTAGTGGATCCAAAGGGAGGGCAACCGCCCCCCCCCCCCCCCCCCCCTTGGCAAAAAAGCAAGGCAAGAGGGATCCTTGCCCCAGACCCCTCGCTTCAGTAGGCCTTAAGTCATATGTTTCACTATTTCCACAAATGAGCCAAGCAAAGTGGACTGATGCTCAACCCTAGCACGTCTTAGAAAGAAAATCACCAAAATGGAAAGAAAAAGTGGGACTTCCCAAACAGAGGGTTAAACTTTGTTCTGGATTTTCCATGCTTCTTATTCTAAGAACCCTCATTCGACGGGCCTATGCTTCCCCGCAGTGAGGTTTAAAATGACCGATAAGGGGCAAAAACAATTTGCTGTTTATTGCACCCTGCCTCTACCCTCAACCACAACTCAGGTAATTTTCTCGATATGATCAGCAACCACCCGCAATGAGGCTTTTTCAGGACAAGAGCTGCCAATCTCCCGCAGAATTGAAAAGAATGAATTTCACTAATACCGAGACCATGGTTCCCCTGCTATATTCTCACAAATACTTCCACTCAGAAAATTTTTATTTCTTGGATTTCCCTCTTTTCTTTTGCTTGCATTTCTCTCCCGATAGATATCCACCTCCAAGGAAATGTGTCCCATGAAACCTTTTGTTCTTTGAAGGATACGATTTGCCCTCTTGAGAATTTTCAGTTTCCCTTGTAAAATTTTATTGGCATGCTAGAGGCAGTGCTTTAGTGGTCTGCGAGTTTGTAGCATTAAGCTGCGTTAATGTTGAGCACTGAATACTAGTGTGGAGTTTGTCATCAACTGAACAGGATGAATTGATTCAAAGTGTTAGAATATATCATGTGGTTGCTGTATATTTCAATACTATTTCATTGGTTGTAATTAACAACATAAAACAAATGAAAACTAAAATCAAAAATATTTCATATGATTCTGATGAAGATTAATTTAACAACTCAGGATGGACAAAGACTAATTGAGAAATAAAAATCAGTATTGTAATGAAATAAGACAATGCTAAGTGTTGCTTACTGTTGCCTTATATTTGTTCTTCAGAACTGTTCACCTTCAGTCTGAATCATACTAAAGGTATACCTAATAAAAATGCCGCTCACTAAAGGATTTCCTTGTGTAGTTTACATGTTACGCAGATGTTGAATAAATCTAACTTAGACAGTCTATTCCAGTATTACAATCAATACAATCTAGTCAATTTTACACTTTGAATGAGCAGAATTTTCACTTTCTCCATATACATAGTCTAGAGAAAGTATTGTTATCATGAAAAAAATCACCTTCGAGATTTCAACAGAAATACACGTTTTGAAGTCCCTAGAACATGTTTAGACTAGTTTCTTGATGTTTTCTGTGTATATGTGATAGGAATTTTTTGAAAAACCAATAGTTTATTAGATATTTTCATCTTTAGAACATGTTTATACTATTTTCGGAATGATGTCTGTGTGTATGTGATTGTGGGTGCTCTAATTTGAAAAGTACTTACCAAATTTCATATATAACACTTTGGTATGAGCACAAAGAACTGATTAGTTTTTGGACAATACTGGTTAACCAGAAGTCAAGGTTTATTCGAAAACAGATTCGGTTTTGGCGAAATATCTCCATTAAAACATCATTATTGAATATACAATTTGATACAAAGGTTATAGAGAATGTAATTTCCTACAACTTTCATTTGAAACAATTTTCCATAGCATTATTGTTTAGGAATAATTTATAAATAATCGTTTTTTTCGGTTTCTGCCAAATATCTCCTAAAAACATCGTTATTGGTAATCTTCGTGAGGACCAAAGTTGTATAGAATAATATTTCTTCCAAGTTTTGTTTGAAACAAATTTTCGTAGAACCATCCATTTCGGAGATATTCAAGTTTTTCTTAATTTCCAGTATACAGCACCACCACCATGTAGCGGTGAATTCTGTAAACATATTCAAAATATAATTTACGGCAATAAGGACGACTGTATTCTTTTACGATACGAATTAATAATAATTTTGCCTTCATAATAATTTAAATATCTATACCCCAAATATGGAGAAAGTCACGTGTTGGCCACATCAGATTTTTTTAAATGTAGTCATAAAATGGGTGATCACAATAAAATAACAAAAAAGCCGAGTTTACTGGTTTGTTTTGCCAATTCATTTACTACCGCAAGTGGGAGAGAACTAAATACAGTTGACCCCTACCGTGCACAGATTTGCACTAACGCGGTTGAACTGTGGGATAAAATCACAGTACACTCTTCACAGTAGCATAGTTTTCTGAAATGTCTCTTGAGTGGCAAACGCATCCAAAACCATTGTCACCGATAATCAATATGTTAACTTATATTATTATAAGATACATTTTCTAATTTCATACTACACTCTACATAATCATGTCTTACCTACATCAAGTAAACAATAATGAGGACAAAACTGACGAGATCGATTATAGGACAGAAAGTTAAAAGGGGTCATTTTTTCCCTAGGTCTATTAGCTATTATAATAGGAGTCAGACATGTAGATGAGGATTGTTAGGTAGAAATTTGGTGAATTGCACCCCTTGCCATCCACCAACATTGTCAATTGCAGGGTAAGATGTAGATGGACAAAAAAACTGCACCACCTTACGACTGCTCTACTGGAATTTCAGTGAACTACTAGTCTCAAATGAGCTGTCAAGGGATATGGCAACAGTGATAGTAGAGGAGGGGGTGAAGGCTCTTTTTCCTCACCCTCCCTACCCTTAAAGAAGGGTTTACGGCTCTCTACCAGCTCTTAGGGATCGGATATTTTCCCTCAAGATAATGCTTTTGAATACAGTAGCGCACACTTTCCCCACTGCGGTACCACGTGAATGAGTGTCAGATATAATTCTATGTATTTCAAAATTAGTTAGAATCGAGATACGAACTCCAGAGTTTAACATACAGACGTCAAAAAGAACTATGTTAATTTTTCCAGTCAAGATTAAATTAATTATGTTCAGAGTTAGCAGAAATATTTATTAGGAATCGAAAGGAATATACATTTCAATGCCTTAACAATAAAAAATGTTTAGTTGCAGCGACTACTTTACGTATATTATTTCCTTGCTTTGATGCCAAATATCTGTTTATGAATGCTATAAGTTGAATTTGAACAATATCTCTATTCATTGTTACATAGGAGGAGGAGGATTTTGGTCAGTTATATGACGGAATGCCAAGCAATTTTTTATAAATAACGAAGTATTGAAAACTATAAAAAATGTTACATTTCAGGAATTAAGTGAGAAACTATTAAAGTTTATGAATTATGTGTAACCAAAAGTTAAGTAAATAACTTTAAAAAACGTAACTAATTTTTTAAATGATAAAATTACTAGCGTTCTTAAATAGGAATTACCCTATTTACTCGTGTACCCTGCGCACATTTTCCCCGAAATACCGGGGGAAAAAGGGGTCTTACACGAGGATTTCTGAACAGGTTATACAAATTGTGAGTATCGATAGTAAATTCTCTGTAATATGCTTGCGTCTACATTTATATTCGTAAAAGATGTCAAATTCCACGAAGTACACGCGTATTTATGTGACCAAGCAAACGTGTAAGTTACGCCCACGCTGCAGGCAAAAACTCACAAAAGTAGGCAGAAAGAATACGTCGACTAACTGATAACTATAGTTCAATGACTGCTGAGGGTTTGCCGGCTTGAGAATAGATGGGCGCAAGTTTGGTCCTTTCCCCTCATCCGCTTCAAGGAATTTGGAGCAGTAAAATTTTGTTGCGAATGAAAGATTTCATCATTCGAAAGGAAGACAGAAATACACATCTTAAGTGTTTGGACTAGTTTGTTCGTAACCTTCCAATATTTACTCAAGAGACGATATGAGAAAAACTCCCCATCTGCGTAGGGAAGTTCCCGTTCATAGATGAACAAATAGTTCGTGAAGCTCCACATCGGTGCGTAATATTACATCTAAAACAGTGAAGTGGGGACGAAGTTGCGTAATATTACAACAAAAACAGATAAGGGGTTAACTAAACAAATGCAATGACAATATTAACACCATCTTTTAAACAGTCCATCTTATTAAATGTCTTCAGCACGACTGAATGGTTATTTTATAAACCCATGCAGCACTTTTCTCGAACGTCACTGCGTTCGAGATTATACAACCAGTTTATAAACCGATAATGTGCGTGAAATCACGACCACTTTCTCTACCCATGTACACGTGGCTTAATAGATTTTTATTCTAAATCAGAATTTATTCAATTCAATTTTGAGTGGAAAAATAAACTTTGTTCTTTTTGACGTCTGTATGGGTAACGCCCAAGTTCATGTCTCCATTTTAATTAAGTTTAAAATGTATATTTTCGTCCAATCAAAATGCCTGAACATGAAATCCGTGGAGGAAAATGTTTCGTGTGACAACTGTAACAAGAGTGAGAGAGAGCGAGAGAGAGAAGGGGAGGGAAGGAGAAAGAAATAACTCTTTCCCCTTCCTGAAGCAGCAGCGTTGTCAATTCGTGTGACTGGCCGATCCGAGCTTGTAGTTCATTAAAATTCCTGTAGAGTGGTCGTTAGGTGGTGCAGTTTTTTTGTCCAGCACTGTACGTATCTGTCAAGGATTTTATAGCAATTTCAACTGGGTTTTATTTCATTTGTAACGTTTGCTTTTTTGAGTCAGCTGTGGTATAAATTTACTCAATTTGTAAAATTAAGTTTAAAATCATTTTGGCATCAACAATTGCCTGAAACCAACAAGCAATTTCACATTATATTGCGCAAGGGTTATAGGTTTTTAGGTCTAATATCCAAGGTCCTGAACGTAACCCCATTTTTACCATTATACCGATACCCCGCAGAACATGGAATCACTGTGCATGGCCATTGGCCGGAACATAACCCCGGCGTTCGATGGGGGTCAACTGTAATAGATTAAGGGCACAGTTAAGGTAGTACCATCAAAAAATTAAAAGTACTTTTGTATTTTTACGGCAACACTATTGAGTTCTACATTTCCCTGCTAGATGGTACTACTTATGCGCCATGGTCTGCCTACTTAGAACTTCCAATTTCCATCGGTACGTGGCACTGTGTGCATTACTTGATGTATGGGCAATGTTTCTATGTTTTCATTCCTGGCGTATGAGAATTCCGATTAGGATGTGAAAAGTTATTCTACTGTATTTTGATGAATTCTGTTTGAATCTGACCTACTTGTCATCGGGGATACCGGAATTTGTAGTAATTTTCCTAATAACCGAGGATATTGGCGAGCCTTTGGCTTCCTTTGGTTTTAATTGGTTGTCTCCAGGCACTACCATGCCCTTTGCCTTGCTGGAGCGAAACTATCCCTCCCCGTTGTCCAGTGATGGGTTTGTAAATGTCATGACAGGCCAATCACTCATGGGTTAGCAAGCTTTAGGTTACTTTTGTATTGTTATGGCGTCACCAATTTCCCTTCGCAAATAAATAAAGAGTAGCGAAAAACAAAGTGTCGCATGTACAAGGGGAATTCTCATACCAACTGAAATGTAAACATAGAAACATCGCCAATACATCGAGTAATGCACACAGTGCCATGTACTAGTGGAAACTGGAAGTTCTAAGTATGCAGACCATGGCGCATTAGTAGTACCATCTAGCGGAGGAAATGTAGAACTCGATAGTGTGGCCGTAAAAATACTAAAGTACCGAATTCAATTTTCTGGTATTTTTCTAAGTAGTGGATCATCATATAATTGAGGTTGCCTTTCGATTGGAAAAATGTAGTAGTTACCACAGAAAAAATCTGCCAAAGAATTACTGTATCCATCTGAATACAAGCCGATGTTTTTTGTCAAAATCTATCATGAAAAAATCGGTACAACATACATTGTACAAACTTTCTCATATACATATTATTGCGTCGTTTAGTTATCTTTAGAAAATGAAAATCGTATGAGCCTGTTTTTAGAAAATCCAATTTTTGTTAAAGTTGCCCAAGAACAAACTAGTCTTATATTCATTCGTTGGGAAAAATGAAATACGTAGTATTATTGAAGACGTATACTCAAGTAACTGTACGAAATTTGATCAAAATCGTTGGAGCCGTTTCTGAGAAAATGGAATTATTGTTAAAGTTGCCTAGAATAAACTAGCCTTATATTCATTTTTTGAGATATGAACTATACAGTATTATTGAGGATGTAAACTTAAGTAACTGTACGAAATATGATCAAAATCGTTAGAGCCGTTTCTGAGAAAATCGAATTATTGTTAAAGTTGCCTAGAATAAACTAGCCTTATATTCGTTTTTTCAGAAATATGAACTATACAGTATTATTGAAGACGTAAACTCAAGTGACTGTGCAAAATTTGATCAAAATCGTTAGAGGCATTTTCGAGAAAATCGGATTATTGTTAAAAATGCGTAGAATAAACTACTCTTAATTATTGATCAATGTCAACCATTTCTATGTATACTCTGCTCAGTATGTTAAATGCCTAAGTGCGAGATTTCATTCATTTTCGTTCGACCGTCTAGGCTCCAGCGCCAGTAACAGACAGACAGACGGCATTGCGAAAACCACTTTTTCGGATTCAGCGACACCTAAAACGTGTATTTCCGTAAAAATCTCGAGGTCGAACATTTTTGCAAAAACAATACTTTCTCGATACTTCGTATGAGGAAGTAAAAATCACCCCTCCACTTAAATGCGAGTCTGAGGAAAATTTGGGTTATGGTTAAATCTCGAAGTCTCTCATTGCCTTCGCTTTCAAATGATAGTACTATACTTTTCGTAAAGTAAATATTTGACCTACGATGAATATATATAAAAATATGTGTAAATTGATGATTACACAAAATGCATTGACGGCTTTGAATGCTCAACTGTTTGAAATCGATAAACCTTAACATGGAACATGTATAATTATAAAAATTCAGTTTCTTAAGGCAATATATATGCTAATTTCATTGGAAATAGACTTGGATGAAAAAATATCTAGGCGAGATCGCTTGCGTAAATTGACAATTACGCAAAATCTGTTGATGGCTTTAAATGCTCAACTGTTTTAATTTTGGTAAAACTTTACATGGAACGTGTATAATTATAAAAATGCAATTTCTTAAGGCAATGTAAATGCTAATTTCATTGGAAATAGAATTGGATGAAAAATATCTTGGCGAGATCACTGTTACTATATTTGACCTTTTGTGAAAATGAAGATGAATGAAATTATTGTCACTGAATGTGGAACATTATTCAGCAACGCAAAATAATTAATTGGAGTAATATTTCAAAATGTCAACAACTAAACCATTTCCCACACATTTCTTCGACCTCGAATAATGTATTCTAAGATGTGCATGAATGCCGGCAAACTTCAGCATAAAATCTACGAAATTTACGTTTTTGCCAAAAATTGAGGAAATTTTTGGGGGGTCGGCTTCTATTCGGGCAGATACAGTAACACAAGAGAGGGAAAAATTCAGCATGTTAAAATTACTCATGTAATCAACAGACAAAATGCATTAGGAACAGTAATGGGAATGTTAAAAAAAAGAATGCAATAAAATTTGAACATGAAAAATTTATTTAAAGGAAAAGTAAAAATAAAATAATGTATTTACTCATGTAACCCCTATTATTGTGCCAGTTCAGAGGGAAAAACATAAATTATTGCTGAAATAAGTTGACATCTAGGATGGAAAAAAAATGTCGGCCTCATACTGATTCCCCCTCCCTGAAACATGTTAAAGATGGGTCAGCGGCTCACAATGAATTTGGCGAACACCAATTCTAGATGTGAACTTATTCTGGCAAAAGTATAGGTAGAAATTGATAGTAAACTTTTAATGACAGAAATGCTTATTTTGAGTAAAAATAATAAACTTGAAAATAATTGAAAACGAACAGTTTTAATATTATAAAAATATGACATCATCCCAATTATGAAAATTTCCATTGTGATTATGATGACGCACCAACAGCAGGTTAAACTGCACACTTAAACCCTAAACATTTGCTTGGTCATATAGATACGTGTGTACTTTGTAGAATTCTTTGTCTTCTGTGAATATAAACGTAGATGCAAGTGTTGCAGTAATTTTACTATCGAGACTTACAATTTATATAACCTGTCCAGAAATCTTCATATATATAACATGCATTCCTTTTTTTACTAACATTTTTGGGAAAAAAAGGCTGAAATTTTTGGCCCGAGCCCAGCCTGACTGATGCAACCCTGGCACGGCCTGAATCTGAGTACTGTCAGCTTCGCTGATACCCGACCCCGACCCAAGGCCCAATTTTTTCCAATTCTTGCCCGCTAGGCCCAAACTCAGCCCTAAAGGCTCTGATGTTCAGGATAAGGACATTTATGATGGCTAAGATGAGAAATACCAGTTTTAACATCATTGTGGTTTAAATACACTTGCATGATTTGCACTAAACAGTGCAGACTTCATTCAACATCACAGAATCAAACACTAACACAAATTTACAACAAACTACACTTGACCCTCCAGTTTTCTGCTTTGTCATGTAATTGCCATTTTTTAGCTTTGATTTAGCGCAGTTTTCACTCAATTTAAAACAAAATACGTAATAATGGGGTCTTCACAAATTGTTTCAAGTATAAAATACTAGTGTAATGTCTGCTGAAATATCAATGGAAGAATTATAGATAGATAGATTATTATTATTTTCATTTAAAATAATTAATATCACACTTTTACATATGAAATATTTTGTCATATACAAAATTTCTAGTGAATATTCTGTTATTGATGGGCTATCTTTAGTTAAAATAGTTGCCTCTCCTTCCCCCCTCTCTCCCTCTCCTCTCTCGCTCCCCCCTATACCTCTCTCTTGTATTAAAACCATTCATAGCATGTTTATACCCATACGGATTGAATAAACAATATGATATAGAGGTCTAACAATGGAATTGGTAGGCAAGGCAACATCCCGTTAAAATGGCAAGGTTTCCTCAAACTGTGTGAATTAAATGTTTACAATGAGAAATTTCAAACTGTAGGCAGAAAAAGATGAACAGAATAACAAACTTTATAATGTATTCTTAAAAATGATTCATATTCGAAGATTGTAGACCAAATCTTTCTAATTTTCACATAAAAAAGAATGAAAGTCTGCACATCATAAATCCGATTTTGTGTTGACTTATTAGAAATGAAAATTATCCGCTGGAATTGAACCCGGGTCTTTGATCTCGAGTTCGATACATTAAAACATTCTGTTATTATATCATAATGCTATCCTGAAAATTTCATCAAATTCGGTTTAGTCATATGCGAGATATTAAGCGTCAAAAAGCATTACACTGTGACACTGTCCTTTATATTAATTTTATGACAGTATAAGTGCCCGTCAAAAATGACAGGGATGATTGATTATTCTGGAATAAAATTGAGGCAGTCTTGTTTGACCTGAAATCATACCTCCTGCTGAGAGGGTTGCCTTTGATTCGAGCGAAGGTTTGAAACCCTCTCAGCAAGTATCTATTGTGCTTCAAAAGCTGACCTTAGTCCCCTCTTGCCATGTATATTTCTGTTTTTCAGAGCATGACAGAGGGAGTGACAAAAGCACAAAGGGACAGAATACGGCTTTTATATACTACTGATACATAAAAACGTTGTTATTATATCATAATGCTATCCTGAAAATTTCATAAAATTCGATTCAGTCGTTAGCCAGACATTAAGCTTCAAAAAGCATTACATGACAAAGGGACAAAGTGGCACTGTCTTTTAGATATGTTTTATGATACCATCCAATCAAGAAAATGCCTTAAAGATTACTCACAAACAGATTCATTAGAACTATCGGTCTATAAGCGCAAAGACTAACTGAATAGCTACACTTTTCTTACAAGAGCATAACAGCACAGGGACTTCCCAAAGACACAAGCAGGGAGGGCCAACTTAGAGGTAACTAACGAGAGAAAGAGAATTTATTGATTCCTTGGTTTGCATAAATATGTATAGTTATTATGAAATTAAATATTTTTATTGAATAAATCATATTTTATTGTTAATTAATGAACAGTATAATGTTATCGAATAAATGAGTTAAGTTAATTTTTTAAAGTGGCAAATCAGCTCAAAATGCCCAAGCTGTTACAAAGTCATTGATCACAAATGATTTTTCAGAAGCTCAAGTCCTAGCCCGACCCTTGCAGACCTCTAACGTGGGATACACAAATAAATATGGTATTTATTTATTTATTTCATTCAAGAATAATACTTTATTGGCAAACTTAACAAAGAACAAAATCAAACTTTAAATGAAAGAAATATAATTAAAAAACAACAAAATATTTAAATATATAAAAAAAGAGTTGCTCCAAAAATGTAGAAAATGGATTTAATACAGTACCTGCTCATTAAAGTATACACATCACAAGGTGACATGAGTGTAAGTAAAAGCCCCCAAGCTGAAAGGGCAGCACTATAAAGTACAGCTGCCTCAGGATTTGATGCCTGCACTGATGAACTGGTAGCTAACCAGAAGATACCCTCTAAAGTGCACATTAACTCCACAACTTCTTGCAGTTCACCACCAGACACAAAACAACATAAGCCAAGGGCCATGCAGCACTGTTTAAGAAATAGAACAACGTTAATAAAAAAGTTGCCTATAATTTTACAAACAAATATATTCACAATAATCAACTACTTGCTGATCAAAGATAACATTTATAAAGAAAACTTTCTATCAAATAATCCCTCAAACAATATTTCAGTAAAAACAAAAATTAATAACAAAAAACCACAGCAGCTCAAGGAAACATGGTGAAGTCAAATATAACATTGTTAACCAAGATATCATAACCTAACGTAATTTAATTGTCCTGTTCCATATTGAGAAGCTATGCACTGGATTCCTATGCTCAACCTCTTTGACCATCATCAAGCTTTGCAATGTCCTTGATTGAGATCTGCACGGATACAGATTTCCGTATCCTCACCAGACAAGTACCCACTGGCTACATATCCGTATCCGAACTGTACCCGCAAACATTTCTAAATTACCCGACCCGATCCGACCCGTGCCAATAAATTGTCCAAACCGACCCGCAAGCAGAAGTCGTATCCGCAGGCAAAAATTATCTGGAGCAACATCTACGAACCAAAACCCAAAAATTCAAAAGAAAATGACTCTCAGCAGAACATATCAATGACCCTCTCTTAATGCATATAATGTTTTGGAAAATCCCACCAATAGCTCCCAAAGAAAGTCACGTCCCTCGAAAGGTAAGGGGGAGGGTCAAAAGAGACCCAAGGCCTTTAAGGTTATTGGCTTGGACAGGGTATGAGAAGGATGCAATCAACATTATTGTTGTTTCTCATACTCAAGACACCGAATTTTGAGTTTAGTATGGCTACTCATTTTTGTATCCGCACCCGCAGCCTATATATCCTAATCCGACCCGCATCTGCAAAAAGTTAGGCATAATCTGACCCGAACCGCAACTTTTCGTGCATATATCTGAGGGTCGGGTTGGATCAATTGCGGATATGCAGATCTCTAGTCCTTGATAAGCAACAGCCATGAACATTTTTATCACTTTTTTGTAATAAAAATCTTAAAATTTTTATCAATAAATCATGTTGTATTTTAACAGATTTCGACCAAAAAATCTAAATTTTATATTTTTGCCTTTTTATAAACATTTATCGTAGCAACCATCTGGAAATTTCATTTTAAATTAAATTAAAATTTGTTAAGTTCTCCATGTAGTATCAGAGAAGGTATTATATTCATGAAAAAAATCAAATTCAAGATACTTAATAGATTCAGTAAATGTGTTATACCTGTGTATAAAAGTCTGATCCATATTAAAGCACTAAAATGATGCATTTACAGTGAAACCTCGATTCTGCACTCTCCGATTTTAGGTTTTTTTCCGATTTTGAGCACTTTTTGGCAGGTCCCAGCCAAATGCTCATAAGAACAATGTAAAATTTTATCCAATTTTACATTTCCTCAAATTTACATTTCCCCCAAGTCTGCATCTTAATTTTCGAGTCCTGCCAACGGAAATTCACCTGATTTTATGTTTTCAATTTTCTATTTCGGAAAATGCGAAGAAGCACCGGCGGTGCTCCACTCGTATTCAAGGTTAAAAATAGGCTTTATTCAATAGTTTTAGTCGTAACTTTGTGAAACTCATGTTTAAATAGGCATATGTTTACATAAGAAATTAAGCATCTTCTCCTTTCTACGTGACGCAATTTATTGGATGATCTCTTTATGACGATACTAGTAGAAATATCCTCACCGATAGTCCTCTTTTGGTAACCATTTAACTGTTTCTGTTGTAATATTACACAACTTCATCCCCACTTCACTGTTTTTGACGTAGTATTACGCACCGATGCAGAACTTCACGAACTATTTGTTCACATATGAACAGGAACTTTCCTACGCAGATGGGGATTTTTTTTGCATACTGTTTTGTGAGTAAATATTGAAAGGTTAGGAACAAACGAGTCCAAACACTTGAGATGTGGATTTCAGTCTTCCTTTCGAATGATGAAATCTTTCATTCGCAGCAAAATGTCACCATTCCGAATACCTTGAAGTGGTTGAGGGAAAAGGACCAAACTTGCGCCCATCTATTCTCAAGCCGGCAAACCCTCAGCAGTCATTGAACTATAGTTATCAGTTAGTTAGCGTATTCTTTCTGCCTACTTTTGTGAGTTTTTGCCTGCAGCGCGGGTGTAACTTACACGTTTGCTTGGTTGCATAAATATGCATATAATTCGTAGAATTTGACGTCTTTTACGAATATAAACATAGACGCAAGCATATTGCAGAGAATTTACTATCGATACTCACAATTTATATAACCTGTTCAGAAATCCTTGCGTAAGACACGCACCCCCTTTTTCCCAGAGCATTTCAGGAAAAAATGTATGTGGGATGCACGAGTAAATACAGTTAACGAGATAATCAATTTATGTATCGGTCATTTTAGTAGGAAGTCAACGACATCTACACGACACTTGGCGTTGTTTATAAACGTGGCAATCCATTAATTTTTGGCCTGAAATATGGATAATAAAGCAAAACAAAGTATTTATGATAAGCGATAAAATTAATATCTTAGCTCAACTAACGATGCTTGGCGTTGTTCATAAACATGGCAATCCATTAACTAATTTTTGCCCTGAAATATGGATAATAAAGCAAAACAAAGTATTTACAATAAGTGATAAAATTAATATCTTAGCTCAACTTGATGCGCATGCTGGAACACGTATCAAACTTTTTGACTGGTTAAAGAAATAAAATGTTATGTAAGTTAGCTTATTCGCAATTTCATTGTTATTGTGTTCAAATGTGTATATTTTAGCAAAGTTATTATATAAAGCAACCCACATTTTAATTTAAGTTACATAATCTTCATTTCCCCGATTTTACACTTTCCTCGATTTTATGTTTATTTTAGGTGGTCCCTTCAATGGTGTAAAATCGAGGTTTCACTGTAAATGCATTGGACTCTCAACTTCGGCAACAATGGGAGTTGTCATGGCAGCTTACAATTGGTATTGTCATAAAACTGATAAAACCATGCATATATTTTTCTCATTCTAAACACTACGCTAATTCGATTAGGATTCAGATTCGGAATTCAATAAAAATAAACTTTTGTTCTTTCCTTCATAGAACCATCCAAGTCTCAAGTTCATACCATGTTTCTAAGTAATTTTAAAATTCAAACGAAAAATAAGCTGCACTCATCCCTATGTTATTCAAATGAAGAAAATGAAAAAAGAAAATATTTTTTAAAATTAGAAAGGTTAATAAAATCGATTTTAAAACCTGACTACACCACTTAACTCTTTGTTCCGGTTAAAATTACACCTTCCTCTTGTTTCTATGTGCTGTAGTTGCTGAGTTATAAAAACATACATACATACAAACACTTTATAGATATCTATAGATAGTGCAGAAGGGAAGAAGTTAGAGGAAATGTCAGTTTTAGCCCCACGTATCAGTTTATGGCATCATGTATACATGAAAAATTTTTATAATAGCACACAGCCAAAATTCTACTATAGAACAAAACGAGAATTTGTGAGACGATAAGAAAAAACAGAGGGCTGCCTCAATGCCTAAAGAATGTGAAACAAAAACGAAACCAGTTCATATTTTGAAGAAAAAAGGATGTACTTCTGCAAATCTGGAAATCTAAAAGAGAAGTTCGGATGATCTCCACAATTCACTCCTCGGAAATGGTGGATACTAAGAAAATCAACAGAAAGATGGGGAAAAATCAGAAAGCCTTTACCCGTGGCAGAATACAACAAATATATGAAGGGAGTTAGCCAGTATCTTTCGTATTATTCAATACTAGCTGGGGTACCCAGCGTTGCCTGGGGAAATTTATCATTTGACTTTACTCCTTTCACTTGCAGCTTTGGCTTGTGATTGGCTCGCTTTGCTCACAGCTGTTATAACACCTGTGGTGCAATGAATTGAACAAATTAAGCAAAAACATGGAGTAGCAAATTTAGCTTTATTTGCATCACAAAGAATCAATCATCAATCATTTTCATCTCTTCTGACATCCTACCAATCTTAATGGGAGATAATTCCTGCCTATCCAGCCTGCCAATCATATCATTCCTATCTATCTTACTGAAGAGCTTTTGGATAGACAACATTGAGGGTTTTGCCAGTTGGTGCTAAGATAAATAGGTTTTTGGCTGTTCCAATTTGGAAGCATGCAACATAGAGCTGGCCGTGTGAGAAGCAAGGGGTCTCCAGATTGATGCCTGCCAGTTGCAGTGACTGTCCCTGAGCTTTGTTAATCGACATCGCAAAGCAAAGCTTCACAGGAAACTGGATCCGCTTGAATTGGATGGGATTATCTATCTGGATGAGTGGGATCCGTGGGATGAGGACATCTTCCCCTTAGCCACAGACAGACGTGATAGTTGCCTGGATAATATTTCTCATCACTTGTTTCACGCAGTCTGGTGCCATTACAAAGTCTGGGTGGGTCTAGGCTGCACATCGACATAATGGGGGAGCCAACTTTCAATATCAAGTTGTGAGCAGGCAACATGAAAAATATGCCGTGCTTTCTCATTATCCAAATATAAATTCGCATATCTCGAGAACGAAGTAAGATATTGGAATGAGTCCTTCAGGTGCTGTCGATTTAATCCTTCGTCTACATTTCATAGGAGACACTTTGAGTGTATCTCTAATAGATCTCTAATAGAATGTAAATTCGACAGAGACTCATTTTACCATTACACCGACGTAAATTTTTTCGTCGGGTATGGATACATAATTTTTTATTTCACTAACGGCTGAAGTTATTCACATTCTGTTAAGTTCTTCAGTGAGTGGAGATATGGAGCAATATGCCGTAATTTTCTCAACAATGTGAGTACAGCCATGTGTTCGTTACTGTCGTTGACATTTTAAGAAAAAATCATAAACGTGCGCGGCAAATTTTCAGAAATTTAGGAATTTTTCTAGTTGAACCTGGGACACTGAGGTGAAAAGTCTCGGTGTTTTTACAGTGTACTCTATACTTGACACTATTTAAAAAATTTCAGCTCTCTATTCCATATGGTATACACGGTATGGTGGTTTAAATTTTTTTGCGTGTAATTAAACGGGGAATATTCTGGACGGAACCCACAAACACACAGACTTTGAGCTTTATTTAGAAAGATTGGGGAAGACAAAGAAATGGTCCAAAACAGCAGTGATCTATTTATTGAACCGTACTTTAATCAATGCATTTAGAGTGTACACTTCATTATATGGAAAAACAATGAAGTATAAAAATGTGTACATACTGTTGCATATCACTGGGTAAAAGATCAGAATCTAAACCCTAAACCCAACATTCAAGACATTTCTTACAACTACCAAATGTACTCTACCAGGAAGGCTTTCTATGGATATGCTAAAACATAAATTACAAAAATCAGTGACAGAAAGAAAAGTTTCCACAACTGCTGAGTATGTGCCAGGTATAAAAAAGAAGTGAAACATCTTATATTTGCTTCATAGGGGAAAATGCTTTCAGTGATACCATACTGTGGACAATTACTAGGGCAGAGACCTCTCCTACAAAATCTTCCAAGCATTGTGTCCAATTATGTATCAGGTGTATTATGACCATATTTTCAATAAAACTATGTAAAAAATAAAATATATGTATTGTGCTTTTATAATCACAATAATTGTAAATAAAATTTAAACTTGGCCAAACTGTGTTATAACAGATCATAGTCAGTCAGTACACATTCCAAATTTCACTAAAAATATTTAAGTACCTTAGAAATTACAATAGTTTAAATATAATTTATATTATAATATGTGTATGCAAAAAATGGCAGCTACAGAGAAGGGGCAGCAAGAAAACATGCTTAACGGTAAAGTTTTAATATAGACAAGTAAATATATGGCTACTTTAGCTAACTACAAACGAAGCAAATATGTTCGCAGAATGAACAACTAATCTAAAATGTTGTCATAATGAACATGTTACTTGCAGAGTCATATTCCATTTTGCAGTTTTATAATGTTCTTACCTTTGCTCTTGCTGGATATGAAGTGGAATTGTCATTTGCTAGGATAGTTAACACAGGTCTAAGGTCTCTGAATGCTTGGTCAGCAGACCCTCCAGCCCCATCACCTCCGAGTTCCATTTCATCACCTCCACCCAACTGTAGGCATAGAAGAGATGCCAAATGTGCAGCTGCACCTTGTTCTGCTCCACGACCTTTTCTCAAGCATCTTTCAATACCATCTGTTAATGTCAAGCGCCTTTAATCGGCCATCATAAAAGAAAAAATATAAAAATTAACACTGCTACTATTTACTGTCAATAAAAATGACAGAATTGAAATTATATACATATCCATTGAAATGTATATATTAATAACTCAGCAAAGCAGCGTTTTTATTGGTTGACTGGCCTGCCAATCAGAGATTGGGATTTCATTTTTGAGGAATACACACTGGTTACCTAGGTTAGGTTATGTTTCCCTAATGCGAACAGATAATATGAAAACAATTTTAAAGTAAATATACAAAGTTTGTTTTTTGTTATATTACTAAACTAATATTGCAACTTTAACAACTATTGAGAACATTTGTCGTTGACGGTACTTGTGTGTGCAAATGCATCTGGCACAGTCAAGAGCAACAGGAAAACCAGAGGACACAAAATGTATACTTATTTTGGACAACTGTAGAGAACATCCATGTGAAAGTGAATTGGTATCTGGTAATATTTTTAGTGTTTTTGCCTGCAAATGTTACATCAACATTACAATGGATCAAGGAGTCATACAGAATTTAAAGGCATTTTACAAGAAGGAATTTATGCAAAAATTAGTGCAGTATGACAGCACCATTCAGGAATTTCAATCACAATTTACAATAAAAAATGCAATTTATATAGTGGCTTCTGCTTGGGACATGGCTAAACGTGAAACACTTAAAAGGTGTTGGAGAAAACTATGGCCAGAAAATGAAGAATTTGAAGGATTTAATGTAAAAAAAATCTGTACAACATACATTGTACAAACTTTCTCATATACGTACTAATAAGTCGTTTAGTTATCTTTAGAAAATGAAAATTGTATGAGCCTGTTTTTAGAAAATCAATTTTTGTTAAAGTTGCCCAAGAATAAACTAGCCTTATATTCATTCGTTGGGAAAAATGAAATACGTAGTATTATTGAAGACGTATACTCAAGTAACTGTACGAAATTTGATCAAAATCGTTGGAGCCGTTTCTGAGAAAATGGAATTATTGTTAAAGTTGCCTAGAATAAACTAGCCTTATATTCATTTTTTGAGATATGAACTATACAGTATTATTGAGGATGTAAACTTAAGTAACTGTACGAAATTTAATCAAAATCGTTAGAGCCGTTTCTAAGAAAATCGAATTATTGTTAAAGTTGCCTAGAATAAACTAGCCTTATATTCATTTTTTGAGAAATATAAACTATACAGTATTATTAAAGACGTAAACTCAAGTGACTGTGCGAAATTTGATCAAAATCATTAGAGCCGTTTTCGAGAAATTCGGATTGTTGTTAAAAATGCGTAGAATAAACTACTCTTAATTATTGATCAATGTCAACCATTTCTATGTATACTCTGCTCAGTATGATAAAATGCCTAAGTACGAGATTTTATTCGTTTTCGTTCGACTGTCTAGGCTCCAGCGCCAGTAACAGACAGACACGGCATTGCAAAAACCACTTTTTCGGATTCAGCGACACCTAAAACGTGTATTTCCATAAAAATCTCGAGGTCGAATTTTTTTGCGAAAACAATACTTTCTCGATACTTCGTATGAGAAAGTAAAAACAGACTCAATAACAAATCTTCTTCAAGTTTTAACCTTTGCCCCAGCTTCAAATCCAGTTTATAAAGTGGGAATAAATGACGTAGAAGAATGGTTAAAAGTTGACCAAAACTTGTAAGTGACAAGAAGTTTAAATGATTCTGATATCATAAAGTGTTTTGAATCCTGAACCACAAGCATTAATATCAGATAATGATTCAGATGTGGAAAATGATAATATTGCCCATAAAGTTACATTGACTGAGGGTACTAAAGCTTGGGAGATATTGTTAAATTTAGCAGAACAGCAATCTATATTTTCACAACAGGAAGTTATGCACTATCAAATAATGGCAAATAATTTCAATGAAAAAAGAATTAAAATGTGCAAAGAAGCCGATATAAGAACATTCTTCAAGGAAGCCTCAGAAACACCTGTAGCTTCAACTTCAATGGAAGTTGAAACCATTGATATTGATGATCTCGAATCTCTAGAAGCAACTGAAGTACAAGAAGCTTCACTGACTCCAAATTGTTAGTGTTATACGTTTTTTGGGGTGTACGCCATGCGCTGCCCATACTATGAAAATAAAAAATAGTGTTTTTGTCTTATATTATTTACAGTAGTATTTATATGATTATTTGTTTGAAGATTTAATAACTAATATTGGTTGTTTTTTCCTACGGTTACTATGGTGAATTCATAGGTAGTGTGTCAGGCTATAACTCTCTTATATCCGGATTTTTCATATTTGTGGCTCCATTAAAGCCCCAATGGTATCGGATAAACAAAAGTTTATTATATATCTATTTTTATCTTTCTTAGGTTATCTGTTTTACTTAAAGCGAAATTTTCATTTGTCTTTTTAGTACATTTTCTGGTAAGTAACGACATTTAAGTATTTTTTCATTAGATTACTAAATTACTTTAGGTACTTCAATTCTCTTTGTGATGAAGTTACAGTAGTGAAAAATTCATAATACAGGTATACAGTAAGTCCCCAACTTACACTCTTAATTCGTTCTGAAGGTCGCCGTATAAGTTGAAAACCGTTTACGTCCAACAACGCTTAAATATGATATATTTTTTGACATATACGTTCATTTCAATGGATAGTTAAAGCTAAAAAAGTAGTGCTTATAAAAACAAAATGTTAAGAAAATGAAATTGCCTAGAATAAACTAGCCTTATATTCATTTTTTGAGAAATATAAACTATACAGTATTATTGAAGACGTAAACTTAAGTAACTGTATGAAATTTGATCAAAATCGTTAGAGCCATTTCTGAGAAAATTGGATTGTTGTTAAAAATGCATAGAATAAACTACTCTTAATTATTGAGCAATGTCAACCATTTCTAAGTATACTCTGCTCAGTATGATAAAATGCCTAAGTACGAGATTTCATTCATTTTTGCTCTACCGTCTAGGCTCCAAAGCCAGTAACAGACAGACAGCATTGTAAAAACCACTTTTTTGGATTCAGCGACACCTAAAGCATATATTTCCGTAAAAATCTCCAGGTCGAATTTTTTCGCGATAACAATACTTTCTCGATACTTCGTATGAGAGAGTAAAAACTGAAAAACTTGCCAAAGGCACAAGGAAATGATGGTTGGCTCAAGGGCTCCTAGGATTATGCACACGTGCATACTAGAGATGGCTCAGGAGTGAATCTATCGAAACATTTATTTTGATTTTTAAAACTCGATTCTACGCCGAGTGGCAATTTTTAAGAGTTAAAAAAGTAAAAATCAGTACAATATACATCGTACAAACTTTCTCATATACT
Organism: Uropetala carovei; assembly: GCA_036926305.1. NCBI lineage: Eukaryota > Metazoa > Arthropoda > Insecta > Odonata > Petaluridae > Uropetala > Uropetala carovei. The sequence goes on from JAXCHB010000022.1 coordinate 842,521, forward strand.
AATGCACCGTTTAGTTATCTTTTAAAAAATATGAACTATGTAGAATCATTATAAACATCAACTTAAATAACAATACAAAATACAAGATGCTACCCAAAAGTTCCCGAAAGTTGAACGTCGCGCGGGAACCGGTTGTAGTACAGACTAGTGGCGCTCGATAGCGCTGCATGTATACTTTGTGAACCAGTATGCGACGTGGCTTCATGCTGAGTGCACACATTCTTTTGTTCTACGCATTTTTATAACGTTGTGTTTGTGTCGGTTTGCGATTTTTTCTCGTTGAAATGGTGGACGTGAAGGAGCAGCGTGTGTGCATCAAGTTTTGCTTCAAACTTGGCAAGAGTGCAGCGGAAACTCACAAAATGCTTAAACAAGCATTTGGTGATGACGCTTTAGGTCAGACACAAACCTACGACTGGTTTAACCGGTTTAAAAATGGCCGAACATCAGTTGACGATGACACACGTTCTGGGTAAACTTCAACCGGCACAATGCCGCAAAATGTAGAAAAAGTGCTTGAGGCTATTCTCAAGGACCGTAGTTGAACGATCCATGACGTTTGCAACATTGTGGGACAGTCATACGGGACATGCCAGCGCATTTTGTCGGACGAACTCAACGTGAGACGGATTGCAGCAAAAATGGTGCCAAGGTTGCTGTCTGACGACCAGAAGCAACATCAGCTGGAAGTCTGCATGGAACTCCAGGAGCAGGTCAGAAATGACCCAGACTTCCTTTCTAAGGTCGTAACTGGTGACAAAAGTTGGGTTTATAGGTACGACCCTGAAACAAAACACCAATCGTCCCAGTGGAAGAGTCCATCTTCACTCCGACCGAAAAAAGCACAGCAAGTCAAAAGCAATGTTAAGTCAATGCGGATCTGCTTTTTCGACACTGACAGGATTATCCACAAGGAATCATCCCTCCAGGTCAGACCGTCAATGCAAAGTTCTACTGCGACGTCGTGAGGCGGCTTAGGGAGGACATGAGGCGAAAGAGACCAGAGAAATGGCGCAGGAACAACTGGATGCTCCATTATGACAATGCGCCCGCACACACCGCTCTGGCTGTGGAGCAGTTTTTGGCCCCCAAAAACATGGCGGCCGTCCCCCACCCCCCTTACTCGCCTGATTTAGCCACGTGACTTCTTCCTCTTCCCCAAGATGAAAATCAAGTTGAAGGGGCAAAGATTTGACACCATAGAGGAGATCCAGGCCGAATCGCAGGAGGTGCTGAAGATGCTGACACAAAAGGACTTCCAGGACAGCTTCCGATCGTGGCAGAAATGTTGGGATCGTTGTGTACGCTCCCAAGGGGACTACTTTGAAGGGGCAGTGGCGATTAGGACTTTGGACAAGTCTACTTTTTTCAGATACATTTCGGGAACTTTTGGGTAGCACCTCGTATGATGAAAATCTTATGGGCTATTAATTAGAAAATCCAATTGTTATTAAAGCTGTCCAAGAATAAACTAACGTTATATTCATTTTTTGAGAATTATGAACTATGTAGTATAATTGTAGATGTAAACTCTAGTAACTGTATGAAATTTGATCAAAATCGTTAGAGCCGTTTTTGAGAGATCAAATTGTTGTTAGAGTTGCCTAGAATAAACTAGCCTTATATTAATTTTTTGAGAAATATGAACTATCCAGTATTATTAAAGATGTAGACTCAAGTAACTGTACGAAATTTGATCAAAATCGTTAGAGCCGTTTTTGAGAAAATCAAATTGTTAAAAATGTGCAGAATAAACTTCCCTTAATTATTAAGCAACTAGCTGAAAGTACCCGGCGATGCCCGGGTTATGTCAGATGTCTCTGGCGAATAAAATTATGTATTATATGGTAATACAATCATTTCTCCCTTTGCACACCTCAAAACGTGTATTTCCATTGAAATCTCCATTTCGAATTTTTTCATGAAAACAATACTTTCTCTGTACTACGTATATTGGAGAAAGTAAAAACTAATTCTGAGATATCTCCGATACCTATGAATTGGGCCAGGAGGGTCCATGGAGGTCCAGAGAGAACGTGAGTATACGTGAGAGTAATAGGATTTCAAGTTTAACAATGTAACCTGTTGGCAAGGCAACTTCACGTTAAAAACGCTAAATTTTGTCAAAATATGATATTAAAACGTTAAATTTGAAAAACCACCAAGAAAAAAGAAATGAATTAAATGCTAACCAATACCCGGCAGAAAAGGATGTAAACCGACAAATAAATAATCGTGGAACATAAATTAAGAGTACAACCAAAGAATATAAGTTCAATGTAAAAACCACCAAGAAAAAAGAAATGAATTAACCTCTAACCAATAGCCGGCATAAAAGGTGTAAACCGACAAATAGGTAACCAAGGAACAAAAATCAAGAGCACAACCAAAGAATATAAACAGACTACAAAATGAACAACTAAGAACAAAAACAAAGAAAACAAACAAAGAACACAAAAAATGGACACGAAACGAAAGCAAATGAAAACAAACTAACCAAAACCAACCAACGAATAATCTCCTAAAGCTCAATGTATCTGATGATGGCGACTGACGCTTTCTATTCAGTTGCTAAATAAACAACCAACAATCACAAAATAGCGTGTCATAATGATGAGTAAATATTGATTATGCGGAATATGAGTTTGTATGTCAACATAATAACAGGAGAAACTAAATAAGAATACCTATTATTACTCTAAATAGATATAAAATTATTGATCTTAATTGTGTTTTCCATCGTAATTAAATGAATAATAGATTGAGATATTCGAACGAATCAATTTTAAATAATGTAGTAAAATGTTTTACTTTTCTAACGTAATTAATTACGTGAGTGTATCGGTAGTGGTTACATTTTACCCATGGAACCGCAGACACGAATTCTTAATTTTAGTTCAGAAGACATAATAAAGTTCAACAAAAGTATTATTCAAATAAAATCTTTCGAAATTCATTGCGTTACGTGTTCAAAATGTTAATCTAATGTAGTTCTCCTATTAAAATAACAATTATTCAAGAGTGAACTTTATTTCCAATTGATAAAACTCTCTTTTAATTCAAAACGATATTATATATTACAAAAAAGTATCTAATTATTATTGAAATGGAAAATGGATGAGCATAGGAAAAAACTTGCGTGTTAGCATGAAATACTCAATTCCGTTTTTATTGATAAACTGTTTCCATGATAAACAAACACCTTAACGACTCATGTTTTTAAATAAAATCAACAAAACAAAACAAAAACTTTAACGTAGTAATTGAATTATATATCTTCAGTAATTTTCACATAAACAAAATATGAAATAAAATAAGACAAAGGCATATACTAAAAACAATTTAACTTATATCCAAACATACCTATAATGTGAATGACACGATTACAGAAAAAGAAACAGTTCACTAATGTTTATTCGCAGAATTAACCTGTGTATAGAAGACCATAGATAATGAACAAAAAACATACAATCAAATCAGAAGATATTAAATGAGTATTTCATCAACTATTTCTACGTTTACGATATGTTTATAGTTCAAGCTTAATTTGTTTACATCGGTTGCTAAGTATATCCAAATGCTGAGCAATAATGAAAAATAAGATTTTCCCTTCAATTCGTCTTATTTGATCTGTAAGCCCCCCTTTTAAAAAATTATTCCAAAAGAGGAGATAATTTACCACAAAAAAGTCTGCGAGAGCATATGTCTGCGATATATATGTAAGGAGTTAAAAAATTCGAGAAATTTACGAAAAAATTTTAAATGGAAATCCCATATAAACGAAAATATTTTATTATAATTAAATAGTACACCGAATCAGTTTAAAAACCTTACTACACCACCGTACACATGATAACGGTTAATATGACACCTTCCTCTTTTTTCTGCATGTTGTAGTTTCTGAGCCTTAGTAGAACATACATACAAACACCTTACTTTATAGATATGGTTAGATGTCAACCATTTCTTCATATACTCTGCTCTGTATGATAAAATGCCTAAAGTATGAGATTTCATTAATTTTTGCTCTACCATTTAGGCTCCAGAGCCAGTAACAGACAGACGGCATTGTGAAAACCACTTTTCCGGATTCAGCGACACCTAAAATGTATATTTCTGTAAAAATCTCGAGGTCAAATTTTTTCGCAATAACAATACTTTCTCAATATACTTCGTATATGAGAAAGTAAAAAAGGTCGGCTTACAATCGATTAAATACAATATATCAAATTGATGTACTGGAGTTATGTTGTGAACTTGAACTTTTAGCTTGCAGTTGTAACTTAAACAAAATACAATCAGATGATTTTCAGTAGAGATATTTGTCATCACTGAAGAGAATGTAATATGATGGAAAAGATCAAAAGGCAGAATTGCACCGATTCCACATAGAAGGCTACTTGTAGAATGAAGTACAGGCATTCCAAAGTGTTAAGAAGGATAAGTGATGCTGCTTGTACATGATGTGGTCCAAGGGCAGAAGGCTTCATACCACTGGCATAACCAATCCCTAAAATGAAGTGTTACACATCTGTCTCCCAGGATGGTATAAGCATTTGCACAGTTTATGTATATAACAATCAACTGCAAGAGTGCATCTACAATAATAAAAGACAGTGTCACAATGTCACTTTGTCATGTAATGCTTTTTGAAGTTTAATATCTCGCAAATGACTGAACCGAATTTGATGAAATTTTCAGGATAGCATTATATAACAACAAAAAGTTTTAATGTATCGAACTCGAGATCAAAGATCCGGGTTCGACTCCAGAAGATAATTTCTATTTTCCATAAGGTAACACGTAAAAAGTGACATTTCGACGTGCAAGCTTTCGTTCTTTTTTAGATTAAAATTAGAAAGAATTGACCTACAATCTTTGGATATAAACCATTTTGAAGAAAACATTATAAAGTTTCTTATTCTGTTAAAAATTTTCCGCCGACAGTTCAAAATTCTCAATGTAAACATTTAAGTCACACAGTTTTGAGGAAACCTTATAGGTATACACGAGGGGGAGGGAAGAGAGGGGGAGTGAAGAGAGGGGGGAAAGAGGGGGGGGGAAGAGGGGGGGAAAGGGGAGGGGAAAGGGGAGGGAAGAGAGGGTGTGAGAGGGGGTGCAAGAGGGAGAGGGGGTGCGAGAGGGAGAGGGGGTGCGAGAGGGAGTGCGAGAGGGAGAGGGGGTGCGAGAGGGAGAGGGGGTGTGAGATGGGGGAGAGAGAGACTAAAGATAGCCCGTCAACATCAGAATATTCACTAGAAATGTTGTATATGACAAAATATTTCATATGTAAAAGTGTGATATTAATTATTTTAGATGAAAATAATAATAATCTATCTATAATTCTTCCATTGATATTTCAACAGGCATTACACTAGTGTATAATAATCTATGGATTGCTTACCAAGTAAAAATGACAAATAAGTACACCTTTGATATTTTGTAGTATAAAATTTTAAAATAAAAATTTTCCTGTCTTTCCTTATAACTGTTGCATATCATCAGAAAACTGATGCATTATTTACAAAAAATTGTAAAATAAGAATTAACTATTCAAAAACAGATTATTCCACTAGCGGCCATGAGTATCCCTCACTATAAACACCACTCATCTAAAAAACATGCTGCCTTCAATTCAACGGCTTGACAAGTAAACATTACTATCAACCATATGGCACCCCTAATTCCCCCTATCTCTAACTAATAGTAGTTAGGCCTAGGTCAGGGATGGCAAATAGGTGGCACACGTGCCAGAAACGGCATGCATGGAATTTTACCTGGAATGCATAAAGTTTCTTAGAGTAAAAAAAATTCTGATGGTTCACACTACTTTCTTGGCATGCGATCCTGGCCTGGATTGTCCCACCTGCCTACAACAAAATCCATTAAATGGATTTTTCTGTCCCACTATTACATTGTCCTCCCCATTTCTTTTTCAATTTCTCAACAACCTGGTCGTGATGAAGTTGTCTTTTATCCTTAACCTTTATAATCCATTCCTTTCCCAGCAAGCATATGCATCTCATCTCCTCTTCTTGCAATGCACTTTTCTATTCCTTTCAGGAATCAACTGCAGAACTAGCCTTGTTCTTGAGCTGTGGTATCGACTAAATTTTAAAATAGATGATTGACCAGACACTTGATTGGCATCCAATCTCAGTACTTTTCTCACTAAGAATGGTTAATATTGCACTAGTATTTAATATCAAAATAGACATACAGCATGAAAACTATCTGACGAGTAAAACGTAAACGGCATAAATTCATTAGCCAAAGTTAACACAACTGTTACCAGCTTACCTGTCAACAATAAATTCTGGAATGAACTTCTTGACTAATGCCTTTGCTACTGATTCAAGGCTTGCTGTTCTACCTTGAGCTGACTTCTGATTGATACCATCAATTGCCTCCTTCAGTTTTTCTTCAAACAATTCTTCCTGAGTTTGTTCATCCACCTCTTCATTGGTTCCTGGTAAAAGATAAATTTTAAATTAACACAAATGTGATTGTTTAAAACGGGTGTTCTTTAGAATGAAGCATAAACTTCATGGTAACATATAATAATAATAAATGTATGAAAATTTGATGTGTACCATGCATTTATGATCACCTAACTTTGATCTTATTTTAAACTAGCAGAAATACCCGGCATTGCCCGGGGAAATTTGGTTCGAAACCGATCGGAATTCTAGATGATACATGGTATTTAAGAATTCACTCGGCCACTGTTTTGAATAAAATGGGCAGAGTGAAACAAAAACCATGTATGAATTATTTCTGGGAGCCCTCCACAATCGTACCAAATTTGATTCAAATCAATAGTAGGACTTGGGAAAATACATGTAGTTTAATGTTTAAATTGACCGTCATTTCGAATGAAGCAGACATACAAACACTAAAACCCTGCATCGACCTTCCCCTTAGTGGCCCCTACTATCCTGCCAAATTTGGTTGGAATCGGTTGATTGTGGGCGTGCATAAAGGAGCCGACAGAAAATGGGCTGCCATTAGCATACAAAGTTATTTTGCTTTTTGTACAATTAATATAAAACATTTGAGATTAAAAATTAGCCTACGGCATTTCTATTTGTGAAGAAAGTATCTGTTGAAAGTTTGATTACTCTAACTTTAATGACGTGGAAATGTACAGATGCACAAATAAACAAACTTTTATAAATATATAGAAGATAGGTATTAAATCCAGAAATGCTAAATGCAAATGATGCCTTGAAGCAATATAGCATAATTTTCAGGATAGCTCAGCCATTACGATGACTGAGGGGCATGAGACAAAAACTTGGTTACCCACAAACTTATCTATTTGTAGTTAGGTTGTGTACAGAAAAGAAAAAAATTCAATTATGATTTTGGAAAATTGTTTATCGTTTGTTGTAGTTCATATTTTGTAACGCGTTTATTTATGATTTCCTTTACAGGTCCCTCCCCCCACAACCCCCCTCCCCTTGGTCTGATTTTGCTCATCTACAAACTTGATCTTATACTTGTATTAAAAGTGACAAATATCAAATTTGAACTTCCTAAGTTAATTTACTCGAGAGTTATCGTCGAAAAACAAAATCGATGCCCCCCCCCCCCCCCGCCCCCCCAAACCCCACAAAATTTTTTTTGAGATACACCACATATCCTATATTTTAAGCTGGACCAGTCTAAAGATACACTGCAAGTTTCATAAAAATTCGACCACCCGTTTTTGCGTGATGTGCGGTAACAAACAGACACAATTCTGCAAACCGGTTCAAACGTCTTCTTGTGATGCAAAACACGCAAAAAAAGTCAAAAAAACAAATGTACAGACAGAGGTTACAATTTTATTTATATAGATTTCAAATTGTTTTTTTAATAGCAACATGAAAAACAAATGTTTTCTGGTAATTGTATTTAAAATCTACTTAAGATAGCAAAGAAAATATCATTACAATTTCATATACATTTATTTCAAGTTTCCAGTTACTCGAGCTCAACCTCTTATCTACCCCATCACAATTTCTAAAAATTATTTTACAGTTGAATATCACAGACTAATTGTTAACGTCTTAATTGGATATCTGAATGTGACGTCATAGCAAAAACTTCTTTTATAACTTTCGAAATAGATAACAGCAGGAGAAATTTTTTTAAAGGTATATAATCAATGTACTTCAACGTATCTTCTATATGGATTGAAACGAATAATAATAAGGCAATAACATCCGAATAAGCTTTCTTAGTTATCTCACAGTAATAACATTGCCACTAAAATGATATTTCCCTTACAAATACAAAAATGCAATGCCAGTTAATTTTAAATTAAATTACCTTCTTCCACAACACTACGACTTTCCGAAGTTATACTGTAAACACTGGCATTATCATTGAGTGAGTCTTCGTCTGATGATGGAACATCTTGGCGGGACCTACGACCAGCACCACCTGCGAATTTTACAAGAAAAAACAATTATAATACACCTACAAAGAAAATTGATGACGTATGAACGGACTGATTTCTTATACTGCCAAATGAAAGGGAATGGGATAACATTCCACTTTCTCTATTTTATCTCGCCAGATGACCTTGACATAATTTAACAGCTGATTCGAAATTAAGGATTTGAAAGTTTCAAAAGTTCCACGTACACACCTCGTATACGTATAACAAATTGAATAGTGTCACGTCATTGTTATTACGTGCAGCACATACTTTTTCGTGATTATCAACAGTATTATCATATAAATCACATTACAGTAACATATTGATATAACTAGACACGTATTTGATTCAGCATATTTGAGATCAATAAGATATTAGCCAAAACGTGAATTTATCCTGACTATCATTATGCAACGTGGTAACAGTAGCAGCATGGTTTCACTTACCAGACTTGTTTCCCTTCCTTTTTCCTTTTGGCATTTTCACTTAAACTAATCCGTTAGGGCCTAAAAATCCTCGTAATCAAGACGGTAAACAATTAAATATAGAATTCCTCCTAAATAAACTGGATAATTGACATATAAATAAAGTTTCACTAAAAGTCATACACATCATGCTCTCAAAACATACAAATCCCAGCCTCACGGCCTTGCGTTTTGCAACGGTTTCTGGGATATGTGTAGTAGGTCACGAGGTACCGAAAAAATGGCGCGAGATAATGACTAACGCCAAGCGGTAAATAGCGGTAACAATTATTCAAATTTAGTTTATATAAAAACTTTGCTGTTTATAATTTTTTATTTTTCATATTCTAGCGAATAAAAAGTTGTCAGACAATATCAACAATTACATCACTATTTAGATTTGCGTTTCGCAATGAGTTGATCACTAGCAGATACAGCTTTTGAAATTTCGTCTTCAGCCATTAGTTTTAACTTCTTCAGGGAAAGAAGCAACTGCTCTCGCGCATTCCCGATGAAAGAATTACTCAGAAATGCAGGAAATCCCCTAATACCGTCACCCATAGTGTAGAGTGGTACTCTGAAAGTTCCCATAACCTTCAATAAAAAGAGAAAATAATTAATAGTTGTGTCATTGCAGTCAAAATTTTGCACAAGAAAATACACTGCACACCTCTTCACCAAAATCATTTGCGTTTAAACAGTTTTTTTCAATAAAATTTAAATCCTCTAGTTCGATTTCTCTCGCAAAAAAATGCAGGCATAGTTGCGTATTAGGCTCCATATGAGACACCATATGATGCTCTTCCCGAATAGGGTATTTTGATGTATCTAACTGAATTTCTTCTCTTAATTCCCGATTTACTGCCTCAACAATATCCTCTCCTTCGTCTACAAGTCCACCCGGAAATCCAATAGTTCCGTCAAATCTTAGATGCATCTATTAAAGATAAAAAGGGTTTTTTCATAGTACCCTAAAATGACTACCTAAGCGCATAATTAAATTGATTCAATGATATCATCTAACAGTTCTCACCAATATCGTCGCTCGATATTTATAAATTCCAAATGCCTTCCTGTCGTTTTTTGCGTACAACATACAGTGAGAAGCATGAGAAAAAGCCTTATATTTTTCCGTTCTTATATCTTCCTTAAGTATTTCTACGTGGTCGCTCATTGCAGCAGGTGAACCAAAGTGAGAAGTGGAAGCAAGATGCCCCCATGTATTATCTCCTGTATCATCCATAGATATTTCGTGATGACCCAAATTTAGTTCATCAGTCTAAGAATTAATAGTGTCCATAGATACACAAACGATAACACTTTAATATATTATAGCCTCGTTCTTGAAAACAATTGCTATCCAATCAGCGATTATGTCAACCTGTTCGGGTACCCGTGTAGACTGGTTATTTCCTTGAAATTATGAATGACCTTCAGTTCCTGTTTGAGTTGTTTGCGTAGTTTTTGAAAATGTGTGCTATGTGTTTTCTCGCATTTGTTTTATTTTTTTTCGCATTCATTGAAATCCAAGCTGAATTAGAAATTAAAAACAATGATTTTTTCTTACCTGAAAATGTTAATATAGAGAAAAACTGCGGTTGTTCAAACTTGAATAGGAAAAAGTCATTTTTAGATTATTTACCAAGCAACACTGAACTCAAGACTCCATACCATGGAAAATACTCGGCCGCTACTAATTCTATCGGTACCTACAAAAGAACCAATCAAATGTCTTTCATCAAAGGCGGTATATTTGCTATTGGGACCGACAAGCCTGTGTTTGTAGTAGATGGAGAGGGCCCAGCGAGAAAAGTCAACTTGAAAGACTTTTACATTGACATATATGAAGTTAGTAATGCAGAGTTCGAGTTATTTGTTAATGAAACAGGTTATGTTACTGAGGTAATCATGCTGAAATTTAATCTATATTAATATGACTTTTTGTTAAGCCTCAACTGTATTTTTATCTGTAAGCAATAAACGGTTCTCGCTGAATAGTACAATTCATTTGATGTCTTTTTTGGCTTACATAACAGGCAGAAAAGTTTGGGGATTCATTTGTGTTTGAACAGTTGCTCAGTGAGAAAACTAAAGCAAGCATAACTCAGGCAGTGGCTGCTGCTCCTTGGTGGGTACCTGTCAAAGGTTGTGACTGGAGGCATCCAGAAGGGCCTGATTCTTCCATAAAAGGTAAAACACACTGACAAAATTTATAGTAGATTATTAGGGCAACTCTAGTAACTATGAAACATTTGAGTGAACCAAAATAATTTAAGATTAAGCAGTCAAAATCCTTCTGGCTAAAATGTCTCATAACAATTACTATATATAGTATATAATTTTCTTTTGAAGTTCTGTTTGACCAAACATTCCACTTAAGGGTAGTTGCTGATCTTAAAGTTGGTTTCAGATTTTTCATTTGAAAGAACTAAAATAAACAAGAGTATCTCTTTAATTAAATAAGCCATTTCAAGAGTTTCCAGAATATCTATGTAGTAGTTTGTTTCATCATATTTTATAATCTTTATTTAGTTAATAATTTATTTAAAGATTCTTAAGGGGGAGTTTTGATAAATATGATTAAAAAATTTGGGGTTGAGAGTTATTTCTGGCATGACTGGTACACAAGTTCACTTGCTGAACTTTCCAGATGGAACCTTTATTAATGATCTACAAAGACTGATGTAACATACAAAAGTTGAAACATTTTTGCTTTTAAATCTTATTGATAATATCCCTATTTGTCAACCTGTAATTAATATAATTATTATATTACCATTTTTGCCCTTTGATGTAATGTTATTAAAAATTCTTCATGTTGCATTTTATTCTGTAGGTCCGCCTTTAATTTTCTCCAGATGTTATTCATCTTTGTATTTTGAAAAGATGTGCCTCATCCCAATAAGAGACCAATTCTCAGCCATATAAAAAGATTAAACCATGAGCCTGTCTAATTTTCTGTTTTTAGGTTTCTTTAATTAGTACTTGTAGCTATTTCAGTAGTTATAAAATATGCAAGTTAATTAGTTAAATATGAATAAAACAGGTTGTGAACACCTCTGTTTAGGTTAAATAAACAAATAGTGTGGGTTTGCCACCTCAAAACCGTAAACACATTGGTGTGAATGAAACTAAGGTAAGGATAGGGATATAAGAGAAAGGGATAAGAAATTAACAAACGTATTCGTATGGTTAACAGGTGGTAAAACTGTTCCAGGGAAAACCAAACATAAGCTTCATATGGACATAGATTTAAGGGAAATTACTCCACCCCAGAGACCATCCAAACACATACTTCATACACAAGTGGGTTTAAGGAAAGTTACTCCATGCCAGGGACACATGGATGAGATTAAGATGAAACACAAGAATAGAAAAGTTTTGCTCCATTACTAAAAAGTATTTGGTTCCCATAAGCACTTTCAACATTCATGTCATCATCAGTAGGATACATCAGATGTGATGTATTTTTTGAAGGCTTGTTATTCAATGATTGGTTGGAGATGGTGATCCTGTGTTTCATCTTAATCTCTTGCATTTGTGATCAAATTCCTGGTATGGAATAACTTCTCCTAAACTTACATGTGTATTACGCATGTGTTTGGTTGGTTTCTGGAGCAGTTTAACTATCTATAAACCAAGTGATTATGTGTTTGTTTGTTTCTTTTCACTTGACTTTTTCCTACTTACCTACTCTTTCTTCCAATCTCACCAATGTTTTTATGGTGCCGAGGTAATAAACCCACACCATGTGGTTATAGTGAATATGGTTGAAAAGTCATTCAGGATATTAAGACTTCTTATCACACAAGGAAAGCATGGACAGGCCATTTTGGTTCAACTTTTTATAGTTATCAGACTCGTACTATACAGCTAAAGCTTCTGATTGGATTCCTTTTCTTATGTTAGCTAAAGCATAATTTTAAAATATAATTTTAATTTTGCTCTAGGAAAGGTCTGGCTCAGTGGTGCCCAAACTTTTCACCACAAGGACCATGTAGTCTACTTATGGACACATTGTGGGCTATGTGCAGTCAAAAATACAGTTGAAGAATAATTTATGGAGACTAAAGGGTTAATTTGGGAGTCATTGTTACATGATTTGTTTGAAATGTATTTAACTATTATGGTAATAGAAAGGTAAAGAATTTTCTTTTACAAGTTACATTCTATCCTTTAATTGTCAAACTCATGGCAGCCCAGATGAAAACATTTGGCCTTCAGGCCATAGTCGGTCACCACTGGACTATATTCATCAATTGGAATCAAGCCAGAAGTTTAGCTAGATAATAAAATTTTGAGATTATATTGTATTTCTATTTTTTTGGTGCAGACAGAATGGATCATCCTGTCATTCATGTATCCTGGAATGATGCTTCAAAATTCTGTCAATGGGCAAGGAAACGTCTTCCAACTGAGGCAGAATGGGAGCGAGCATGTCGAGATGGTCGCGAAAACCGACTGTTTCCATGGGGAAATGCTCTTACTCCAGGAAAAAAGCATCGGTACATTGCCTTCTCATCAAAATCTGCATAAATTACAGTTTAGAGTAGCCTTATTAATTTATTCAGATGCCGCAGAGAAATATATGAAATAATGACTTCTCTGAATACTTTATTTGAAGTGGAAGTTGTTATTCTTTACTCTAATTTGATTAGACAAGTATATTGGCAAGAAATACCAACTTACCAGTTTTTGACCAGATTTCATGAATTTATCATTGTTGCATCTACTTCAGCATGAAGCAGAAATCATGAAGTTGCTGTGGATTCAGCAGACTTAAGAAATTCCTCAAAATTCTCTTGCATTTTCCTATTAAAAATTAATTTCAAAAGTTAATACTGGATAATGCATCTCACATTTAAAATTTTCAATGAAAAATTCATTAAAATAAGATTGTTTTTCAGTAGCAGAATTTTTTCATTGAAAAACTTCCGCATCGTTCAAGGTTTGACTGTATTGATCTCTCAAGAAAGACCAATGAAATTTTTAGTAATATTAATATTCCTCAGTAAGAACCACACATATAGATAGTGCACAAATTATTACAAATTGCAATTCACTTTATTTTTATTTTCCATTATTTTCATTTTGTTAATTTGAAGCTAAATAATTTTATCTTAGGACGAACATATGGCAGGGTGAATTTCCTAATATAAACACAGGAGAAGATGGATTCAAAGGAACAGCTCCTGTTACCTCATTCATTCCCTCTCAAAATGGCTTATACAACATGATTGGCAACGTGTGGGAATGGACCCAAGATTGGTGGCAAACTCGCCATAATGCTAATGTTGTGCCTAAAGACCCAGTAAGTTCAGCATTGTGTGCTCTCGCATAGCAAGCATTTAACGTAAATCATTTACCACCACCTTTTGGTAAAAAGATTTACTGTAGATTTTATGAAAATTGTGTTTATTTCAACGGTGGCTTTAAAAATTAGTTCCTTTGTAACAGTTCTTTATTAAATTTTAGCTTTACATATATAAACATGTTATTTGGTACTTTAATATTAATGTTTAATCTTTAGAACTTAGTTTTGCCCATTGTTTCACATCTTTTTAGAAAGGTCCCTCTACAGGAACTGACAAAGTGAAAAAAGGAGGATCATATCTTTGCCACCAAAGTTATTGCTACCGGTACAGATGTGCTGCCCGTAGCCAGAATACACCCGATAGTTCTGCTGGTAACTTGGGCTTCCGGTGCGCTGCAGATTCACTGCCAGAATATTTAAAAGATAATGGACAATGCAAGCCAGAGAAATTGGACCTCTAGATTGTGCCTGTAACTGTTGACCACTTTTCAAATGGCTTTATCTGGCTTGTTTCATTTGGGGTACCTATTTTATTGATACATTTCTTTAGAAACATCACATTCCAGCACATTTTCCCATTTCCTATCTATTTATAATGTTTGGGAAGGTTGCACTTTTCTTTTGTTTCATGTGTCAAAATGCAAATCAGGGAATTTGTTGCATCGCAAAAAAGTTCATTATAAGGGCTACTAGCAAAGTTGGATGACTTTTTTATTTATTCATTCTCTTAAGAATGTTTTACTCAAGATAAAATTACATTATGACTGCAGTTCCAGGTTACCTAAGTAATCACGATGATGATTTTGTCAAAAACATCGTCGCAATGTAATTTTCTTTGCATTTATTTTAGTGTTGTAAGCACAATTGATGATAAAAATTTGTAACCCAATTTAGTCAGTAGTCCTTATCAGAGTATTGTTGAACATGACACTTGAATGTTATATGTTATACACTCAAAGTATTTTGTTAGTTTTTGTAAAACTTTGAATGGGACTCTCTTCTGCAATATTTATATTTATTTAGTGTTAAATCAAAATTATGCACACTTCCTGTTTTTATTTTTAATTATGCACATTTTATTATAGAAGTTGGATTTAATACACAAACCTTGCTTGATATGAATGAATTTAGTTGCTATAAGTGGACAAAAATATGAACTTATAAAAAGCCTTAAAAAGTATGAGGAAATCCATTTTTATACAACTATTAGAAATGAAGTGTTTATCAAAACATTTTTGTATCTTTCTTAGTTTTATGTCATGTCTATAAAAGCAATCTTGGAAATTTACCTTCATAAATATTTCTTTTACTCTTTTATAAACCATGTTATGCTAAATGCCAGGAACATTGTATTAATCACCATATTTATAAAAGTATATTTTTAATATTTAAAACCTACTTCTGCTTGTATAAAATAGTTTGTTTATATGAAAGTGGGCATTTTAGCCAGGAAAATGTTGACAATCATTTTTTATATCCCAGGAGACATGAGGCAATGTAGAATGTTACAATACTAAGTACTGAATATTAACCAAATTTCCAAATAAAATGGTATCATGAGTAATACAAAGAAAGGTATTGTTTACAAATATTCACTTTATCAAGTACTAATCAAGAATTCTTTCCAACTTCTTTGTAGGATTTTGTTAAACTTAAGTTATAAAATTTGTCATTTGCATTTTTTCCTGTTAATCCTTTAATCTTGATAGTTTTTATTATCACAAAATAACTACAATAGATCTCATAACACTTCTATTAAACAAAGCTTGTTTTTTTCTTAAGGAAATAAAAATTACTTCCCTGAAATAACAAAAATAACTTTTGAAAGATACTAAATATGGAAAATAGTTTTACTAAAATATTTATTTAGAAAGTCATTATATTAAACTTTATATACATATAGTATTATCATCACTGGCCTTACAAATTTGTTTTGTTTGATTTTTTGTTTATTGTTTAATATTTTTAATTATACGGTGTGACTATAGTTTTGTGAAATAGAGGGAAAGGAAAACTTCCCTTTAACTAGTGGAAATACCACTTACTCATGGGTCATTTCTTTCTTCATAAGAATGAAGTGTTGTCAAAATGTCACTTTTTTGTTATTTGTAATGATAGATTACAGCAAATGGTGTATTGTACTTATATATGTTCATCAATGGACTTGTAATGACTGTAGAAGTTCCTATGAAAGACCTCTTGTTATTGCTATGGAGTGAGTTTGTGATGCTGAATCTCTGAAGCACAAATCTTGATGCATCTGGTCAAATAATCTATGGTGATATTTGTGTACTTACATTTACAATAAATAAACATGAAATATAAAATCTGTAGATATTCTTACTGTTTTCACAAAACACAATAAATTGGCATATATAAATTAAATTTGCTAGAATTACTAAAAAATCAAGATTTAATTGTGGTTTTCCTCCATTTATACCTGGTATTAGTGGACGAGTAGATTACACTATACCTATGTATGGGTATTGTTCTTTTTGTGTTAATTTTTCTTAAATTAATATAATTTTTCACCTAATGAACTGAGAGAAATTTAGTGGAGTAGCTACCTCCTCAAGCTGTAACCTATTGTTCTCATTACGTCTTCCCTTGTTGGAGTTACGAGATAGACTCCATATCCTTAATGTCTCATCTGATCCTGCTGTTGCTGAAAAATATATGAAATATCAGCATCAGTAGATATCAATAATTATTATAAACAAAATTTCATTGAACTTCAAAGAATGTCAATGCAAGCACTGATTTTCTCAACCCTAATTCATATTTTGCATCATGAAACACCACAACCCTAATTTTGGTATTCAGCAAACCCAAGATTAATATTAAGCACTATATTAGATTTTTTATTATTATAAACTTTTAAAGGAAGCAATTATTTGCAATCTGACTGATAAGTCACTGAACTGTTTGTACTTGCTACATCTGTATTAATTATAAATGGAAAGTATTTCTACTAAAATTTATGATTAAAGTTTTATGACCAATAAAACAAATATTTCCGTTTTAAGCTTTGTAATATACAAGCTTTGAAAATGTTGAAGTGCAATTTTCAATGTGCTGCTAATGTCAGGATATTTATTGAAAATTTGATTAATTAATCATAAAAATTTATTCTCTTGTTCAAATAATGTAAATAGCTTCCTGTTGCTTTCATTGGCAATGATCAATCTATAGCAACTATAAAACTTGTTAGGCATCCTTAATATTTTTTTTTACTTTGCTTACCAATTTGAGATCCATCTGGACTCCAAAGTAAATATAAAATTCGACCAAAGTTCCCTTCCACTTTCTGCTCCACACGGTTAAAGGAAGAGAGCACTAATATTTTTGTATTATTAGGTGGTATAATGTGACTAGAAATTAAGAGGCCTGATTTTGGACACCACTCTAAGCAGCACGAGGAACAGTTGACAAGTGGCTGGTAGCTTTGTACTGATTTTTCAGTCATCACATTCATCAGATGAATGGAACCATTTCCAGCCCCAATACCAATTGCTAGTAAAGACGGTTTCCAGGGATGCCATGCTAGAGCCTGGAAAGGTAATTAACTGAAATGAAATATGTGTGATGGATATCACTTAGGAAATGTTTTGTGGAAAGTTAGCAACCAACAGCACACACATTGGGCAGATGTGCCATACCTTTATTTATGGAGTATTTTAATTTCTTCCTGGTGTAATTGAAATGATTTGATAGATTCACAGCAGATAACTATTCAATGAAAGCTATATGGCCATTTAATAATTCATGAATATTTTCCCCGACTCAAAATTCTAAACAAATTCTTATTATGCAACACTAGTGTAATTGTCTGTCAAAATAATTATGATCATAAAAAACTTTGATGAATTGTGTTTTATCACATAATGGCTTTTAACGAGTGCTAGAATGCATTCCTTACGTAACTCGGGAGTACCTGTAGTGTTAATTGATAAGTTGTAATTGGTGTAGTGCTGTAAGCCAATTGCTTATAAATTATTTATTTATCATTTACAAGGTTAATATAAAGAGTTTACTGTTTTGGAATTTATAGGTCTCTTATGCTTTACTTAAAATGCATTTCTCCTTATATTTAGGATAGTCTGGACTTTCAATTCTGACCCTCCTACCCAGTGGTGAGCTGCCAAAATTTTAACAACCGGTTCCCTATTCTGATTCGCAACACGACCATGGCGCTGTAGTTACAAGTTTTGAAGTTACTCAGCTGTTATTTAATTTTGTACCGAAACGTTCATTAGGGAATAATAGTCAGTAAAACTAGCGCGAGAGGCAAGGAGCTAACAAAAAGAAGTGTTAAATAAGAAAAAATATTCTATGAACTGAGCTAATAAAACGAATAAAGTAAAAATATACGCTTTTTATCTTTTTTCAATAAATCACCTTTTCTACACCAAGATTCCAACTCGATATTAGGGATTAAAATGAATTCAACACGATTAATTTACACCACATATTTAATTTGTCACTAGAAAAAAATCCATTTAGCTAATTATTGTGCTATTAAATGTCACAGAGTAAAAGGCTCTAAAATATTAATACACTGCCGAAATTTTTCTCGATAATTTAAACTGCATATTTTTATTATATCTTGAAATTATCGGCATACTTGAAGATTACAAAGGAAAACTGACATCTTTGCAGGTGGCGCCTATGCATGTCACAGGAAGCCAACAGTATTATGACCCGTATAAAAAGGATCAAGATAAATTCATATACTAAATTTGTTAATCATTTTCAAAATTAACTCTTTTTGCTATATGCGATTAATTTATGTGATATTTTAATGTTCTGAATTATATTTTATTCAATTGTAATATTATATTACTGTAACAAAATTCAACACTGGGAAATAACTCTTATGAAACCAAACATCCATCGGTTCGAATAATGGATCGAGCGGACTCGGCTTTCTGTAGAAATTTTTAACAACCGGTTCTAAAATTGCTTAAAAATTTAAGAACTGGTTCGCACGAACACGAAAGGAAAGCCGACATCTTTGCAGGTGGCATCTATGCATGTCACAGGAAGCCGACAGTATTACGACGTGTATAAAAAGGATCAAGATAAATTCATATACTAAATTTGTTAATCATTTTCAAAATTAACTTTTTTTGTTATATGTGATTAATTTATCTGATATTTTAATGTTCTGAATTATTTTTTATTCAATTGTAATATTATATTACTGTAACGAAATTCAACACTGGGAAATAACTCTTATGAAACCAAACATCCATCGGTTCGATTAATGGATCGAGCGGACTCGGCTTTCTGTAGAAATTTTTAACAACCAGTTCTAAAATTGCTTCAAAATTTAACAACTGGTTCACGCGAACCGGTGTGAACCTGCTGCAGCTCCCCACTGCTCCTACCTCCAAATTAGTTCAGACTAGCAAGGGAACTTACTACCAGTACATAACTTTACATTTCTGAAATAGTGACTTTGTAAAGAAAAATTACCAAAAGTACCGTAAATACCCACGTACATATAACATGCAGGGAGGTTTGATATCAGTCATATATTTATCATTTAACGGCAAAAATGTTGCATTACATTGTCAATATCAATGTGATCAATCTATAAAAATTTACATATGTTCTCTGTTTTGTACAAAATAAGTTAGCACTTCTATAAATTTTGTTATAAACAATGCCGTAGTTGTATTGATAAGTGATTATAGAACCCTCGGACGCCGCTTTATTAGCATGCGAATCCCCACCGTAAATGTGATTGCGAAGAAATTATAATGTAGATAAAAGGCTGCAAATTATATAGCGTGTTTAAAACTATGCATCAGTGTAATACAAGAGAACTTCGGAAGCCACCTATAATAGAAGCAATATATCAAACTATATGATGAATCTGGGTAAGAGCTTCAGATTTGTATGCGAGGGCATGCGTTTCTTCAATTCTCAGCACTGTTGATCCAACGGTTGCCTGGAAGTTATACTGTCTAATTCTTTTTTTCAGTACCTTTGGAAATTGGTTAACACCATAATTATGAATCAGGCATGTTAATCGAAATCACAGTAAATATATGTATATACACACACACACTGTATATACTCGAGTATAGGTCGAGTTTTTAAGACAAAGTTTTTAACGAAAAACTCGGGGGTCAATTTATACACGAGTAATATTTGTGTTAAGTTAAAACGCATGACATTATTTGCCCTATGGTTGTTAAAATTTTATGGAATTGAAACTATTGCTGTATTTAAACTGTATTGATAACTATGGAATATTTAAATGTCAATGTATACAAAAGAATTAAGTAATTATATAATTCGGTTATCCTAAGCTGATCTCTGGAGCTTCGCAGGTAATTAAGCTATTTTCATTAATGCAATGTTTGGCAGGACAAAGAACAACAGCAAGACAGAGGCATAATATGTAAACTCCGTAATATGTAAACAAAGAAGCACCTCGTCTAGCGGAGGCATTACACTACTTTGCTGCTACTTGACACCACATAGTTAATTTGATATTCAAAGAATTATAGAGATGCAACAAATAGTTTTTTTTTTATTCTTTATGTGGAACTAAATGGATTAATACATACTGAAAAAAAAATTTCGTTTTACTACACTTGAAAAACTGGGGTCGATTATAAACAAGGTATTCGAAAAAACAAAAGCTTTTTCTTAAAAAAGCTGAGATCGATCTATACACAAGTATATACGTTATATATATTCACGGTGAGGGCCATTCGCACCCTCCCGGACGACACTTCCCCCCCCCAACTCCGTCAATGGGAACTGGCCAATATTCAAATCTTAAACTCCTTCTCTCCTCCCGGCCTCAATATCCATTAATATTTCCTTCTTTCCATCCTCTCTTTTTCCTTCCCTCCCCCCTCTGCATCCTCCAATCCCCGACCTTTCCACGCTCCCTTCCTCCTTCATACATACACAAAAATAATAATGTTAAATACAATGATTTTATTTTTGAATTTAAGTTAACAAACAGGATAGACAGGTTTCCATTTTACTGTATAGTAATCACAGAGTGAAGTTTACAAGTAATTTACAGAGTAACATGTTAAGTACTTTTTATTAAAATTAATTTTAATTAATTTAAATTAAGTTTTTAGAGTAACATAGTAAGTTATGATTCCTAAAGGAATATAAAATAAGAACTAGAATCGGAAATATATTGCATTTTGAATAAATGTAAAAGTAAGCACGAAATATATTTTAAGTTACTAATCAAAAAGAGTTTTTAAGCATGAAACTGAAATTAGACATATTTGTAATTGAAGTGTATCTCTGTGGGATCATGGTATCTTCATTTCTTCTTTTCGCGCCTCTCTTTATTATCAACCCAATGTTTGTAGATCTCATCTAAATTCAAATTTTAGCCAAGTGAAATGTAGGATTTGATTCTCATCAAGTTGTCTAAATGATTCGTTTCTAATCTATTTCTAGATTTAGATTTGATTATGTTCATTAAGCTAAAACCACGTTCACAGTCAGCACTTGATGTCTGAAAGGTCGCACAAATATCCAAAAGAATTGATAGTTCCTTAAATTGGTCATCCTTCAAAGTATAGTTCACCGAATCAGTGAATGTCTGAATTGAACCAGTTTAAAATTTTTGACATACTAAAAATTTAAAATCACTGTATTGCCCACACATTTTTGTGAGTGTACTTTCTTCATAGGTTGGAATAAGGGAAGAATATTTATTTGTTAATTCTACCACATTGTCCTTTCCATATTCAAAATTTGAAGTGTTGTTGATTGCATTCTGATCAAATGCATGCCAGTCCTTAAATTTTTCTTCTGGAAGTCTGTTATCTAAGTGATTGCATAGAACCTCAACAAATCTAAGAATCGCAGCAGTGTCAACATCTCTATCGACAGAAGCCAGAGCAGTCTTGGCTTCATCACTCCAATAAACAACTTCACCTAAATACTGGCTTCTCAGTTTATTAATTTTAGCTTTTGCAAATTGCATTTCCTCAATTGAAGTTAAACAACTTCTTTGGAATAACTTGAACAGTGATGAAAGTTCACCTAGAACATCGTTCAGAAATGTTAATGCAGCGCGATATTGTGGATTTTCAAGAATATTCAGACAATATTTGTTTATTTGATCGTTGCAGTCATTGACTTGTTGTGTGCGGTAGTCAATCAAGACATTATAATTTCGAATAAGAGCACTTACTGCAAAATGTCTTGAAAGCCATCTTACTTCATTTGGAGGTCTAAATGCCAGCGCATGAAATTCTGTAACTTTTGCCAATTCTTGAAATTGCACTTTCTGTACAGATGATCTGCTGAACAATGTATAAACAGTTCTTAAAAGAGTTTCAATATCATGCATAATTGAGACATGTTTCGCAGCATCATCTATTCCTAGATCTTCTGTATGAGCTACGCAATGCTGCTCCGTTAAATGCTTAATTTTTCGTCGAATTACTGCTGCGATGCCATTATTTTTTCCTAACATAACTGAAGCTCCATCTGATGTAAACATTACCATTTTCTGTATATCTAGATTATTATCAACATAAAATTGCTTAATTGCTTTAACAATAGAAATGCTGTCGCAAGCAATCAGTTTCAAGATGCCTGCAAACCTAGTCTTGTGAAGAAGTTCAGATTTCGGTCGATACTTGATGTATAAAATCAACATTTTATGTACAGAAATGTCTGTACTTTCGTCTACTACCAGAGAATGGAAAGAAGATTCACGCAGTTGATCCATGAACTCCTTTCGTATGACCAAGTTAATACACTCTACAAATTCAAAGGCATAATTCTTACTGCGCCAGGATTCCGGAATGGTTACATACTTAGCCACATGATCATGAATAGCCTGCACGGAGAGCATGGATGAATTAATGGTTATAGCAAGTATAACATTATCAATTAAAATTTTTATCATATTAGCATCGGCCTTCTTACGCCCGGAGAGTTCTATTCTCCTCTCACGATCTTCTTGGTTTTTCGGTTAAAATTCATAAAATTCCACCTTTGTTTCTGTTACGTAAAGTATTAACGGAATCTATGTGCGCTTTTTGGTTGATATGTCGCTTCAAGTAATCCAATTTCCATTCGATCCATTTTTTCCCAGAAATAAACTCTCCTTCAGCATTTGCTTGAGAACAGATTGTGCAAATCACATCATCTGTATCACGACGATAAACAAAAATTTCTCCTATTTTCACCTTCACCTTCTGTGACGAAAATGGCATTTCGGTTTCAATCGACTGAGAAAGTCATTCATGTTTAAAAAGCACACAGGCCTTATTTTTCTTAAGAGAGCTTGAAGAATCATTTGTCTTTCTTTTTGACATCTTAGGCAAGGGCTGAAATTGAGGAAATGCATTTGTTAGAATTTTAGTTAGCAAATGTGAATCTGTATAGATTCATTGGTTTTTTTATAATAAATTAAGTATTAATAAAGGTACTCAAACTCTCCATGAACAGTAATATAAATAAAAGAGAACGTGTGTTTGTGTCGTTAACGCTGTGACTCCAAAACCGAGGGCAACCCCGGGCAACACAGGTCCTTCCACGTAAGAAATCTTGCTTTTTTTTAATGACATCATTATCAAATTAGGTTATCTTTTTATCAAGTTTACACCAATGTATCACTTTGAATTATATTATCATTTTACTGACTGTCCCCTTGGAATTAATTTAAAATGAGACTTACTTATTCCGATCGCGATGTTTGGCCTTTCCTTTGATGCAGGTGCACTCTGACCGGCTAAATACTGTGATGGAAATAACAAATAAGTACATATGTTACGTTAATCAAGAATTCGCCTTAATTTTTAGGAAATGATAAATATTAATATTTCATGTTCAAAATATATTAAAGTTACTCACATTTAATCTCCAACGAAGAAAGTAGAAATACGTTTACTGCACTGGAAGTCCATCTCTGAGGACTAACTACTCGTGGATGATACCAGAGAAAGGACGGAATATTAAAGGGCAAGAAAAATCTTTTGATAGCTATTCCACTTCCTAAATGAGAGCTTGAAATCCGCCGATCTGCCCACTTGTCACACTACGGGTGTTTTGTTTTGTATGGAAGAGTATGGGGGACGGAGGTTACCGAGTTGTGACCTTGACTGACCAAGCGCAAGGGACAACCAACAATCTGTTTACAAAGTAATCTTTGTAAGTAATCTTTGTAGTCAGCAATCTGATCGCAAAGCTCACTTAGTCTCGAACGCAATCGGAAATATTAGGTTATGCCGTCTGCGTTTCAAATCGAGATATTTTCAATGAAACAATGTTCATACGGTTCCTACAGTAAGGGGTAAAAACAAATCATACTCTTGTATGGTTCAACCATCTTTTCTTTCTTCTCCCTCTTAAGATTATTAGTCTTTCTTGGCCTCCTTTGCTTGTGAGACCATTTAGCCTGGTTTGCTTTGTGCCCCATTCGTCCATGCCCACCCCCACCGCATAGGGCTGCGGGCATTACCCCTACATCACTGCTTCTAGTCTGTGGTGCACGGAGTACAGTAATCAGTGCACAGGTGTGCAGCTTAGAGGGAACATTGGTTATATTCCAAAAAGTTGGCTGTATAAAGACTGAGCAATTCTAGAGGAACCTCTATGAATTTTTTCAAAATAAAATTAAAGTTAGTTGAGTGATCTTATTTAAAAATTAACTAATGGTTAAAAATAAAACTATGGGAAATAAACCTTGGAACATAAATTAACTAATTATTTACACCATGCATTAGTTACAATCAGGGTTGGCTTCAGACAGATGGCCACCTTAAGGCAAGATAAAAATTGTTGACCTCTACCCAAGCTTGTAGTTTATAAAAAGACTAGCAGGAGTGCCCATTGAATTTCAACGGATTTAGTGAATCTAAAACTTCGACCATGTAACATGTAAGCATCGCAACAATAAGATAGTACACAGTTATACCCGTCGAATAAAGCAAAAATGAAGAAAACCGCTCCGCATTTTCCTATTTAGATGAATGAAGGAAGAAAATCTTAGGAAAATAACGTACAAACTCCCTCCCCCTCCCTTCCACCCTCTCCTTCCCTTCTCCTCCTCCCTCCCCTCTCTCCCGCTCTCTTCCCTCTCTCCCTCCCTCCTCTATCTCCCACCCTCCCTCTCCCTCTCTCTAATCCTTCCCTCTCTCCATCTCCCCCCTCCATTACTATCCATTTCTCTCCCTCCCTATCTCGTATTAAAAGCATTCATAGCAAATAAACTTACAAACATTCTCCTTTATATGTTATATTAGAAGATAATTAAATTAAAAACAACAAATATTTCAATGAAATAAACAACAATTCAACAACAATTTTTACGTAAGATATGGAATGTTAGTAAATTTCTATACTTCAATAATGCCATACATGAAAAATTATGTTTTACAGAAATAACTGACGAAGAATTTATATTTTTAACCTATTTCAATTCGTTGCTAAGATATATTCAAAAAACCAAAATTTGAACCAGCCATTACATTAAGACCTTTCAAGCTCCTATCTTTATTCTCTGATGAGTTATGGCTGCCATAGACAGACAGACATCTTCTTTTATTTATTAGATTTGTGTATGACCTTTTTGGTTCTTTTTAGTTTACAAGATAAATATAAATATTGTATGAGAACATTTTATTTGGCAGGTGATTAAGATATAGTTATATCTTGTCAATAGCATCAAGACACTGGATTTATACTTTTGTCTTCAAATTCATAAAACTTTTCTTGAATATTTTTCAAACGGGTTTTTTTCTTTTGAATAGAGATGATATTAAAATATCAAGAATCCACTTATCTCCGAACGCCAAAATTTCATTGCATCCTGCTACTGTAGAAAATATATTTTTATGACTATGCAATGAAAGATGATCAAACTTATTGGAAAGTGAGCTCTTACAATGTATTCGAGAAGATAAGTGAATGTTACTTGTTAGTTCCTGCCTTGCATAAGCTTTGAACAGCTTTTTACCAGAGTCTATTATGCAAAATATGGAAGCCAAATGTAAATGAATTGGATACCAAGGTCCAAACACTAGATACAACTTAACAAAGAAGAAGAATAATCAAAGAAAGTACATCCTTTCAATTTTACATAAAAAATATAAACAGAAATCATAGAGTCTATATTTTAAAATTAACAAATGTAATAATATTAATAATAATTCATTCAAATTTAAGGGAAAAATTCCAGAATTGTTCCAGAACTAAAATTTTGACATCACTGCTCCGGTTTAGGTCCCGGTTTCAATGCAATTCTTCCATTCTGGTTCTGGATTCACGAACAGAAACCATTTTGGAACTGCTCCTTGTTTCAGAACTGGAACTTTCCCAGCTCTGTTTTATGTGCCCTATGCCTGAATATTCTTTAAACACTTTGTCATAGATTGTGCTTCTGTAAGATGATTTTACTTACCCTACATGGTGAGGCAAGATGAATTTTCATATGAAAAGTGAGGGTGGGCCATAAAAGGATATGAACATTTTCACTGCGACCTCCCACAGCAAGAAATTTTCCAATCTGTCCATGTGAAGGAGAGAAACGAAGAGTGGCCACATTACCCATGAATACCTTTTGAAATCCAATCACTGTTATTGTCCCTTTGGAGTAATTTCCAATGTCCAGTGCACAAACCACTCCACGTGTACACCCCCTGCAACAAAGTAAAATTAAAACTAATGTTTTATATTAAACGTTAAGAGCATTTAGGTATATGTTGGAATATGCTATGTGGAGAAGAGTTCCTGTGACAGCCACATAATTCAAAAACATTTTATCTTATTTTATATTTCATTATTATATTATATATTTTTCCTGCAGCATTAACAGAGAAAACATCTACTTAAGATTGCAGGAGCTGAACAGATGAGTTTTAAATTAAAGATTTGGATAACAAGACCAAAGATGTACTGTATTGACATATTTATATAAAAAATGGCCAGTCAAAGAAAGTTGTATGTTAGTGAAAAGCCAATAAAATGATATAATAAATTATCCTATGAATAATTGTGCAAATATTTACTCTCAATACAATGATTTGATAAACCATAAATTCTGCCTTAAGACACTGCCATTGCAAGACACTCTAATTCATTTAATAAAAATGTAGCAATAGCATTATTATATTGCAACTGTTAGCACAATAATGTTTATATAGCAACATCCATTTAATAAGAAATAGAAGAATATATCTCTCTCGCTATAACACTTTGATATTTTTCAGATTTTCTTTAAAAATGCATGTACTTTACAAGTAAGACAAATAGTTTTTAGAGAGCGCAGGGGCTCTTTAAGTGCAGTGCCTGGTGCAGTTGCACCATTCACACCACCATCAATCCTACCCTGCCAATTACTGCAGTATTACTATTACTGTACAGTACAGGCAGTGATGAGATGGAATAAAATTAAGAACCGGCTCTCTAAAAAAAAAAAATCTGATGTGGCCAACAGATGACTTTCTCCATATTTGGGGTATAGATAATTAAATTATTATGAATAATATATAATATTACTAGGCAAAATTATTATTTCGTATCATAAAAGAAGACACGTCCTTGTTGCCGTAAATTACGTGTATTTTGAATGATTACAGAATTCACCGCTACATGGTGTTGGCGCTGTATACTGGTATTAAGATAAAGCGAAATATATCCGAAATAGATGGTTCTACGAAAATTAGTTTCAAACAAAACTTGGAAGAAATATTATTCTCTACAACTTTGGTCCTTACGAAGATTACCAATGTTGTTTTTAAGGAGATATTTAACAGAAACCGAAAAACCTGTTATTTATAAATAACTCCTAAACAATAACTCCTATAGAAAATTGTTTCAAATGAAAGTTGTAGGAAATTACATTCTCTATAACTTTTGTATAGAATTGTAAATACAAAAATGATATTTTAACCAAGAAATATTGTAAAAACCGAATCGGGTTTCGAATAAACCTCGACTTCCGGTTATCCGTTATTGTCCAAAAACTAATCAGTTCTTTGTGCTCATGTAAGAGTGTTAGATTTGAAGTTTGGTAACGATATGGCATGTACTTCTTGAGTTAGAGCGCCCATACTAACATACACACACGTACACACACACACACAGACATCATTCCGAAAATAGTCTAAACGTGTTCTAGGGACCTCAAAACATGTATTTCCGTTGAATTCTGGAAGTCAATTTTTTTCATGAATACAATACTTTCCCATTACTACGTATGGAGAAAGTAAAAAAAGGTAAGGAAATTTGGATAAGATGGCAGGGGAGGCCTACATGCCAGGGGCACCAGATCTCTCTATGTAGTATATAATACCGTTTCGCTAGCTTAACAAGTGTCCTGTTCATAATATATTCCATTTCATACACTGTCACTAACTGAATGTCAGATAGAGCAAAATGTACATGAAAGGACAAAATCAATAAATTTTCATATTTTCTAAAAATTTAACAACTGGTTCACAAATTTAGACTAAAATTAACAACTGACTCACGTGAGTCAGCTTCAGTTCATCACCAAGTATAGGTATATATTATAATAGTGCTTGAAATGGAAAATATTACGAAACGGAATGCAGATCCTGGTAGTGGAACTGAAAGCAGTGGACACGAAATAACTGATAGATAGATAGATAGATCATTTACAATAGAATTAAATTTGGATTTATTCCTTATGTACTATGGTGAAGAAAAGTAAAGAAAATTTTTTATATTATTTTTATTAAATCAGGTTAACAAAACGGTATTACCAAATGTTTGATGAGATGGAACGATATTATCGACATATGCGATGGACCAGAACACTGTTCCGGTGAGTTCTAGCTCTTTCCAAGCATTGTTTATGATTATATTCCAGATAACTGGAAATTCCAGATAACCGACTATCCCCATATCCCAAGCTTGCCGGATAAAATGTTCTATACTGTACTTCAAAACCTTTAACTAATCATATTTTCCTCGTCTAGATTAGCTCTGATTCTAATTGTATTCTGGACAACACAAAATCTAATGTAATAAATACTGTATCTGCCCGAATACAAGCCGATGTTTTTTGTCAAAATCTATCATGAAAAATTCACCCCTCGGCTTAAATGCGAGTCCGAGGAAAATTTGGGTTATGGTTAAATCTCGAAGCCTCTCATTGCCTTCGCGTTCAAATGATAGTACTATATTTTTCGTAAAGTAAATATTTGACCTACGATGAATATATATAAAAATATCTTGGCGAGATCGCTTGCGTAAATTGACGATTATGCTAAATACGTTGACGGCTTTGAATGCTCAACTGTTTGAATTTCGGTAAAACTTTACATGGAACGTGTATAATTATAAAATGCAATTTCTTAAGGCAATGTAAATGCTAATTTCAATGGAAATAAACTTGGATGAAAAAATATCTTGGCGAGATCGCGTGCGTAAATTGACGATTATGCAAAATGCGTTGACGGCTTTAAATGCTCAACTGTTTGAATTTCAGCAAAACTTTACATGGAACATTTATAATTATAAAAATGGAATTTCTTAAGGCAATGTAAATGCTAATTTCATAGGAAATAGACTTGGATAAAAATTTCTTGGCGAGATCGCTGTTACTATATTTGACCTTTTGTGAAAATGAAGATGAATGAAATTATTGTCACTGAAAGTGGAACATTATTCAGCTACGCAAAATTATTAATTGGAGTAATATTTCAAAATGTCAACAACTAAACCATTTCCAACACATTTCTTCAATCTCGAATAATGTACTCTAAGATGTGCATGAATGCCCGGCACACTTCAGCATAAAATCTACGAAATTGACGTTTTTGCCAAAAAATTTTGGAAATTTTTGGGGGATCGGCTTCTATTCAGGCAGATACGGTAGCTAATTAATTCTATATTGAAATATTGATAGAAAATAATGAAATATTTGAAAAATATTTTTCAAACCTTGCCAATTATGCTCACATTAAAATTTTGGTGCTTTTACATTTACTTCTTATTGTTAATGTGTACTTTTAATGTTGTGTGTGTTCTGCTAATGTCTATAATATATGCACATCCAATCCTTATAATATTACCCTAATATTGTCTCTGCAGCTGCTGTTAATAGTCATCAAGGTGATTTGCACTGTTGTCGCTATATAATATAAGGTATATACTATAAGGTATATACTATAACTATAAAATTTTTATTTTACATTTTAGAAATTAAAAAACAATATTTTCGATTTCTTTCATATTACAATAATTTTTTTGCCTTCTTGAGGCCCCAAGGCCTTGCCGTGCCATAGTTATGCCTCTGCTCCGCAGCCCAACCCCGGAGTTTGGGCAGCTGCGCTGCCTTACATGGTAGCTGCGCTATCTTTTGTATGGCAGCTACATTAACCCTTCTCCGGGCTACCAGTGTCCATTGGACACTGTGGCCTACATTTTTGGTGGAAGATACCAAACGCTAAATGTTTTGAAGCTACTATTTTATGACTTTGTTTCCCTTCTTGTAATGCGTTCTCAGATAAAGTTTCATATCATATGAGGAAAAAATAATGCAAAAATAAAATCGTTTTATTTCGACTTACACAACCGGGCAGCCAGTGTCTGTCAGACACCGTGTAAAACGATTGAAGAAACAAAGGTTGACGAACTCGTCTTCAGAAAAGTAAGTAAAGGATGGCTGAAATGGTGCGACGTCGAGAAAATTCAAGACGCATCGAAAAGCGCCAAGCTGACAGGCGTCGAGAAACAGCCAGAAGATATATATATATCAATCGCTGCATGGTGCTGCAAGTCAGTTCAAACCGAAGTATCGCCGCATGCGACTACGATTTAGCAGTGATCTCAAACCAAATATATTATTATTCCTTCTCCTGCTACTCACTATCTCCTATAGTCCTATAGAGCAGCACTAAGGGTACACATATGAAGTGCTAAAACCACTAGAATATAATGCAGTGTCCGGTGGACACTGCTTGCCCGGATACGTTACAAAAAGAGCTTGCCCGGACAAGGGTTAAAAAACCTGCTCAAATGAGTGGATTGACGAGAAGAATCAATTCAGTACTCAAGCGTTGGTTTTTTTATTTTGATGCTGAATTCAAATTGTTAAACACCATTCCATTTCTTCAACAAAGGCATTTTGTTTTTTACTTATAATCACGGACTGAACAGAGCCTGCATTGCGAATATGATCACCAATTTTTCCTCTGTCTTTTAAAATGGTTGCAATTGTTGAACAATTGAGATCATAAACACGACCAATTGAAGCAAGCGGCTCCCCTATTTCTGATTTATGTATTATGTCCATTTTAGTTTCCATCGAAAGCACTCAACATTATTTTACCACTCTTAGCACTTTCAAGGACATTACGTTTACAATTGTTTTCCATATTTCAAGGGTAATAAAAAAACAATACGTATATAAACATGTACAGTTTCGCATAGAAACGGCAAATGACGTGTTGACAAGTTTGCGTGTTCTTGCTGTGACCGATGTTCATAAGTGCGTGAGGTTGTGTTCCTAAATTTTCGTTTTCTTTGCTTCGACTTATATTCGAGTCTTGGATTTTAGACGCTTTTTTAGGCTAAAAAGTACATTTTGACTTATACTCGAATCGACTTATACTCGAAGATATACGGTAATGCAGAAATGCTGTGAGTAAAGCACATCATCCATGGTGTTGGAAAAACAATATGAAACACTTGAAAAGCTTGAAAATGTTGGCACACAGAAGAATACTGAAAATAAAATGGACCAATCAGAAATAAGATAGTAATAAGAAGATTAGGAGAGAAGAAATGATAATACAACTGATGAGAAAAAATGAACCTGATCGGACTATTCCTGAAGATAAACCTTACAATTAAAAATTGAAGAAATACTTCAAGGTAAAGGAGGAAGGAAAATTTAACTGAGAGATGATTTGAAGAGGAAAGAGGAATGAATAAGTTTGCAGAAGGGATGAGAAGGTGAAGAACCCAGATTTACCTATAAAAATAGACCTATTTACAGACAGATTACTAATGACGATGGTGATTATGATGAAGTGTTCACGAACACACATGCAAATTTTTGCCACATTAAGATAGTACTGTTTGTAAGACAACATTTTTATACATTTTGGTTCTATACTCACATAGCTAAGCCAAAGGATTGGACCGGATGCCATGCAAGAGATGTAATGCTGCATGGGAAACCATCATTTTCACATATGCAGTCTCCATCAACATTAGATTTCTTTAGTGCTGCATCACATACCTATAAGAAATATATAAAAAATTATAAATTTACCATTACATGAAACATAGATATTAATACTCATCAAAAAGTGTACACAATAATTGAGATGTGAACTTAAAGAGAACTACAATCGTGCAGTTCAAACTCCTTTGTACAGTAGGTCTCATTGGTCTATGATGAGTGGATTCAGTTTACTATGCAATTCAAATATATGGAGGCCATTGCAATTCATGAAATTTTCAAATTTGAAAGGAGAAATTGTATTATTTTAGCCTTGGACTCATGTAGGAAGTATAGACAGATCTCTTGGAAGTCTCAGTGGACAAAATATTTTGCAGTAATTTTGCATGGGTTACATACAATGCAGAATTAAGGCACTTTGGGATCCTGGCATATCTTTTTTTGCAGACCACCACATCACAACCTCCACACAGTGCCTGGAACCTCCATCAGACCTCTCTAATGATAGGGCCATGGCGCAACTGCACCACTGCAACCTGGCTAATCCAGTATTGACTACATATTATTGCCTACCGTGTATACTTGTGTATAATGCACCCTTGCGTATAATGCACCCTCATGTGTAACGCACCCTTGTGTATAACGTGTACCCATACTTTTTGCCAAAAAATCTTGACTTTTTCTTATAACCTGTTTATAACGTGCACCCTTGATTTTTGTAGGGTATAAGAACAAAATTATATCGTCATGTTAAGTATTAACTAGAGTACCACAAATAAATATGTTAAAGTATTAAATCATCACCAGTTAACAATTTTAAAACGCTTAGGCTTGCTCATAAGTATTATGTTCAAAAAGCTCCACATTATGTCTCAGAGAGACATTATCAATAATGAAAGTGAATGAGTCGAGATGGCAGTGACTTCATGCAGTAAGTTGGCCAAACTGATGCGGAGTAAAAAACCACAGCACCACTGCTGCCAATCCTTTTAAATCAGACAAAAAGGCTCTATAAAAGAGATAAAGTTTTGATTTATATTGGATTTTGGTTCTCTCTTTCCTATCTCATTATAAAAACTGTTTAATAAAAGGAATAACGTGAAAATTTAACAAACAAATCTGGAAACAGTAAACACGACAGGTAAGATTATGTTCATACATGTAATTCAACATTTTATGGGTTTTAAATTACTTACATTGTTAATTGTAATAGGGGACCAGATGACATTGTGGGTGAGGCATTAAAGATGGGGTCAAGAGAAATAGTGCCATGTTTAAGAGATTTATTTACCGCAAGCTTATATCATGATAATATTCCAGAGAATTGGAGGAGAGCGAGAGTAATACTGATTTACAAAGAAGGAAACAAAACCAAATTGGAAAATTACAGGCCGGTCAGTCTAACCTCTGCTGTTTGTAAGTTGATGGAAAAAATCAGCTGATTACTTATGCAACAACATATTGGAAAATCAACAACTGGCTGTGTAAAAATCAACATGGGTTTAGAACAGGTTACTCTTGCGAGAGACAGCTACTAGGACTATGCCAGGATATCGCAAACTTGATAGATAAAGGAGAAGAAGTAGATGGTATTGTAATAGACATCTCAAAAGCATTTGATATTGTATCTCACAACATACTATTAGCAAAACTAAAAAAGTTAAACATTGATAAGAGGGTGATTTCATGGATAAAAAATCGGTACAACATACATTGTACAAACTTTCTCATATACGTACTAATGCGTAGTTTAGTTATCTTTAGAAAATGAAAATCGTATGAACCTGTTTTTAGAAAATCCGATTTTTGTTAAAGTTGCCCAAGAATAAACTAGCCTTATATTCATTCATTGGGAAAAATGAAATACGTAGTATTATTGAAGACATATACTCAAGTAAATGTACAAAATTTGATAAAAACGTTGGAGCCGTTTCTGAGAAAATGGAATTATTGTTAAAGTTGCCTAGAATAAACTAGCCTTATATTCATTTTTTGAGAAATATGAACTATACAGTATTATTGAGGATGTAAACTTAAGTAACTGTACGAAATTTGATCAAAATCGTTAGAGCCGTTTCTGAGAAAATCGAATTATTGTTAAAGTTGCCTAGAATAAACTAGCCTTATATTCATTTTTTGAGAAATATGAACTATACAGTATTATTGAAGACGTAAACTCAAGTGATTGTGCGAAATTTGATCAAAATCGTTAGAGCCGTTTTCGAGAAAATAGGATTTTGTTAAAAATGCGTAGAATAAACTACTCTTAATTATTGATGAATGTCAACCATTTCTATGTATACTCTACTTAGTATGATAAAATGCCTAAGTACGAGATTTCATTCATTTTCGTTCGACCATCTAGGCTCCAGCGCCAGTAACAGACAGACAGACGGCATTGCGAAAACCACTTTTTCGGATTCAGCGACACCTAAAACGTGTATTTCTGTAAAAATCTCGAGGTCGAAATTTTTCGCGAAAACAATACTTTCTCAATACTTCGTGTGAGAAAGTAAAAATTTCCTTACTCAAAGGTCTCAGATGGTTAAAGTAGACACTAGTCTCTCTGAACCAGTACATACGACATCAGGGGTGCCACAAGGGAGCGTTTTAGGCCCATTGCTATTCCTTACTTTGGTTAACGATCTCCTGAAAAACATCATTTCAGGAGTGCGCCTATTCATGGATGACTGCATTATATATAGACAAATAAAAAATGAAAAAGACAAGAGAAATTTTTCAGGAGGATATCAAGAAATTAGAGAACTGAACTAGAATAAACAAAATAAGTGTAAACATAAGCAAAAGTAAACATGTCACATTTTCAAACAAAAGATCCAAAAGTGAGCGAAGTTACCAGCTATGTGGCGAAACTGTACCAAGAGCTGATTACTGTAAATACTTAGGAGTACACTTAGAAAAAGATCTAGCATGGGATAGGCATATTGACAGCATCATAGGAAAAGCACACAGAACCCTGCATTATGTGATGCGTATTCTTAAAGGAAGTAGCAGGGCAGCAAAGGAAAAGGCGTACAAAACAATAGTAAGACCAATTCTAAAATACGCAACAAATGTATGGGATCCGTACCAATTAGGGGAAATAAGGAAAATAGAGAAAGTTAAGAGGAAAGCTTCTAGGTATGTTCTAGATAGGTTTAAGAAGGAAGACAGTGTTACAGAAATTTTAAAAATGTTGGGTTGGGTGACATTAGAAAATAGAAGGTGAATTAGCAGATTAGTTGCTTATGTATCAAACAAATAGTAATAGTGAGGCTTGGGAAGACTTAAGGAGTCTGTTAGAGATACCAAATTTTAGAGGAAAAAATAGCCATAAATTTAAAATTAAATTTAGGCAGCAGAAGACAAATATTGCAAAGTATTCGTTCCTAAGCAGGGGGGGCAGCGAATGGAATAAGTTACCTGAAGAACTCTTTAAGCCCTTCCCTAAAGATGCTAAATGCTTCAAACGAAGAATTAAATTGACTATGCACAATTAATTATGTATAATAGATTGTAGGAAACAGGTGTAGCAAAATGAATTAATATAAAGTCTATATTTCTATTACGGGAAGGTATTTAGAAATGTATTGTGCCTTAGTGTTGGAGAAGTAGGGGATTGCTTGGTAGAGTGATGTATGGTGAATACCTCATGAGCCTCATGACCGCTACGGTAGCCGTGAAGGCCTACAATGAACCTGCAAAAATCCTCACTACATGTACAAATTATTCTTATATGTATTATAGATATAGTGGGTGTATTATAAATAACGTGTGTGTGTGTATATATATATATATATATACTATATTTTGTGGATTAAGATTGAACCGAAATGGAACCACTTTTCCAAAAAATTATATATATATATATACATACACAGGGTGAGTCTTAATTACATACCTTAAATATAAGCATCGTGTTCTACACTTACAGACAAGCAAAAAAGTTCATATAAACATATGGTCACAACTGCTTCGTTAGCGAGATATGGCAGTATTATTTTAAAAAACTCGATCGTTTCCCTTCCCCTCTCGTGCTTTGTCGGCAGCAATTGCAACAATAGCAACAATGGCAACAGCGAGGCAGCACTGCGACAAGGAGAAAGCAATCATTCAGTCACACAGGGTTACTGTTCTGGTAGACACGTTACGTATCGAAGAATGGCGCATAATGCGTACTATTCATTAGACGAATTAACAGATATGATACTTCTGTATGGAGAAGCAGAGCAGAACAGTGCTGTCGCTGCACGTATTTATGTCGAAAGGTATTCGCGACGACAGGATCCAAATCGCAGGACATTAATTTCTCTGGAACGTCATCTGAGAGAAACAGGTTGTATGCGGCCCATTATGACAAATGCTGGTGGCCCACGAAGTCGCAAGAGCGCCGATGTGGAAGAGGATG
Source organism: Uropetala carovei (assembly GCA_036926305.1). NCBI lineage: Eukaryota > Metazoa > Arthropoda > Insecta > Odonata > Petaluridae > Uropetala > Uropetala carovei. Next base: position 879,301 of record JAXCHB010000022.1, read on the forward strand.
TTCTGCATTCCGTTGAACGGTCCTCTGGTAGTACCAGGTAGTACCAGGCGGTTGGCTGCTCGTCACCAGATTTCCCAGCAAACAGTGGTGAGGGTGTTGCATGATTAGTTGTTGCATCCATTCCATGTGCTGCGTGTTCAAGCTCTGCAACCGCCGCTGGATTATGAGCGTCGAAGAGCATTCTGTGAATGGCTACTGAAGCAGGATGAAGCATATCCGAACTTTCTCAGCCAAGTTTTGGTGATGGATGAAGCATGCTTCACAAGGAATGGGATTTTTAATAGTCGTAATCAGCACACATGGGCTGATGAAAATCCACATTCATTTCAGGAAACATGATTCAAACAGCAGTTTGCAATTAATGTTTGGGCGGGAATAATTGGTGATCTTCTCCTAGGTCCTTATGAGCTACCGCCTCGACTATCAGGGTCCTTCTATTTACAGTTTCTATCTTGACAATTACTGCAACTACTAAATGACATACCCTAGGGAACGCGGCAGACAATGTGGGTATTCCATGATGGGGCCGTTGCCATTGTTGCTATTGTTGCCACTGTTGCCGACAAAGCACGAGAGGGGAAGGGAAACGATCGAGTTTTTAAAAAATAATATTGCCATATCTCGCTAACGAAGCAGTTGCAACCATATGTTTATATGAACTTTTTTGCTTGTCTGTAGGTGTACAACACGATGCTTATATTTAAGGTATGTAATTAAGACTCACCCTGTATATATATATGAAGTATTTAGGTTAAATTAGTTATTTAAGAAGAGGTTAAAATTATTATTATTACCAGCTAGTCATACGACTAAATTGTAATGATGATTTTAAAATAAATAAATAAATAATTAGTGTGGTTTTCCCATGAATTCACCCAAAAAGTGTGAATCTGGTGTGAGGTAGGTACACTTTAATTTCTGATTTTAACTGCACAGAACTATTAACCATGTATAACGAGCACCCCTACTTTATGACCTAAAAATTTGGTCTTCAAACTGCATGTTATACACAAGTATATATGGTATTTAAAAGTTATGACTTTTTTAGCCAAACACAATAGTCCTCTTGGAAACCAGTCTGGTAGAACACATATGTGTCACCAAAAACGACTAAATAAGATGGAAAAAATCAAAAGTTTTTCACAGATTATTAGATAAAGGGTGCTTATGCATTAATCTGAAATTATAGCTGTTACCTTCTCACCCCACCAAATCTATATCATGACATGCAGAAATGTTTTTGTCATATTTTCATTCCATCCTATTTCAAATCTTATACTAACCTAAGTTAATTTTTGGCAAATACATGTCATCTTGCTTTGCACATTCTATTTGCCATGGCACTAATCTTATTTTCCTATTCACAATTCTTTAAGTTAAATTTTCTGTGATGACATTGTATGTACAAATCTCATAATTTCATTTTTGGCTATAACCAACATAAAAGATTATGATTTGATAAAATGAAAATATTAATTCCATGTGCAATTACCAAATGTATTAATATAAAATTGTTTTGGAATTTGCTGATTTTGATTATTGACACTTATGAAAGATGTATCAGGAAAATAAGAATATAAGATATAAGATGTATCAGGAAAATAAGAATATAACTGAACTTTGCTTTTTTCGGGTTATTACGGGTAAATTTTTCAGCCCGTCAACCAAGTTAAGTGGACATTAAAAACCACTAAACATAGGACGCCACTACAGGTGGAAGGGGTATATAGGATACCATGCAGGACTTGCGATCAAGTTTATATATGGGAAACAGGGAGAACGATCAAGACACGAGTAGAAGAACACAAAAGAGCCATTCCACTCAAACATGCCGACAAATCAGCAGTAGCAGAACACGCCGCCGGGAGACACGAAATAGATTTCGAAAATACAAGAATTCTCGTGAAAGAAAAGCTTTATGGAAAATGGGTAATATGGGAGGTATTAGAAATAATGAAGCATGGTAAGAATTTCAACAGAGACAGCGGCTATAAGTTGAGCAACACTTGGACCCCAGTGATAGTAAACAACATGATAAAATGAATGCCACAGCAAAACTCACCCCACCACCAACCCTCCCCTTCCTATAAACCACCCACTCCTCCTCTGCTACCATAGTATATATAAAGCATACATGATGACACCCGGCCAGATCCTCCTGAAGAAGTCTCCGGCAAAGGAGAGGAAACGTTGGCGGTTAACGCAAAAAAAAAAAAGTTACGCAGGATAACCCGAAAAAACCAAAGTTCAGCAAGACAAGCACCCGCGAAAGCCTCAACCAATTAACAAGAATATAACTGTCCACGTTAAAAAGTTTTTCTGAGAAAGATAATGATTCACCAAATATAAGACCTCCAACTTCTCAACTACCCCAATTGGCAGACTTTTATAAGTCTGAAGATCAGATAGCAATGAGCTTCATGGAGGCCTGGGCCACTTCTAAATTTTGAGGTCCCTGGGCATAATAAAAATGAAAACACATGAAAACAAAATAAGACAATCGTTTTCTAAAGATTAATGAAACGTAATTTACATATTTTTTATTTATATTCATGAAAATCTACCAATTAATGAGGAAAAATCTCATTTTTGTGCATTTTCACAGTGGACATTAAGCATGACGAGGCCAATGAAATGCAAATTTGACTCCCCCTTGAGCTTGAGGTCCAGGCCAAATGGCCCTCCTGGCCCTTCTCTCAAAGGCCCTATTACACGTGACCCTTGAGACTGGTCAATTAAATGATCTGGTGTGATGGACCTCAAACTATTTTAATTATTTTTATATATCATGTCATATTTAATTGTAATTATTACTTAGAAAGGATGCTAATATGGGACAAAATTATTTTTTGTTTAAAAGGTCCTCCAATAGTCTCACAGATTTGCTTTAAACTTCTACCATTTTTTAAGTGACAGAGTGGTGATCGAAAATGTTGTTTCAAATTTGTGTAATTTTTGAAAACCTGCTGATACCAATGTATCTTCTTAAAGATTAAGACTGATATTTTGCACATATTAAGAGAATATTATAAGGACCAGGAATACTTAGTAGATATATGAATGCTTTCATTTACAACAGATATCTTCTTTATGGACATTAGAGGTGATAATTTTTTTTATGAATCATGCTATTTTTAAACTTAATAGTAGACCTGTTACCAGTAAATTTATTATATAAATTTATTTTGATTATTAGCAATTACTTCACTAATGTGCATAAAACTAAAATAATAACTGAGAATCATTCTATGACATTAAGACATGGTAGTAGATATGTTGTGCCAAAATATTATAATAATAATGAGAAAAACCAATTAAATGTGATTCCCATCCTCTTCAATAATTTACCAAAATAAATTAAATAAATTAAATATTTAAAAATTAATAATTAATTAATCCAGAACATTCATCAGACTGGATTATACACCCAACTATTAGGTAGATACTAAAGCACAAAATTATTACATATAAAATGCAATTAAATTGTAAACTGTATTTAGTGAAATGTAATGGTTATTTTCATTCAATATAGACATGCAGTAAACAAAAAAATATTAACTATATTACAATATGAAACATTTTTATTCAAAGAACTTGCAAAGCTTTTGTTTTTACATCAGATAAAGTTTCTTTGGTACCGTATCCATATTTATTGGAAACTTGTTCCTTTGTAATTCCTAATATAATATCACTTTTTCATAAGAGTATTTTCCTGATCTAATAAAGACCGTTCCCAACTTACTATGTTTTGACTTGCGATAAACCCGGACTTATGACATTAATACATTGATACCTTGAAATTGACATCCGATACCGTACCCCAGACATACGATATTCAACATCCGGTGCTCTTTGAGTCTACTTTCTTGTGCATGTTTTCAGCTGATATTCAATTGGACGATACAACTCGTCCATATTGTAGGTATTAATTTATTGATTGTTTTAAGTCTTAAAAATGTTTAATATACAATATACATAACTCTTTGGTTCTTAAACTATTAATTTATAGCCTTAGTAAGGCTTGGTACCTACAACATGTAAGTCTGGAGGAAATTGTTATTCAACTTATGATGCAATTTTCAGGAACGCATTAAGAGTTTTAAGTCGGGAATGGCCTTTACTTGACTTCTCCATCTGGAAGAGTGTCAATATATCTTACTAGTAGACAGTGCTTGCATTCTGCAAGCATTTCAGCCTACTTTCAATAATGGGATAAAAACAACCCCTAAAAATTATAATTTTAATGATGTCAGATTTTTCCCATTGGCTGTGAATGAAGACTTATAATGGCGCCAAATTCCATGTCCCATAATTTTTAGCCTCGTATGGGGCAATAATGGGGCAAAAATATCCCCTGAAAATTGGAATTTTAAAACTTCGCATTTTTCCTTAGGTCGTGACCAATAACATATAATGGTGCCAAATTTCAATTCTCTAGCTCATCTGGAAGAGCCTAATAATTTTATATCCTTCTTCTACATCCTACGTAAGAAGCAGCTATATATTATAGATGAGAACATATATCTTATGAGAACAAATGTAACATTTAAATTTAATATTGACTATAGAGTCAATATTGACATAAAAACATAAATTTCAGGAGATCCTTGACTATTGTAGGAGTTAAGTTTTATGCAGAGTGGGCTTGATGGTGGTGTGAACGGTGCAACTGCACCGGGCCCTGGCTCACTAAAAAATATTTGTTGTACTTATGAAGTACAGGCAACTCCCGAGATTCGACAGGGATGCATTCCTGAAAACGTGGTCGAATCCCAGTCGAATGTCGCATCAGCACAAATTCAAACAATTAGAGCAGAAATAACGATGTCTAGACTGAAACTAAACCTCTCATGGTCGGGCGGGCCAAAAATTACTTTGCGTAAACTAGTTTCTAATTTGACCGATTGATCGGCTGAGTCGATTCGACTGGTCGAATTCTCGAGTTGGTCGAATCTCGGGAGTCGCCTGTTCACACATTTAAAATAAAAATCTGAAAAAATACAGAAGTGTCACAGCGAGAGAGATTGCTTTAGTTATTAAAATCCACTATTAAAAATGTTTGACGAGTAAGAAGCTCCGTGAGCACACTTTGCACCGAGCCCTGTGATTTTCCTAGCAGGCTTTGGTTTTATGTATGCAAAGTAAAAGTAAAAACTGTGATATTTGAAACTATCACCTTACCTGAATAATAATGTAGTTAGAATCCTATGCATAGATAAAATGTAAAGAAAGATAGATGATAACCCAAAATAAACATATCACAATTGAAATAAATATGCAAAATAAACAAATAATTGAAATAAACTTAAAAGATTGTATTTATCTATTACTATTCAGGAAGATAGCAGTGCAAAAAGAAATTGAGCTTAGTGACAAGCCTTCCCACATGTGCTAACTCTCGTAAGTGACGAGAATTAGAGATGCTTCTAGAGCAGTGTTTTCCAAACATTTTCTGGTGACAACACCCTAAGCAATGTACCAAAATTAACACAACACTCCCATCCTCCATTTTTCTATTTAGTACATTTATGAAAATATTTGTTATGAAATATTAAAAATGTGTTAAATTAACATAAAAGGAGAGGCAGGATATGTAATGCTGCAATATGTGGTGTTACTGATTAAAAATAAAACAATATAATTTTTTTAAAGTTTTTAATTGTTTTGCTTTTAATTCAATATATGTGCTTTATGACAATTACATATAGCTCTTGTGAAACCATGAAAGCTAAACTCATAATATTCAAGGGTCTTCTGTAAATGAAAATCAAAATGGTAGAATGTATGACTAATCAACACTAATTATGCAAACTAACCTTAATAGAGCCAGAGCGTGATCCAAATGCAATGTATTTCCCATCAGGATGCCATTTTAATGAAGTGGCAGAGTCCTGATCATGGAATTCAGCAAAAGTATCTCTCACATATGTAAATGGGTTCCATGTGTATACAAATGATCCCAGAGAAGCAGCGAAATACCCTGATGAACTCCAATCTATAGTATTTACATCTTTAGATATAAGAAGGTAATTAATTATGCAAAATTGTATTAAAGTATTAACTATCATGGATGTAATTCTTAGATAAATAAGTATATTAGGACTTTTAGCTGATATGCTAATTATTAACTCATAAGAATAAATTAATAAATCTTACAAAAGTTGTTTCTGAAGTTTGGTAGATCATACACATGATCAGGACGTAAACTTCTTGGACGGTTCAGTAATTCTGATCTACGAAGTGGCCATGGATAGTCAAATTCATTTCTATTTATTTTCTTTCTTCCACTCTTTGTTTTATATGAAGAAAAATTGTAAACATTGCTGGATGTAGGATACATATAACCCACACGCTTGTACCACAAATCTGAATGCTCTTTAGGATCCTGAAACATAGCAATATTAAAGTATTCATGAAAACACCACAAACATTTCCATTATTAGTTTACTGGTGTAGTGGAATAAAATGAATTTCAAACAAATTGGATGTCTTCTATTGTTTGAGGAACAATAACTTTAAAATTTTCATCTCTATTAACTTACTAAATTGCTTTTAATGAAAATGTGCACAAGAGAAGTTTTAAAATTAAAGTTATATAGCAAGATATAGTTTTGCTGAATGATATACACGAAAATTGTTTGATCTGCATTGCTGAAAATATTATGATGAATTGCATCTAAAATACAGTATCAATATATTAGGTGTAGCAAGCAAACATTTTTATCTTTATCACATGTATTTATAAAATAAATTTCCCCTAAAAGTTTTTTATATCTGCTATTTTTTTCATAACTATCATATTTTATGATAAAATTATTTTAAGGTGTAACATTCAATAAAATACTTGAGAAAATAGATCCCTTGTCTCTTCTGTGCGGTTTATGTAAAAGTTAGCAGCGTCTACATCCAAATTGAGGCGCCTTGGTATGAATCTATCACCAGCTTCCCGTTGACTGGTACCTTTGTTTCGAAAAAATGCCATCAATTGGTCACTATTGTTTTTACTGGGGGCATATATACTCTTCGCTTTGGGATGGTGAGGTACCTGTAGAATATAAATACACAAAATGAAATACCATCAAAGATCTTACTTTATCGTATAAATCCACAGAAAATATATTTTTGTACCATATTGTTTATGAGGTGATGCCAGATGCAGAAAAAGTTTATTACACCCGTTTCCACACAAATTAGAAATCGGAAATTTGCCTAATGGAAATTAAGAGAAGAAGAGGAGTCAAATTGGACAGCAAAAATAGGCAATACAACATAATACAAAATGACATTTTTAACTGAAATACTTCTAATATCTTACTTACCAAAATTATTTTCCTTTATATATATATATATATTTAATAGTGCGATTCTAGTAAAACGGTAAACGGTTTAAATAAAATTCCAACGTAAAATTTTATTTGTACTTAAAATAACTTATATATTTAATTATCATATAATGTTTTGAACAAATTTAAAAACAAAGTATAAAATTATCAATTGCAAAATTACTTGAGTGTCACAACGATCTAACTAACTTTCCATCGTCTCAAGTATCCCTCTCTCAAATGAATGGCGTGGTAGTTTGACGGCGATGAAGTAAACCATGAAAACAAATGATAGAAGATATTCAATTCACAATCTTCAAAAGAAGTTCAAGTGGATGAAGTTAATTTTATCCCGAGTTAAAATCAAAGAGTACTTAGCAATTTGTGAAAATTATTTTTTCTATTGAGTTATCGGTGTTTCCCAGTGCCGCAACCCAAGGCTTCATCAAAATTCTTTGAAAGTATAACAAACTCATAGCAATAGGCTTTAAATGTCAAATCCATGTTCAGAGACAGATTCGAAACGAGAAGAATTAAAAGATGAAAGATCTAGAGGGTCCGAGGAAGAAGTAGACGATGTCTCCTTAAGTCATGAAGATTTAGTTGAACTTACTCAAAGGACTTTGACAGCCCTAACCCAGGCTTTACCATTGCTAAGTGATCTCCCTCCAGGTGTTACTCTTGAGGAAGTTGCTGCTCAGGTGATTAAAACTCTGGAAAGAGTGTCATTTTAAAGTAATAATAGAAAACACGTGGCCTCAATAAAATCGCAAGATAATTTATGAACTAAATGGTAAATTTTATATGAAAGTGTTGAGTCAACTGATGGCCTCAGTAATCTATGCGTGTTGCATCGTCAGCAGGAATGTTTACTATGTCTGAACATAGTCACGTATTTGCGATATAAACAGGATTCCAATAATGTTAAGTTGAGCATCAGTTGTTCCTTAAAAACTGGACTTTAAATTTAAAATAAAGGCAAATTCACCCTTAAAATTCCCTGATTCAGTGAAACTGATGTATTTAATTGAATGACAGAGTTATTGAAAGTTATTCTGTATTTCCAAGGCTTAGAGACCCCTCTCTCAGTTTTGTGATGCACTAAGAATAATAAATTGCATCTTTGAATTATTTAGTTGTGATCGTTATTGTTTAATATTAAGTTAAGTCATATTAGAGAAACTTTTGACAGAGGGAAACGTAAAAAATACCGAGGCCTTGGAAAGTAAAATGTTTTTGTCTTTAATTATATTTATTTTTATTAAATATTTCAATTTTTTCATGTCTGTTCATTGATTTATTTATTTAGTGCAGTTGATTCCAAGATCCTGATAAACATAACTTTTTATAAACAGGTAGAGTTGGAGCAAGGCCAGTCCATTACAGTGTATGTATTACGTGGTGATGGGGAAGTGTTGAAAGTTGTAGTGCCGTCACGTGGGGCTACTGTACGTGATCTCAAGGCTGCTATTACTAGGCATATGGCTCTTAGGTTATCACGACAAACTAAAGGAAAATATCAACCTGTCAAAATAAGTTGGAGGTAAGTATACATTTTCAAAATTTCTTATAGATTTTAAGTTCAAGATTTTTCTCACTAGTGTTGTATATTTTAATTTAATCTACTAGTTTAAAAAAAAACAATGTTACCACTTAAAATAATGGCTTTCTTATATATTGACATACATGAAATGTGACTAATGCACAATTTTATAAATGATATTCCTCTCGGTTTACACACCAAATTTGAAGCATTTCAGGAATATTTGTTTTTAAAAATGGCTATTAAGCCATTCCTTCTTCTTTGCTGTTAATCATTGCAGTTGTTGCAGATAATCTCATTCATTTATTTTTTAAATCTTTTTTCAGGTACATCTGGAGAAGTCATTGGTTGAACATAGATGGTATAAATCTCCGTGAAGATTCTGCACTTCTATCAGACTATGGTGTTTGTAATCGTAGTAAGGTAACTTTTGTACCAAGGCTCAATGAGAGAGGCAGACAAAGCAGCTGATAAAAATCTGACTCACCATTATTTAGAAGTGCATCATCAGGCTTTCTGAACATAAAAGAATTGTGATGATTTTTAAAAAAATTGTAAATATAGGTGAGCCCCGGCCAATGTGGATTCATTATAACGTGGATTTTATTTCAAATTAAAATATTTTTATATAGATATCTTATGCGCAGTGTGACTGCAGTCTAATATCTTATGATTTTTTTTAAATTTCACACTAATCAAATTTCATAAAGTATCCTAAATATTGTGATATATCAGCAGTGTTGCATAATATTGCATCGGCTGGTGGCCAATTTCACTCTTTTCCCTGTAAATTTCACGAGTCTATCACAAAAATATATCTCCTAAGGTGGAAAACATTTGAAAAACGGAAATTGAAATATGATTCATGTTTCTTTGGCATCATTGGATCGTAAAGAATGTTTTTGATGATTTATAGTTTTAAAATCTGTAATTTTCGACAATTACTATATTACAATTTTAATTTACCGTATTAACATGTCATTATAAATAATAATAAAACAAGAACGTTACACATCAAAAAATTATATAATTTGGATCTACATATGAAAAAACATGGTACGTGTGGAGGGATCTTAATATTTGAATGCATATAATGTATAATAATATATAATCAGTGATGAGCTGGAAAAAATTAAGAACCGGCTCTCTAAAAAAAAGGGGCGGTTAGGAAATTTGGATAAGAGTGGCAGGAGGCATATATGCCAGAGGCACCATATCGCTCTAGTTTAGTAATACCGTTCCGCTAGCTTAACAAGTGTTCCGTTCATAATATATTCCATTTCATACACTGTCGGTAATTGACTATCAGAGAGGGCAAAATGTACTTGAAAGAACAAAATCAATAAATTTTCATATTTTCTAAAAATTTAACAACTGGCTCACAAATTCAGTAAAATCAACAAGCTCATGCAAGCTGGCTTCAGCTCATCACTGTATATGATGATATATAAATTGCAGAAAACCCAACACGCACTACTATGAGTTTGATCTACAAGCAGAGCTGCAAGAGCATCGTCAATCAGTGCATGACGTGGTTGGAGAAGCACAGTGACTTCACACGAGTGAGTGCCGTGAAGTGGGGCTGCGATGGACTATTTGAATGCTACCAACAAGTTTTATGTAATAAGCGAAAAAATAAGCAGTCGACCCTGGACTTTTTTAAATAAAACTTCGTAGGTGTTCTGAGAAATATTTTGAAATTATGTTCATTTATGGCTAAAAAGCTTTTTTGTCTTACTGTTTACTAGGTAATTTTATAGTTTGTTTAATAAATTACATTCTAAAGGTCCAGTAGAAATATGTTTTACATTGAATGTGGGTCCAAAAATATCATTTGGGAAGTTATTTCCCTCTGGACACCTAAAGGTTATGGTGCCCCAGCAAACGCTGATTTTCACTTAATGCAGAGATGCGCGTTAAGCAGGGCTCACCTGTAGTCATAAGCTAGAAAATTGCATACACATTTTGTATTAGTGTTTTTTTAAATGAATATAATTTAATGTCTTTGATGAATCTCTTTATTGAATGATGCTTGAACTACTTTCTCATATTAGGTATATAGAATACAGGGAGTTGTCCACGGAAATTTTATGGCTTGGAAAAAAGAATACTTTTAAATCTATGAAAAATAATTTGTCTCTTGTAGTTAGCAATGAAAATTTAACAATGTTTATATTGTAACATTCCAAATTAAACAAAATTTAAAATTTCAAAGCTTGATCACAATATAAAAAATCTGATGTGGCCAACACGACTTTCTCCATATTATTTTCTACAACTTTGGTCCTCGTGAAGATTACCAACAACGACATTTTTAAAGAGATATTTGACAGGAACTGAAAAAACCGATTATTTATAAATAATTCCTAAACAATAACTGCTATGGAAAATTGTTTCAAATGAAAGTTGTAAGAAATTACATTCTGTATAACCTTTGTAAAGAATTGTATATACAATAATGATGTTTAAACGGAGAAATATCACAAAAACAATCGGGTTTTGAATGAACCTCGACTTCTGGTTAACCGGTATTGTCCAAAAACTAATCAGCTCTTTGTGCTCATACCAGTGTTATATATGAAATTTGTTAATGATATGGCAAGTACTTTTCGAGTTAGAGTGCCCACAATCACATACATCATTCCAAAAAGTCTAAACGTGCTCTAGGGACCTCAAAATGTAGGTATTTCAGTTGAAATCTCGAAGTCGATTTTTTTCATGAATGCAATACTTTCTCTATACTACGTATATGGAGAAAGTAAAAATCAAACATGTTAGTAAGAACTTTGCAAGCTTTTTATTACATTAAAGGCACATTATTTGTACAGTAATATCTCGATATATGAAGTAGATGCGTTCCTGAAACTTTGTTCGTATATTGAAACTTCATATATCGAATAACATTAATATAATAATAGGATGCGATACCAACCTTAATAATTTAAAATCTTATAACATGAAACCTTTTAATAAGTACTAATTGCATTATTAAAAGATGGTATTTTAAAATAGTATTATACTATTTATTGTACATACATTGTAATCATGATAACTTACACTATTAGAAGTAAAAAGTGTACATAAAATTTCACTTACAACAATGCTTTTGTGCTAACGAGATAATTTTCCTTGATTTTATGAATGCTCCAACAACATCTGCACATGGTTTCGTTAGTTTCAGCATTTTGAGGTATAATAACATTCTTCGGTTAACATCAGTCACTTTTTGCAAATTATACACTTTATCGTAGCGAAAAACAACACAATGTCAGAATTCTTACAACGAAGATGACGTTACAAAGATAACTTAAAAACAGTCAATAACTATGGAATGCTTGACGAAACGAACAAAACTGGAGAAAAGTAGATGTACTGCGTTGCAATGAATCTGATATTCACTGCCTAACTAAGATCATGTGTTCATTAGTTCTGAGCCAGTAGTTATTCCATCATCATGTACACTAACATTGTAGGCATTGTCATAAATACTAAGTTCATAGTAGTAATTAGGTTTTTAGGTGCGTCGACAGCTAAGGTCATTTTGCACCATCAAATTCTGTTAGAAAAAATCAACATACATCACAACGTCCATGCCCGAAGCAGGATTTGAACCTGCAACCTTTGGGTTAGAAGGCAGGCACAGTGCCTACCAGTCTAACCCGGCCGGCGCTAACTTCGTTTTAGCGAAACTTTGCATATCGAGTATTCGTATATCGAGGTATTACTGTACATATATCAAAATTTATCAGGGGTGAACATTTTAAACGAAGACTGGCAAGACCATGTATTGTGAAATAATTGGTATAATAAATTGAATATGATGGCAGACGGGAAGTAGCTAGAAACCAGGAGAAAAAGAATTTGATTGACCAGCTTGTAAACCAAGAAATAGCCTATTCTGAAATGGAAGAAATAGTCTGCCATGATAATTCACTGGTAGAAAGTCAGTATGACAAGTGGAAGACCTTAGTTCAATTTTCAGTCGGCAGAATTTTTCTCCCGGTTTCTAGCTACTTCCCATAAATTGAATGATTATTTTACAATTTAAAAACTTTATTATTTTATGAATATACATGTGGTTTCTTTTGATACACCATTACTAATAGTTTATACAGTAGGCACACAATAATATTGTATAGACAGAGCATACTTAATCTCAATTGATTACACAGTAAATGAACAGCTGTATATTGCATTGAATATATAACATATTTCCTTGAATATCTCATGTTCATATAGAATGTTATTGTAAGAATACAGTATTAAAATACTACTGTATTGACATGGGACACTTTGCTTTATTTGATTATCAATTTTTATTTACACTTTAAATATTATTCATACTATTGTTTAATGTTTCAAATTGTTGTAAGCATCCCATTTTTAGCATTTTGCATAATAATACACAAGGTTATCATTTTCCCTGCATTATTTTCTCAAAAAAGTTATGATGACACCCTGTACATTTGACAGTACCCAGTGTGTTATGATTTGTACAATAATATAAAGGTAATTATAAAAAAATACTGAGGGTAGTTTGGTACTCTAAAGAAACATTTACTGGAGATGTCATAATGTGTCATTTTGAAGTTTCTTAAGATTAAAAATAAATTATTATTACTTGTCATATAAGTATAGAATACAACATTCTATATAAAAATATTTTGAGCATGATGATGCAATTTAATTGATTAACAATTAAAATTTTAATTCCACTGATCATATACTTTTAATCTACATAATTAAACTATAAAACAAGACAAATTTTACAAGTAAGCAGTCTTTTAGAAGGTATTTACAAAGTATACACTTTCACTAAATCATATGACTACCTTCCTAGACTGGATATAGAATTTAATTTTTCATATGGGGAAAATTATAACATCCATCTCATTAAAGGAAGATAAAACCGTTTCCTATTCACACTGATTTTTTCTATATTTATTCCAATGAAATTGAGCACAAAAGTAGAGCTTTAATAATAACTTACTCAAGAATAGATGATTCTCATGCATCTTTTTGAGACCCATTGGCTGGAGCACCAAGAGGACTCATTCTTTCCCAGAATGCTATCCCACCACCCACACCTCTTAAGAGGTGCCCATCAGCTTCATCAATGAGCGAATCCGAAGATGGAGTTCCTTCACGAGAATGGATACCATTAAATGTGTCTGAACAATCATCAGAAAATGTCTCATTTAGCGATCTTGATGTATGATTCTCTTTTGATGAAAGATGTAATGGAAAATACATAGACTCTTGCTTTCCATTACCATGCATGTCATCCTTTTGCTTTTGTTCTTCAAATGCATTTTTCCAGACTGTGATTGGTTCATTGGGATTTGCTACTGGCTTTCCGAGTGGGGTTTGTTGATTTTGACGAAGGCCTTCCCGAAATTCCCGGCTTATACTCCTAGCAGTCAGACTGTGCACCTAAGAATTCAAACGTAACAGTATATATGCATGTAGTAAGTATAGCCTTTTAAATTATGTAACATGATAAAATTTTCAAGTGATTAATAAATTTTCTCAAAATATTTTACAGTACTGTTATAAACAATCTCAGTTAAGAGAAAATCATTATATAACAATTTATACAAGAATAAAAGTCATTATTTTAGTATGTACATGTTTTAAACAAAATGCTTCAATTTAATAGTTGATTCTTCTTGTAAGGACATTAAATATCTAAACAATGTTACAGTTCCACAGAATCTTAATAAACGTTCCATTAATATAAGATATCACTCGGAAAGAAACCATATCATGCAACAATGGAGGGTACTTTACTTCTGTTGATCTACTCAATTATGGCAGCATATATTTTGATTAAAATTCATCCAATTAAAGAACTTAATTTAATCAAAAATACTATGTAAGCTATATATCTAAAGAAATAAGCATATGCTGTACAGTGATATCAAATTTTATGCCCAGCTAATACAAGCTCTTCCTACTCCAACAGCAGCAGCATTATATGCAAAATTTGAACTACGAGAAAATGTTTTTTGTATGTAAATATCTTTTAATGTACGCAGTGACATTAATGAACGGGGTAGAAGTGTGCAGACATGATAAAGTCTGTGTTGCACCAATTTTTTAACTTTGTGGGATTCAATTCTAAAAGAAAGAATTTTAATAAACATATTTTAAGGCTCATTTTGAAAACATTTCCCCTAAGTTTGTCAATGAAAACTACTATCATTGTATAATTTTATTTTGTAAGGAATATTCTAAAATGAAAAAGAAAAATGTTTGAAAAATTTCATTACAATTCTTATAAATATTTTAAGTATAAATTAACCTATTAAAGCAATAATGAGTCAAACAATGGTCACGTACTTCACATCATTCCTAGAATTTCAAATTATATATTGTATTATCTTCTGCTTATTTATTATACACTAACAAGCAGAGTATCGTCAATATCATTTTAAATACAATAATCCCTTCATAGTTGCAGATTTTATGCAGAAAATATTGTAGCATGTTTAAATATTTGCAGGAGGTAAATGTACCCGTGAATGGTCCCTGTTGGGACCAGATTTGTCTTAGTTTCCTAGCAATTTAGTTTTGCTTACAACAATAATAAGGAAGACATTTTTAGATGCACCTAAGAATGCCTGCACTTGATATCTGTGAGAGAACTCAGCTTATGTTTGAACTGTGTCAATAAGGTTGCCCGATTTTCAGAACATTTTTATTAATGGCTTAAATTATAAATGAACTATCGTATTTACTCATAATTCTCACACTAAGAATGCCTGCACTTGATATCTGTGAGAGAACTCAGCTTATGTTTAAACTGTGTCAATAAGGTTGCCCGATTTTCAGAACATTTTTATTAATGGCTTAAATTATAAATGAACTATCGTATTTACTCATAATTCTCACACTTTTTCTTAAAATATCATGAATAAAACATTATCATTTATTACTTTCTCATATATGAAGTATGTTGAGAAAGTATTGTTATCGCAAAAAAATTCGACCTCGAGATTTTGATGGAAATATACGTTTTAGGTGTACCAGAGTCCGAAAAAGTGGTTTTTGCAATGCCGTCTGTCTGTTATTGGCTCTAGAGCCTAAACGGTAGAATGAAAATGAATGTCTCATACTTTGGCATTTTACCATAGCTATGAAGAAATGGTTAACAACGCTCAATAATTAAGGGAAGTTTATTCTATGCATTTTTAACAACAATTTGATTTTTTCAAAAATGACTCGATTTTGATCAAATTTCGTACATTTACTTGAGTTTATGTCTTCAATAATACTATGTAGTTCATATTTCTCAAAAAATGAATATAAGGGTAGTTTATTTTAGGCAACTTTAACAACAATTTGATTTTCTCAAAAACGGCTATAACGATTTTGATCAAATTTTGTGCAGTTACTTGAGTTTACGTCTGAAATAATACTACATATTTCATTTTTCTTAAAGAATGAATATAAGGCTAGTTTATTCTTGGCAACTTTAACAACAATTTGATTTTCTAAAAAACGGCTCATACGATTTTCATAAAATTTTGTATAATTATTTAAGTTGATGTTTATAATAATTCTACATAGTTCATATTTTTCAAAATATAACTAAACGACGCATTAGTATATGAGAAAGTTTGTACAATGTACGTTGTACCGATTTTTTTTCTTAATTTCACGTTGAGAAGTCAGGGCTGCCTGAATTACAAATTGGCATGAATTTGAAATATTTTTATCTTATAAGATAAAGTAATGTTATTACTCTATGAACAGGAGGTATTTGTTCTCCTAGCCTCATTTTTCCCTTAAGCTTTTAGTATCAATATTCGTAGCGTTTTTCAGGAACGTAACTCCCATGAATATAGACAGATTACTATATATAATGCTAATGCTTTCATGCAAGCTACCTATGATTAATTTCTAAATTTTAAAATTCCTTCAATGAAGCTAAGCATAAAATCTTGTAACCTTAGTTTTACTAACCATCTATAGCAGTAACAGTAACAATAACCTCAAAGCAGCATGTATCTGACTTTTTATATTTTTCATTGCTAAAGTTTTGTTAACTGCGACAACTTTGAAGACACAATATTGAATCCACAAAATAACTTAAAGTTAACCTTTAAATATTTTTTTAAAACATCCAGAAACATTTTAAAGCAGCAGTTGTTATCCCCAGAAAAATAATGTGTCATAAAGGATTAAAATAATAAAATGTTTATATTAATAAGGAAGATAAAATGTCTTCACATGAAAAACCCATGGGGGCAGCGATAAATTTTAGTATGAGAATATTTTTTATCTGAAATTTCTGTGTGTGCAATATGTTTTGTGTGCATAGTTTCATTGCTACTAAGAAAGATGAAGCAAGAGAGATATTGAATAAAGGTTCATTTGTGGTCATACAAGTTTTGATACTATTTTTGTTACAATTAGGGCAAATCTTACATAGAAAGTTAAGAAAGTGCCAATAGCCATAAAAAGGTAGAGAAAACCAGGCATATTTCAGCTACAAAGAGGCCATCTCCAATTGTAATGGAGAAGTCATTGATATTTATTAGAAGTAATGAACAATTTACCAAGGATGATCCTTACTTAGTAGTTAGAAAGCATATATAGTTTACACGAATGTTTCATGACTACAAGAGGCATATAGTGTTTCGCAATTGACTCAGTAGATGAAAGACACATCTGTGAATTGCATATTAAAAAGAGAGAATCTTCCATAGTTTTAATAACTTCATAAAGATAAAAGATGCAAGAACAAAAACAATTAAAGTGATGATAACTAAAGACCTATGTTATTTGAGTTTTCAGTTGTTCATTTAACATTTGTTCACATTGTTTTATTACTAAAGAAGCATTTGATTGCTTATATACATGTAAAAACAAAGAAATACTTCCAGCCATATTCTACAACTTCATAATTACATTAAGCTCTTTAATGTCTCTCTATATTATAAAATCGTAATGTCATCATGATGTGTAATGCTCTATTTTGTGAATAACTCAATTAGAAATAAACTTAGAAGCCTGAAATTTCTCAGGATTTCAGTGTTGATGAATCTTTACGTTATGACTAAAAATATTTCAAAATAGGTGACGGGTTCGGCTCCAGAGGAGAAATGTGGTTTCCCATAACATAACATGTAAAAATTACCTTTTGGGTTTGAATGCTTTCATTATTTTACTCTTTAAAATATCTTAAAATTAAATTATCGACACAAAATTTGCGCTAAAACACGCCAAAATGAATGAGGATTCTTATTCTTACCGTTGAATACTCATTCTCATTCGCTCATATTTTGAATTAATACTCAAGTTTTGGTAAATTTTTTAACATTTCTATAATAAGTTTCCATGGTTACCAGTATTGTTGTCCTCTGTAATTTCTGTACATATGCACTTAAATAAAGGCTTAAAGATCGAAAATATGATTAAAACATGCTCGAAATGACCGAAGATATGAATTTAATGCAAATAAATCGAACGCAGTATTCATGTAATTTATTTTTTTATCTGTATTACCAAAATTCTATTTCTGGTTGTCTCTCTCTTTCTCTTTAATGTTCTATACCTCAGCCATTTTTAATCTCCGGGAATTTCAGCCCACTTAAGTTTATTTTTTATCGAGTTATTCAACTAATTTTCTTAATTTGTTATTAAAAACCAAACATACATCCCTTACAAAATATATTCATTAAACTCATATTCAGAACATACAGGCGATTCCTGAGTTTCGACTGTTCGAGATTCGATAAATTCGAAATTTCGACCCAACCGATCGAATTGGGAACTACTTGACGCGGAGTAATTTTTGCGAAGTAATTGGTTCCGACCAGCCATGCAAGGTTTAGTTTTAGTGTTGACATAGTTATATCTGCTCTAATTGTTTGAATTTGTGCTAATTTCACTTTTTTTCTGTTAATCTTTTATTTAAATTTATTTATTTTATTGATTTATTTATAAATTTATCACTTGACATGGCATCTAAAAGGAAATGTAATAGTGATAATGTAAGTGAATCAAATAAGAGAGTGCATAAGACTCATAGTTATGAATTGAAATTAGAAATTTTAAAGAGTGTTGAGAAAGGTGGAAGCCATACTGAAATCGCACGATCGTTGGGAATGTGTCGTTCAACTATTAGCACTTATGTGAAACAGAAGGAGAAAATTCTAGATGTGATAAATTCACGTAATCTGATATCAACAATAAACAGTCCTAGGTGCGGTGTTGTGATTCCTAAAATGGAATAAAATTCAACCGAAGCTTATAAATTCTTTCAGAAGATTGAAAGTCCACAGCCAGCAGAAGCTGCTTCAACATCTGTTGCAAGGACTAGCCCGTCCAATTCCCCAGTCAATAGCCCATCCAGTTCCCCACCCAATAGCTCCTATTCTTCCATCTAAAACCTTCCAACTTCTCAATTAATAAACCAAGTTCAGTAAGTGCAGTTGAAAAAGATTTAAGGTATAAAAATATTTTTATTGTTATTGTTTTTTATTCTTAAGTTATTTTGTGCTTTTTAATAACTTTTATATTAATTTTGCTGCAATAAATAGTTGTATGTATAGATGTATGCAGGTATGTTATCCAGCTCGCACGAGTCGTTTGTAACAAACGACTTGCGCGATCCGGACCGGGCCATCTGCACAACATATTGCATATCTTCAAGTATAAGTCGAGAAATTTCTTCCTTTTTTAGGCTGATCAAACCCTACTTTCGACTTATATTCGAGTCGCAAACTAGCTGGACATTTTTCTGGGTCAATAATTAAACATGACTGTCGAAAAACAACATATGACTGACTTGAAGCACATTAGTATGAAAAATTCATGCTAACTAGCAGAAAATGCGAAGGCGAATTATACAGCATCACTGTACTTAGTTTGAAAGGAAAACTTAAAATTTATATTTTATCTTTAAAAAACCTGCCCAAATGATTGGATTGAAGAGAAGAATCAATTCAGTACTCAAGCGTTGGTTTTTTTATTTTGATCCTGAATTCAAATTGTTACACACCGTTCCATTTCTTCAACGACGGCATTTTGTTTTTTACTTATAATCACGGACTGAACAGAGCCTGCATTGCGAATATGATCCCCTATTTCTGATTTATGTATTATGTCCATTTTAGTTTCCATTGAAAACACTTGACGTTCTTTTACCACTTTCACGAACACTACATTTACAATTGTTTTCCAGATTTCAAGGGTAATAAAAAACAATATGTATATAAACACGTATGGTTTCGAATACAAACAGCAAATGACGTGTTGACAAGTTTACGTGTTCTTACTGTGACCGATGTTTGTAAGTGCGTGAGGGTATGTTCATAAATGAAGTGTGAGGCACAATTCATTGGTATGTGGAATGTTCATAAATACGAATTGTTTGTTTCTTGCATGTTCGTAAGTAGAGGTTCACCTGTATGTATATTAATTTTTTTGTAAATTACAAAATTATCTTATTTTAGTTTTCTTTGCTTCGACTTATATTCGAGTCTTGGATTTTAGATGCTTTTTTAGGCTAAAAAGTACATTTCGACTTATACTCAAATCGCCTTATACTCCAAGATATATGGTACATCTATCTTTGAAGTTCGAAACAAAAATTTATTTTTTCCTTTTTAGTGCAAAAAATAAGTTATACATTTAAAATATTTATTATATAATTTATTCATAATTTAATATTGTTGTATTAACATATTAGTAATGTTATTTTATCTTTATAGAACATGAGGGGAAACTTTTTCTCGAGATTCGGGAATGTATCTCCTGATTATAACATGCAAGTATATGGAAAAACGGCGTTCGACATTCGACTATTCGAGATTCGACCACGTTTTCAGGAACGCATCCCCGTCGAAACTCAGGAGTCGCCTGTATTCCCGTTAAACTAATCTAAATCCAATAGGTACATGGTAGGAATGAAGAAACAGTGTGCAAGGGGGGGATTGGCGAATGCCAGTGAGAAGAGGGGCTTGCCCCCTAGTAAATACATTTATTGATACTGTCATTTTAAAATGTATTTTTTTAAGTCAAATTTTCAGCAAGAAAAATGTTAAAGCTTTACTTAACAAATGATATTTGTCCATATCCGAAAAATTGATTTTTCTAAAATGTTTGAATTGACTAAGATTTTTCAATTAATCTATTCATTAAATGATAAAAGAAAATAACTACAGTAGAACCTCATAAACCCGGCATTCAAAAACTCTGCAATTTTTTGAAAGTTATATGTAAAAAAAATTAGAAATTACTTTAAATGAAGTACGCTATCTATTTTCATTGTTTCGTTCACCTCATTAGAACCACATGTTTAGATTCGTGGCGATACCAATTGTTTTTTGTTAATGCAATTAGTACTTTTGTTAAATTTTATTTTGACATGACTTCAAAAAAAGAAGACAACCCATAAGTGGTGTTACGAAACGTAAACAGAAAAACCTCACGATTGAAAAAAAAATGGAATTACTAAGAAAACTTGAAAAAGGTACTTCCTTCAGTGAAGAGACTTTGCGAAGACTTAAAGAAGAAAAAAAAGGAAATATTGAAATTTTATGCAGAGAGTGATACACCTAAAGCAATGTGTAGCCGTAAAACAATACACATCCCGGGTAACTATTGTTGATAAGGTATTATTTGAGTGGTTTCGTCAGCGAAGAAGTGAAGGTGTACCTATTTCAGGCCTATTGCTGATACAACAAGCAAAAATTTTTCACAACAGCAAAAAGAGTGGTAGAAGATGACATTGAAAATTGGGTTGATATCGACAATGATGCGCCTGTCGTACTTCAGCTGATGTGAAATAGTGGACATGGTTTTGAAACATGAGCATGAAAAAGATGAAGAAAATGAAAGTGACGATGATCAAGAGATAGTTATTTTTAAGAGATTACGTCACAGATACAATATCTGCTTTAGAACAATGCTCTTTCATTGATTTTCAAGAGATTACATGTTTGTATCGAATACAAGATAAACTTATGAAGGAAAAATCAAAATGCATGAAGCAAGCTAGTTTGCCTGATCTGTTTAAAAAAAAATTCTCAGAATAATGTGTGATTAAAATAATGTAAATGCGTATTTCATTATTCACTTTTTAATGGTTCTTATATAATTCCTCATTTTAGTGCATGTATAAGCAATAGTCTTTATTGATAATGGGTTCCCTTTTAATTGTTATTCATCATTTAAATTATATAATCAGTTACCAAAAATGTACATTACTTAAAGATTTTTTATAAATTTTCAAAAACCCGGCAAATGCTAGGTCCCGAGGTTGCCGGGTTTATGAGGTCCTACTGTATTATTAAAAGCTGACTAAAACTAATCTGTTTTAAGATTAGACAGACAAACACATGACAAATAATCATATACCGGATTCTTTCCTTTTTTACTGGTCTCCTCCAAATCAGTAATAGGTTTTCCACTAGCAGACCGGGCTCCAAGGCGTGCTTGAATATGGAGACGGATAAATTCCCAGCTCACATTAGGTTTTCTTTTTCCTTCATCCTTTTTAACCTCAGTCTCCTCATTCTCACTTTTGACATTTTTATAATTTTGCTTTCCAGTGACAGTGTTTTCTTTAGAACTTTCTTTTGGCACATTACTTTCCACTACATCCCCATCATCTTTTAGCACAAACTCCATTACTGTAGCATCCATTGGAGTAACTTCTACTTCCTTAAAACTTCCTGCTATATCTACTTTCATTTCTGAAGAGGCAGAAGCACTATCAGCAGCCTCATAAATTACTTTTCTATGGGAAAATTCTTTTACAAATAGCTCTTTATCTTTGCTTCGTTTTGCATCATCATTGGAGAATTCTCTTCCTGGGAGTACAGCACCATTCTTGTCTTCAGATTTTAATATCTCATCCCTGTTTTCACAAGTTGCCTTTCTTTCAGTACTAATGTTACTCTCTTCGATGGGAAGATACTCCGAAGAATACAGCATATGTTTGTCTCCTTCCCAAAACTGACTCTGTATCCAGGTACCTCCACCTGTTTCCAACGGTATTTCCACAGTTTTAGGATATGATGCAAAATTGGGAATTGGAGGTTCATCTAAATCAGTTTCATCCTGACAAGGTGAAGGATCAGAGTTAGTGATGCTAGGCATAGAGAGCTGTGAGGCTGTTTTCGTGCTTGACCATGCTGTAGCAGTTTTTGAAGCATTATTTTTGTGATCTGGACCAATCTGAGATTGAGTTTCTGCAGTGAATGATTCCTTAGAATTGATAGGGAGGTTATTGTGCCTTCTACCGATCAAACATTTTCTCTGTGTGTGTTTCTTAACTACATAGTTAGGGGAACCTTCACAAATTTTCACAAACAAAGCATTACAAGTTTCTGGAACTATAGTTTCATCACTGGGGTTTAAAACATCAGCATTATAAGCAAAGCCAGAGTTGGGTGGAAGCATAGCAGTATCGCTATCACTAGAACTAAAAATAGCTTGGCATGCAGGAATGTCTACTTCGTTCATTTCATTATATGCAACAGGTGGTTGAACCCATGAGGCAGTTTGAGTGAGTTTGTGCAAATCAGATGGTGAGCTTAATGAATCAGCATGCAAGGGCATAAGTGCAAAGGGATGGTGCTGAATCCTGATATCAGGATCATTTTGTGAGTCCATTCCATCATTCGCATAAGAAGACAAAGCAAATTCAGCACGAAAAACTCCAGAATCCTCATCTACCTGTAGTGGGGGTTCTATCTTTGACTCAATTCCATCATTCTTTTTAACTATTATAACTTCCTTTTGGACTTTTTTCCCTCTAGTGATGGGAGTCTGCAAATAGAAAATTAAACTTAGTGATTCAAAGACCATTAAAATATGTTAATAAAAAATCTAATGTTTTGTTTCAAATCAGCAAAATAATGTAACTATATAATGCTTTTAAAAGGCTTTCATTTTTTCCAATAAGCAAGTATTTGAGACGATGGAAGAGTAATGAACCATGCATTCGAGTTTCTACATTCTACTAATAGTACACCGAAGACCAATTTTTCTTAGGAAAAATACATAATTTTATGAGCTTATTTACAAGTTTATGAATAAAATTTCCCTTTTTTGTGTAGTACAAAGGTGATGTTTCAATTCACTAAATCTACAATCATTTATATAATTTAAATGAGAAAAAGTTCAAATATTCATTTGAATATTGAATTATTTGCTGCATTTTATTTTTATCTTTAAATGCTATCACTGTAGCAAGATAAAATAAAATAATCATTTTATATCCATCCAAATTTTTGATTTATCATCATTTGGCTCAACATTTGGATAAAATAACTTTTCAATAATTGTTTAGTAACATCTACATTAATTTCAATATTTATTTTTGCCTAAAATTTGTAAAAATTTATGAGAATTCATTTACTGCATAAGATGTTTGGATAAATATTAACTTGTTCATTCCAGGTATATTTGTGCAAGTTTACCTCATGGAATAGGCCATTTCGATCATATAGTATATGCTCATGAGACAGGAATGTATTTTTGATATACCATATTTAATCGATTGCAGGCCGACATTGATTGTAAGCCGACCCCTACTTTTCACAAGGGCACAAGAGGAAAATTCGGAGATTTGTCGCAAAGAAAAATACTGAAAAGTATGAATTTTTTCAATTCATCTATAATATATTTTGAAGCATTTGTTTGTGTTTGTTCATGGAACTCCTCCTAAACGATAAAAGCTAGAATAACCAAATTTGGTAGGATTCTTCCTTACATCCTAACTTAGTGAATGGTCAATGTTTGGTCAACCAGGATTAATCAGTGCTGCCAATATATGGAATTAACATTTTTCCATAAGATAACACGTATGAATCCATTTCTTGACTTGCAAGGTATTCTTCCTTCAAGCATAATAATATGTAAATATGGATCGATTTTTTTCGTTTTTGCTTTATTCGACGAATAAAACTCTATACTATCTTATTCCTGCAATGTTTACATGTTACACGGTCGAAGTTTTCAGAAATACATTATTTGTTTCGAAATTTTGCAGATTTTTTGTACCCCTCCCGGGCGTTGCCAAGGCAGCCATCATTGTTACCTCCGATTCAGTTAGCTTCAATGAAGCTTACAAATAGACGAAAGTTTCGCATTATTCGCTTCGCACTTTTGTTTAAGCAACGGACCAATCCATGTTTATGGATAGCAATGTAAATAGATACTGATTATTATTCAGGAAGCATTTATTGATGAAAATAATTGAACCTTCTTTCGTCTATTGAATACTGGACTCTTACATTTTTTGTAAGTAAAATAATTATATTCTACATTATAATGTTTATTAACGTAAATAGGCTCACGTATCTGGTGTACATTTACCAGTCAGTCTTCAATCATGGACAACTGTATGTTGCTTTTTCACGGGTTTCTTGCTTACAAGACAAAATTAAATATTTCAATGCGGTATAATTACACAAGAAATGAAGCTGGATTTGGCGAAAGTGATATATATGATAGGAAATACAATTATCGTTATTCGGAAATGGATTGTTACAAGCAAATATGATTAATTGTTAAGAAAAGCTAATTGTAATTTAAAAAGTATCTACTATATAGGTATTTTAAAGAGTTTGTATGTTGTGATGTAGTAGATTCACTAAATCTGTTGAAATTCAATGGGAAATTCTGTTAGTAATTAAATAAGAAAAGTTACCAAGTAAAATTATCAAAACACAAATTATGTTATATTCAAGCATTAATATAATTTTTACTAAAATGTAATTTGTCCTGCTTATGTCCCAGATTTTTAATCTCACAACAAAAATATACCGAATAATGCATTCGTCCCATTATGGGATTATTTAAAACTGAAAAACTCTCCAAAGTAAATGACAAAAATTTACACTTGCAAAGGCACGAGGAAATGACGATTGACTCAAAGAATCCTAGGATTATGCATACGCGCATACTAGAGATGGCTCGGGAGTGAATGTATCAAAACATTTATTTCTTCCTATTCAATTATTGCGATTCTTTTTCCATACATTTAAAGTAGATTGTTTACTTATATATTAATACACTTATATCTAGATTGATAACTATAGGCACTAATGCATTGATTATTTTACTTTTTCATTTTTTTGATTTTTAAGACCCAATCTAAGCCAAGTGGCAATTTTTAAGGAGGTAATAAGGTAAAAAAGGTCGGCTTACAATCGATTAAATATGGTATTTTAAGTTAGAGGTGGGTCATCCTGTTCTATAATGAGGAGTCATCCAATAGTTTGTCATCCTGGAATGAACATATTAACCTTCATTTCTTTTATTTATGGTAATGAATTGTGACATTTTATGGAAGGGATCAGATTAATTTTACTTCATAAAATATTCATGACCTAAGCCACAATGTTTATTTACCTTGTTAGATGTTGTAGTAGCAGTTGTGGAGAATTGGAGTGCCAGCTGACGAACAGATGGAAGACCTGGGGAGTTCTCAGTTGCTTGAGGAGGTAATGAATTTGGAGCTGGCAAGGGTCCTATACAGTTTCCCAGTGTAGCATTATTCCTATTTACTGGTTGAACCTGTGCTTTCACAGTTGATGTATTTTCAGTCTGGGGGATATTCTTAACATATTGTTCGATTTTCTCAGGAGAATGAATCCCATTCACTGAGCCATTTGATAAATTCCTTTTATCTACTGGACACGACAAAGTCTGAGACCCATCAATGGATGGTTTTACAATGGGTATGTATTCATGAACTTCCTTCTCAAAGGTTACATTAGAATTATCTTCTGCATGTTCAGCCAATGGAGTCACTCTATTAGCTTTGGGTTCATCAACATTAAAAACTGATTGCTGGCTTTTAGATAGGTCAGTATTTTGGCTCCACTGTTTTTCTGTTCTATTTACATTTTGCTGAAGTCGAGCAACTTTTGTTTCTGCAAGCATTACCTGAGACAAAAAAATAATTTTCATTAATATATTTCATTGAATGATGAACAGTATAAACAAAAACTAGTTTTTTATATAGCTTTTCAGTTTTGATAAATGACTTCAACTGTTTTCATTTAGATGTTTATATTTTTTCCCAAAATTAGGCTTTTTATGTTTAGTATTATCGAAATAAAAAAATTCCATTAAATGGAGTTATATCAATGAAAGAAAGACAATGTATGTTTTGAATAACTCGTTCTTAATATAAGGCATCAATCTAGATATTTTTATAGTTTCATAAAACTAAGGTTTTAGAATATGAACCATAATTTTAGGATTAAATGATTTTAAATTGCTTTACTTGATTAGAGGAAGAAAAAATGTTAATGAGCAAAACACTATACTAAGTACTATGCCATGTAATTGTTCTGTGATATGAATATTTAGCAGATATGATGATAAAATTTCCACAAGCCTGAAAAACATGTATTTAAATCACTAACAAAAAATAACAGCTCACATATATACAGTCATTAGTGTCACAGGGCATAGGAGCATAAATCACAAAAGCAACAAAATATAAGAAAATCAGCTTTATGATTTGCCCATTGCAAAACAAATAAAATTGAAGCCAAACATAAATATATTAAACAGATGCTAAAAGATCCAAAGATAGAGAAACTTATAATATATGTATTATTATTTGTTATAATAATGGCAACTTATGTACATAAGGCTGCAAAAAAATGG
The DNA here is from genome assembly GCA_036926305.1 of Uropetala carovei. Lineage (NCBI taxonomy): Eukaryota > Metazoa > Arthropoda > Insecta > Odonata > Petaluridae > Uropetala > Uropetala carovei. Next base: position 906,811 of record JAXCHB010000022.1, read on the forward strand.
CAAAAGTGATATATTTGAGAAAAAGACAATACAAAGGAAAAATTGATGATATGCTGCATTAGCAGTTAGAAGTTATAAAAAATTAGACAAAAATCACATTTATTGTTTGCTGAAAATGATAAAAATGAGAAATACAATTTTATTTTTAACTTACCTTAATTGAATTGCCTTTTCAGAAAAAATAGAGATGGCTATGCAACATAAATAGTAGATGTTGTTCATGAGAATAAGAAAACACAACATATTATACTATTACATAAAATGAACCAAATTCAAATTAGGTGTTCATATTTACTAGGGAAGATAAATATGACATTTTTATGAAATTTAGGTACATTCAAAATTCAAAAGTATGCCCACCTTATTTTGGTAATAACATGAAAAGTATTTGCATCATATTTTTAAGAAAAATTAAAATTTTGTTTTTCATTTTCCTGTGAAAATTTTTGAACTGCTATCAATTCTCTAGATTTGATTTAAATAAATTAATATTGGATTTAAAATTTAATCTACACAAAACATATAATTTTGAAATAAATACTTATTGAAAAATATTGTGCTTTTACAGTACAATATATTAAGTAAAAGTCCTTGCATCCTACTTCCAGTTATCCAATAATTCTATTTAAGCAACTCCTTGGCCTCCACCTAAACATGTTTCACATGGTGGATGCCAGGGGCAATTGCAATTGACAACACCACCATTTTCATGTTTGTGTGAGTGATCCCTGTTCAGTTTCATGTAATTGTTAACCATTTAAAGATGATTAAACTAACAGTGTATCCACTATCTTCCTATCTATTAATCCTAATTCATGACTTGGCAAACTTAGCTTCTCCTCCTGGTATAGATTCGCAAAATTTATTTTGTGTAATTATGGCATTCTATTGAATGTGATGTTTATTTTTAATAAAAAATAATTTTTATTTTGCGATTTTTCTACAGGCGTTAATCTATTATCCAACATAACTATGGTCCTTAGCAGGTCAGATACAAGGACTTCCACCATATTTCTACGTTATAGTGAGTTTTAAAATGTATGTTTTATAGAGTACGTATAATGGAATAATTTAAAGGTAAAAAGGGCATTTTCAATAAAAAAAAAGTCTCATTATTGAAGGTTTCAGGGTTGGGTTTAGCTCAACTTGACAAAGAATCAGAACAAATGTGAGATAAGAATAGTATGTTTATTCCCAGACATCCTATAAAATAATAAGTATCTTGTAACTGCCATCCTTCTACAGTTCATAAAATAAAACTGCCTAGCATACTCTTTGTGAAAGTATCCCTTTCAAATATTCTAGCAGTATAGCTACGAATTAACAACACATCACACAATACATGGCACAAAAACTAGGACAACTTGACAATCACAAGCTTATCTAAATGTCACTAAGAAAATCCAGACTAGACTAGTGTACATTGCCCCAAAAATCCCTGTGCCTTTGGAATGAAAACTTTATTATTATGTAGTGATTTAAGTTGAATATCTGCATATAATGAGTCATTACCAAATTTATAAACAACTTATATATATATATATATATATAGAAAACCAAACAGGAAATATATGAACATTACATTACTTTGCAAGATGGTTCCTCTGCTTAAATTTCAGATTAAAGCTTTAAAGAAGTAGTTGAATTTTATGGTCTTTAATACAATGAAATATTATTAATGTTGATGTTGAAGTTCAGCATAAGAAATTGATTAGGATGGATATTTTAGAATTTTTGCTTATTTTTCAAGCTTGAAGTTTCTTAAACAATGATTTATATTTTAGAAATGGTGTAAATATAAGTTCAAAAAAAGGTTTGCTTTATTTTAATGATGTGGAGATTATACTTATGAAATACGTTTGAATGGACAAATGAACTAAAAATAATTTAAATTGAACAAAATATGTTTTTCATGTTTGAGGTACAAAAATTCATTGTAGATTCCATCGCATAGTTTTTCATTTTATCTTCAGAGAAGATTCTCTTTGCTATGACATAAATCTACCACATTCCAGAGGGTTCACCTCCTAGTGGCACTCTTCTGGCACAAACATCTGTTCTCCAAGTTCCACTTGCACGAAGGCTGCTAAGTGGTTCCAGTCTTGACTCTACAATAGCCTCAGGCTCACAAGATGATATTAAGCACCCTCCCCTGGGATCAATAGAAGAATCAGCAGAACAGCTACTGTATCCTGATTCTAAAGTTCCCTGAGGAGAAGTAGAGCAGTGTGGATGTATCACAGGTTTGAGATACTGTCCAAGCTCATGTCTTTCGCTAGGGCTCTGATCTGCTTCTCCATCCATGGAGTAAAGGGGATTGAGAACAAAGTCTTTGGATGCTTGTCGAGAACGATATGATGCATGATACACATCCCCACGGAGTGCCTGTCGCTCCAACACCAGTAAGCCTGCCTCAGTGCCAGTAGGAGAGCTTACCTTCTTCCTTCCTTCGAAATCTTCATCTTGTTTATCAATGCCACTGTACTGCATCCTATCAGGCTGCTTCCTCAGCTCCCTATCACTAGAACGTTGACCCACCCTTCTCTTGGAATCTGATGTGCTGTTGATGTAGTAGTCACGTCCATATCTATAAAGCAGAAAGTCACTTTTTAATTTTTAAACTTATCAAATTGTATATTTTTAACTGCCTTATCTTTGTGTGACAGCTGACATATTAGAAATTAATTTTTTATGTTCCCTCTTTGATAATTTTTAGATGAATTTTAGAATAGTAACATAGAAACATTCAGTATGTCATTTTTATTTTTTAGCTTTAAAAGCTAAGATCAAACTATAGGTGAACAAAGATAATAAGCTATTGAAACCTTATTAAACTTCTGCAACAGAAATCTGAAAATAAATGAAATGCAAACATAATGAATATTTAATTATATGCTACTGTAAATGCATTACTGTGAATGTTCTAAGGTAAAATTACAATTCAGCAGAGGGAATTACAATGATGCATTAATAAATCAAATTAATTATGCACAATGTGCATGGTTGCACAGAAAAATCACCAAGTAATTTTTGTTTTGTGAATGACTTCTGATACAGTGTGGTGTGCTTATACATTTAATAACATTTATCACTTTGTTTATAAACAGTTAAATAATTACTGTATATCGTAACTTGACCTGGTGTATTAGTCGACCTCAACTATTCATAAACATAATGCCATATTTACCTGAATATCAAACAAGGTTTTTTTTCCAATTTTAGCACCTGAAAAATCTTGAGTCGTCTTATATTCACGTAGTGTGGAATAACTTCGCATAAATCAATTGTATGTCATTAAAGAGGATGACAATCATTTTGATGCCTGCGGATGTAATTCTATCCTATCACAATGGAAAGCTGAGGTTTAGAAACCTGATACTTCATGCACTACAATGTAGCATAGTGTAGCAAAAAGCTAGTTAGAACAGTCCTTGTTGAAAGCGAAAACATTCATTTCGGGGCCAGCAAATTCTATTCTATCCTACTGTGAGTGCAGGAATATTGATGCTGGGTTTCTATAATGGTTTATTTAACAACAATAAACAATAACAACAATAACAAAAACAGGAGAGGGAAATGCAGAGTATGCTAGAAACTTGTCCTCATACGTGGATGACTCAGCGTCGCTGATTCCCTTCCACGCTGCCGGGAGTTAGGTCCCGCAGCAGAAAAAACAATCTCCATGCGAGGTCGCTTGGCAGCCAAAGTATGAGCCAAGAAACAAACTCTTTAAATTTTACAGTAGACACTTTTTCACTTACTATTAGCTTTTCTTAACAATTAATCATATTTGCTTGTAACAATCTATTTACAGTTGTATTGTATTAAAATAAAATGATAATTTTATTTCCTATCGTATCACTTTTGCCAAATCCAGCTTTATTTCCTGTGTAATTATGCCTCCGAAATGTTTACTTTTATGTCTTGTAAGCAAGAAACCCGTGAAAAAGCAACATACAGTTGCTCATGATTGAACACTGACTGGTAAATGTACACCAGATACGTGAGCCTATTTACATTAATAAACATGAAAATGTAGAATATAGTGATTTTACTTACAAAAAAGGTAATATTCCAGTATTCAATAGACAAAAGAAGGTTCAATTGCTTTCGTCAATCGTTATAAACGCTTACTACATGCAGTTTCTTGAATAATAATAAGTATCTATTTACGTTGCTACGTATAAAGATTGACATCGATCGTTTCATTGCTTAAATAAAAGTGCGAAGTGAATAACGCTAAACTTTCTTCTAGTTGTAAGCTTCATCAGAGCTAACTGAATCGGAAGGGGTACGACAAATCCACAAAATTTCTAAACAAATAACGTATTTCTGAAAACTTCGACCATGTAACATGTAAACATTATAGGAATAAGATAGTATAGAGTTTTATTCATCGAATAAAGCAAAAACGAAAAAACTCGGTCCATATTTATGTATTTTGATACTTGTAGGAAGAATACCTTGCAAGTCAAGAAACCGATTCATACGTGTTATCTTATGGAAAAACGTTAATCCCCTATATTGGCAGCAGTGATTAATCCTGGTTGACCAAACCTTGACCATTCACTAAGTTAGGATGTAAGGAAGAATTGTACCAAATTTGGATATTCTAGCTTCAATCGTTTAGGAGGAGTTTCATGTACAAATCAACAAACTAACAAACACACCCTTCAAAATATATTATAGGAGATATATATAAGAGTGCAACTAGTAGTTGAGAGGGATAAGAGGGAGCCAGTGGACACTTACTTGGTGTTGTGGACATCCATGGCAATAAAGGAAGGCCTTTTCTTGTGGCTTTCGGGCATCCGCCCTTTTTCGGCAAAAGAGTATGACTAAAACTAAATGTCTCACTGGCAGTAGAGGGGATGGGGTTCATGGAAAGGAGGCTGGGGTATTTGAGGTGGGGGTGTTAGCGGAAGTTTAGACCAGGAAAGGAAAGAGAGCGAAGGATTTCTATATGGGCCAGCTCCCATTGGCAGAGTTGTGATGCGAGATAGTCTTTTTGAAGAGCCCAGATTGTTTTTACTGTGAAGCATCTATTGAAGGGTATGGAGTGGCTTACCGCATGATGGGGGTATTTATGAGCGACACTGTTCCGATGACCATTTATGTGGATGTTGGGGGTGTGATGGTAAGGCCCACATAAAACACCGGACATTGTGTACAGTTTAATAAATAGATTAAATTTCTGGAGGTGCAGGTTCCGTGGGACGTAATTTGGTAGGTGATGTCTGTTAACGGGCTGGAGGAAGTCTCTATGATGGGGCAAGTGAGGTACGGTGGTCTTTCTCATGGGAAAGACCCTGCGGGTTTCTGTCATCTCTTACTGTATTTAATACCTCCTCATTTTTTTCCCTTCTCATTCTAGCTAACCTTAACTAGTATTTATATATTTTTATTACTGTATTTACCCTAATATAAGACGACTCGGAATATAAGACCCTCCCCTCTTTTTTAAACTCAGTATTTAAGAAAAAATATTTAAACCAGTAATTTTGACAAATTTACTATCTAATTATATTCAATTATTACAATTTTTGCATTCAAGTCGTAATACCAATTATTAAAATTGCCGGCACAACAACTTTGTTTCTTGGCTCATACTTTGGCTGCCAAGTGACCTCGCATGGAGATTGTTTTTCCTGCTGCGGGACCTAACTCCCGGCAGCGTGGAAGGGAACCAGCGATGCTGAGTCATCCACGTATGAGGCAAGTTTCTAGCATACCCTGCGTTTCCCTCTCCTGTTTTTGTTATTGTTGTTAGTTTATTGTTGTTAAATAAACCATTATAGAAACCCAGCATCAATATTCATGCACTCACAGTAGGATAGAATAGAATTTACAGCCGGTAATCACATTGTAGTCACAAATTACAGAATAAGTTTCATTAATCACAAAGTAATTTCTTATCCAACTCAGCCTGTAAAATGGTATTGGGGTTCAGCAACAGCTGGTCTTCCACCTCTTCCAGAAAAGACACTGCCATAAACAAAGATAATTTCACCAAAAATACAAAAAAATAAATAGACATAAACAAGAAAAAGGGAACTTAATACCAAGATATAATAACTATAGTCAACGACTAGATTATGGTAAGGATGGAAGCACTGTTACAAACAGTACGAATAAATGTAACTCTTACAGTAATAAAAATTTCTTGAGAAAAAAGAATAATGAAAAACAAATAACGATAAATTATAATAAAAGATAATAATCAATTACACTATGTGTGTGATAACCTTAGGATAATTCAAGGGAACAAGAAACCAAGATAGCATAGATTGACACCCCTGAACCGCCTTTTGTACACCGATCAGACTTTTGCACGTCAGCTAAATGACGAACGAATATTTCGAGTGGTGTTGGTAGCCAGCCACCAGTTTTCACTGCGTCGCCATCTTTGTCCTTACAGCAGTGTTTATTTGTGCAATTATTTAAATATTTTATTGCATTTTGCCCTCTCTCTATATTATAAAATCGACGATTGTATCTAAAAGGCCCCTGCACAAAAAACTCAACATTTATATCATAATTAGAGATTTTATAATATTTTTTGGCTCTCTGGGAACGGAACCTCCCCTATCACATGTAAATCTATGTTCGACATCCATACATTCGACTTCCGGACATGTTTTCAGGAACGCATTATGTATGGATGTCGAGGACTGCCAGTATTATGAATAGCATTATAAGGCAAAATTATTATTTCATATCGTAGAAGAATAGTTGTCCTTATTGCCATTAATTATATGTTGAATACGTTTACAGAATTGACCGCTAGTTGGTGGCGCTGTATACTGGAAATTTAAGAATAACTTAAATATCTCCAAAATGGATGGTTCTATGAGAATTTGTTTCAAACAAAACTCGTTCCTCTATAAGTTGTAACAATGAATCTTTTTGTATGCGTATATACCTTGAAGACAATAAGATCACCTCGGACTCCACCACGTTAGATTTCACAAGCCATCGAGAACAATATGCGATACATTGTTGTAACGTCATTGAAGGTTCATACATTGTCGCATGAGCATTATAACATCCTGAGAGAGAGGGAGAGCAACAAGTGAAAATGTTTTCCTGAAAAAAACTACATCCTTTGGCGATCCAATCAATTTCCTTCACGCTTTCTCTTATTTTGAGGAAAATATTATATGACATTTGAGGCAAATGTAACATTGTAGATTATCGTATCCAGAGAAATCGAGTTACATTCGTTAGTCCAACAGTCGGGTGCAAACATCTTCTGAGGAACTAGAACCGTAAGGTTAAAAAAGTCCCATAAAATTTTTAACAGTCCCGTTTTTTTGAAGGATTTGACCCGTAAAATCGTCAAACATGTACGTAATTCAAGCAACCTTATTTCTCGATGTAGAATTAAGAAGAAATAAACAAAGTCAAACCTTATGGCCATAATCCAATCAGCTGTTGTCAGCTCAAAAAAACATTTGAACACAACATTAGTGTAAGACAATCCTTAGAAGCCTTGAATCCGGGTGCTGTTCGCTCCTCCTTCGAAATGTACGTTCTCTCTGGCATTTGCTTCCAAAATAGGACGGTTTCGTCCACGTAAAAAAATTGTTGCGGCTTATAACCTTTTTCTTTGATTAACCTAGTAAATTCTGGTATGAAATTTTCGGCCGCCTGGTGATCAGCGGAGACGGATTCACCCACTAATTTTACGTTGTGGTAGTTGAAGCGTTTTGTGAACTTCTCAAACCAACCTGCACTTGCACTAAAGGGAACGTTAGTGGATAATTCAGTATTATGTTTGCTTACTGTTTTATAAAGACGCAATGCTTTATCACTCAGTGGTGCCCTCTTCAATCCACACGCATAGTAATTTTTTCAGTGCTTAAGTGCACATTTCATTTTGACATTCTTTTAATTTTTCACCTGCAAAAGTTGCTGCACTTACACTGGCTCTTATTTTTTCTTCATTTTTTCGTATGGTACGAATAGTTGACTCATTCACCTCATAATCCCGCCCTAGCACTGTGCTTCCATGTCCTGATTTAAGTTTATCTAAAATTTCAAGTTTTTGGCTGTGCGCTGAACTTTTTTCTTCTTGCTTGAAAAATCACTATTTTTTTGTTTACATTCCATTTTCAATAAGAAAGATAAATATTAAGGATAAGAATAATATTTTAAATCACAGGAGGCAAGGTTAAGACAACCACTTACGATAAGACACACAGAGAGCCTGCTGATTGAACGAACAATACGAACACGAGGTTACTACCGGGTTACTCCCCAAAATTCTTTCAGCTTGGAAATTATCGAGTGCCATGCGATAGATCGAGATTGTAACACGACATTGGTAGACAAAAGGGCAGGGGAAGAAGTAACATTGCTGCAACTTCAAGTGAAAGTGTAACAAATTCGGCCATAAGGTATGGAGAAGCATGCTTACGAATCTCTCGACGTAATATTTCTGTAAAATGATTACTTGAATCACTTTGTCAGTGTTTTTTCTTTAAAATGTTTTAATTTGAAGTTTTATCATTTGTAGGTTACAGGAAATTTGAAGAATGACTTTAGCTTTGACTTTTCAAACCGCGTCTAGTGAGGTTTGGTAGTGAAATGTAAACCGCCTGTAGCGGCTAATGAGTAGAAAAGTGTGGATGCGGCCGCTAATAGTCATTTGTCTGTGAGTGCAGATCTCGGCCGCTAGGGGCGCACGAGTATGACGAACGGCGCGAGCGTCATAGAAAGTTCCGGTTGGGCGCCCGCACATGGTCGTACCCTTCAGCGTCAGTCCTACTGTGTATCGCATCGCATCGGGTCGTGCGCAAATAAATATATACATAAAACCGAACCGGTGTTAAGTTATTCACACAAACCCCCTCAATTTGGTGACCCCGACGTGATCCTTGCAGTTTTTTTTTCTCCGCGCCGGTCCCGGAATCTATGGAGCCAACCGACAACGTGGCCACGAATGGCTTCCGCGTGGGGCGCGTGGGGATTCACGCCCCGCCGTTTTGGGCGGAAAAACCGGCGCTTTGGTTTACGCAGTTAGAGGGGCAATTCGCGTTGGCTGGAATTACGCAGGACGCGACAAAATTCTACCACGTGCTGGCTTTACTGGACAGCCGTGTAGTTCTCGAGGTCGAAGACATAATCTCCCAGCCCCCGGAACAGAACAAGTACGGGAAGCTCAAATCCGAGATCGTGAGAAGGCTCTCCGCGTCGCAAGAGGAGAAGATAAGGCGACTCTTGGAGCACGAAGAGGCAGGCGACCGGAAGCCATCGCAGTTTCTCCGGCACCTGAGAACGCTAGCCGGGCCCGCCGTGCCGGCCAGTTTCCTGCGATCCCTATGGCTGAATCGGCTTCCACCGCACATGCACGCGATCCTAGCCACGCAGGAATCAGTGGAACTCGACACGTTGGCACAAATTGCTGACAAGGTCCACGAGGTAACCCCGCGCCCGCAGGTTGCAGCCGCCTCCATGACATCGGAAATGGCGGAACTGATGAAGAGGATGGACACACTCACGCAGCAAGTCGCCGCCCTGAGCACGGCTCGGGAAAATCCGCGATTCCGCCCGCGTTCAAGGAGCAGGTCGCGTAGCCGCAATAACTATGGGCCCGCACACCCAGGTTGGTGTTGGTATCACGACACATTCGGCGCCAAGGCGCAGAAGTGCCGACCACCGTGCACCTTCGACGCGGGAAACGCGGAGGGCGGTCGTTAATGGCGGTCAACGACCTCCCTACGAAGCCTAGCCGCCTGTTCGTGACTGACGCGTCCACGAAGACGCGATTCCTGATCGACACCGGGTCGGACCTTTGCGTTTTCCCTCGCAAGCGGACGACGGGTCCAAAGACGGAGACGTCATACCAACTTTTCGCGGCTAACGGCACCATTATCCCCACATACGGCTGGACGTCCCTTTCGCTGGACTTCGGCCTCAGACGGGACTTCAGTTGGCGCTTCGTCGTGGCCGACGTCGATAGCCCGATCATCGGCGTCGACTTCCTTAGCTTTTTCGGATTGCTTGTCGACGTCCGTAATCGCCGCCTAATAGACGGCGTAACGTCGTTGTCCGTAGCGGGACTCGTCGCGAACTCCCGCGCGGAGCACGTTAAGGTCGTCGTAGGAAACTCTCCGTATCACCAGCTGCTCGCCGAGTTCCCCGATATCACCCGACCATCCGGAGCTCCGAAGGAACCGAGGCACACGACGGTGCATCATATTCGGACTACGCCCGGCCCCCCTACGTTTTCCAAACCACGGAGGTTGGCGCCGGACAAACTTCGAATCGCCAAGACGACGATCGACGAGATGTTGCGCATCGGCACCGCGCGACGTTCAGAGAGCTGCTGGTCTACCGCGTTGCACCTGGTTCCCAAAAAGGATGATGGTTGGAGGCCCTGTGGCGATTACCGCGCGCTCAACGCCCGCACAATCCCCGACCGTTACCCCGTACCCCATGTCCAGGACTTCTCCCACGCATTGGCCGGAAAAACTATTTTTTCAACAATTGATTTAGTACGCGCGTACAACCAAATCCCCGTGAACCCGAGCGACATACCCAAAACGGCCATTACCACTCCTTTTGGCCTTTTTGAATTTCCATTCATGTCTTTTGGCCTAAGGAATGCCGCGCAAACTTTCCAAAGGTTTATGGACGAAGTGCTCCGGGGATTAGAGTTTACGTATGTGTACATCGATGATATTTTGGTGGCGTCCTCTTCGGAGGAAGAACATGTGGGCCACATGAGGACACTCTTTGCGCGGCTGAATGACTACGGCGTACTCATAAATGTACCAAAGTGTAATTTCGCGTCCGCAGCCGTCAATTTTCTCGGACATTCGGTATCCGCGCAGGGCATTAATCCCCCGCCTGAAAGAGTAGCGGCAGTGAAAGAGTTCCCGAAGCCCACTACCGCGAAGCAACTCAGGCAGTTTCTCGGGATGATTAATTTTTATCGCAGGTTCCTTTTCAACGCAGCCGCCACGCAGGCTCCGCTAAACGCTGCTATCTCTTCGCCCAAGGCGACGCGTAACTTCCCAGTGGAATGGACGCCGGATCTAGAGCGCGCATTTGTGACGTGCAAGGAGAACCTCTCTCAGGCTACCATGTTAGCACACCCAGACGTCACTCTTCCCTTGGCGCTTTTCACGGATGCGTCGGATTCCACGCTCGGCGCGGCACTACAGCAGCACACCGAGGATGGTTGGCAACCCTTGGCGTTCTTTTCCCGTAAGCTGAACGCGGCGCAGCGAAATTATAGCCCTTATGACCGCGAGCTATTGGCGGTATATGAGGCTGTCCGTCATTTCCGACACATGCTCGAAGGGCGCCATTTCGTCATCTACACGGACCACAAGCCGCTGATTTTCGCATTTTTGCAAAAGCCGGAGAAATGTTCACCACGGCAATTCCGCTATTTGAATTTTGTCGGGCAATTCAGTACGGATATTCGCCACATCGCCGGCAAGGACAATGTTGTCGCCGACGCTCTCTCTCGCGTCGACGAAGTAACACGCGGGGTCAGCCATGAAGAACTCGCGCGGGCGCAGGATGGAGACGAAGAACTCTCCGCACTTCTCCAAGCGGACTCTTCCCTTGTCCTCAGAATGGTCTCTATTCCCGGTTCGCGATCGGACATTTATTGCGACGTATCAACGCCAACAGCCCGCCCCTTTGTGCCTGCCTCCTTACGTAAGCAAATTTTTCATTCGCTACATAGCCTCTCCCATCCCGGCGTCAAGGCGTCAGCAAGGCTCGTAGCAACTCGTTTTGTGTGGCCGTCCATGAAGAAAGACTGTAGAGAGTGGGCACGAGCGTGTATTCCATGCCAACGTGCCAAGATAACGCGGCACGTTTCATCGCCCGTTGGCACATTCACCACTCCTAATTCGAGGTTTGACCATGTGCACCTCGATTTGGTGGGGCCATTGCCCACTTCCCGGGGATTCCAATATTGCCTCACATGCGTCGACCGTTTCTCACGTTGGCCCGAGGCTATCCCCATCGCTGACATTAAAGCGGAGACTGTGGCGAGGACCTTTTTCCGCGAGTGGATATCGCGCTTCGGCGCGCCCTTACGCGTGACTACAGATCAGGGCCGCCAGTTTGAAAGCCAGCTTTTTCGGCAGCTGGCGGACCTCTCCGGCATAACCCACCTGCGGACGACAGCCTATCATCCGGCCGCCAACGGCCTCGTGGAGCGCCTTCATAGGCAGTTGAAAGCCGCTATCCGCTGCCATGAGACGGAAGACTGGGTAGATGTTTTACCGGCAATACTCCTCGGCCTCCGCTCCGCCTGGAAGGAGGATCTCGGGAGCACGGCCGCCGAGATGGTGTACGGAGAGCCATTGCGGCTCCCAGGCGACTTCTTCTCGCCTCCAGCTGGTCCGCACCCGGAGGATCAGACGAATTACGTGGTGCAGTTAAGGCAGCACATTAAGAAATTGTGCCCTAGACCTGCATCCCGACATGGCGAACGTCCGACGTTCGTTTTTCAGCATTTGGCGTCCGCATCCCATGTTTTTCTGCGGAATGATACCATACGCGGCGCATTGAAACCACCCTACGAGGGCCCTTACGAGGTCCTTCAGAGGTGCCACAAGAGTTACGTGGTGCGGCTCCGCGGCCGTGAGGTGCGGGTTTCCATTGATCGCCTGAAGCCGGCCTTCATCACAGGCGGCGACACGCCAGCCGCCGCACCGACGAGCAGCCCTCGACCTGGTCCTGCTGAGGTTCCGACACCCATGCCGCCTACCCATGCAGAGGAGAAGACTACACGGACTGGGAGAAGAGTCCGTTTCCCACGACATTTAACAGATTTTTCTGTTTAACGTTTCCTTTCCCTTGAACCTATTTCTAGTTTTCCTCACCCACCTGTCCCTTTTTGTTCTTTCTTTTCTCTTTTGTTTTTTTTGTTTACAGAACCTTGAGTACTGCCAGGGGGGTGATGTAGCGGCTAATGAGTAGAAAAGTGTGGATGCGGCCGCTAATAGTCATTTGTCTGTGAGTGCAGATCTCGGCCGCTAGGGGCGCACGAGTATGACGAACGGCGCGAGCGTCATAGAAAGTTCCGGTTGGGCGCCCGCACATGGTCGTACCCTTCAGCGTCAGTCCTACTGTGTATCGCATCGCATCGGGTCGTGCGCAAATAAATATATACATAAAACCGAACCGGTGTTAAGTTATTCACACAAACCCCCTCACCGCCTCTTGTGAATTCGCGCTGTGAGGTTTTACTGTATTTAACAAAAATGTAGAATAAAAATCAAGTTATCCTTTAAAATATCAGTTTTACAAAAAATTGTTTCAAACAAAAGTTGTAGAAAATTACATTATCTATAATTTATATAATAACAACTATTCATAAAAATATTTTTAATAACTATTTACAAAAAATTTTTTAAGTAGATATTTGAAAAAAAAAACGGAAAAACGACTAGAATAAACATCAACCTCCAGTGGATCAGTTTCAGCCAAAACCTTTTCAAATCTTCATATACTAATAAAAATTTTAAATATAAAGTTTTGTTCTGATCTGATTGTTAGTTTTTGAGTTAGAGCGCCCATAAATTCTTATCTCACACACAAACATCATCAAGAAAATAGTCAAAACATGTTCTAGGGACCTCAAAATGTGTATTTCTGTTGAAACGTCGAAATTGATTTTTTCATAAAACAATACTTTCTCTGTACTGCACATATGGAGAAAGTAAAAAAGGTAAGAAAACTCAAGTAACTGACTATAAAAATTTTGTCAATGAAACTGATTATTTTTATGCAAAGAATACTCCAATTGGAAAACAATGTACACAAATAAAATCATGGATTAATTGAATTTTTATATAAATATCTTACATTATCTCATAAATCACCTCCAGTCTCTATACAATACCGTATTTTAAACCTGTGAAGTAAACAGCTAGCTTACTTTTTTGGGTTAAGATCCTTTCCTCCACAGTTAATAGTAAGAGTTGGTACAGCCATTTCACTATTTTCAGATTCACTATGGAATTCCGGGAAATCACTGAAAAAAGATTATATGACATTTTTTACATTTAGACACCATAAGAAGTAAAACAGTAGACTGGATTGTAAGATTGCCTCAAATGACTGAATAAAAATCCATCTCTTACATAGATGTATCACTGCCACTTCCTCTGCTTCTACCAGTCCCAGCATTTCTCCTCAAATTCAGAGATCGTAGTCTTTCAGAGATCCTTTCTGGGGAGTATGGGTTATCTGGAATAGGAGCAGCTGACTCCCATTTGCGATGCTCCCGCTCCGCAATAGTGCCTAAATACAAGCACAACAATTTTGTAAATATTTTTTGTCACTTATTTCACATACTTAAAACCCTGTGTTTATCAGAAATTTTATGCCTGATTGTATACCAGTAGGGTCTTATATGAAACCAACAGAAAACCTATTAAACCTATTAAAAAAATATATCATGTTGTTTGTTTTTTATTGTAATTTGTTAAAGAACTTTTGCTATAATAAGTTTTTAATAAAAATCAAGAATTTGATATGGAGAAAGCAATTACATTTATTGAATAATGCATTTTTATGTACTTCGTAGGCAAACCACTAATGTTTAGTACAGGGGTGCCCAACGCATAGCTCACGAGCCACATGTGGCTCGCGCAACAATTTCAAGTGGCTCGTGATGACTATTTATTTTAATTTTCCATGTCATTTGTACTAGTGAGTGAAACAAGTTTGTTGGCAAACTTTTGGAGGTTACATACAGTTATGACCTGTTTTGAGTAGTCGAGGTTGCTGCAAAATGTCCATTTCTGCATTTAAACTAACCAAGCCCATCGTATTTGTACTCGCCGCCATAAATAATATCGCGATTACTCATATTCGAGGTGTTGTATATCGCGACGATGCAATGCGCATCGATGATTGACCGTCGTGAATCAAATCAGAAGTGATCATCACTACAAACCTGTCTAAAATCCATTATTTTCATCTAAATGTTGTTATTATTAGTTGCTATTGTTGCAGGTGAGCTAATAATTATTGATGTTTCTTTAATCTTATTTTCCTCTGATAAATAAGTAATTGATTTTGATTAATTATCATTTGTAGATACCCTCAATTATGTCTGCACGTGAACCACAAAATAAGAAAGTGCATACATACAAGTTCAATTTTCATGAAGAATGGGAAGAACAGTATTTTTTCATTGACTTTAAAGGCAAATGTCTTTGCTTAATTTGCGGCGCAACTGTTGCTGTTGGGAAAAAATGTAATGTAGCACGACATTTTACTACTCTTCATAAAAAATATGAAATTGAGTATCCTTCTAACAGCAATTTAATAAAAGCTAAAGTTAAGGAATTAAAAACTTCATTGGCTGCGCAGTAATCTGTGTTTGTCAAGTCTGTCACTAAATCGAAGGCCGCTACTATTGCATCATTTAAAGTGACACACATACTTGTGTTAAAGAAAAACACTTTTGATGACGGCGAATTTGTTTAGGAAGCATCAGAATCATTGTTTGACGAATTTACAAATGAGTGAAATTTTGTCAGCCATACAAGAAGTTCAGCTGTCTAGATATACGGTGACTCAGAGAATTGAATCGATGTGTGAGAATGTTAGGGGGCAACTAAAGAAGGATTTTGAATTGTGCGAAATTTTTAGTTTACAATGTGATGAATCAACAGATATTAGTAATATAGCACAACTGAATGTATTTATAAGGATGGTATTTAAAGACTGCACTGCAAAAGAAGATACACTGTCAGTTATACCATTAAAAGGAAGAACACGTGGGAGAGACATCTATCAAGCGCTTAAAAATTATGTAAAAGGTATCAGTTTGCCACTTCAAAAACTCGTCTCTATAACAACTGATGGTGCACCAGCCATGATTGGGCAGAGTGTTGGTTTAATTGCATTGTGTAGGGAAGATGCTGAATTTCAATATTTTCTAAACTACCACAAATTTTTTGGGGGGGGGCACAAGTTCTCATGTCAATTATGATAGTCTAGCCTAGGTGCTGTGTGTACAGTGTGGAACACTGGTAAATGCATTATTTTTTTCATATCAGGAGAATCACAAGGATCAAGAAATTCTAGTAAAACAAATTCGGAATCATTTAAACCGAAAGTTTTTACTCGCATTTTTACATACTTCACTTACGGGGTTTCAAAGGTATTTTAAGTTCAGCCTCCTCCTAAATTTTTGGCAGAAGATTTCTAGCACCTCTTCTGCTGTGAAAGGGATGTTCCTGTTAATGTTCACTAGTGCTAAGCCAGTGAGCCGATGTTCTGTCATAGTACTGCGAAGGTAGGTTTTAACACGACGCAGCGTCGAAAATGATCTTTCTGCCGTGCTAGTTGTGACGGGCAGAATCGATATGAGTTGCAGAAGGACCCTGATGTTTGGGACACAAGACAAGCTTTTGTAGGCTTCTGCTGGAGAGTCTGCTTTGTGGTCTTGTTTTTTCCATAACTGCTTCCAGATCATCAGTTCCCCTTCCAAAGCTGCGAAACAGGGTAAGTCATTTTTATACATTTCAGCACTCTTCAACACTTCCTCTGCGGACCCGTCACAAAAGTATTTCGGTATCAGTTTCTGTAGATGACCGACAACTTGAAGGTGCATTCTGGGGAATCTGTGAGTGAGTTCGTTGGACAGAAAATCTAGGAAGGGAATCCAGATGGCCACCCGAAAATATTCTTCATATGACTCGGCTGGGGCATTCGGTCGATTCTTCTGCCGCTCGGTTGTTCTGGGGGCTCTAAGCTCAGTGCCAATCTTCTCAGCAAGTTCTTCTGTGGCAGTAAAAACACTGTGAAAGTGCTGAGAACTGTTTTGGTGAAGGTCTTTCAAGGTTTTACATACCGCTTCCACAAGTTGCATGGCTTGGAACAGGTCGACCTGCTTGTCTAGCAGCTCCCGAGCGAGCGGCAACGTTATTCCTAGAACTTTGGCCAGTACACCTAAGCTGATGAGAAATTCTGATGACTGCATGGCGTGGAACAACGAAAACACAGTCGTTGCTGTACCGCTACCACTGCCAGTGCTACTGAATTTTTGCAGTGCAGTTGGTAGGCAAGGGACAATGTCTCGAAAATGCAGAACAGTGTCATGTCTCTCAACCCAACGTGTTTCACACAACTTCTTTATTTTGTGAAAATTTTCCGCAGGTAGACATGACTATTTCCTCCTCTAGTAGGTTCCGTCACTGAGCGGATTCCCTGAAGAAGTTTGCCACTGAAGTGATGACACCCACAGCATTTCATATGCTGCTTACTGTGCAAGCTTTGCCTATGGCTAGCTCATTGACTGTAGAAAGCCAACGCTGTTCCTTCGATATATGTGCTTGGACACCTTTAAACTTACCGCTCATATTTGCTCCTCCGTCGTAAGCTTGTCCTCTGCAATAAGCTATGTCGAGGTTCATTTTTTTTATTTCTTGCAGTATTTTGCTTGCAAGGTTTTCGCCAGTCAGGTCAGTAACCTCGATGAATTTTAAAAACTCTTCTCTAACATCACACGTGTCAACATCGAAGAAACGTATGCATAGTGTTAATTGTTCGGAGATACTAATGTCCATAGTTTCATCCGCTATCACGGTGAAAAACTTGGATTTTTGGATGGACTCAACAATTTTGGTAGTAATGACTTCACCGCAGCAATCGATTATATCATTTTGAGTTGTCCTGCTGATATAAGTAGCATTTTTTGAGGCTGTCCTCATATGTTCGGTCAACGTTTCATCGCCCGCATCCATTCGGAATTTCAACAAAGCACGAAAGTTCCCTTCTGCATCTGCAGCACATTCACATGATTCACTGTCCGTGTCCTGACTGCCTCCACGAAGTAATGCTCCATCGTCTCTGTGCACCCTGAGGGGTATGTTCTGCGCTCCACATAACATTATTGTCTTAATTATTGGGATGAGTTTTTTTCTATTTTCTTCCACTGTTTTCCTTCTAGCCGTGTCCATTCTTGTTAGGACGTCTGCTGACTTCCCTTCAATCACATTTACAAAGTTCTGCCGGGCAACCATATTTCTCTTATGATACTCCTTCTCCCGGTGACTATTTATAATTTCAATTGCATTTTTGTATTTTCTCATTGGTTCATTCACCAGTTTTCCTAATTTTACGTCATTGGTACCTCCTTCCGTCCTACCAAAGAGAATGCAGGCCTCACACAATCAACCACTCAATTTTCTACTGTAAGCCAACCACACATTATCTTCCAGCCATTTTCTTTGGAAAGAACGCATTTTCTTTCCTTTGGCAATTTTCAGAAAGTAGAATTCGGTAGGAGGAATCCAAGTGCACTTTATCCACTGATATTTGTCTTCGTCAGTCAAATTTCGATTTCTCCCCACCAAAGTACCAATATCATGCTGATCCACAGAAGTCTTGGCACCATCCGAACCAGTCACGGTACTTGCAGACATACCTTCTCCAACATTACCTTCAATTTTTACTTTTTTCACAAAAAAAGACTGCAACGTCATTTGTCGTTTAGACCCACTCATACCGTCACTTCTCTAATTAAGCACGAAGCAAACAAAACAAACGCGAGAATATATGTAAACAATACGCAGCGTTCACTCGACTAAATTCTTTACGCTGCATCTAGTTCACGCCTGCACCGTCAGATGACTCCACATGTCGGTGTAAACCAGATTCCTCTGTATTCCGGCCACTAAGTAAGACTTATGTAGTTAGTGGCCGTGCGTGATACAGAGGACTTAGGTGTAAACATGAGAAAACCGTAGTTTGGGGTTTCTCTTTCTTTTGAATTTTTTAGTAAGTTAAGATAAGTTGTTGTGTCTAATTCTTAATAGTCTTTACCTACCCTGTTTGGGGGAGGGCACGTGCCCCTGTGTCCCCCCCCCCCTAAATCCGTCAATGGCATCATTCATCAGCAGGCATTATGTTCAAAAGTACTTCATTTTGATCATGTTATGGCTATTATTCTGAAAATTGTGAATTCTATTTGTGCTAGGCCACTGCAACATAGACTCTTTAAAGCACTTGATTCACAGTATGGTGTTCTTATTTTCATTCAGAGGTTAGATGGCTCAGTAAAGGTAAAGTGTTGCAACAATTTCAAGATCTTTCAGAAATGAAGCTGTTTTTGGAATTAAGGAATGAACATCGTGAAGAACTCACTAACCCTAAGTGGTTATCTGACATGGCATTTCTTACAGACTAAGCATCCAAGCTAAATGATCTCAATCTTGAACTTCAAGGAAAAGACAAAACCATAGCTCAATTGATTGGAACTGTAAATTTGTTTAAATCAAAATTAATTTTATGGATATCTCAAATAAAAAACAGAATCCTCATTCACTTTCCCAGCTTAGGGAAAAGAGCTCAATAATTGACAGAAATAGACATGAGTGCATACTCTAAAAACCTTGAAGAGATTAAAAATGATTTTGAAGCTCAATTTTCTGATTTTCATGTAATGCAACCAACTGCCACATTCATATTAAATCCACTTGGTGATTTTAAAGTTAGTGAAATGTCAACATAAATAGCAAAGTAATAGAACTAAAGTAATAGAAGCATTGCTGATATAGAAATGGAAATAATTACTCTCCAAACAGATTTGCAGTTAAAGGCAAGACCTTCACAAAAGCATTTTTGGACACTGGTAAAAGAGGAAAAATATCCTTTGTTGAAAGAAACTTTCCAATGAATAAATGCATGTTTTGTGTGAAAAAGGTTTCTAACCAATTAAATTTTTAAAATCTAAGTACAGATCGCAATTAACTGATGTTCATCTCAATGACTGCCTGACACTGGCTGCAACACTGTATATACCGGAGTATAACAAATTGGCAGGCAGCATGCCATGCCAAATTTCACATTGAGTAGGTAATTAAAAATAACTTATTTACTTAGTGTTAAATGATACTAATGTATTAAAATAAACAATAGTACCTTCAAATAATTTTATATAACACATTTCAGCATTATTTTGTCTATAATTAGTAATTTCACTCTTTATCCTATACTTTCATACATATTAAACCCATATGTGGCTCGCGAGACATACTGAATTGTTAAAGTGGCTCGTGGTAGCCCAAAGGTTGGGCACCCCTGGTTTAGTACATTCTGATATATCCTTGCAAAAAAAATGTTTACAGCAATCAATAATTATAATATTATTATTTTTCCCCTTTTTTTTATTTGTTGCAATGATTAGTTTATGAATTTATATTTCACATACTCTATGCTGACTCACAAGAGTGGGGTCCTGGTGAATTTAAATTTAAATTTATTGCATTTTAAACTTTCCCAATTGTTTTTCCTTCATTTTATAAATGTAAAATTTGGAAAACATCATGGCTTATATGTCAGTAAATAGGTCATTTTAAAGCCACTAATTTCAGAGACTTAAAATCGCCTTTAGGTGTTTTTCCAAAAAGTGCCAAATTCTGAGGTATTCTGCAGAAGTTTCTGTGAAGCTTATGACAGCTCATTGTTTAATGTTGGCTATTTTTGGTAAAAAACTAGATGAAAAACAATTTATGATGTAGCCATCAAAATGTGTGCTATAAGAGGTTGCATTTCTCAACTACTTGAAGTAATTCCTTTATCAAAAATATCAGCAATGCTTTCACCTAGGTTTTAGATTATGATTTCATCACATTTTACTATTCTGGCTAATGATATGCACAAGCAGCCATGCTTTAATACAGACATCTAGGACCAGCGCAAGGCAGGCGCAAAGAATCCAGTGCAAAATTTTAGAGGCACAAAATTTTAGAGGTGCAAAATCTTAGTGGAGTGAAACACAAAAACCAGCTATTCTTATTATAAAAATGAAACACCTGAAGAAATTAATATGGACAAATTAGTGAACATCTTTTCCAGCTTAAAAGATCAAAAGTTCCATTTTATTAATACTTTGTTTTGATTAAGAAATTTAGTTTTATAATGCACCATTTTGATTAACTATAATTTGAATTTACAAACAGTATTTAAAATTTTGCCTTAAAATAAATAAAAATATAAAACTTTGAAAAAGTGCACAATTTTAATTTTTGCACTCTCAATTTTTGAGCTTGGGCTAGCACTGTAGACATCCAAAAAATTCAACCCTATTAAATGTTTGCATTTGTGACTTATGAGATGAAAAAATATTTATGATGTATCCATAATAAGATACAAGTACATCATGACATTTGCTTATTATTTGAAAAAGTACAACTGCACCTGGTTTTGGAGGAGCCGGCTCATTTTCACCTGTCTGAACTCCACTTTTTAGTGAGCATTCACTCAAATCGTCCCTTGAGCCTTCGGCTTCCTCAACCTGTTTAGGGATAAAGAAAATGCAATTTACTTCTATGATTAAGAAATTAACACCTTAAGAAACTACGCATGCAATTACATTACATGCAACACATTATGCGATTCTATGCTTTCATTGTACAGGTACAACACTAATTAAGTAAAACTGCCTCCATAGCAGAAAATGCAGAAAAAGTTTTCCTATCTAAAAATATAATGAAAATCATAAGTTGGAGATGATGATGGTACTTAAATAAATTGACCATTTGGTATGTGATTCACAAGTTTTCTTATAACAGATATGTACAATATAATAATCAGCAAGTAGCAAGAATAATTTCCTCATACAATATGTACATGCAGTTAGTAATACCCACAACCTTTGCTTGAAAAACAGCCAACAATATGAAACTTAATTTTAGCAAAAACTTCTATTACATATATGTTGCAAAGATATACAAGTAAATTTTATGAAAATCTTATACATACTATAGTTTTAATTCTACCAACATAAGTTATATTTTAATACCATCATATGAGAATTACATCTACATTTGAAATTAATGAAATGATTATTAATCTTGTTTAAATGATTAAATTACACATAATTAACGATAAAAATTTAATTTTAGCTACATAAATAAATTATGAACATACACTTGAAATTACAGTCAAGAAAGATATTGGATAGCTAAAGAGTGAATCATGAAATACTACATGTAATAAAGCAATTAGTTGTTGGATTTTATCTATGTGCTTGTTATATCAGATTATTATATTATCTACTGGTTTTATGAGGAAAAATTATTTTGGACTGTCATAAAACAAAGCTTCTATTTTTATTAATATTTATGAATGTGAGACAGATGAAGTAATATTTGATATGGTGAAGTATAATTATAAGTTTTCATTAAAATCTTCAAAATTTGGAAGCCAACTGTGATTATTAAAATGGTATTTTAAGGTGTAAACATGTTCAGCTATTTAGTGAAATTCTAAAAATTATAATTTTTTGTATGAATTAAGCAAAATAGTGACTAATCCTGATTTTGAAGCATCCCAAGTGCAAAATGCTGTTAACTAATTAAGTGCAGGAAATACTTCGATAAGTATTACCTAATAACTATTACACGTCTAATGATGATAAGAATAATATACCGTATCTGCCCGAATACAAGCCGATGTTTTTTGTCCAAATCTATCATGGAAAAATCACCCCTTGGCTTAAATGCGAGTCTGAAGAAAATGTGGGTTATGGTTAAATCTCATAGTCACCCATAGATGGCAGCATGTCTCTCATTGCCGTTGCGTACAAATGATAGTACTATATTTTTCGTAAAGTAAATATTTGACCTATGATGAATATTAATGAATAAATAATAATTGCTAGAATATTGAATTTAGCATTACCTGTGCTTTGTTACCGTTTAACATTATTTGCGTGGATTGTCTATGCAGACGATTATGCAAAATGCGTTGACGGCTTTGTTTGCTCAACTGTTTGAATTTCGGTAAAACTTGACATGGAACATGTATAATTATAAAAATGCAATTTCTTAAGGCAATGTAAATGCTAATTTCATTGGAAATAGACTTGGATGAAAAATTATCTTGGCGAGATCGCGTTCAAATGATAGTACCTAATATATTTTTCGTAAAGTAAATATTTGACCTACGATGAATATTAAAGAATAAATAATAAATGCTAGAATATTGAATTTAGCATTACCTGTGCTTTGTTACTGTTTAAGGCTGGGTTTTTCACATTATTAGCATAGATTGTCTATGCAGACTATTACGCAAAATGGGCTGACGGCTTTGTATGCTCAGCTGTTTGAATTTCGGTAAAACTTTATATAGAACGTGTATAATTATAAAAATGCAATTTCTTAAGGCAATGTAAATGCTAATTTCATTGGAAATAGACTTGAATGAAAAATTATCTTGGTGAGATCGTTATTACTATATTTGACCTTTTGTGAAAATGAAGATGAATGAAATTATTGTCACTGAATGTGGAACATTATTCAACAACGCAAAATTATTAATTGGAGTAATATTTCAAAATGTCAACAACTAAACCATTTTCCACTCATTTCTTCGATCTCGAATAATATATTCTAAGCCGTGCATGAATGCCCGGCACACTTCAGCATAAAATCTACGAAATTTACGTTATTCCCAAAAAATTGGGGAAATTTTTGGGGGTCGGCTTAAATCTGGGATTGGCTTCTATTTGGGCAGATACGGTATTTCACAGTATCCATGACATCATTTGATTTTTCACTATCAAAATTATATTTAATCAGTAAGTTGTAAACATTATTAGGAGCAGCTGAATTCTGCATTCAAAGTAAATATTTATGGAATGAGAATTTCAATCAATTGAAACCTGTATATATAATGTTTATAATAATATGAGTAATTTATTATATTGATGTGAAATATACTGGCAGTAAAAATTTAGGTTTAAATTTTCTATAAATAATGCAGAAATCAATCATCAAGAGAAAAAATTAAACCTATTTTTAAAATGAAATTATGACATAAAAATGAGAAATTTATTATTTAGTCCTGTTATGAATTATAAGATAAGGCATCTATGGTTATTTGTTAAGATTTAATGCTTTCTGAGAGAAACTAAACATTTTTACTTTCTCCATAGTATAGGAGAAAGTACTGTATTCGTGAAAAAATTGAATTTGAGATTTCAACAGGAATACTCTAAATTAAAAACTATCAGATTAGCACAAAACTTCGTATTTAATATTTTTATTAGTAATTCAAGGTCTGAAAAGGTTTTGGCTGAAACTGTGGAGGTTTATTCTTGTCATTTTTCCATTTTTTCCAAATATACCCTTTAGACCTTAATGTATGTAAATATTTGTTATTATCAAAGTTGCAGACAATGTAATATCCTAGAAGTTTTGTTTGAAACATTGTTTCATAAAATGGTTGGTTTAACAGATATTTTGTTTATTCATCTAAATTTCTGTTAAGTAGGTCGCAGTATTTAAAAATATTCATGAGTGTAATTGCCGATAATTATTCCTGACAGTGCTGATGTAGAGAGCAATCATTCATCATTCATTAATCTGTCCAGAGAAAGTCATGTGCTGGACACATCAGATTTTTTTCTCTGATGTATGTTGGCTTATCTGAAGGAAAATTCATATTGAACTGTAAGTAAATTTGGAACTGACAGGTCTTATTTGTATGTTTAAAATATAATGGGAAAATTTTTACACAGTCAAGACAAGTAAAAATACTTTATGTATTATTTTAGGGCCCATATTTTCTTGAATATAGTTTTAATACATAATGAAAATAAATGTTTTGAAATAAAACATTTTTAAAAACAAATATCGAATTTCAAATAATATAGCTATTTTTGGGAATATTATCATAGGTAATCAAAATTAATAACTCACACTATAGTTTTGGTCATTAATAAGTTTTAGAAGAGATAATCATTAACATGAATATTAAAATTTGCCTGCTCAATTGTATTTAGAATATTGTGATAGGAAATGATTCCAACAAAATATTAACAAGTGCCATAACTAGCTATTTAAATAAAAAGTTTAAGATTTTATAAATAGTCCTCTATTCTCTGAGGCACTGAGGAAAAATGAAAAGTTATAAAAATTAATAATAAGCAAATTAAGACTGGGCTCATGCTAGGCAAAGCACATATAGAATTCAAAGCTGTCTAAAAAGCTTCAGTTCATTCCACAGAATGCCAAATACTTAAAAAACCTAACACAAAGCCAATTAATTTATTATATGTTCATCTACTGAATTCATTTCATCTTAAACCTCCATGGTGGCTAATTTAAAATCAGAAAAAGCAGCCAGTGATTGCTTTAATTTGTAAGAAAATAGAATTTGATTTTGATGTAGAAATTTTTATCCAAGATGAAGCCAACAAAAAATGAAGAAAAAAATTATGTAAGAAATCCAAAATTTTCAGTAAAAACTATGATTGAAATTTAGACCCTTGAGTGCCACGTTAGAGGTCCAATAAAAATTTCTTAGCAAAAGAAAAACGCCAAAGACAGCAAAATGACGTATATGAGGTGTGTACCTCCTTTTGGAGGCATGTCAATAACTGCTGTAGGTGCGCTTTTCTTTGTTCAAGGCTGCTATCCTCTAAGGCAGAGATGGCTTGAGATGAAGATGTAGAGAAAGAAGAGGGAGGAGACGAGGAGACAGAGGATAGAGGGGTACTCCAAGGTGAAGTGACATAGGTTGTCATATCAATTCCGCCAAGATCAAGGTCAGAATGAAGGCTTCCAAATTCAGCTTCCATAGAGTGAAGGTGGATTTCTAGATCCTCCAGCTGAGAGACCAACTGTGACAACTGTGGCCATTTTGATTACCGTTGGCACAAAATTTAAATTGTGATAGAGAAATAAGGAAGGAAGAAATAAGTACAGTTATGCGATTTGAGGAAAAGAAAAGTTATTTTGCAAAAACTACTAAATGTAGAGGTCAAAATTTAGATTGTTTATAAAATTTATTTAAAGTTAATCATTTTCATAATTAAGATTTATGACCATATATTGCTGATATAATTTTATCAAAAGAAAGTCATGACAGTTTCTACATGCTAAGTAAAAATTGGAATTTCAACATTTCAATTTTATTATTACATTTTAATAACCGAAAAAACATAATATCTTATTGCCTGACTAAATTAACCTACAATACAAATGCTACAATAAATTTATGAGGAGCGTAGAGGTAAGTTATTACCTGAACAGTATATAGATACAGAATATAAATTGATAAATAATAATACTTATTACAATGTAACTTTATAAGGGTCCAGTTGTTATTTATGAAAGAGTAATGTATATATTTCTAAACAATTCTTTCATTCCTAGAATTTTAACTAGACATGAAAGTGTAAATAGCTATCAACTTTCAAAGTTTAATCATTTGAAACTTACCCTCCTGGCAGTTGCACGTAGCTCTTCAGCTTGGTGCTGAAGACCATTGTGGAGGACTGAAGAAGATTCTTCCAAGGATGAGAGAGCTCTCATTTCTTCTTCCACATCAGGCACTAAAGATTCTTGAAGAGGGCTTACAGTTTCGTATTCAACCACTTGTACTTCAGCAGTGGCTGTTGCTACGCCTACCCTGTTACGAGCTTCCACAACAAACTTACCCCCATCAATTGGAGCAATTTTGCTAATGCGTAGCATCCAGTGGCCCCCTCCTTGCCTCTCTAAAACAAAAAGTAAAATTAAAAAATATAGCACATTTAACAACAGAAAGTTCATTAAAAAATAATTTCTACACTTGAAGTCATTAATTTAAATGCTATTAAGAAGTGGATAAAATAGATTTAAAAATATATTTTAAATACTTTAACAAAGGACTTTTTTACTTTTCATACTATAAATAGCTAAATAGATGAGAAATAGTCATATTGTTGCAACACATTGCAGTGATTTATACTTTTTTGTCCTGGAAAATATCTCTGTGTTAACTTTAGAAAGCTAATGTACTTGTACAGTTTGTTTCCCTGAAGGATTTAAGAGAAATTTGTAGCAAAGCACATCATGGGAGCATCATTTTATTGCCCTGTATGTTCTATTCAAGTTAGAAAAATTAACATTTATTAGCTGCAGAAGTATGCCATGGATAACAGGGAATCGCTTATGCTTATAAAATTTTCTCCAGAATGATGGCAATCGCAGATCATGGCCAAGTATAAATTGCTAGGATTTTGACACATGAAATATAAAAAATACCTTATATTCCATTTGGAATTCATAGTCTGAATTTGTAATTTTCTTCTTCCTTAATTCCAATAATCTTCAGGTAATAACTTACCTCTACTTAGAATGAGATATGTTTAACTATCTTTTTTACAAGGTTAAAAAAATAAACATTGAATAGAAAAGGACACTCCAATGTTATAAGTTAAAAAATGAATTAATATGACGTTTTAACTTCGTCCTATATTACTAAAGTGATGAAACAACACACACCAATTGCATATCCATTTGGAGAGGAATGAAGAAGCGAGGCTCCTTTCCAAAAGGAGACTTTAGGTTCTGGATGTCCCTTAACTTCAATAAGAAACTCAACCTCTCCTCCCTGTGCAACTGTTACATCAGATGGCTCAACAACAAATTCAGGGCTGAAATCTGTTCTTCGACTGCCTAAAACAAAAAAGTAACAAAAACACATTAATACTATAACAAGTTAGGAAAGTATACAACGTATCACAAATGGGCGCGTTTCGTGCAATGGAGTATTAGAAAGCAATTATATACCTGTACGAAAGGGAAATAGCGTTTTAAAGTTCTTTTTTCATCATAAATAATCCATTTTCTTCCTATTTAATAATAATACATGAACACGTAAGGAAATTAAATGTTTGTTTCGAGGATTGTTTATGTTAGCAACAGTGAAGTAACCATGCAAGAAATTTTCTAAGTTCAACTCGATATAAGACTTTCTTGTTTGATTTTCTCGATAACGGCTACTCCTACGATAAAAATGTATAGGAAAAGAAATACTCTAATTTATTACTTCTACAACTTTTATTTGAAAAATATTTTGATATGAGCAATACTTTACGAGATATGAAGACAATTTAATTTTTTGTTACCAGTAAGTGGTACCCCTGATTGGTGTAAGTGATTAATTTTTGCGATTTTCTTATTATATTTGATTGAAAGTCCTTAACCCGTCAGCGTCGTCATGCGTACTGGGAACGTCGCGGAGGTCGCTAGCTTTCTTTATTTTTTTGACACAGTAAATTTTCTTAGATATGGATAACCTTTATATATTTTAGAAGAGGAACCTTTGGCCTTCCTATTGTGCTTAATTCTGTAATTTTTACTCTCCTTCTTTTTACTTTTATTATACGTTAAGTTTTGTGATTAAATTTTCACGTAGATAGGAGAATTGGGGAATTTTGGCTTCTAAAAAAGCCCCTATTCAACGAAATCTTTGCACGAAAGCAACTGTGAGGTGTAAGAAGAGGATATAGGCCCCATTTGTCTGCTATCAGACATCTATCCCGCTCTTGAGACATGTTTTTATATTGTGTCATCACTTTGAGAGTGAGAGGAGGAGGTCTGGGTCATGTGCTTGGCTTAGTATTTCATGAGGGAATATAGCTAGAGTGAGACAGACTAGAGGATCATATTTTGTATTTATCTTTTGTATTTCCAAGATATTTGCGATATGGAAAGCGTGGGAAATATGCTGGCGCTTGTATCGCGCGGAAAATGTTCTCTCGTCGCTCTGAAAAAATCAGTCTGAGTGAAACCTTGCACTGTGCAGAGGCAGGTTTCATTCGCCTTTCTTTACTGTGGTAAATTTTACGTTTACTTGCTTACTTATTTTCAAAATACTAGGAGTAATCATGTGCTCAACCAGTGAAAATAGTCAAGCAATACCGAGTGCTGACAAGGAGACGGAAGTCCTACTTGGAAGTGATTCGGAAGAAAGCGTGAGTTCGGACAGTGATAGAATCATTTGGATGAACGTACTCAAATTGATTCACTGACACATAATGATAGTGATCATGAGGAGGATAATGTAGAAAACTACTTCTGGGAGGGCATGGAGAGTTACGTAGGACGAAAGGAGAATTTCATTGGTGGTTACGGACCTCAAAAGGCAGCTAAGGGTTTGACTGACATTGTAGGTACTTTTCAATTGTTTTTCGAAAAGGAATTTGTTAGTGCCATAGTAAATGAAACCAACCGATATTCTGACCAATACATCAAAGCAAGTGAGCGTACATTTTCGATGAAATCAAGAGTTTTACCGTGGAAACCAATTACCGTGGAGGAAATGTACACTGTTTTGGGAATTTTTATGTTGATGGGAATTGTGCAGAAGCCCAGGCTTCGTTCCTATTTTTCGACAAAAAGAGTTCTATCCACACCAGGCTTCGGCGATGTCATCACTAGGGATCGATTTGAGCTTATTTGCAAAGTTTTGCATTTGAATAATAACGAAGAAAAGAATAATTACCGTGGTCCTCCAAAGCTACAAAAAATATTTCTGATTACTGAACATCTGAATGAAAAATTCAAGGAATTTTTTTTACCGAAACGGGAAATTTCAATAGACGAGTCCCTAACATTGTGGAAGGGCCGTCTATCTTTCAAGCAGTATCTCCCTCTGAAGTCCTCCAAGTTCGGAATCAAGACCTTCGAGCTCTGTGATGCAAGTACTGGCTACTTATGGTCATTTCTTGTATACACGGGGAAGGATACTGTGTTTCATTCGCCCCTTGTCTCAGCTAATGTAAACAAGACCACGGCAATAGTTTTGAATAGGTAGGCCAAAGGTTCCTCTTTTAAAATTATGAAGGTTACCCATATTTAAGAAAATTTACTGTGTCAAAAAATAAAGAAAGCTAGCAATCTCCGCGGCGTACCCAGTACACAGGACGGTGCTGAGGGGTAAGAATCCTTATTTGAAGGTTTTTTTCTGAAAAACTTACGGGGAAGAAGTTGAAATCCAAGATAAAACAGTAGATGTGAAGTACTCCGTAAACTTTGAATAAAGAAAAACTGAGTAAATGGCTTCCGTGATTGAGTGAAAGAATTCATAGAGGTATTTCACGCGAATAATAATAACTAAGACGGTGTGAAAAACATAGGTAAATATACATAGTTTTACGTAAAACCTCAAAAAATTTCAGTCAAATTCCATAAATATCTAATAAGTTACGAATTTTTATATGATTTCGCGCAAAAACTGCGAATTTCCCTAAATCTCTTCCGACCTGCGTGACGTATTATAGTTAAATGTCCTGCGCGCTTGTGGGGTTAATATCAAATTTCATGAAAATCCGTTCGGTAGAAGCCGAGAACGAACATGCGGACG
The DNA here is from genome assembly GCA_036926305.1 of Uropetala carovei. Taxonomy (NCBI): domain Eukaryota; kingdom Metazoa; phylum Arthropoda; class Insecta; order Odonata; family Petaluridae; genus Uropetala; species Uropetala carovei. Next base: position 936,946 of record JAXCHB010000022.1, read on the forward strand.
GACGGACAGACGGATCGACGATAATAGGCGCTCACGCTGTAAGCGAAACACGCCTAATAAAACCATCAAATTGAATGAATACTGGAGAAAATATTTATCTAACCAGAATTTTAAAAACAGAGCATAATTGTATCAATGCAAGTTTTAATTTATTTTTGATTAATTAATTAATCCTTTGAGTGCCAAGACAAATGACAAGAAGGTATTACCTAAGTTCGAGATATTGGAATAGTGTGTTAGTCAGCAGAAAAGTAGCTTTAACTCTCTAAAGACCATTGAAAATATAACATCCACCGTCTACTGGTTATAAATTAGAGTTTGTGGTGAAAAACTAGGAGTCGCTATGAGAGACACTGGAAATTTTAGCAGATTTTTCATGTGTCACTCTAATGGTTAAATAGCTTCTATTAATTTTAATGTTACAGATAATTTCCTTTTCATATTATAATTACACAATCATAAATAATTATATTTTATAATAACTATAGTAAAATTTCAATAAAAACGTAAATTTTTTTACAAATACACAATGAATTTCGCCCTGTTAATGACTGATTTTACTTATAAAATCACTTACTTCTCACAGAAAGAGTGAAGTCCTGCCAAATACTGTTTCCACATGAATCAATGGCTGCTACAGAATAATTTCCAGATGAATTTTGTGGATCTGTGTTGAAAATTTCAAGGTGGTAAACTGCAGATGATGGACGATCAGATTTAGATGAGGTAATGAATATTCTGTGATTATCATCCTCCTCCAATAATAATTCTTCATGGAACCACCACACCTCTGAAAATATGAATCAAGTATAATATTTCATTATTTAAATGAACATAAATTAGTATTTGGCAATCAGCTTTCTAAAGTAATGCATCTGGCCAAGATCGAAGATTTTTATAATGAGATACATGTTGTTCAACCCAAGGTACCTGACCACAAGAGGAATCCATGGAAAAATTATCACTAAATTATTCTGTTATAACTTTAAGAATTGCGTGAAATCTTGTTGCTTATAAGTAAGATTATCATTCTATATTGACTGGCCTTACTTAGAATATAGGAGGATACAAATGTCCAGCCCAAACTACAATAGTTGGAGAGTTGAAATTTAATACATAGGTGAAACGAAAAAAGTAATCAAGATGAAAAATTGCAAAATTGCAACATTGTTTATTTTCTTTGCCGTTAAAAATTATAAACAATTTTACTAACATTTCATGGTTCAGGTACTTCTAAATGTGCTATGAAGCTGAAATTTTTTCTAATGGCAGAATTTGCCAAATAATGAAAACGGGATTATAGAAATTTCAGTATATTTATTCGTTCGGCCGTAAAAAATTCTTAAATGTTAAAAAATTTGCCTAATGTTTATATACTTTCTGAAGAGCCAGTGAGGTGAAAATTTTAAGAAAGTTAAAGAATAATGTTCCGGTGATAACTAACATTGAAAATTTCTGAAAAGTTCATTATTGTGGCTGTTAAAATTCATAAAATTTAAACAATTAAATTTATATAAATGCACTTCTAGAGGTGCTACATCGATGAAATTTTGCTGAAATGTGAAGCATTAAAAAATAATGATGAAAACCTATAAAATGTTTATAATCATACATTTTAGGGGTTGTTTTTAGCTCAAAAATTTCCAATAAGGAAAACGCGTAAATCGGTGAAGAGGTGCAAACTTTTGCGTTTAAAAATTATTTTTCGGCTCTTACTCTTAATATTAAGGTGAGAAAAATGCTTGCAGAATGCAAGCACGCCTTCACTAGTACCATCATAATTACTATAAAATAAAAATATTTATGGATTATTAACTGATACATCTAATATATAAAATTGACTTCGTCGTCGTCGTCAGTGGGAAATCAGAACTCTGTAATGCTATTTTTAACAAACTTTCCAAGTAGCTAGAAGATTGACATTTGGTAGGAATATTCAGTTCTTAAAGTAGAAGCCATTTACGAAAACAAATTTCCAAAATCGACCCGGGTTCGATTCCCGAGAATGATTTCCATTCCTCATAAGATAACATGGAAAAATCCATATTTCGACCTGCAACCTTATTTTATTTTGCTTATTAAAATTCACATATTCGACCAACGATTTTCGGACTTGGACTGTATTAAAGAAAAATAAATGCAGTTTCTTATTCTTAAATTCTTTTATCGCTTTCAAATCTTTCGAATTTAACATTTTAATATCATATTTTGACAAAATTTAGCGTTTTTAACGTGAAGTTGCCTTGCCAACCGATTACATTGTTAAACTTGAAATCCTATTACTCTCACGTATGCTCACGTTCTCTCTGGACCTCCATGGACCCTCCCGGCCCAATTCATAGGTATTAGAGATATCTCAGAATTAGTTTTACTTTCTCCAATATACATAGTATAGAGAAAGTATTGTTTTCATGAAAAAATCCGAAATCAAGATTTCAACGGAAATACACGTTTTGAGGTGCACAAAGGGAGAAATGATTGTATTACCATATAAAACATAATTTTATTCACCAAAGACGTCTAGCATAACCCGGGCATCGCCAGGTACTTTCAGCTAGTAGATTAATAAAGTACTGAAACATTTTACAGCAATACCAACTTAAATATTTGCATAACAAACATGCAAATTTAAACATGGCATTTAAAATAATGCATTAATCCATTTAAAAATTTAGCCAAGGATGCATATGATGAACTAATGATGAGTTAAATCAGTGGCAGATCCATGGGGGGGGGGGGGGGGGGGGGAGCGATCGCCCCCTCCTTGGATAACCCCATTACACTCCACTGGGTGCTTTCTTAAATTCATTCTGTGCAGAATTTCTCAATTATACACCGCAAATTAGGTCTGCATAGCAAGGGAAAGAAAGATTGATAGGGGTTGGGATTTTCAAAATATAGGGCCGTTGGCAGGGCTGATTCGATAGGTGGAGGGGCGATCGCCCTCCTTCCCCTCTTGAGAAGTTTCTGGATCTGCCCAAGTTGAATAGTTTTTGGGAGCAACTAATGACATTTTAAAAAGTGAAACAATAGTTTCATCTCTTGCCACATAATTAAATGATTCAAAGAATGGATAAATAAAATGCTATTTATTAAAAATGAGTTAATTAGTGAAACATTTGAGATTTTCTTTTAATGATGATGAAATAGTGAGAATATAGCCTGCAATAATTACAATAAATTTGAAGCTACAAGCAGTGCTGCTTCGGTTTCTATGTAATTAACTATCATAAAAATGTCGTATTTTATATTAAGGAAAAATAATACTACTCACCCACAGGGAATCGGCTCCAAAAACCTAAAGTGAAGTGTGCTGCTTTTCCTGAATATACAATGGCACTTTCTGGAGCTTGCAATATTTCCATTTTTGATTTTGAAGGAGGAGTTCCACGATCAGATGGAGGAATATATTTTTGGGGATGAGAAGATGTTCTTGAAGCTGATGGAATTTGAGTTCTAAAGAAAGTTAAATATGAAAGGGTTTTTATATTAATGTCAACAGCATCAATAATGTTATGTATTAAATTTCTGACATGTATGAATAGCATAAATAGAAAGAAATTAAAAGAATATTGATTACATAGTTTTCTGATACCTCAAAAAAAGCTAAAATTGTTAGAATGTGTAATAAATCATTTTCCTGAATCAACTTATCAACATTTCATAGACAATTTTTAAAATTCATTTTAAATACATTGGGTGCTAATAGAAACAAATGAAGAATTAAATTTTTATTTATGAGTAAAATAGTATTAATTTGGAGAGTCACAGAAAGTCATTATGTAAAACAATCATCAACCTTGGTTTTCATTAAGTAGTTAAGAGTAACTCACCTTGGCCGAGGCACTGGTTTTGGAGAGAGTGTATTAATTGGAGACATCACCAATTCATCATTCCCTTCCAATGGCATGGGACTGGGTGTCATTGCTATTCTCCTTTGTTCTGCAACTGCATAATCTTCTGTATACTCACTATCTTTTTGGTGGTTTTGTGCCTCTGAAATTGAGAAAACTAAGTGTAGTAATTCTGAATGACTGCTGTTAGAATAAATTTCATTTTAGTTACATATTATACATCTTATGTAATGCCACATTATATTATATTATATCATATTATACACTTTAGAAAATTTACAAAATATCAAGTTATTATAAAGTTTATCTAATTTTTTACCGAATCCTTGTAGTCAAAAACACAACAATCTTGAAGCCATACTTCCATAGCAAGATTTTAAATAGTAAAACCCTAATGAAAATTTATTTCAAAAAGAAATTAAATAAATATATTCATTTATAACTATCATGATAAAAGTTTGATATACCTGCAAAGTCTAGCAAACCATGATTTGTTGCCTCAACTGGACATTCATCTGGAATCCTAGGTGCTGCAGACAGGAGAGGATCACTTAAAGGTTCAGAAGAAAGTGAATCGGATGCTACTGAAGCAGAAGAGGATGAAAGATGGTGAGACCTTGTGAAATCTTCATTAATGTCCCACTCAGTGCTATCATTACATTCCGAGAGATCTGAAATTTCTTCTGCATCTATGTCGCCAATCCTGGCACGGAGATCCTCGCTGGGGTTAGGAACTAACATTGGAACCAATGGATAACCACCTTTTGACAAGGCTCCTCGCATCTTGAGGCGGCGTCTTTGGAACAGCCAATTCTCTTCCCAAGAGTCAACTCCTGACACAATTGTTGTTGGATTGTTTCTTGAAGATTCCTTTCCGAATGCTTCATCACCTGGATCAGAGAATGAGCTGAATTCAAGCTCTTTCCTTTGAATTTATAATTATATATCTATACTGCAGATTACTACTACAATAAGACAGTGGTGCACAAACGGGGAAGGTTCACCGAGTCCAGACCCCCCCTGGAAAATTGTGATTTTTTTCTAAACTTTGGAAACATACATTGTTATTTTTAATTTGGGTTCATGGGCATCATCAGAAAGTAATAGGAGATGGTTTACCCCCTTTGTTTTTAACATAAATATAATTAACAATGCAATATGCAACATTGATATAACTTGCATATAACTTTTATGCTTGTCAAATATTTCGGATCCCCCCTTAAGAGAATCCCATGTGCGTTATTGCAATAAGATCATCAGCGTAACAAGTAGCATGGGCCTACACATTGAATCTTTTGCTGCTATCTGGTTGATAGCAATACCACTGGATAAGATCTATCTCAATATTTAAAATTTACTTTTTATTATCCATGATAAGGAAAAGGGAAGGGAACAGATAATTAAAAACATTAATAATCCAAAATATACTATCTTTTAAACCACAATTAGCCTAAACAACAGGTCATGCCCAAAAATTCCGTAGCATCATTCAGACAGTTTTTTTGAAAGGCAACCTGTTACTTTTACATTTATTGGAGACACAATATTTGGGTTAATTTCATTCAGAAAATTGAATTATTCTGCAAAAGCAAACTTTCATTCGATAACAATAATTTTCTAATAACATACTACAAATGATAGAAATATTTCTGTATACCGTAAGAGTTATAATTGCACAAATTTTATATTTAAATGATATTGTGATTTCCAGTAACTTACCATACAGTATCTAATCCAGGGCATCGAACCAGAACTGAAAAACTAAATGTGTTGAACCTGAACTGAAACCGAAAACCCGTAAAAATAATTTAAAATAGAAATAAAAATCTACCGAGAGAGATGCACACTAATATAACGTAAAGGCAAAAATTTAAGTTAAGAAAATGTCTGTAGGTGACAAAAAAATTTGCTGCATGTGGGAATCAAACCTGGGTCCTCAGGTTCAAAGTGAGCTACCAGCGTCTTTAGCCGCACGGCAACACTGCCTAATTGTCAGCTGGTCTGTTTTCGAAGGTATTTAAATGACCGGCAGGTTTTTGGTAATCTTTAAATGTTAATAACTTGCAAAAGAATGGCCATTGCTGGCTATAAAAAAACACGTGTCCCATTAATTTTATGTTCTTTCATGGAGTGGTGGTTTCGTCCAAAAACTAGAGGACAAGTTGACTTACTCTCCTTGTAAGAATAATGTTATAAAACAGAATAATATGCAAAATTATGAATTTTAATGTTGTAAACATGAATTATCTATCTTTACACAAGTGTTATTCATTTCATTATTACTTTAAAAGGTAGTAAGGGGTACACAAACATTTAAAAATTTCTCTAGGGGATAAATGTCCATTAACAATACTCTAAGGCAGGGGTATGGGAAACAAATAATGGGGGTATGGGACTCGATCTCTGAACAATTTAAAAAAAAGTTTTTGTTAGATTAGAATAAACTATCAGCGTTATCAATATGGATTGATGCGGCGAGGCCGCTAACCAAGCTATTGACATCTTTTGAAGTCACACTGGTACCTAATAGGGCTGGTGATGATGATGATGATTTCGACAGTCTGGCGAAGGGGGTATGGGGGCATATTGAGCAATCCATTGGGGGTCTGTAATCGTAAATAGGTTAAAAACCCCTGCTCTAAGGGGTACGCAATTTAAAAAAGTTTGAAAACCCCTGATCTAGAATATACTGTATTGATCAAGTGAGCTTTATCAAACAGTGAAAACTTTAAGTGATATATTTTATCTCTATATTTTTCACATTATATTCAGGAAAAATGTTAATTAATTAATCATTGATTTTGATTAACACTCCTGATCTCTTTCAAAAGAGAGACAAGAACGAAGGACTAAAAATATTGCATAAACAATCATTTTGAAATATTGCAGAAGTAAATAATAAAGGAACTAACCACTGCCTTCATTGTCACCATCAACGTCATCAACTATGTCAACTCCAAACTCTGGAAATGGTGCACCCTTGTGATGCATTGCTAGACCTCTCATCATGGAAAGTGAGGTATCGTCATCAATGGATGAATTACTGGATGGTGTTCGTGCTCTCTCATCATCCCCTTCTGGCTTCATGCCTACTACATTTTCTTCATCGTCACTAGTGTATGTAGTCATTACTTCTTCAACCTTTTCTTCTATCTGTAAAATGGAATCATTCAGATTATACGTTGACTGAAATGATTTTATGAAAACTACATATGTTTTTAAGCATATTAAATTAATTCATTTCCCCAGTGTCAAAAATGTTCAATAATTTATTTATGAAATGTTTTAAAGAAAATATCTTCATAAGCTAGACCACAGGCTACATTTAATCATTCTTTTGATATCCATATGGATATTTAAATGTATATTTTATTTGAATTATTACTATTGATCAGTAGTAAAAAATGATCTCTGCAACAGTTTAAAATTATATTACTTAAATATCTCATAAATAATAATAATAATAATGTATTCATCCATAGATCGATAGCATTTATATAAGACAAGCCAAAATGTTATATGAATGTAATGGCCAGTGAAAAGAGGTGTACATTATTATGCTCAGAACATATTTACAAGTGAATTTTAATGAAAGACAAATAACAATAATGGTTGCCACATTAAATGATAAAATTAATTCTAATTTCACTTAAATAAAAAGATAAGTAATGATGAAAAATAGCGATAATTCATAAATAAATGGAGCTATGATATTAATTAGTAATGTCTGCATTGGAGACTACTTAACCTATTATTGTAACTTGGTAACAAGATAAAAAAATAATTCAATTATTCTGCAGCGATTTTTCCCGCACCTCCGCACTTAACGAAGCACTTGTCGAATAAATGCGACGAACAACGCCAACCATCGGGCATCGTCTTCCTTCGTTATCGCCGTCTTTCGTAATCACCGAACAGAAAGCCAATACCTCCATGCCAAATGGCTCCCGCCAAATGGCTCCGCCCATAGCAACGCGCTTTATATAGGGCGAATATTACCCCTATTTCCCATTTCCTCCTTTCTCTCATGGTTAAAAACGTAATCAAGAAATTAACCAATACGAAGTCAAGGAGTCGCCCGTTTGAGCTACCTGCCGAATCTCCCCTCATCCGCTCCATCACACGACCGTGGCTTTCGAGAGAACGAGTCGGCAGATATCCCGAGAGAGCGTCAGCTGAGGGTCGTCGCGGCAAGAGTAAGGATTCCGAGTGACGGAGAGAGAGAGGAGCGGATACTACGAGTCGAGAAGATTTTCCTCGCAAGTCGTGTGTGCTGAAAGTTTCCTGAGGACAGAGGGTAATTATAATTTGATATTCATGAAGTGTTTTATGTTGCGAGACTAATTTTACGTCTCAAGAGCATTGTTTTGCTGTTATGTTATAATTTGATATTCACGAAGTGTTTAAGTTGCGAGACTAGTGTTACGTCTCAAAAGCATTTGTTTTGCTGTTATGTTGTAATTTCCTGTGAAATATAGCATTTAGTTAGAGGTTTATGTGTCATTTTTTTTGGTCGCCACAATTCCTGGATGTACAAAATACAAATACACTTTTCACATTTGATTTTCCAAAATTACAGAAACTGAAATACACATTTTTCTTACTCTGTACGCAAATGGTCTGGCGTGGTTCCGCCATCTTCCAAATGAACTGAAGTTGGCATTATCATTATCATCCTCCTCCTCTTCTGCAAACTCCTCTGCTGAAGCTCCCTCAGGGCCTGATCCATCTCCTCTCATCCTGCATCCTGTTTCAACTTCAGCTTGAACTCCCACTTCCACTCTATCAACTAACAGGTTTCTATTGCGATCCACACCACTGCTTTCCTTCACAGCCCCCCACTCATTTTCCCTTTGGCACTGAAGTATCACCTTATGAAGAAAGGATCAGAACAATTTTTTATTTTAAGTCAAATAAAAAAACCGGTACTAACCTGTTATCTCCCCCCAAAGGGTATTTCAATATTATAATGACTTGGTTGACATTGTTATAATGCATTGTTATAATTTTCCAAATAATGAAGAAGATGCGGTAGCTTTCCTAACCCATGACTGATTGGCCGGTCTCGACATTTACAAACCCAATCACCGCACAACAGGAAGGGATACTTTGGTTCCAGGCGAGACGAAGGGCGTGGTAGCGCCCGGAGACGACTACCCATTAAAACAAAGCGAGCGTTGTCCGGTGATTGGGTTTGTAAATGTCGAGACCGGCCAATCAGTCATGGGAAGGATATTTAACGATTCCTTAGCAACCTTAAAAATTAATAATTTTTTGAGGGGAGATAACAGGGTAGTACCAAAAAACCTATTGAAGAGTGTGAATTTTAAATAAATATCACCCAATGTAAATAACTTTTACTAATTGGTACACTACCAAAAGAGGCATAACATCGAAAAAATTGAAATGTACAACTAGGTAAACTATGAAAGTTGCTTCAACATTTGGAATCATAATTTAAACTTTGATTTTAAATCTAATAATGTCAACTCCCTACAAAAATTGAACAATGGATTAAAATCTGTACTTGCAATATAGCAAACAGTCAAGTTTACTTTTCTGCCACTCTTCCCAAGAAATAGTGAGCAATAACTGCAATATTTATGATGTGCAAATGGATAAAATCATTTCAAAGAAAATATGTACATGGGAATAGATGAACATTCATTCAGGTAATGAAATGAACTACAGACTGCAGTAATTCCCTTGGTTTTGATGGTAATGTTTAGGATGATATGACTGAAGCTAGGTATAGGTGCATAAAGCGGATGGTAAAGTGTTATAATAGATGAGGGAGGGCAAAGGAGGAACTCAGGAGGGTCGAGAGAAAATGACAGAAGATATGAGAGGTGAGAATGTAAGCTTAGGTTTTCAGTTGCCTGAAAGGGAGGAGTTTCGGCAAAAGGAAACCATAAAAGCGTTAACCACTTCAGGGCTGGGAGAGAGTAGACAGAGAGAAGAAGAGACAGAGAGAAGAAGAGACAGAGAGAGAGAGACAGGAGTAGACAGAGAGGGGGACAGAGAGAAAGAGAGGGAGACAGAGAGAAGCAATGAAGAAGAAACTGAGGTGAGGTGATATTAGAAGGTGTGGGAGCTAGATGTGTAAGTGGGTCAGTGTGCTTTATTTTTCTAGTATCACCAGTGAACACATACATTATAGCCGAGTTACTGTAAGTTGGAGTACCTGAATCCTTATGAAAACAAGATCATAAGAAAAAATAATGCAGAATTTCATTTTTTTACATTTACAGACAAAATTGAACACGGAATTCTTATCGTATTTTGGTGTTAATTAAAATGTAACAATTAAAGTTGATTGATAATACTCAAGAGGGAAAATATGCTCGGCATTTCTTTACCATATTTTTGCAGATAACTCACTTTATTGAGGATAGCAGTGGCTAATATATCTTCATACGTTTTTGAAGCAAAGTCCTCATTTTCTGCCTCTATCGCCTTCCCACTTATTGGGTCGTTTTCCATTTCAACATCTCCTATTTCTGTTCGTTTCATGTGCACCCCATTATTTGCAGGCTGGTTGTATGAAATGAAATATGCAATGAATAAAATATGTATAAAAATAAACTTTAGGACAATCTTATGAACAAAAAACCACATGTAGAAACTGTACTATTTTAGGAGCATAATCCTCAGGGATATATGGTTTTATGAAGCACAGTTAAATGACATTTGATGTTATTACAAAATTATCATATGTTTCAGAAAATTTCACATAAATCAGTACTACCACTTCACCATTTATTGTAAAAATATACTTTCATAAAAATATGACAATAATAAAAAGATTGCAAAAATTAATAACTGCTTCTCACCTGCTGTAATCCTAATCTTGGAAGCTCTCTGGCCTCATTTATCACCTGCTGGACCAAAGTTTTGAGCTGGGCATGTGCCACTGATGGAGAGCATAGCAGGCCATCATCATCTTCCTCCCCGACCATGGCCACCACGCCATCTTTCCCTGCCCTTCCCACTCGAACCAAATCTGTTGGTAGTGGTTGATCTGATAATCAAGGAAAACAGTTGAAAATTTTCAATAAAATTTCACATTATCACTGAAAATAAAACCTTTACTGGTGGCAAAATCAAAAACCTCCATTTATGTGGGAACTCAAAAAAAATTATATCTCACTAAAATGTATTGTTCCAGTCATATTTTCTAGAAAATGTCGAAGAAAATAACCTTTGAATGTAATTTATGAATATGGTAACATCTTCATTTGATACTATCTCAATTGGAATAAAATTTAGTTTCAATGAATGACTTCCAAATTTAAAAAAATCCTTATTTGCTCACATGGAGTAAATCTGACCCTACCATTTCTTGAAATTGATAACAAAAGAAGACAGATGGTAACATTGGCCAATTCTACTCCAACTCACTCATCCTGCTGATCACACTGTAGCATTCTTTACTAGGTAACTTGCAGTTGATAGATGTTACTGATTTTTTTATTTACAATGATCCTAAGTGACAACTACAGTTTTATGCAAGTACATATATATTTTAATCAAATTATGCACTATTAGATTACATTACCTAGAAATTGAATGATTTTTATTATTCATTTTATAAATGAAAGCCAATGAAAAAAATAGAAACAAAAAATTTTAATCAGAAGAATTAATGAGATATAATGTTATTACCTAATAAATAAAGGAGAAGTTTGTATGTTTATATGTTTGTACCTTAATAACGCAAGAATACAAAGTCCAAAAAACTTTCAAACTTTGCACATGCTTTTATGTCATCCCTGTGAAGGTTTTAGGCAAAAAAATCTCGCAAAAAGACCCAAGTTCGACCCCAGAGGATAATTTTGTATTTCCCACAAGATAACACGTAAAAATAAAAAATTTGACGTGCAGGGTTTTATTTTTTTGGCAAATTAAATCAGAAATAATTGACCTGCGAACTTCGTATTTGTACTATAGTAAAGAAAAATCTATAAGGTTTCTTATTCTGTTCGTCTTTTTCTGCTAGAAATTTGAAATTTCTCATATTAATCATTAAAAATGATCGAAAAACGCTTAAAAATGACTTGAAAATCTGTGACTTACAAGTGCAGAATCTAGAGCAGCTGAAAGTGTGGAATAGAGGCGGGTTTGGCTTGATAACCAACATGTAATACAAGCAAAATTAAGGGCATCCGAGAGTCAAGACCAGAGACAGACACGGCTCGAAAAAAAACGAACAACATTGTATATCCTGAAGCTCTATAAGAATAAAAATTAAAGATGTTTCAAAAATTAATTACTGTAAACATAATAAAAATAAATTAATATAGATTTTTGTGTTTTTTTAATTAGGTCATTTTTACACTGTTCTGAATCCCGGGCAACGCCGGGTAAACTATCGCTAGTATGAAATATTTCACAGATTTTCAATAAATCTAATGCTTTATGGAAGTTTACATTTTCCCTATTTTATCTATTGATAAAAAAAGTCACATTGTGGTAATTGAGTAATTTTGGAACCTTTTCCATGCAGGTAACTGAGGGATATACTATCATTTTCAAAAGCATGCTTATGTGTCATGTTACTGTGCCATTTACCATTAAAAATTACTAAATAAAATATAAATTTCATACCAATTACCTGTCATACATGCATATTAGCAAATACCATTTCATCATAGGTGAATTTATTACCTAAAGAAATCCCTATAAGTAAAATAAAGCTTTGGAACATGCCAGAGATAAATATTTTACAATAATACTTAGATTATGAGTTGAAATTTTTATATTAAAAGAATACTAGAGTTAATCATTCCTCCACCAACCAATTACAGTAAAACATATTAATTCCATGTCTACTTAGTAGAGATTTCCAAGATATTACTCATACTGTTTTTATCAACTGGCTAAAACTAGCCAAAGAGAATATAAACAGATATATCCTTACTGATAATAATACACCAAGTAACCTCATTTTTCACTCTGAAATGGAAATAATGATATTAAATGTATACTTTATGCCATATATTGCATTTATGGCATCTATTTCAAGGACTTACGAGAAATGGACATCTGCAGGGCAATGGTGAGCCTGGAAAGGGCTTCACAGAGGCTGGAGTGGTACTTGTTGAACATGCAATCATCTGCAACATGCAAGCATGGGGAAGGGTAAAGAGTAAGGGGTGAGGGTAAGGGTTAGAAGTTATCAAGAAAACCAGGAATTAAGGTAAACAAATGAGTGATGCTGAAGTTCACCAATTAAAGGTTAGTTCAACAGCTGCCATCATGCCATATTTTGAAAGGAAATATAAAATCTTATAGTTCAGGGGTAAGCAACCTTTTCTATATGGTGGGCCACATTCAGTGTTGTGAATTCTTTGGAGGGTCGCATTGGAAATCATGACAGCTTCGGCTACCAAGAGATTTTGTGATAATATATTAGTAAAAATCAATTATAATTAGTTCACTAAACCTCAAGAATCCACCAGAAAAGGCCTTGAGTCCATAATTTCACTGAAAAAATATGAATTCACTGACAATGAGTTAAACTGCCTTGCGGGCCGCATAAAGCGCTTCCAGGGGCCACATGAAGTCCACGGGCCCATAGGTTGCCAACCCCTGTTCTAGTTCATTAAATTAAAACTATAGATTTCATAAAAAAAGATGTATGCAAAACCATTCATAAAAAAATCTTTTTCTACCAAAAGTTAAATTAAATATTTCCAATAGAATGGCCATCACAGTGAAGAAATGAATTTCTGGATTTATAGATATATAAGTACAGCGACGATTTTTACTATGCAGCATTAAAATTAAATTGCAAGACGTTTAACACCACATCAAATTAATTCATGCGTATCTATCACTGGAAAAATATTATATCTAGAATAATTTGAAACATGCTTTTAATGAGGCAGCCCATATCAATAAAACTTGTCATCTAGGTATACTCTACAATTAGATGGACAAAGTATAAAAAGTATTTAGTGTACTATAGTTAAAACAAACAGCAAGTAAGTCATTCATCTGTAAAAGATATATATATATATATATATATATATATATATATATATATATATCCACAAATGTGATAGAGTGGAAATATTTATATAAACATTTTTCACGATACCTTCAAAAGCAACCAAATTACAACATACGACTCCATATTTGTCAAGCAACTGACCAACCGAAATAGAAAATTTCTCCTACGTCACGTTGTTCTCCGTTTGCCGCGTTTATCCGCGGTAAGGTGATAATCTATGTACGTCCACTACAGAACATTTCAAAACGCTAGGTTTCTCCTTCTGAGCATCCTCATTTGACTAGGCAGTGTAAAATTATCTAAAATCAATTCTACAAGGCCGCAGACTGGCAGACTTCAAAGGAGGGCGAGAGTTTAGCCGCTTGCCTTTTTATTTTTTTTTAGCAAACCTTGAATCGTCTTAAGCGCCTCTCATATACCTCGACCATACCTTCGATAATCTTCTCTCCTTTTCCACAATTATCAGTCGATTTTAATACGCTGCATAATATCGAGAAAAAGTCTTTTGTTGGAATAATTTCACGCTAAATATTAATCGAGCAAAACGAAGTATCAGTAAAGACCACGACTGGATGATGCGCAAGGGAAAAACTTGAATCATATTCGAGTCCCGTTTTTGTGATAATTTTAGTAAATATCAGAAATTGTTATTGGAGCTACCTGGCGTACGTCCTATTTTTTTTCGTTTTTAATGTCCGAAAAAAACATGTGCATCTGTCGCAATGTCTTAATTTGATTGGACTCGGAAAAAATCTAGATATGTTCGTTTCATATTATCTAACGTGAGTAGGAATATGCAATTTAGTCCTTTTGAAAAAAATTGCTGCTCCTTTCAATGGTGGGGAAAACGAACAGTAGTCACATAATTGTGACCGTTTACGTAAGAGGACGCAGATCTACGGCCCGCTGGCCATATTTGGCCCGCCTGACCTCATCAATCTCTTCAAGACATTTTCCAGCAGGAGGTGTTATTTGATATCATTTTTGTAGTCTGAATGACATTTTTCGATTACGTTGATCAACCAGGGCCGGTGCCACGTGATTTGTCGTCCTGGGCAAATCCCGGCTCTATTCTTCCCCTCCCCCTCTTCCTTCTTACATCGTTACATATTTATAAAAATATTATTAATGAATGACAAGATTCGTGAATGCTAGTTCCGCTATATCCGATTTTATAAGTTTAAGGATTAACTTAAATTTGCTTCTAAACAATATTTTACACTCGTTTTGTCGCTCCTCAGAAACTGCCGTCCTGTGAAAAGGCGCGTGCTGCATCCCGGTCGCAATATAGTTTTAATATAGGCGTTTGACTATGCACAACAAAAAATTCTCAAATCGGGCCCTGCATGAATTTCATGAAATTCATGCAGGTCCCCCGATCAGTCATTTAAAAAAAGTTATGTGGCCCGCACGTTTTCATATAAAGCCTCATATGGCCCTTTTAGTAAAACGTTTACTGACACTTCACTTCATGCAACTTTTCAACCGCTCAGAGCAACAGTGATTACCACATATTCACTCGCACAATTTCTACGATCGTGTTTTTTTCCTCTTCTTGAATTTTGAGAGGAGCGATTTTTTCCCCGCACGATTCCACCATGCTCAGTGCAACGTTGTATTGTTAAGATACACGACTACTAACTTAACCTTTTGCAATCCAAAATCGAGTCAGACTCGACAACAGTTAGGAAGTCGAGTTAATGCGATACCTGTTTTGGAGGATGAGAGTAGCATGGGATACTATTATTATAAAATCCCAAGTTTGTCTGTAAGTTCTTCAGTAACAACACCACCGGCGGCATAACATCCAGGGGCATTGTGTTAACTCCCATTCGACTCATACTTTTAGGATTTACTTGGCCTTAACCCCTTTAAATTTTTAGCCTCTCACAGTCTACATTGAAGTTATGGGTTCGATTATATCACAAAGATGGGGAAGCATACTTAAAAGGAAAAAATTCCGAGTGCAAAGGGTTAAAATAAATGTATAATGGCTTTTAAAGAAATATTTTTTTCCTTCAGCAATATACTAGCCATTTATATATTACTTTTAACGACGCGTGAAATAAGGCATCGCGATATTTGATGGCGGATCATTTTATATGCCATTCATCTGAATTTCAGTATTTTCACCGGCGTTTATGTATTGGCTTTTGTAACGATAATGAAATAACGCGAAAGCAATCGTGCGCGCCGTTATTATACAAGTTTTGTCATCAGTAACCTATGGAAATCGCTCTGCAGGAGAGAAATGAGATTGACAAAGGTTTACAAATCCCAATGCATAAATTAAACGCTTTATACTCCTAATTCAAAGATAACCATTGTGTTCTTCGGCGGATATGAATAGCCGAGCTTAACGTTTATTGCAACATGGTCAAGACAGTAAATTTACTGCAGCGTAGCTCCACCAAGCATTGCGATACGCAATTTATGAAAGCTAATTTCGAATACAGAAAACTAAAAAAAGCCGAATTCGCTGAAGGGAAGACGTACGAATAAAAATTTCCGAATGCGAGTTCATATCAGGGCATCGAACCGTAATTTTTTTCGCTCCGGTTTTCGTTCCGGTTCACTCAAAACAGAATTTCGGTTCGGTTCCGTTCCGGCAACCATAAGTGAACCGATTCGAACCGGTTTTTTTCGCTCCGACCTTAACATATTTTAAAGAAACTTTCAAGAACTGATTTATTAATTTACGTAATTTTCTATTTAAATCAAATACATCTTCACTATAGCAATAGTGATATTAAAAGAAACTAATCATCAAACTACGAAAATAAATTATTTAACTATAAATATTTGGTATGTATTTCATTTATCTAAGATTATATTTAGAATTGAATAATTACAAACCGTACATGCGTCGCAAATGATTTCAACAGGTTAGGAAAGTGTAAAGTAAATTACAAATAAGCACGTTTCCTGCGATAGAGTATTCTAAACTTATTATGTTATGTGAACCGTCCATCTTATTTTCTAATTTACTGCGCTTAGTCTTTAGTACTAAATTTCATTAATATGCGCTAAAGCTGGAATGCCTAATAATGAATTATTAATATTTTAATGCACAAATTTTGCGGCAAAATAAGAGACCGTGTTGTCTCAATAGTGCCAGTAAGTTGAATAAGACATTACGTTATTTTCATTAACAATTTGTGGATGTCCACTGTTCATATTATAGTAAAAACTCTAAATGCACGAGTTTATTTTTTCATTCAAAGATTATGTAAATGCATGAAAAAAATGTATAAAATTTTTGTGAGGAAGAAGCCCGCGGAAATTGAGGGTCCGAGAATCCAGAAAGGCTGAGAAGTGTTTATTAACATGATACAAATTTACGATGACTGAATATTTTTAATCACTTAAGTAAGTAGTGCGAGAATGTTAAACTTCATTATTTCATGAAATTGAAATGATAAGTACCGTCTCGAAAAAATGTGACTAATTGTAAGCGAAAACGTGATTTTCACCCTGCAGCAAATAAAAAACATCTACGTATATCTACATATTACCCTGCAATTACCCAAGTTGGTGGGTGGCAGGAGGTGCCGTGAACTAAGCAGTCCTTAACGATTTTTGTTGTCACGGGTACGCCTCCAATTGTGATTCCTGATCTACGTTAACTTACTTACATACAAATATGCGAATGAATGTCATGTTTTAGCTATCCATCAATATACCAATAAATATATATCCCCTTTACATTTAACTTTCAGGGTCCATAACAGGAGTAATATTGTTACAAGGAATAGCCGTTAGAAAAAATTTTATGCATCGCATCCCCTGTCACCCACCATTATGGGGAATTTCAAGATAATATTTATATGTAAAAAAAGCGGTCTATTAACAAACTCCCTCAAAATGAAAATCAAAAAGAGTTAAATTATCGGATAATATTATTTTCTAATGACGTTTTGAGAATCGAGATAGAAAGAAGAAAGAAATATTACTACCAGGAATCGAAGCCTAGCCCTTAAGGTACATACAATGTATGCACACTAGCCTCCCAACCAAACTGACTGTTAGTAACAATATTACAAATAATTATTGTAAGCGACATACGATGTTTTTGCATATTTTTGACGCTGATTTCTCGAAACCAGGGATGCATTCACATAAACTCTGAGACACTTATTTTCATGTAGAATCGCATGATCCAGATTTCGTCCAAATACGTGATCCGAAGTTCGTAGCCTCTCCTTTTTATTATGCCTCTGTAAATCTCGTGATCGTAACTGCGAGCTTAGTTAGATAATTGGACAACGGACAAAAGAATTTTTGCCTCTTGTGGATTGTCAGCCCCGTTTTTCGAAAAAGAAATTACTAACTTCATTCAATAAACTCAACACTTATGAACAGCATAAAAACAATTTCAACAATTAATTAAAGACACTGAACAACAGAAATAACAATGTCAACAAATTATAGCTTCCAAATTAGCGCTGGATGCTTTATCTTCTCCTTAATGCTGGCAACACTTCGTTATTCACACCGATAAGCTAAGTGTTTTAATGGAAATAAAAAATATATACATTAATTTCTTATTCCTATTTTCAAGAACGATTAACATCCAATATAAAATTGAACTTTTCGAGTTTACAATATATACCTATTTAAAATTACTAACCTGTAACAATGGGCAACTAATGCAGAGATACGCACAAGGAACAAACATGGAACAATCACTCTTCAACAATTAGCAAGGTGGATGCTAAGTGATGCTACGCACAGTTCATATGAAGGAATGAAAGGTTGTGGGCATCTGTAGCAAACGAAACATTGGGAAAAACTTCCCTTCTCTCACTAGGCATGCATAAGGTTAAAGGAATTCTCAAATGAGTAAATTTCCCCATGGAATTACCGTAAGCCGGTAGGTATTATCTTAGAAAAAACTTGAAGGTCGTATTCGTGGAACGAACCAAGGGACTTGAGGATTAGTGAACTTGGTCGGGGTTTGGATCCCATGGCGATAGGGTATGGTAGCGTGAGGGAGGCGATGACCATTTGAACATGGAAGGTTACTGAGCGGTTGGAAAAATCCGCCTTTCGCTTAGTGTTTATGCGAACCGAAATAAAGGAGCGAAATAAATATCGGTTTCGGTTAGGGTTCAACACATTTAGTTTTTTCGGTTCGGGTTCGGTTCCACTCCGGTCAAAAATATCGGTTTTTTCGGTTCGGTTCCGGTTCGATGCCCTGGTTCATATAGACCAGTGTTTCTTAACCGGTGGAACGCGACGCCATGGTGGGCCGCAAAAGGAGTTGAGGTGGGTCGTGAAAATTTGAAAAAAATTTAAGCTCGGATAGCAATGTAGCGAAAACATAATATGTTGTAAAAATCAAACGTTATGAATAGATAATGAAAATTTTAATAAATCGCTTTACATTTTTTTCGGTAAACCGTTACTTATAGTCAACAATATAGAATTTTCTCCTGCCTATATACCGTAATTGCCCGAATATAAGGCGACCCCCCATTTTCCTCATGAGAAATTCCAAAACAAAAGTTTCTTGGCCAGTTTGAACATATTAACTTTTTATTATATTTAAAAGTTTTTAATTTTTTTATCAATAACATACTTTATTTAAAAAACCAAAACTCATTAAGTGACAATTTTATTCAAACCTTTCACACGCATCTTCGACATCAGTGTCTTTGTCATCACTAGAGAATTTAAAAAAGTATAACATCGATATTACCTATTTACCGTCAAAATGGATTTCAAGAAAGAAATTTTCAGATGTTGGACTTATCGTAGGTGGACACGCGGACTACTCTTTGGACTTGGGAAGTTTGTGTAACACTGACGGATTACCGACAAAACTTTCTATTAAATAGTGCAAAAAGGAATAGACACCTCTTGGATTTGTACGATGGTCAAAACACATTAATGTTATGGAAAAAGTATCTAAAAAGTTTGATTAGACTACTTTGTTGTTCAAAATAAAGTGATTGTGAGAGCGCCCTGTAATATGAGAGACTTTGTTGAGACAGCTCCCCATAATATGAGAGACTTTGTAAATACTCAAATATAAGGCGACCCCCTCTTTTCTGAGGGACAATTTTGGGAAAAAACCTCACCTTATATTCGGGCATATACGGTATTCACTTATTCACATATAGGTGGGCCGCGGAAACATTCTTGTAGCATAGGTGGACCGCGGATGATTTTCTGTAGCGCAAGTGGGCTGTATTATCAAAAAGGTTGAGAAACACTGATATAGAGGGTTGGAAATCGCAAAACTAATCTCTGTCGATACAACTCATAAAATATAAGTATATACATATAATTTTCGAAAGGTGGACATGGAGAAGAATGCTGAAGATAAAATGGACAGTTAGGGTGAAAAAAGAGGCAGTATTACGACGAATAGGAGAGGAGCAAACGATTATAGAGACAATCAAAAAGAGGAAGGCAAACTGGATTGGACATTACCTAAAGAGAGAGAGCATGATTAAAGAAGTGTTAGAAGGAAAGCTGGATGGATAAAGAGAAAGAGGTAGGAAGAGGTTTCAGCTAATAGACGACTTGAAGGGGAAAGAGAGTTATCAAGACACGAAGAAGACTGCGGAAAACAGGATTACATGGAGAACCAAGTTTAACCATGAATAATCACGGATCTGTCTACGGAGAGACTACCTATGATGATGATAATTTTCGGAGTTTAACCTGCAGATCAATCCACTAAGACAATTTTCGGATAATGATTATGTAGAATAAAATACATCATTCTATGTTGAATTTAAGAGGCTAGCTTACATATATATACGAGCACTAACATAAAAACAATTTTAATGAATAAACTAGTGATGTACTGGGTACTAAAAAATACCGGGTACCCAAGGAAACAAAGAAAAATTACCCTGCCAGGTATCCAGGTACCTGACCGGGTAGATTGAACCAATTTGGTTCAAGATGTATGGGCTTGCTTAAATGAAGTTTTGTTTGAAAATGAAAGCAAACAAGAAGAATTTCGTACTGAGGATAATACGTCTTATTCTAAAGAAGAGAGGCAATTTGAAAATTTTCTTAAATGTGCTAACATCCCTCATAAAGAAAATCCTTTAACTTGGTGGGCAAAAAATGCAGCTAACTATCTTTCCTGAACTGTCAAAATTGGCCAGACGTTACTTGTCATCACCTCCTAGCAGCATACCCAGTGAAAGGATGTTTAGCGAGGCGGGAATCATATACGAAGAGCGGAGGAATAAACTCCTGCGAAATGCCGAAAAACTATTGTTTCTTCATCATAATCTCCCGTTGTTGAAATTTAATTATTGAAATTTTGACTGCACTTTTATTTCATTCTTTACTTAAGAAGATTTTATAAAGTTTATAGGATTTTACAATCTGGTACTGTTAACCGGTCGTTAAGTATAATTATGCATATTATGTAAAATGTTATTACATGGTTCAGTTTAACTTTTGTTAGAGTAATCGGTTTTTTAAAAGATTATTATAATTAAAATATCGTTTCTCTGAATGTTTCTTGAAGGCTAAAAAGTAAAAGTAAAATATCAAGTTCCATTTAATTTGTTTTTATTGTTATCCTTTTTTGCTCATGAGGGACCCAGTACCCGGCACCGGGTCCGGGTAATTTCCAGGTACTGAAAATATGACCGGTATGCCGGGTACCGGGTAATTACCGGGTATCCGGTACATCACTAGAATAAACAAATAATTTTTTCGGAATTTTAAAGCAACTGTCATAACATTAAAAAGAATATGGCCTCCTTTACCAATGAAGACTCAAAGGAATAAACTTTCCGCGAGGAGAGCGAATAAAATGATAAATGAAAGTTAAAATAAGCCGTGGGCAAAAGCCGACTATGACGCGTCAAATTATGCATAAAGCGAGTCACTTGAATACAAAGTTTCGAATCATGCTCTTCTAGAACCGCGGAGTTTTTTTTTTTAAAGGGTAAACCCGCCTCCCAAGCACACACAAAACCGGGACATTCGATCACTTTCATTAACTCCCATTTGAAGTTTCGTAAGGAAGGTTTCAGGCGACCACGTCGCTTCTTTCGCAGGAAAAGGTGATAGGAAAATGATCAAGCGCCCATCCATAATTTTACCTCACGAAAAAGTGAAATTCTGGGACTGCCGGCACGCGGCGCTACATATGTAGCTTTCTGGCATCTACGTTAACGTGCGGTCACCTAGTCCCGATAAATATAGTCAGCTTTCCACTGTTCGTTCAGAAATGGAGCCAGGTGTTTCATTGCGTCTGATTGTTTCTTAGCTCTACCCGTAAAATTAATGAAGTCTGACGCAACATCCTCAAAGGAGACGAGACGCAATATTAGTTTGGATAGCGAAAAAAAAGGACAAAAATTTAAAAGTCGAATTCTCTTTATCGTGCTGCTTTCTTGGCCAGGAAAACTGGTCCTGCGCTTGGAAACTGGTACGAACTGCGTTGTTAAGGAAACTGCGCGAGGAAAATTCAGAGGGAGGAAAAATGTGAGGCATTTCGAAGGATTAGTATTCTCGTGGAAAAAACTAACTTATTGATATAGTTGATAATAATAAATAAATCGCGAAAAAAATTTTTAATGACTTAAGAAATCTTTTACGCGTGATTTCTATATTTATAATTAGTATCTGACGTGGTTCTTTTCACGGATAAAATTTCCAATTCCTCTCAGAGAAGAAACCTTTATGAAAACAAAGCCCTAAAATGATAAAGTTAAAAAATTAATCCGTTAAACCAACGAAATGATTGTAACCGGTGAGAAAATCGTCGTATTAAATTCGACTTAATTAAGATTTTCGTGTACTGTAACCGTAAAAACAGAAGACACAAATACACACAGACGTAGCAGGTTACAGCGCCTAAAGAAAATTTGAAATTCTGGATTTCTTTGCCTTGTTGCGGCCTACTCTTTTCATGCGTCATCGCTCGAGTTAAGAAATTTGAAAATGGTTGCGGGATGATCTTGGTTTCTCTTTAGGTTTCCGATGATTAGCTGAGCTAACAAGCTCAAAATCTGCTCGTTGAGTGTCCCTCGCGCATTTCTCAGTCAATGTCGTCAAGTGTTTGCGATCGCTAGTACACAAAAAAGGCATTTTCTATTGCAAACTTTTCTTTGAGGAGACCGAAACGTCATGTTGAAGGTGAGCTAGATGAGGTCGACATATTATTCTAGCAATTCTTTCGGGAAAAAACATATGAACATCATTAAAAGATAATGCATTCGTAGTTATTGGAGTCGATAGCAGAAATTAACTCGAAAGACGCGACAAAACAATTACACTGCAAGTTAAATAATGCCCGTTTTTCTAAATATGTAAGTTGTATTTTCATTGGTTTAGAAGACACAGCCGGCTGAAAAAAAAACAAATACAAACATTTTTATCGAAAAGACGATAAAACAATATGATTTTAACTAATGTAAGGCCAAATGACAGGGTAATGTTGTTTCTTCTTATAACAGCCTTTCTGTCACTAGTGGTTTTATAAACTGACGGGAATCTTGTTTAACGCATATGATATTTTCAACAAAATTTTAAACAGAATATAAGACGAATAGATTGGAAAATCTATTAGAAATACTAAACACAGATCACACCACTAGCAGCCAATAACTTTTTTTTGCAGCTTCTTAATGTGGCACCCTTGACATGTGAAAAATGGGAATGAAATGTACAGCCTGTGGCCAGGGCAGAACATTTATTCAAGCAAATTTAAAAAATCAGTTGAAAAAACATCGATTAAACCTCAATTTCGCGACAGATGAAAAATCAATTCATTTCTTAAATTACGCTAATGCCATTAATTGCAAACATAATACTCAATTTCTAGACGAAAGACATCAATTTCGTACTGAAAGTAAGTACGTTAATGACCTTAATCATGTATCTACATAAAACTCTTGGTTATTGAAAAGCGCAATTATTTCCCGAATTATTGCTACAGACAAGATAATTATAGGCCTCGCCAGCAAACTCGGGCTTATACGTCATTATCTCCTTGCCACACTATGCATATATATATATATATTTTGGGCAACTAGGTGTTGTGTCTCTCTTGTGCTGACGAAGGGATCATCCCGAAAGCTCTAACCTCTACAAATGTGTCTCTCCAACACCCCAGCGGCTCTACTTCCGGTAAGTGTTCACTGGGTTTCCTTCAACACCTAGTTGCCCAAAATATCCTTACTTACCTTTCCTCTTCCTTAGTATTTATATATATATATATATATATATATATATATATATATATATATATATATATATATATTCTGCTTTGATGCGGATATAGATCCGTGATTCCCAATATGAGAATTATTTAAATGACAATTAACGAACAGCTTACCAAATATATTCGTATGTAATACAGAATGAGGGTCACGGGTAACCAGAGAGAGAGAGAGAGAGAGAGAGAGAAGGTGGTTAGCCTTCAAACCTCGGTCGCGAATTCGAATTTTTGAGAATGCTTACCACCGCACGTGGCCTCCCTCAACAGTACGTTTATCTTTATTCGATGTTGCTTTAAATACCACCTGGGGGTGAAAGTAGGTAGGATTTCATTGAGCCAAATCTATGAGATAACGGGAATGCCATGCCGAAAAGCTATTGACACCCAGAAATTAGCATTTTCTTCATAGATTCGGTTAAATGTGTTTAGTCATGATAAAATGCGAGGTTCCACTGTGATGTTGGACGAATTTCACATTTTCAGATCCACGAGGCCAGATAACTAACCATTTACTTATTTAATTTCGATTCTATCGATGTGAAAATTCCAATTCCGATGCGATTCATTTTATTTGAATACATTACATTGCATGAACCTTCAGTTGTATCTCTCCTCTATAAAAACCACAGCGATTTTGGAGAAAGGAACGGCGAGAAAGCAAAAGCGTGAAAATTAAATTTATAGTTCGTAATATATTTCGAATTTATAACGACAGAAGGATTTTTACTCTATCAGCCTCGTGGGTTGAGGTTTTCGACGCGCGAAAGAAAATTTGACGTGGACCGGCTTAAATTTGAAGTTTAGTAAAACTGCCGACGGTTGAAGTCAGGCACTGTCAACGTTCAAAATATGTAATTTCCATAAAAATATACACGTGGTGTAGCTACTGAAATAAAACAGCACGTCGGTACATGCCAGGTTTATATGCATACGTCCTTCCGTTTTCCTTCTTTTTTTTTAAAGAGACACAATTATAAAATTCAAACGGCTTGAGAAGTACGAGATATCGTTAAAGATGAGATAAAATACTTTCACCGGTTATAACCAGACCCAGATTTTTTTACATTATTTACAGCACCCTTCAACCATTTCACCGCAAAACCAAGGCAAGGCGAGAGAGCATGATACACGTATGTGAGGGTGAGTGAGTGTGTGTGTGTGTGTGTGTATACAGGGCCGTGCCGATGGGTGATGCGACGAGGCAACCGCCTCAGGCGCCTCTCGAAGGGGGGCGCCAAAATGTGACAAAAATGAAAACTTATAAAAATAAATTCATAAGGCCAGCGAAGCCAGGGGGCGTCACATTATATCTCGCATCAGGCGGCAAAATGTCTGGGCACGGCCCTGTATATATACACACACACATATACATACATAAACACCGAAGTGTAGACGGGAGAGTAATAAAGAAGGGCAATAAAGGAAAGGTGGAAAAGGGAATACCGACAAGTGGGTATAATTGAACGGCCTCCAAACTCACATTCGGGATGCGAGTAGAGCCGGTTGATGTTCACATTATCGAGGCCTCCGGACACAAGGGCTTCGACCAATCTCTCGACGAACTCCCTCACCTTCCCCGTCTCAGGGTCCACTTCTTCTGCCAGGGCCTCTAAAAAGGGGCGGAATGAAAAGAGAGAGAAAAAGTCAGTGAAACGCCGCATTTATGCGTTAAATCGCACAGCCATGACCACGCGATCGAGTCCAGGTCACGCAGCGTTCGTTACTGTGAAATCGATGATGTACGCAGCTTTCACGCGTAGTAACAGGATGTTTACTTTCTCCATAGCATTGAGAAAGTATTGCTTTCGTGGCAAAAAAAATCGAATTCGAGATATCGAGGGAAATACACATTTTTTAAAGTCCCCTAAATACGTTTTCGCTATTTTCTCACGTGTGATCAGGGCCGGATTAAGGCATAGACCCCGCGCATTAAAGGGTCCCGCGAACTCTTATTTCGGCCATGATCGATTGGTACACTTCGCAGGTAATACGAATATGTCTAAAATAAAAAAATCTGTCATCGCCTCTCAAAACGTTAAAGCGCATCCGGGAATCAGGAGTTCCCAAACGTGGAAATAGCTCTACGAATATCAAACACTGCCAATAGCAGACGCAGGAGAACGTTCCTTTCCTGCTCTCAAGCGCGTAAAAAATACGTTATGGTCCAACCTAGGCCAAGAGAGCGATCTGTCAGTTTTAAACAAAGAATCGTCTATTACTCGAAATTTAAATTTTGATCAAATAATCGAAGCTATAAGCAAAGCACGGAAAAAGCAATGTAAAATATAAACCTTGTAATTTTGTTGTTTATTCTTTAATAAAGTAGTTGTATTTTTGTTTTGTATATATTTTTTATAATATTAAAAATGTTTTATACAAAATATTGTTAGCATGACATAAATAAGAAAATAACCAATTCACTCTCCTTCTGAATTTGTTCTGTACATTGAATGTTGCTAGGCAGGACCGGCCCGAGGTAAGGGCGAGCCGGGCGGCTGCCCGGGGCGCCTAATTGTTGGTGGCGTTATCCCGAACATTTATCTGTGCATTATTTTCAAGTGAATAATTATTGGACACCAATTTATATCGTGAAACAGGCCAGAGTCACAACGAAATTCCTTTTATTTATTCATTATCAATAATTTTTCGGAGGGTTGAATAAATTAACCTATATTCCTTAAATATCCTGAAAAACATTTACGGAGGGGGACGGTGGAGTGCCATCTCGCCCGGGGCGCCAAAATTCTTCGAGCCGGACCTGTTGCTAGGTGACAGCTTTGCTTTCGTTGCTATGATACAACCTGTGAATTATTGATAGCGACATCAGCACTGCCAAGGGTGTTCAATATTTTGTTTTCCACTGCAAAAAATAACAATTTTGTTTACTAATTGTTCTTTCAATGCGAAAAGCGTTTCAAAGTTTTCTAATGTAAAAATAATTCAAAGTTTTAAAAAAAATTATTCACGAATGTAATTTCCAATAGCTATTTTTGAGGATGCTGTTGTCGAGAGCAACTTGTAAGCCCTATTGCAACCATATTCATTACTTTGTATAGAGAAAGTCAAGGGTTGGACAGAGATTTTTTGGATATGTCTTTGCCAATTCTCCAACTGGTTTGGTGTCTAAAAGCGCCGCGAGGGTTTAAATGCATCGCAAACTATAAGAAAAAGTAACAGAGAAAGAGAGCGAAGGAACTTGAATGAAACTTTAACTCGGCATTGATTTCGCTTTTTCCTACATTTTTGTATTTAAAGGCTATGAAATGAGCCGAGAGAAATTGTAGTTAATTCTCATTCTCTTCGGAGGACGAAATTTTCGTTAATTAAAAAGAAAACAACTCCAATACTGTTTAACCTTTAACGAATTAGGAGGATTCTGTGAAACTGTGTCAAATTACACCGCTAATTTACTTTCCAAGACTTAACATTTTTACGAAGAAATAAATGTGAATATTAATTTTTCATTTTAATTATCTCAACCCACACAACAGATTATTAAACACGAAAAATCCAATTTCACAAATTTCCAGCGAATAAATAATAATGAAAAAATTGTGGTCTGGAAGTCTGCAACTCAGTTATACTACTTGATCGTAATTTCACCTCTCCAGTTAAAGATTAGTCAACGTATTATGCATCTTTATTTTTATTTATTAAAAATTAACTCAACCTTTCCCATGATTTATATGAAACTTGAATTGCAGCGAGATAAATGGCGCGAACTAATGGAGCAGGATGCGGTCCACTACAATGAATAACAAGTAAGAATTTAAAAAAATTCAAAAATTAAATCTTTTTGCTTTATAAAATAGGCGGCCTTAAAAGGATAAAACAAGAAAAATCCAGATTATTTGTTCGTTATAAATGATGTTGGTGTCATATTCTTTTCATTACTGTTGCTTTATATATCATTTACGAAATAATTTCGCTTTGATAGGAGGTTTTTAAGGTTGAGTTTCATTTTTTTTAAATGTGTTTTGCTATTAACTTTATTTTCAAAATCCATTTACCCCAGCTTATGGAATGAGACTATTACGTAAATGATATGTAAAATTATAGTAATGACAAGTACATGACACCAAAATCTTATATAACGAACAAATAATCTGAAAATTTTCTTGTTTTATCCTTTTAAGGCCGCCAATTTTATAAAGCAAAAAGATTTTATTTTTGAATTTTTAAAAAATTCTTGTTTTCATATTTTAAGTGCGAAAATGAATGACATTCAATGAAAAATAACGTACGTAAATAATTTATCTCAATCGCTTTCTTACAATGATTGATGTCAAAGTTCGTGATTTGTGGAACTTTGTGACTTCAAACGAAGTAGGCTCGCTTGTAGGCTCGTCAGTTTAAATCACGAAGCAAAGATGAGAAACCCTGTACCGGCATTAGCCTACTCTTTTTGAAAAGTACCAAGGAGGACCAACGGCTTTATGTCCCTTCCGAAGGATGAAGTGTTGATTCGGGTGCTCTCCTCTAAACACGCAAATAAGGGGCCCCAAGATCTATTGAAAAAAATGCAACTTTTGCAGGTTTTCAACGGATATGCTCAGCGTAGCAGGCCAACGCCCTCGCCACTACGCCACACCACCCCATTTCGCAAGTTTTGAAATTTCGAAGATACTTTTCTACCCAGAAGCCATCTACCGCAGCGTGAGGAATAAAAATACATTCCCAAAGGAACCATCTACTGATTACGAGTTGTTAATTGTTTCATGAAAAAGTTCAAATTTTTTAAACCAATAGTGAACATTATTGAGGTATAAAATGACATCATAGAAATAAGCTAAAATTTTCGCACAAATAAGCGTTATAACTTCTCTCGCCATATATTGGTCAAAATGACAACACGTTGAAATCCGTATTTCCCGCTATCATTTCTAAAGTTGGGGCACCGAATGCTGCGAATATGTAGTAGTTCAATTTCTTATTACTAAAACGCCCCCAGATTCACCGGCAGCGCCACCACAACCAAATAGACTTTTAGACAGTTTGAACATTCACAGTTTAACATCTAGATGAGATACGAAATTGCTTATGGCCTAAAAACCATATGCAACCCATAAGCTTTCAAACAATGTAACATTCTTTACGATACGATCATTCTTTCAACAGATATGAGGGAACAACAAATGGTCTATCCCCAAATATATAAATAAATAAATATCGGACGAACGCATATAAAAGATTTTATAAAAAGAAAATTGGAGTAGATTGGAAATTTGTACTGCAGCGAGCCGATGCACTTCTCTACTTCATTTAACATAAATCCGTTAGCTTTCTGAACTTCATAAAACGTCAACATGGTGGATATTTTACGATTAAATGCGACTGATATTTTTTAAAAGAGAAAAAATTAACATTAAAATTTATTGCTAACGTCATTTCTCTCCTGAGAAATGAAAATTATGCTTTGTTGTCGCTTTATTTCCTGAAGCAACAAGCCTGAAAAGCAACGGTACGCCATCCAAAGTACATATCTATTTATCCTTCAATGATATGAAAGGCGTCATATGCACTTACTATTTGTATTTTGGTGGAGGAAGGTCCCTTCCTCCGACTGGAGTCCAAAACCACCGAATCTCTTCCTAAGCTGAGTATAAAACCAGTCTCCAGATTTAAGCTGCACTTCCCTGTGGAAAACACGAATAAGCAAGGGCAATTTCAGAACAACAATTTCATTAAGAACAAATAAGAGGGAAAGGGCACTTAACATAATATTGCAAAACCATATGAAATTAAGGACTTTCACTAAAGTCGTCAACCTCAAGAGTATTCATATTTCAAATGGCGTGCAGTGAAGCGTGTTCAGTCAATGCTACGGCAGAAGTTTCTATATCGTAACGTACGAAAATTTTTAAAGTTGTCAGAAATGATAT
Source organism: Uropetala carovei (assembly GCA_036926305.1). NCBI lineage: Eukaryota > Metazoa > Arthropoda > Insecta > Odonata > Petaluridae > Uropetala > Uropetala carovei. The sequence continues at coordinate 966,901 of JAXCHB010000022.1, forward strand.
AAAAATCCATTTAAGAAAAAATATATCGATAAATTCGGTTAAACATGATGAACGACACCAACGAATAGAAGCAGTCCTCGACTTACGACGCTCCGAATCTACGAAGTCCGCCGCTCCACACAACGCTCGGCCTTGCCGAACCGATGTTTGACACCTTATGCCTTAAGGCCAATTCGGACAACAATGTCTACGACAAGTAATGACACGCCACGCAAAACGTGGTATAATATAATTTAACGCGACTTCATATCAAAACACATCGAAAGTACTCCATAAATGAAGCTAATCTGAAAACTTCCGATACCGTCTTTTCCCTTTCCTCTCTCCCACTCCGCTTCATGCTGAGATCATAAAAAAGCTCTTTCGCTTTCCTCTCTTTCTTGAATTGACGGTTTTACTTTTCCGTCCACGATCGCCTGAAACTCTCTCCCAAACCAATACCCCTAGTTTAATCTATAAACCAGTTTTTCTCAACCCCCAGTCCGCGGGAAGTTATTTGACATTCCGCTACATTCCATCCATCTCATAAAATGTTGGATGATGGGCATCACTGATTAATGAAATATTTGTTTTCAGTTGGAAACAAGCTATGAAGTGGTTCTTGTTGGGATATTCAGAATATCCACCGGTCCGCGACAGATTTTTAGTTGAGAACTAACTGCTGCTCTAAACCAATGAGACGATGAGTCAGGAACGTAACCCCACTTTATAACATTGTTCTTAAGGGGGAAATGTGCTTCGTCTTACGACTTTTCGACTTACGACGCGATATTCTGGAACCAATTGTGTTGTAAGTGCGAGGACTGCCTATACAACGTTTATTCCAATTACTATTGATGAATTACCCAGACGATGATGCTCGTTTCCACCTTACCTAATATTATATTAGCACAAAATTTCTAAGAAAGGTGGATAACTGTTGTACATGATCGTGATAATGACACAGATCAAAAGTTTCACTACAAATTTTCCTTTTAAAGTTATAACTTTGACCAGGGTAATTAGAATTATTATTTTTTAAATGCTAAAAATACAGGACATGGGCTATGGGCGCGATTCACGTTCTTTGCCCCGGGCTCTGACTTTGATAGAACGAGATATAGTATACCGTATTTACTTGCAAATGAGCAGCAATTTCAAAATGTTTCGTTAACAAAGCAAGGAAGCGCCTTATTTTTATTCAAAAATTTGAACTTTTAAAATGTGAAATAATAGTTAATTCTCGCTTAATATCTCTCATTATTCAATATACAATGTGTAAGTTATAAAAACATAACAATCATTACAGAAAATAAGGGAAAGAAAAATCAATCGAAAATTATTACAATTGACACCGTAACTAAAATATTTATAGTATACAAGAATAGAAATATTAGGTAATCATTGAAAAAAAAATTGCAGTTTTCTCATCATATTTAAGGACCACAAAAATCCGCAGGAGGCGCTTTCAGGAAAGAATCAACAAATGACGAATAAGCTTTGAGATTTACACGTGCAGTATGCATGATCGTTCAGCCATTCAAGATCGAGAAAAGTCTATAATCATACAAACTTTCGTCGCGTATCTTTGTTTTCACTATTGACATATTGCTCGCTCGAAGTTACTTTTGTGTGATCCATGCCAAGACATGCGAGTATATTGCGTTTTTTTTGATAGCCTTGGAAAAAATGAGGCTTATATTCACGTATATTTATTATCAGTCTTGAAAAATACGGCTGCGGCTAGAAAGCAGGCACAGATTATATGCGAGTAAATGCGGAATTTTTAATAGTGGTTATAAAATCTGGCTGTCAAAATTTAATTACAGTTGTCTAATTTTTCATTTAAAACAAACACTTAAATGCTGCCGGTATTTTTTCATCGCAGAGGGATGCTATTCCTAAATTGATTTAATGGCAGATTTAATTAAAGGAAACTTCAATATTTATATTATCAACTTTGAATGATAAAGATTGCGAAGTTAAAAATTTGACTATTTACGAAAAGATGAACGAACGTTTAAAAAAATAATTTTCATAGAAATTCTTCTTTTGTTTGGTTAAGTATCTATATATGTACTTCCATCAAAACGCGTAACTGAATTAAGCACGGTATAACGACAAAAATTCTCCAAAGGGTTATAATCAGGGTACTATCTTTATAGGTTTTCATTTTTAAATTCATGAGGTTATCCAGAATCCTCTCCAAGTATTCCTCTACCTGTGACAGGAGGTGCAGACGCACGTGCCTGGGGCAGCAGTTTGACTGTGGACGCAGCAGTCCCCGCAGATTCGGAATCTGCACCTTCCGCACCTCAAGATGGCGCTGGAGCGCGGGAAGGCTTGGCGGCAGCGGACGCAGGCACGTGCGTTGAGTCTCCTCTCCCTGGCCAGGGCCAACGCTTTCCGGTCAGCCTCCTCCTCCTCTTCTTCCTCTTCCTCCTCCCCCTCGCCTCCTTCCGCTGCACTGCGAAGCCTCCTGGGTCGGACGGAAAAAAAGGTGTGAGACGTCAGTGAAAACGGCACGAAAACGCGCAATCCGCGACTCTTCCGTGCATTAGTTTATCCCAAATCGAATGGGAAATATACAAGAGTTTAGTCATTCTATTAATAACACAAATCTATAGCTTTTAACGGGCCGAGTATTTTATAAAACGCAAGACTGCAAAGCATTCAAGTTTTATGAATTTTAATATACAGACTATTTTATAATTACATTACACAGCAAAAAATTTATGAAGCGGTATCTTTTGCAAATACCGCTTCATTAATGGTATTTTAAAATAAATTTATTCCATCTACAGTATATGTGTATTTCAAAAAATCAACGGAAGTTGCCTTTACTTCATGGAACTCCATAATAAATAAAAAAAAGCAAGTAATTTTTCTCATTTTATCTATTTCAAAATTTTGTCTCTAACATATATATGGTTCCCATGGTTAATGCCTAAGCATATATCTTCCAAGCCTAATAAAAAGTAATATCGTAGGGGTCGTTCCACACTAGCCGAGAGCAGCTGTACCCGAGTTATTGCGACAATTTGTAGGTGCATGACCTTCAAGACTAATTTTATCCAAAAACATTAACCAAATGCTCTTCACCATTTAAGACCTAATATATAAGATGTTATGAAAGGTGCTGGTTCAGTCAATTGCGTTGTCAAAGAATTATGGGCAAACATACAAGCCGGTGAATCGGCTATTTTTACCAAAACACGCCTTATCTGTTTTTTTTGCGAAATGAATTTTACTCAGAGAACTTAAAGGCGATACGAACTCATAAATAAGTGGTCGACAAGAAGTTTTTATTCCATATATCCTGAACCTTATTCACTAATGTCACATTCAATCGTTAATTATGTGCGCCGGAGACAACAATCTTCCTCATACAAGTTAGAATAAAGGGATAAATAAAAATGTCACTCGAGTATCACCTTCGGTTTCGAACTCTGGAATAGACTGCAGTATTTTTCTAGTCGACCATGGGCACAATACGAAGAAACTTGAAACTGAGCATGAGTTTGCAGTTGATACACTTCTGAACTACAATCCAACGAACTACCAAAATCCATTCTCAAAGAATCATAGGCCAAGTATGGGAAATTTGTATCTCAAAATTTCAAAGATGAGGAAGAATTCAATTTTATATCGAGATATAAGGGTGATTCACGAAGATATGGAATAACTTCAGGGGATGATTTCTGAGGTCATTATGAACAAAAAAGTTCATATGAACATGTGTCCGATTCCGAATAATTAAAGAGTTATGGCTGTTTGAAAATTAGAAAAGGGCAGTTCCCCGGACGATGGATCGGTCGCAATGGTCCACAAAATTGGCCAGCTAGGTCCCCAGACCTAAACCCCTTGGATTTCTGCTTGTCTACCATACTAAAGTGCAATCACGGGATGCATTACTTCATCGCATAGTGAATGCTGTGGCTCGCATAAAAGACAGTCATGATGAACTTCGGTGTGCAACACAAGCGGCAAAATGCATTGAAGTCGAAGGTGGTGTTTTTGAAAACCTACTTTAATAATAACCATGCTTGTATTTGACAACACAGACTGCAAATAAGTAAATAAACAAGCAAATAAACACTCTAGCGGAGAACGCATCGCGTATTGGTCGGCAGTTGTCTCCCGAGTTCCGGATATTGCCTTGCCTTTTTCTAATTTTCAAACAGCCATAACTCTTTAATTATTCGGAATCGGACACATGTTCATAGGAACTTTTTTGTTCATAATGACCTCGGAAATCAGCTCCTGAAGTTATTCCATATCTTCGTGAATCACCCTGTATATTACAACAGACGACTGATAAATCAATGCTAGAATATTAAATAATCAAGTTAATTTGAATATGAAGACAATTCTATCAGAGTTTCGGGCGATACGGGAAGTGGTTCTTGGCGGTTACGGCGGCTGATTCATTGCAAGATCTTTCGTTTTCTCTTCGTACATACCCCATTCAAATGTGTTCACCATGCATGTAAGAAGTATCGGGACGTACTCAAGTAGTGCTGTTGGCTGACAAAGTATTTTTTTATCGATTACAGACGACTAAGTGGCCCCCAGGCTAATTTTTTCAGGGTCTTACTATAAGTATCCCGTGGGTTCGGCAAGAAAATTCGACCATATTAAAAGTGGGTTCTAAGAACATTGAAATACACCATGTCAACGCATCTAAGAAAAAATATCACGTCTTTCTTTATCCTGACCTATTGTATTTCGTCTTTTTCCGTTCTGTATTTCCGAAGTGTGGATTAGGTCGTAGGCTTTTAATACGCGTATACTGCTTACACGTACTTGGTTATCTTGTTTTTCCTCTATTTTCATGGTCTGTAGCGTACTGGATAGATGTTTGAATTTCGATACATGGAGCCTCGCCAAGAAAAAGAAAGATGGTTCAAAATCGTAATGCAAACACAAAGTATTTTTTTATCGATTACAGACGACTAAGTGGCCCCCAGGCTAATTTTTTCAGGGTCTTACTATAAGTATCCCGTGGGTTCGGCAAGAAAATTCGACCATATTAAAAGTGGGTTCTAAGAACATTGAAATACACCATGTCAACGCATCTAAGAAAAAATATCACGTCTTTCTTTATCCTGACCTATTGTATTTCGTCTTTTTCCGTTCTGTATTTCCGAAGTGTGGATTAGGTCGTAGGCTTTTAATACGCGTATACTGCTTACACGTACTTGGTTATCTTGTTTTTCCTCTATTTTCATGGTCTGTAGCGTACTGGATAGATGTTTGAATTTCGATACATGGAGCCTCGCCAAGAAAAAGAAAGATGGTTCAAAATCGTAATGCAAACACGATACGATTAAAGAATGACAACTGCAAACTCTAAACATTCCGGTTTCCACAGTCAATCTCTTGCGGACCCCCGCGCTGTCCAGACGGTAAGATACGCCACTTCAGGCGACATAAAAGTTCGGAACTGCACGTAGCTATAGTTAAGATGGTATTCATAGCAATGAAAGGTGGTCATTAATGATCCACAGTAGCTCACGTCCATTAATGAGTGCAATGATTTCGATAAATCCAAGAGAATTTACTTCCTGGCACCTAAAGCGTTTCGAAGACGACAGTCTCTCCTCAAAATATGTACTTTCACCGAAAGCGAGTAAAGCGTAAAATAATTTACGCAATACATGGATAAAAAGTAAATGTAAATACGTGAAAGGGCGATGTTTGCTGATATAATGTTCCGGAAGGACGGACGTTCAATTACGATGAAATAAAAAGAAAGAAAATATGATGAAAGCCTTCCTTTACACATCATTCCGCTTCCCGAAGCTCAAATGTGCATGGAAATGTGGGTGCGACCCATAAAAAAACGCAGAGGTAAAGAACAACCGTTTTGATGGTGAGAAGTGCAAATATGTTCCTTACCGGAATGAGTTGGTATGAATAGACTAGGTTTAAAAATTTTGGATTTTGACGATGACTTTCGATATTCGAGTAAATATGAATTGAGTGGCAGTCGATAAATATCTCGCAATCTAGGATGTAAATACGCTCTCTTCAATATAGAAATGCTACGTTATTTGTCGAAAGAGCAAGATACATTGGAAATACTTGTTTAGCTTACATTCCATATGGATAAAATTTGTTTTATTTTATATAATCTACGCATAAATTCACAACACAGATCATAAATGCAAAATAAATGTTAAATTTATGGTCAAATAATGATAATTCCTTATAACTTGAACAACTAATCTTCAAGTGTCTTACGTTAGCATGCTCTCCTAGTATTGAAGAATAAATTATTCCTTTTAATTGTGGCAGACTGAATGAATATTAGTTATGTACCACAGATATAACACTAAGTCTTATGAATGGGAATAACCCACAATTTCATGCGGAGACGGAAAATCAAGTCCTCGAAGCTAAGAAAAAATTAAAAATCGAATCGCATCAATGCAGGACAGATATAAAACCGGACCAGTCAGGCTATGAGATTCATCTGACATTTCGTGCAAACTTCCTATTGAGTTATTTAATGAAAAAATCAAATTGTGAAAACTTCGAAAAATTCTCCAATTCCACGATGATACATTCCATCTGTTTTTCTTAAAAACCAATCAACATTTTTAAATATTTTAATTTATTCAACATGAAAAGAGCATATCCGAACTTTATATATTTCCTTTGATGCATCATTTTAGCACGAGAGAAATATTATTGACATCCGCAATCGATTAGCCCGATAATACCTAATATTAACCTAATAGAACGGCATGAAACTCAGAATTCTCCGTAACTTAAAAGGAGAATTGCAGGTGATCGAAAAATATACGGCATATGAGAAAAGAAAAGGAACGCATAGTTATACAAATAGCAAGTATACTCTCGCATCGGATGATTCAAATCACTACTCCCGCTACAATGGAATGTACACGCTTCCAGAATGGATAACAGAAATTTTTTTAATGAATGTGAACGAACTTAATGTACATGTACAAACACTTCGTATTTTTTTGCCTTAATAACGCCAACGTGTCAACTAACTCTTTGGCCATACGCGCGAAATTTAGCGGTTAATTTGGCCGTTTCGAGGCAGCGAGACAGTTAAACATGTTGTTGTCGCAACGCTTTACCATTGGCGACACGCGGCAGGAGCTATAGAGGAGACCGGCTCGCCCGCTCCTACAGAGAGAAGGCAACGAAGGAGAGGTTAAAAGGGAGAAAGGGGGGGGGGGGGGAATGAGCGGACGGGGGAGGGAGGCGGGCGCACGTCAATCTCCGATAATCCAAAAAGGAAGCGATGGGAGAGAAAGGGGGAGGAAAGCGCATGTTAAGGATAAAAGCGGTCGTTGACATTCGCCGTGCCTATTGTCGCCATCGTATTCCATTGTCTCTGCAAACCTCCTCCTCCACGCATAATCAAAAAAGGACCGGGAGATAAAGGCAGAAGGCCAAAGGGGCAACTGGGCGTACGCTCTCGAAGAATGGAACAAAAATGAAAAAACAAAAGAGGTGAGTAACTATGAGAATGTTAGTGACGGAACACTAACTCTTTCTTGGCGCACAGCAATCTCGGGTCAGCAATTTGATAAAAACTGATTGTTAATTGGCAGATAACAAAACATACTGAGCTTTATAGAAGTCAATCTAAAGTTGCGATCGATACCGGGAAAGGGATTAGTTTGCATGACGTTAACACGTTGCAAGCATTAAATTTTGTGTTGAAAACTAAAGATGGAATTGCAAACGGCATACAATTTACGAAGAGCTACAATGAGCAAAATCACTTGCACCAATATTTATCCTTAGATGTGGGTTTGGCCGGTTGCCAAAAATAAACCTGCACCTAAAAACGTCGGTGTAGCACCAGTAGGTTATACTTCAAAGCATATTTTTCCGTTAAATTTTAAAAGACCAACTATAATTTTAAAAAATTCTTTCGACTGTGCAAACGATGTAGGTATTTTACAAAGGAAGCGAGGAATACACAAAAACGCGATGAAAATTGTACTAAACAACGCGAAAGAAACTCAAGATATGTAATAATATGTAATAAAATACGTATCTTCCTGTGATACAAACAACTAGCAAAGAATGAGTTCGATCAGCGCACTATTAAACATTAAAATATTTAAAAATTGGGCTTGGGCAATAGCCTAATTACTTCGCAGTGAAAATTACCTCTGGACCTTTACCATTCTCTCTCTGTTTCGAAAGATTAATCTAAAAAAAAAAGAACCAAGTCTGTAATTGGAGAGAACGAATCTAGCATCGCCACACCCATTTCATGCCTGCCGGTTATTTTGCAGAATGTCGTTGAATTGGTCTTTGCGCAGCACGCTCCAACCTCATGGCGAGGTCAGACGGAGAACGCGACTTCCGCCCACCGGATCGCCATTTCCGGAAGACCATGACCACGGTCACTCTCTCGTTTACCTTCTCAAATCATTTCAAATGACGTGTCAAATCCGTAACTTTAGTAGTAATGGAGGCAGGCCGTTGAAAAAGATAGCCTTTTTACCTGAATCTCTATGGACTTTCTTCTGAAAATACGTATTATACAACAGAGGAGCGAGGAATAAAAATGGTATGGAGAATACGTGCAGCGAACGTATCAGTGAAGATGTGGGGCTAAATATTAATGGAAAAAAATTTTCGCTTTAAACAAATATTTTTTGGTAATGCAAAAAAATTCAAAACACGATCGAAAAAACTACTGCCTATCAAAATATCACAAATGCGGAAAACAAGGCGTGTGCAATTAAAAATTAAACGTTTTAAAAATTACCTCTCAAGAGTTAATGGTCGTTCAATCAAGGACAATCTATTAAAGTTTATTAAGTTAATGAAATATTCCTCCGAAAACCATGTTGAAGTTTTAAATATATTTTATATATCTTTTTGCATCAATCTTTTTCATCTCAACAATAGGCTTTCCTCTAAAGCAGGGGTTCCCAAACATTGTTAAGCCGCGGAACCCTTATATTCAAATATTTTTCCCCCCGGAACTAATGATGATAAGCCAAATCGCAATGAAATTAGCTTTATAATCATTGGAATTTGTATATTCATAGCTTATGTATCTTACAGTACACAGTTTGTTTTCTATTGTAAATAAGAGAAGGAAGAACTTATAGGGTCTCTTCCTCTGTTTAACACGGAACTCCATTTAGCTGAACTCTTGGGTTCCGCGGAACACTGTTTGGGAAATGCTACTCTAAAGCGTTGCGCTTCTGCGCGAATTTCAATAAGAATGTTTCTGTTTTCACCGGCTCCTTAAGGGCAAAAATACTTCAAATGTCCAACGCATTTTAGCCACAAATGGATTCAACCCAACTGAGTTTTTCATTCAGTCATACAAAACTATTAAGAAATCACTGAACGCGAGAAAATGAGAGTTGATGTTTACGTACGCTCTCGTAAATCAGTTTTTTTTTACCAACATATGTAGGAAGGAAATGGGCAGAATTTACAACACACCCATCGCCAAGGCATTTACTACATAATAATTTGATGGTTTGCCAAGCGTTACTTTCTCTCACGTTAGTGCAAGCTTAGAGAAACATCTTATTACGTTGCGTCACTGCTTGTGTTCCTTGGCGAATCTATTCGATTTCACTTAAGTTCACCACAGTCGATAAAACGCCTATTCGCAACAGGGAAGTGTGAAAATCAGGTCACGATCTCCGGTGGCTACGCAGCATAAACAAACCTCTCCGTTAAGGGTATTTTTCACGTCATAAGAGAAGCCGAATTATATGTAGAAAACATTACATTCTCATGGTTTTCTGGAAGACTCAAGTTCCCCACTGTGAAAACATGGTGGTTGAAATGCTAGTAAAATAACTTTTTACGCATCGCTCTAAAATTATTGGAGATTGATGTATAATACTTAATCTGCATGGGAGGCAAGGATTTCACTTTCTGCTAAATGGCATAGGTATTCTGCAAATATTTTCCAAGCGAAGACAGATAAGGAATCCACAATAAAATTGTTTGATCAACATTACTTAATGGAAAATTTAATAATTTTGAATAGATGTTATTATGATTCTGTATGCAATTGAAGTTGACATATCTACATTGAAGCGAAGATGCTCCAACATGCATCCATACTAAAAACGTTTATTCTTCAAATAGGAAGATACTCCTTTAATTGTAAGCATGGAATGTATTACCTCTTTACGCGTCATTTCGAATCTATATAAAAATAACGATTAAAAATTTAAATGAAATTTCTGATTCTTCATTTTACGATGGAAGAAGTTTTCTTAAGTAGAAATGGCAATCTTTTATTATAATACATGTTACTTGGGGGATTCCTGCAGGTGTTAAATAAATTATCTACCTTTCTATCAGAGGACCAGATAAAGCTAGTTTAGGTCCTTATTTCTATCCTGATTCCGTGGATAAAATGGGTGGATAAAAAGCAATTTCTATGAATTATTCATAAATCGTTTTTCACGAAAGGTTTCGAATTACACGACAAGCCAGCATCCTGAATCAACCTTCCGCCCTTTCACCAACCAAACACTCCTTAACGTCAGCCTTGGTCGTCCATTCCTCGAGTTAATTTTCGGTTATTATACGAGAACATTCTACAGGAAATGAAAATGTCAAGGCATTAAAAATCACACCTGATTATAGTATGCACATGATCCGTGGAAAGGGGATGACTTGAGAACCAAATCGCAGAGATCGTTTTCTTGAGTTACACATCTAAGTGCCGACGAATGCGTTCACCGCGACAGCGAAAGTATTCGATTACAAACCGAATGGTAACATAATATTATTCAAGAGTGAAGTAAAATTTCTCCGGTGATAACTTAAAGGAGAGCGTTATGAATCTGATCGTCAGTATAACTTCGCAATTAACGATCGAGTAAAGATGGCGACGATACGCTCTGTCATATCCACGGAAAAGAATCACCAAAGGGATTTTTCTTTAGGAAAATTAGGACTAATACCTTAGAAATAAAATAATAGTGTAGTTGTCATTCAACAGCAAAATGGAGGATGTGTATAAGGAGGCTACTGTTGATTCGTTCCGTTGGATGCCGACTTATTATACTTTTACGTGACGGTGGCTGCGTTACTAGAAGCTGAAGAAGCAAACTGAATAGTTGTCTAGCACGAGAATAACTTAAGAACCCGAAAAATTAAAATCCACCCTGGGAAAAACCTTAACGGGAGGCGGGGGAATGCCGATCAGTGGATAATATCGATCATCCTCGTAGAGGCAAAGGCAGAAGCAGTCAGAGTGATTGATTGCTGCTGCCATATGTCAAAAAACCCAGTAACCTCACACAAAGCGAGAGATCACCTGTGAAGTCACTTCCTTGCAGTTATCACTGATTTATTTATTTCGGTATTTTTGATGTAACTTTCAACGTTCATTCAAATCAATGTAAGTCAATTTTTTTTAGCAATTCAATGCTTTTTCACTTATATATCACACTTAACTGTAGGATCTACCTCATGGATGAGCACAGCTTTGAAATCAGTTCATAACATCATAATTAAAATTAGTTGATCGGTATTACCCTAACTGGGTGGGGAATACTGATCAAACAAAATTTCCTTTTTTGTATTTGGCACCGTTTAAGGATTTTAAGTAAAACGTTCAAATATAAAGAAAAAAATATTGAAATGGTTATAAGAAATGCTTAATACAAATATCACTTTAAATATGGAGCTAAGTGGAAATATATCTCTGATTATCATTCCATCATGAAGAGTAGCATGAAAAATGCCAAACAAATACGCAACGACTCGCGGTATAATAAATTATCTTATAAGCAACCGATAAACACATACAAGCAAAATTCAGAAAATTTGTTTAACTCTCTCCCACTCTTTGAAAGACTGGATTTATTTAATTAATAGTTTGCATCCTGTGAAAACTCCGTTTGTTGGTTCAAAAAGACTAATCGTTTATCGAAAACGTCTTAAAAAATACGATGGGCAGATGGTTCGCACCAAGATTATTTGTCATTAAGATAACCGATATTCGAATGTATTCGGAACCATAGAAATAGGTCGATTGGATTTTTAATTACTTCGAATTTAACGCGTAGATAACTGTCAGATAAGCGCCAAAAGAAGATGGAATAGAAAGTGATCTTTGTGGATGAAATAGCAAAGCACGATGTACGATCTCATGGTCGAATGGTTTAGTATCCTTCGTATTCTACGGATAAACTGAACTGGCTGCCAGATGCTAAACTGGAAAACCTTATGGTACGAATAGACTATATAGTCGAACTAGATATTGAACAAATATAAATATTTCTTAAAGGTAACATACAGAATTGGAGGACGAAAGTATTGGATAAACAAGAACCTGTAGAAATCACGTACTTATAACGATGATGCGAATTTAATGCAAGAGTAAACACTTCAAGACGGCTAAATTTCCCATCATTAACTTTATGAAAAATAATCGTTTTCGGATTCTTTAAGAACTTAGTTTTGTTTATAACGCATCTCCCGAGATAGGGAAAAAGGACATTACTGCTTGCCGAGTTAGCAACTAAAGTACACATTATTTGGAACAAAAATTTAAAAATTTAGTATTTAACATAAACAAAGATGAATTAAAAAAATATCCGTGGCCAATATGTATAGAAGTACAGTATAAATCGATGGCAAATGAGCAGTTTCGGGGAAAATGGTACACATGCAGGAAATAAATAATTAAATAAGGAAATATATACTAATGTACTACATATTTTACAGATATAGCCTTCAATCATTAAGGAGGCCAAATTTTAGAGGAGACGCGCTATTACACATTTTTCGATACGAATTATCTCAAATATTTGTAGAAACTCCAAAACGTCTCTTATCAAACGCGAAAGCGCGATGAACCCACGATAATAGCCCGTCCGCAAGTGTCTTTCCTCCTCAGCTTAATAATAGCTTTTTTTTAAAAGACGTTACCAGAAAACAACCTAGCGGAAGCGACGCGAGAGAAAAGCGATAGAAAGGGCACTTACGAACGAAACGTTACCGATAGAAATAATAGACCCTCTCCGCGGTAAGAAAACAATGCAACGCGGAAGGAGACGAAGCTGGCACGCGGTGCAGGAGTGGACGAAACGTTTTGAATAAGGGTGAGAGGGATAAATATGGGGTCAGCGCGGAAAAGTCTAGCCGGTTATGCAGACGTCTGCGCGCGTCGTTGCTCTTTCGCTAACGAAGGGAACGTGGATCTTTCAAGAGTACCGAGACGGTCGGGGCTGGTTCTCTTTAAGGTCTCCGAGACATGTTTCTGACGTCAATTTACGCGTCTCCTTCGATAAACTATCACGAGCTCTGGAAACTTTCTTCGATCTTCCTCCTCCGAGTGATCGGTCTTACTACAAAAAAAAATGCTGATGGAGTGGGGGAGGGGGGAAGAAGAGGCAACATCACGTCCAGAAGGAGGGGGTGGCGAGAGCCCACGCTCCGAAGAGAAGCTTCTCGCCGGTTGTGCAACTATTGAGTCAGACTGCAGCAGCAGGCACTCCTTTTCCCCGTCCCACGGAGAGCGAAGCGCCGCTTTCTCTCCAGAAGGGGTTATAAGACGCCGCGGAGGGCTAAAGAGAGCGCACGGGATAAGGGTCTGCAAGATTGGGGAATGGGGAATGTGTGGTGGGGTGAGGGAGGAAGGGAGAGGGTGGGTGGGGGAGGGGGAGGTCTCGGATAGCAAGTTAAAGTGGGCCTCAAGGCGGTTGAGATGGGGCCTTACGGTCCGGCATTCCATTCGGAACGAAACGGAGAGATGGAGAGAGAGAGAGAGAGAGTGAGAGCTCTCGTGATGCATTTCCTAAAAGTGCAAACCAACGATCAAACCGTTTCCTAAAGTGGGACACGGCCTTTGCCTCGGGGAATGTTTCCACTCCGGTCACCTTGAATGCGCGGAAGTGCATAGGGCGTATAAAACAGAGAATTGCGACGGGGAGAGGATGGGATGGATTTACGCTCGAAAACGCTAACAGCGTTATTTCGTTACAGGTAGGGGTGGATATAAACGAAATTTTCTTTGGAACCGCGGACATACTTTCGAAATGGTTGGGCAGAATGCCTTGCGGTATATTCGCAAACGTAATAACTTTTAAATGAGAACATTTCAAATTTGGATGAAACAAGAATCGCGTTTAGTCTTCCTAAGATACATATTTTGTGTAATATGCGTATGATAAGATCACACGCATAAAAATGTGAAGGTAAAAGGAAAAATGGAAACTTCGCGCATAAATACCAGCCGAGCGCAACCAAAATTTAATGGAACGGGAATAGACGGTGAAATACAGGAAACAAAATGTCCACAAGGGCAGTGAACCAAGGAAGACTTAAACCAACGAAGTATAAGCTATACTTATATGCTCCAAGGCGACGTGAGCAATCGATACGAACAAACCTCAGTCAGTATAGAGGCAGCACGCCCGATAGCTAGAGCCAGATTAACATTTGTATAACCCAATAAGAGTTTGGCTTCTCGCTTAAATACTAACGAAGTTATCATGCACTCATAATCGTTCGCTATTATGAATGTTATGAAACTCACAAAATGGATTTCGGATAGAATCGCAGAAAACAGCAGTTTAGAGCTATAAAACATTGAGTGGAACTTATTAATTAAATGAAAAGGAGCTTTTAATAAAATAAACAGAGTAGGTTTTACATTAGCTGTAAGACGGATATTAATATTCGGAAAGTTCAAAACTAATAAGTTTCATTTTCGTGACAGACAAAAACGAATGAGATTATTCAGATGTTACTATCAACTACCAAAACCCCAAACGAAGAATTTTAAAACAGGAAGAAATATTTATTCCTTATAACGACCTGATTAAATTTTTTATATGGTAATTCGTTAGGAATTTATCTACTTCTAAGACATTTGTTTTGAATAAATGTTAAATTTTAAAAAGTTGGAATTTATGAACGAATGATAAGTTTAAATATTATATAGAGATTATTTGGCGTATGTGTTGTTAGAAATACGTTATATTCCTCTTCTTACAAAAAATCACATCAATTTGTACTGACAAGTTATAAAATAAATGAAAACGTCAAATAAAATCAAAACGTTCATTATTTTAGTCACTTTGCAAGATAACGTTGACTGACCTAATTATTCAGGTTTATAAGTCATTTAGTTAACTTTACCCTAATAATAAATTTAAAAATCTGTTTAGGCATTTACTAGAAACGTCGAAATTTTTCAATGCTGACAGCAACGGTAGAATTTCATGCTTCCGACGTCAAGATACCCTGACCTTTCTCGGCACATTCTCTCTCTTTTACATCTGCTTCAGTTATGGATTTTATCGAATTTTTCCCCTTCGAAGTAAAAAACAGGTTGAGCGCCTGCTGAAATTTGAGTCAAAATCCATTTTACCCAAATCCCAGTTTTACGAAATCCTATTTGTGGATGTGACAGCCTATCCTTTCGTCAGAAAGGACTTGTCAATCCTGAGTATCAATATTCATCTGCCTTCCGACGATAAAGACGCTTAGAGTGCTAGGGAAGCTGAGATAAAAATGGTAAATATGGCAACCCGGCATCGCATGCTAACGCATGTTTTCCCCCCTAGAGACTGGCGTCTATAGGAGGTGGGGGAGGGAAGGGGTCACAGCATTATGCAAGGGAAAGTGCCATTTCTTTCGCTCCTTTCACTTTTTTTGGCCGATTGATCGCCTAGCACGGAACCTAAGGGAACCGGCAAAAAAAAGAACGCCTCTCTCGGATGCCGACCAACTCGAGCAAATTTAGAGTCGCTATAGGGCAGTGATCTGAAACTTAAATCATGCAGGTAATTTAGAAATATATGGCTGGCTGCCATAACGAGCCTACGCATTTTGAGGAAGCTTAAGAACTTACGACTCAAAATTGCGTGTATTTTCGTTAGAAACGATCACAAATTCTTGAAATTATTAAACATTTTTATATCGTTTCACATATCTATTACTCCGTGATTGTCTATTAAAGTCTCTTCATTTGAATTAATATCCTGCAAGCAGCCAGAAGCGTTTGGCAGGGGGTGTCTCCGCACCAACCTTCGCCTACTTACATTATTATCAAAGTTTCAATATGGCCGTACTCTTTGAATTGGAGGTCCGCGTGCATGGGATATCTTTCTCTAGGAAAATAGCTCCACGTAGCAAAACTTGATCGCGCAGCGATTGGATATTCCAGAACATTTTTTATACTTGACGTATATGTATATATTATATATATGAGCAGGAGTTTTATGGGATAAAAATAGAAAAAAGAGTTTCGGAGGGTAGATCCTTTAGGAAGGTCAACAGATAAGGCTTAAAAAGTGATAGTGAAGAAGGAGAGGCATTGGCCCTTACCGAATAACTTCCTGCTTTCGTTTTACACACTTCACGGGCAGTTACTTCGTACGGTGCCTCTTTGTTTTGCCAGGAGATTGGGATAGAATGGGAACTTTGTCAAAAATGGAACGGCTTAAAGGAATGTAGGAAAAAGCAGCTGTGAAGTGAATTGCCTAACAACTTGAGGAAGTGCCTATTGAAGTAGGGAGTTCAACGACCGTCAAAGAGTTTTTAGAGTTTTGAGATGTTTTTGGCTCCCCCATATAAAAATATGGTGAAAGACCTCAATTTTTGCGAAAGAATAGCGAGTGCTGATGTAAAATATTCTAATTTTTCGTACTACATATTTCTAAGAATATGTATTCACAATAACGTCTAATCATTGCATTTTCATTTTACGATTGCTATAGACCTGAAAAGTATCGTTTTTTATTTTTAAACTAATCTGGAATTGATTTAATTTTCCTAAATTTAAAATTTAACTTATTTCTTGTAGACGTCCATACGTTAAAGCAGTGCTTCTCAACCTTTTTTGCTCCACGGCACACCTTCATGCATGCTTAAGAACATCGCGGCACACCAAACCACCCCTAATTAATTTCACTGCATAAATTCTCATTTTTACTTTCTCATACGAAGTATCGAGAAAGTATTGTTTTCGCGAAAAAATTCGACCTCGACATTTTTACGGAAATACACAGTTTGGGTGTCGCTGAATCCGAAAAAGTGGTTTTCGCAATGTCGTCTGCCTATCTGTCCGTCTGTCTGTCTGTTACTGGATCTGGAGCCTAGACGGTAGAGCGAAAATGAATGAAATATCGTACTTAGGCATTTTATCATACTGAGCAGAGTATACATAGAAATGGTTCACATTGATCAATAATTAAGAGTAGTTTATTCTACGCATTTTTAACAACAATCCGATTTTCTAGAAAACGGCTATAACGATTTTGATCAAATTTCGCACAGTTACTTGAGTTTACGTCTTCAATAATACTGTATAGTTCATATTTCTCAAAAAATGAATATAAGGCTAGTTTATTCTAGGCAACTTTAACAATAATTCGATTTTCTCAAAAACGGCTCTAACGATTTTGAACAAATTTCGTAGTTACTTGAGTATACATCTACAATAATACTACATATTTTATTTTTCTCAATGAATGAATATAAGGCTAGTTTATTCTTAGGAAACTTTAACAAAAATTGGATTTTCTAAAAACAGGCTCATACGATTTTCATTTTCTAAAGATAACTAAACGACGCATTAGTATATGAGAAAGCTTGTACAATGTATGTTGTACCGATTTTTTAAGATAAATACTAGCGTAACAAGTAAAAGTCGCAGTTATATTAGATTGTTACGATTGTTAAAGCATTAAATGTATAATTTATTGTATATTAAAAACATATATAATTTAAAAATTAAATATCTTTGGAGTGTGCAGCACACTAGTCTTTTCCTCGCGGCACACCGGTTGAGAACCACTGCGTTAGAGTACCGAGTTCGTACCTCGATTCTAAATCAGTTGAAAATGTAAACTACAACCACTAACGCGTAAATCGAATAAATAGATAAATGCGCCTGGAAACAAGATCAGGCTCTCATCACCAAAGATAAAACGTCTAGAACCTACAAGGAGTCACACTGTGTATATGTTGGAAGAGTTGTCGAAATCGAACACTACCATTCGAATAAACTCCAAAAATCTTAATACAACATTAGTAATTTCCAATATATAGGTTTCAGTGAATAAAATAGTTTTTTATTCTATTTTTATCACAGTAATGTTTTCAAGTCGCTTTACATAAGTACGGGGATTGCGTCGCTCCGTATAGGGGATCCACGAGTCTTAATTGGGGTGTGATTCAGTAATTCCTGAAACTTCCTTACAGGAGAAAGGAAGAAATCAAGTACATATACGGTTCTTCATGAGACAGAGTTTATTGTAAAGAGAATACTTTGTACATTACGAGATTGTTTTACATATTTTCCGTTCCTCGAGAATGAGACGCTGTCCTCATTAGCTTTCAAGATTTTCCAACCATTCACTTCGAAATACTTATGTGAAGCAGGATTTTCAGCTATAACGTCAATAAAAAAAAAAGAAATCGACTCTGTCTTGATGCCTGTATGCGATTAGCTCTTTTAATAAACTCCACTGAGCACAGATTGGAGTCATTAATAAACAGAGTACAAGAACAGAAATCGCATTAGTTTTTTAGCATATAATTTCAATGTCTTTACATTTTTACATATTAAAGAAGAAAAACACTAACCATGTAATTTATTATATACAACAATTTATAATCGAATATAAAACGTTTTATTCAACAATTTTACTAATAAAATAAGTTAATTCGATTTTACTTTGTTTCTTTTTCATTATCCACCATTTCGAATAAAGGTTTGAAGTTCCTAGTCGTTAATTCATGGCTATTACAGTTTTCCCAATTTAAAGACAGCGAAGTTACAACCAGGACTGAACGATAGTCTACTTTTTTATATGGGTTGTTTTTAGGTCCATTTCCTTCAAGTGGAAATACGGCAGTGCGATAAAATTTAAGCTTTCCCTTTTATCATATAATAGCAGAATTGCCCGTTGAATTTCAACGGATTTGGTGAATTTACTACAGCAAAACATACAAACTCTTTAAAATATATAGTAGATACGTTTTCATTTACTATTAGCTTTTCTTATCAATTAATCACACTTGCTTGTAACAATCCATTTCCAAACGTATTGTATTCAAATAAAACAATTTTATTTCCTATCATATCGCTCGGAAGGGGTACGAAAAATCCACAGAATTTCGAAACAAATAACGTATTTCTGAAAACTTCGGCCGTGTAACATGTAAACATCGCAGGAATAAGATAGTAGGTATAGAGTTTTATTCGTCGAATAAAGCAAAAACGAAAAAACTCGGCCCATATTTACGTATTTTGATGCTTGACGGAAGAATACCTTGCAAGTCAAGAAATCGATTCATACGTGTTATCTTATGGAGAAATGTTAATCCCCTATATTGGCAGCACTGATTAATCCCGGTTGACCAGACCTTGACCAATCACTAAGTTAGGATGCAAGGAAGAATCGTACCAAATTTGGTTATTCTAGCTTCAATCGTTTAGGAGTTCCATGAATAAACCAACAAACACACCCTTCAAAATATATTATAGGAGATTTTAAACCAATTTATCTGTATTTTGGTATATACTTCAATGTCCATTCAAACCAAATTTGTGTTAATAACAATAGGGGGTCCGCGAAAATATGGGAACTACGTAAGGGGTCCGCGGCACCAAAAAGGTTGAGAAGCACTGTTCTAGAAGGTTTCAGCTTCGTAAACATCAAGTAAGGGTACATTATTATCCATTCACAAAGCTAACGAAGCTTGCCTGTGTAGTCATCATTTCTAGCTGTTGTGTCATTTTCCCCTAGTGTATCTTTAGATGGCATCTGGTATAGAGCGACGCGAGGCGAGCCGAGGCTAGCTGAATTGAGAATATTTCCCATACAACTAGGACACAGTCTTCATTAGAGGCAGATCGTAAATATTTTTGAAGAACTTGTTTGTAAATTAACCATGTACAATGGATCTCTCTCTTCTCTCCTCTTACGAAGTTCCCATATTTTCGCGGACCCCCTCTTGCTATTAACACATAAATTTGGTTTGAATAGACATTGAAGTACATACCAAAATATAGATATTTTGTTATTAAATTGGACTGGTAAGCGAAAGAACTAAATAGAAAATTTTCCTCCTTTGCCATCGTTGAGGAAACACTGAGAATTTTCCAGAACTAGTTGTCAACTACCTGGAGTAACACAAGAGACACGGAAGTTGGACTTTCATCGGAATTTTAGATTTCTCGAAAAATAGATTCCTGATTTTGTCGTAAAATTTTAATTAAAAGAGTTTCCTTCATCTATTTGTCAGTAACCTTGTTGATATTATTTAGTCTACAGGTTTTGTATTATATTCCTACTAAAAAGCAAAATTTGGTGAAAATTATTAATATACTACGTCAAATAAAGCCAAAATAGTAATGTCGAAAGTAAGGCATTTAGTATGTTATGGTATATATTTAATATTATTCAGAAATGGCTTAAGGATTGGAATACATTTCAAATTTCAGGCAAAATAGCTCTCTCTAGAGTCTGGCAAGAATAAGAATGGATCAGTCCCGCACAGGGCGTATTTGCCGCCCGGGTGCAAGAAGTTTATGCCGCCCCTTACGGACTTATAAAAGCACCCTGGCCCAGATTTTTTCGATTTTTTATTAAAGGTTGTATTTAATTTAAGAAATAAATTGTGTAAAACACATTGCGCAAACTTTCTCGTATACGAATCATTTCGATATATTACGTAAAAGTACTTTGTTATAGAAGACGGTATACCACATGAGTATGCAAACACAGCGGAATGTCAAGGACGTTTGTGTGTTTGTAAAAACACAAAATTATGATATATTATTGCTTCCGCCCGTGAAGTGCCACCCCTAATATGTTGCCGCCCGGGTGCGATGCAATCCTTGCACCAATAGGTCGGCGCGTCAGACAATAATAATAAATAATAAATAAAGCGAATAAATATAGAATGGAATATAAGATTACTACATTTAGAATGGAAAGCATAAAACTGTTTATAATTGATGACATACTCCATTAAAATGCATTTAAACGGCTGATATACTGTTATGAAATAACTGACATTAGATTGCGACATTCTTTTTCTTCCGTTCGAGGACATAAAATCAAGAGATAAAACATAACTAATTCGCATGGCTAAAGTCACATTACAGTCACAAAAGCCGCGATGTGTGATGAAAGAGCTGCATAGATTTAAAGTGAAATCGGTCGAACATCTGCGACAACAGCGCAATTAGAACTGGATAGGGTAAGCGTTAAATTAAGGGCGTACACATGTAGATTTTTAACGAAATATATAAAAATCATATGTCTAACAGAAATCACCGAAACCCTCAAAGACTGCCTTTTTACGGCATAAAAAAATTTCCGATCTTTTACACAAACTTCTATCGAAAAAACAAAACAGAACTAGATTTTGCACAACGGATTTGACACCGACGAAGGTGATCAGGAAATAATTAACCAAAGAAGAAATAAAAATGTAAAGAAATAAGATAATTTCATAAAAACGAACGAAAGCTTCAATGAGAGGGAGAGTTCAAAAAGCTTAAAATGGAAGGGTTTTCCTACTCTTTACTCTCGTCAGACGCGTAATTGTTTTCTCCCTGAACCAATCGTTTTATCGCCGCGGTGGTTTTCAATTGAGGCCTCGAAGAAAACAATAAGCCATATGCTACAGAAAAAGCGCTGACGCAATTCAAATTCTTACCGCGCAAGCATCATACACATCGACTAACTATCGATAAAAAGCTTTTCCTGTGCCATTTCCGACCTTTCAGGTTACCTTGGAAATTTTAAAAATCGATGTTTTATTAATTAAAACTTTCATACACGGAGGCTTAGTAACTCCTCAGGCAAAGACAACTGATTTAAAAAATATATATATATATGTGTGTGTGTATATATATATATATGTGTGTGTGTGTGTGTGTGTGTAAATGATCCAAATACGTTTAATAGATATTATTCAAACAGCTTCCATGAACTAACATGCTCTAAATTAGAGGTGCGAAACTATAATCCTTAAATGGAATATAATCGATAGACAGCTTAATTGAGTCGGCCGAAAATACTCGCCGGAGTAGAATGACTCGGAGAAGTCCAGAACGTGAATAGAAACCCTCTGTTCTACCCTGGAACGCAAATACAAGACAAGGCTAAATTATTTTAGTATTAAAAGTTGAAAATAAATTTTCACGTTTTTGTGAAACTCGAAGAATTTTCCAGTAATCTGGAAACATGTAATTAAAGTCGAAACCCTTAATGAAGATATTTCTAATTGCAACGCATGTTTCACAACAGACTACTGCGGAGACTAAGCAACCAGTAATTTTTCATAACTATTTCAGCAAAGTATTATTTTATCATATTAAAATTTTTAAAAACCCTGTAATATACCGTAAGGATGAGGGGCATATGATGTGCAACCGTGTTCTTAAGTACTGCTACCGAGATTGAATTATAACCTTTAAATTCAATTGCGAGTTAAAAGTTTAAGCAGTGAATTGGCATCCCTGATCCTAACATCTCATTCTAGCCTTTTCTTTCGCATCAATATTAATTAAATACTGAATACCAACTTTCAGCGGTATGCCCAGTTATATACGTAGAGAAAGACACGCAGACAGACTCGATAAACCATGAACTATTGGCGATTTTGAGTTTTAGAAAAGGAAACGGGACTAAGAATCTAATAACACTTAAAAAAAACTCACAGGAAGAATAACAACGAATATATTAAAGTTATTTCTGATATTTTAGACAATCGCTTATCTAAATGATGAGACGGTTCTATACATACATCCATCAAATAGGGCGTGGACATTTATATCAACAGTAATATGTATGCGCATAAACAGGTTTCCCAGATCATTTTTGTCAGTCACAAGGACAAGCACACGCGACCGTGCCCCGGGCAGGACTCGAACCCGCATCTGGAGCCAGACACGCCGACCAACCCTCCGCAAACTTACATTTTTTGGACAAACAATTTATCGAACTACGCACGCTAAATCATGAATTTCATGTATTATTTCAACGGCGGTAGGAATCAGCATAAAAAAAAGTACCTAGAAAAATTAATCTCCCACTTTGAAAAAAAATCCTTAAGAGACAAAAGCGCAACGGCGAGCTAATGTCAAGGACAGCCGGGCCCCTCTTTGGAGCGACCGAAAATTTAAAAAAAAACTCTCTCAAGAGTGAAGAAGACGCTGCTGTGATGCGAACTAATCGCCCGCTTCGGTCCAGGGAAAATATAGAAACAACTACGAGTAGTGCGATAACGCTTCAAACATTTCTCAACTCGCCAGTGCTCGCGCGAGTTGATTATATGCCGCAACCGGATGTTTTTCGTCGATATAGTTTTTCTAACGGTTTCTTCCTCCTGCCCGTCCGTATATCTTATTCAAATAGCGTTGGGAACCTTTTTCCGTGAAAAAATACCAGTCTCGTTTAATATTTCCTCGAGTTCAGTCGGTGTTCCACGCTGAGGCGCAGCGGGTTGCGCTTGAACAACACGTGCTTACATTTTCCTAGAGAAGCATTTTAGTGCATTGATTTTGGAAGTTGTGGAGTAAGTATCAACGTTTTCGTTTTTTCTCCACTTTTTGTACGTTTTCTATTTCCAAAGAGCTTCATTGCAATGGTAGCGTTTTTCTAATTGGCCGACTTGGCGAATAAAAATTATAGCATTTCAATTTTCTTCGAATATGGCTCGTTGTATGACAAACATTTACGTAAGGGCAACTATATGCCTTGCTACCTATAAATCTAAAAACATTAAAAAATTATTACTGTTGCCATATTTCGAAACTTTTTTTCGCGTTGGGCGTAATAACAACAAACTCGTTGCAAAATCTACTTCCTGGTCAATATAAACGTGAGATGGAGAAGTATTAAAAGAAGATTCGAAAATAATAATAACTATTCCATTGCGAAATTTAAATTACAGCGCGAAAGGTTTCTAGACTGGCTCTGCAATAAGAAAATCCCGCAGAAGGTTAATAAAAGGCATTAATACCAGCGGAATGGTTTCGATTCCCTTTTAAAGGAGCTTCAAATGTCTCTATCATTAAAAACTGTGATGTAATTAAAATGGGTCACGCCGAAAATGTTTGTTTCGTGATGTGTCGGGCGGCGGATGAGGAAGACGGAGGGGGATGCATAAAAGGAATGAAAGAGAAAGCGTAAAATAAAGGAGATAACGATATGATAGATGAAACCAAGATCATGAAGATAAGAGATTGGATAGCTACGCGTTTTTTTATATTTTTAAGCGAGGTTAAGTAACGTTCCTATTTAATGAAGAGGTTCAGAGAGTCAGCAGTTACTCGTTATTTAACCAAAACATAAAATTCTTTAAAATATGTTTTCCAGGGGAAACTTACTTCCCATACCCATTATCATGCCTTAAGCCGGGTTTACAGGATGACAGTGAAATGCGATAGTTATTATCGCGGTAGCTACTATCGCAATGCTCTCATCGTGTATACTGTGTACATTATGACAGCACTACGATAGTAGCTACCGCGATAGTAACAATCGCATTTCCTGTCATCGTGTAAACCCGGCTTTAGAGTAGGAGTTCCCAAACTCTCTGAAAACACGGAACCCTTATATTCAATTTTTTTCTCCCGGAACCCTAATATGTTATAAGCAAAATCGCAATAAAATTACTTTAAAATCATTGTGATTTTAATTTACGTAGTTTATGTGTTTCACAGTAGGTATGCCATTTACAAGTGAAACTCATATTTTCTGCAGTAAATGAGAGAAGGAAGAACGTAACGTGTCTCTTCCTCTGTCTATCACTAATGCGGTCGATCCTTATAATTGGAATCGTAGAGGAATTAAAACAATCAAGCTATAGAACATCGATTTATCGAAACGAACACTTGAAATAAGAAAAACACTTAAAAATTTGCACAGCTTCACAGATATTCCACCCGTTGCATTATCACTGAACGCGGGATTCGAACGATCAGAAATTTAGAATGACAAATTTTCATTAGAAAGCGTCAAACCGCCTCAAATGGATCATTTTCATGTCCCGATGGAAAATCAACCGTTCTCTATTCTTGTTATTTACGCCCATAGCATTTGTCCATGCCCGACTTAGCGGCGGAGAGGGAGAGAGAGAGATCTGAAGGAAAATAATACCGTTGGGAGACATTCCTACGGAAGGATTTAGTCTTGGCGAAAATACCTCCGAGATTCTGGAGGAAAAATATTTTCAGGTAACGCTGAGAACTACTGTAACCTAACATGTTTGGAATATTTTCCATTCTTATTCGGAAGAAACGGAGAAAGCGTATGTGGCGCTTTAACTTTCTCAGAGAGAGAGAGAGAAATAGATAAAGCCGAGGCGAGGGTGGACGGAGAAATAATTGTGTTTTAGTTGTCGCGGAGACTGTAGAGCACATGTTTAAACCGGTTACGCCCCAAATAAAGCTTCTGGTAACCTCCTTGGGTCGGGTTCGAACGCTTGGAAACTAGGGTATCGGGACAATGCGAGAGGGAAGAGAAGGAAAGCAAAGATCAATTTCGCAAGCGAAAGGAAGCGAGACTAGACGGGGATATTCAATATGCGCGCGTTTCTCTTAGTGGCGATTCTTTCGGGTTTCGACACTTGGTACTGAAAAGAAATTAGGACGGCTTTTGCATGACGGTTTCATAATGTGTAACGGGACCAGCGTTAGTCATTAATGCAACATACGACTCATTAAGAGCTTAGTTTAAAAATAGTCGCTCTGGAAAGTCGTGACTTAAAACTATGCATTGATTAGAACTTATCATCTCATTGCTATCAGTCAAAATATCGTGGCATTATATCGATAAAGTAATATTTTTATATTAATTGCTCGTGGATAGTCTAGTCCAGTGGAATCCAATATTTTTCGAATAGAGGACCAAACAGCCCACTTCCGCGGTCATCGAGGGTCACGCAAAATACATTTTTTAAATAATTTAAGGGAATTCAAAGAGTAAGTTGGAGATCAACATTACCTGATTTGTTTTAAATGAATTTTCTACTATTGGAACAGAGATAAAAGGACGAAATATATCGTTTTTATAATTCTCCATTTTCGTTGTAAGCTAAATTGTGCCCTTTAATTTTTAAACTCATGGCAGGCCGAGTAAAAACACTGGGAGGGCCGGCTGTGGCCCGCGTGCCACTGTTCTATTATGCCAAGTTGAATAAGTTTTTAATAAACTTATTGTTAGTCATTATCCATCGATTCGCGTAAAAGATTATCGTGTGCGTTAATAACCTTATCACGCAAATATTTAAAAATAAATTAGCTTAGCGATAAAATGAATGGCATTAGTTTCCCCATGAAGAAAACTGAAATAAGTTGCAGTGAATCTATCATACTGGCATTTCAATCATCGTTAATTCTTATGAATACATTTGCGGTTTGAACGACCATAAGCATCGCTCAGTATCTGTGTGGCTACAAGAATCATGTACACCTAGAAATAGATTAACCGAATCACGAAACACATTCTCTTTGACTGACATAATCGTTGAAAAACCCGATCCAATTAAAAAACCATTATTTAAACATGAGAATTGCGTTAAAAATTCAAAACCCTTGCTTTATCGAAAGCTTTTGGATGAGAGAATGTATAACCCATTCACAACACAAGATTAATTGGTCTAACAAGTTGTAATCTGTCGATGATTACTGTGTGGTTTTTAGAATTTGAGCAAATACGCCACATATTACGCAACTGCGTCGCCAATTTCAACTCCTACGCAATTAATTTTTCAAAAGCGAGATACAGAGAGAGAGAGAGAGGTGATTTCGCTGGCGAAATATTAGAGAAAACTACCCTTTCACTCTTTCATTCACAACGTAAATAACACTTAACGGAAAGGGAGAGAATAATCACCAATTACCTAAACCGGCCATTACGAAAAACAAGAAAAAAAAACACCAAAACGAAAAAGCATCCCCATCCTGCATCCGAGGTCGGGGAAAATTTCGCTCTCACCTCCAAAGATAGATCTCGCTTCCCCTCTTTCCTCGTCACCCCTCGGTTAACTCCCTCTTCCTAGAAGGCCAGGAAAGCAGAGGTGAGCCCGGAAGACAGCGTCGTTCCCTCGGATAATCGGGAAGAATTTCTCGGGGCTTTGCCAGTTGGGTGAACTTTTTTTCTTTCGATGGGGAAACAGCGTGTGTCGTCGCACTTTAAGAACATGGACGGCAGCAGCACATACGGACGGAGTGGACGCGTGAGGATATTGTATTTTTTTTTTGGCGGCGGCTCTCAGTGGGCTTTTTCGTCAAGAAGGTTCCGACGGGGTTAAAGTGAGGCTAGATGAGGGGGGAAGGGGGGGGGGGGGGGGGGGGAAGGCTGCCGGAGGCCATTCGCACGTCGTTCGCAGATTACGGCGATATTATCCTTGGCAAGAGCGGTCCAGGCAGTCGGGAGTGCTAAATAAAACATCATTTTTTATTGTATTACACTTCGTGTCTTCGAAAGTCTCGACCATAAAAATTGGTTTTGGAAGGGGATTCCTCGTCGCTGTCCTTGGCGCAGAATAAAACGTGGTCAAGTGGATTAATGAGCGGCATAAGTGTCCACCCATCTGATCGGTGCATTTCCAAATTTCCCTTTCCAAACGGACGAACTGGTTTCTGTCGAAGTATTATCCATCGACCACAGGAGAAAAACATAGACGAACTCTCTTTCGGACATCGTAAGAATTTCAAGGACAGACAGAGAGAGTCTCGCTTTCCCATTCGCCCAGATGAAACCCCACACACACAAGCTCTCCTTTATCGACATTTAGATTCTTCTTTTTAATTGCGAATTACGCAAAGTTGAAGACGGACGATCTATCACATTTTTCGATAGCATCTTAATGACAGAGCCAGGATCATCAAGGCTTTTGCGAGCTCAAAAAAATGAAGCCGGAAAAAAACTTGTGAAGATAGAAAACGAAAATAATAGTTTACCTCTGATGATGTAATCAACTCGTTCTTTCCGATGCAATCTGTATTCGATAACAATTTCCGTGCACATAGATTACCTCAGAAACCCTCAAAAACGTTCCGGCTAAAAAAAAAAATGCCACACTGTACTACAATAGCAAAATATGAACCCGCTCTTAAAAAAGTTTTCTCGTGAAGGAAACGCGAACTAGTGAGGACGTCCAATTGAGAAACCTCTTGGTCAAACGCGTGCGTTCTTTAAGGATTCGTCAAGGCGATGTTTCCATAGAATAAACAGCTTGCACCACACGCATCAACATGAAAAGCTCTTTCGCCGGTTGTGGCGATTATTTAGAATCGCTGATTCACGCCGTCCCGCGAGCGAAGACTAATACAAAATATATTTCTTTACGACAATGAAAATCATCCATTATAAAAACCATCGTTATATGTATATACACTATTTTTAAAAACCTACCAGTTTACACTGTACAAAACGATCAACCTTGACTTCTGCGGTAACATTTCAAAATTTACGAGAATATTAAAATAACGGTTTGAAATTTCTTTTTCCCCTTTTAAAAAATATACGCATTTATTTGGATAGGAACCACATGTCAAATACCGTAAACAACGATTAAAACCTACTTTAGTTCGAATGGTCATTCTTCATCTCGTGAGATGGAAAGGCACGTTTGTTTATTGGAAAACGCGGAACTTTTAATGCAGACATTTAAGGAAACCAATCAAGAATAAGAGGAAGGCGGACTCTTATCCAGCCTTTTTGAATTTGTTTAGCAGGAATTCTTCGAAAGGTTAAAAAGTTCCAACGAGAAAAATTATTCATACTCAAACAATCAAATCGAATAGCGAGAATTTCGTTCATTTTTTTTGACCTAACAAACCTTTCAAAAGACCCGACTAGCTTCAACGAAACATTTGTAATCAAAGTAAAAAAATCACTGCGCAATTGTCCGTTTCCTATTAATAATACGATCACATTCAGTTACGGTTAATTATTTTCGATATACGTAACTCACAGCCACCGTCGAAGGAAAAATGAGCCAACCACCCACACAAGTAATCCCTTATAAAACCACACATTTTAAGGATTCCTTAAGCTCCGTTTCTACGCCGCATAATGTAAGAGAGCATTGAAAAAATATCACAATGGACGAACGACCTCTTTTCATTTCTCAATCAGTCGCGTGATAACTTCTCCAACCCTTAAAAAAAATCCATTGCGAGGAGGGGGGAGGGGGGTGAAAAAATAATAAAAAGATCATAAACCACCAAATTACCTGATAAAAAATACGCGATAATTTACCTTCTCCGGGCGAGAAAAAACAAAAAACGTTTTCTGTCCCTTCGAATTGAGTAACTATCGCGAGATGGCGCGGACACGCAACCGAAACCCGAAGAAAAAAAAGGCACCATTCTATGGGGGTGAGGAAGGAGAAGGTTCGAAAAAAAAGGCCGCAGGTGGAACGTGAAAGTGAAAGTTAAATTTTTTGGGCCACGATCTCGTGAAGATTTTTCTTTTGTTTTATTTTCGGAGAAGGAAGATGTGAATCGACTTTTGTTTTTTTTTTATATATTCCGGGAGCGGAGATCAAGATGCAACTCTCCCCCCTCCCTACCTCCTACGCACGCGACCTCTTATACTATATACACGTTTTTTTTTTAAAGAGAGGTCGTTGTATCGATCTTTTTTTTTGTTTTCTAGGATGCCGTCGAGGCTATGATGCGGCGGGAAGCTAGATTAATCGTTCCGTTTCTCTCCGTGACGGAAGGAGCATCATCGGAGGTCGATTCCGTCGTCCTCTCCTCCCCTCTATTCGACCCCCCTTCCCCGCCGCTCTCCCCACCGCTCTCTTCCCCGCTGAACTCCTCTTCCTCACCCCCCGAATAATCGGAAGCGGAACCGTCGCTGCCGTCCCCGACTCCGAACACGGGAAACTGAAACTGCCTCCTCCTCCTCATCATACCGGATCTCCGCGACATCATCCTTGCCTCTTCCGTGATCACTTTGACTAGCATGACTTCGACGAAGCAGACTATGAAGAGGGCCATGAACAACGCCATGTTCCCCTCGGGAGATTCCCTTACGGCCGTGAAGTAACCGAACATGGCGACTTTTTTAAGTTACGTCTTCTTCGCGATGAAGAGGGTTTTTCGTTTCGACCCGCTACGAAGGGGTTTTTTTTTTTTTACTCTATCGCTCTCTGCCCACAAGGATTGGGCGGCTGTTGCGCCGTCACGCCTCTGCCGAAATGCCGTCTAATGCTCTCTCTCTCTCTGTATCACTTCGGTTGCGTAATTCGTCCTTCGCCGGCCAAGTGTGTCAGTCAGCTGTTTCGTCAGTAGGCTCTCCTTAACACTTCCTAATCAGTTCCCTATAACCCTCTACGCTCTACACGGAAACTAAGAAGCGTACCTTTCGGCGCGAAAACAAAACAAAGAGCGGGGAATTTGAAGGGCTTCGAGGGAGGAAGACCTTTTAGGCGGAAACAATAACAACAATACGGTCGCGCGATCTCCCCAAAGACTATCGCGTTTTTTTTTTTTGAGGGAGATTTCCTCCGACAAGTTTTTAGGGCGCACGAAACGATTCGATGCAAACGCTTTCGTTTACACCGGCGCGCGAAGAACGGGATGGGAAATAATAACCGCCGCAACTGAATGGTTACTCCTTTAGAAAGGAGTTTTATTATTGGAATTAATTATCTTTCCGCGAGCGACGACCCACGAAACCGCTATAACAACTGTTACGCAAGGAACGAAGTCGAGCAAGGAACGTAAAAAAATATACGGCTATATTTTCAATGTGTTTTCAAACCGTCGAGTGAAAAGAGAAATCGAACGGGCTGTGATGTGCGACTTGCTTCGACCGAAAGTAACAGAAAAAACCGGCGATGCGAAAGGAAAAGGGGACAGGTCAGTATTCGATTCTATGCTGTATCCTACGAGCAAAAACGTTCGATTTCGCAAAACACTCCCGAACGACTGGACAGAGAATGATATATAAGCCTTTCGGACGCGCCCAGAATGCGAAACGAGAAAGAAGAGATTCTCGCTTCGACCTTTATGCACCCGGGGAATCCGCGCGTTCCAGACGAAACAAACGCGTGCCTTCTCGATCTAATTTAAGAAAAGTCCGCGAATAAGAATTGCGTTGCACTGCTCAATGCATCGAAATAGAAGAGAGATCGCCAGGATCACCGTGTGCGACGATTTTACACTCCTTCCCAAACGCAAAATAAAAAAATCCTTTTTTTCCCCTTCGGAACGACAAAAAAAAAGCTGCCACGTGAAGATTTATTTTTTTCTTTCCTTAATCGACACTCTTGACGTTACTGTCTCTCTTCGAAGGCACTGTAAAAGTCAAGACGTACGCGTAAGAGAAACTTTCACCATTTCAAAAAATGTCCTATTTCGTCACGTTCTTCAAAGGAGAAAAAAAAACCACACTGTCTTCTTCCCTTTCCTCCACACAAAAAAAAAATACTGTACCCAAGGAGCGACAACCCTCCGAACGGGGAAGTAAATATTCACCGAATTCAAGCGTATTTATACTTCTTCTTGGGCGCAGGATTATTCTATCAAAATATCGAACGATATCACTCAACTCTTCTTAAGAGCAGTAAAAGAATCGCGATCGCGCTCTTCGTACTATTAAACTCGAGACGTTTACGATCCCTCGACACTTGAGCGGAGTTGGCTCGGTTCGGACTCCGTTAAGCGTATGGGACTCGACGTCAGAAGGGAAGAGGACTGACTGACTCCGCTCTCCTCAAAGAGTTCTGGAAGAAGGCGGCGGTAGAAAGGGAGAGTGAGAGGGAGAGAGAGAGAGAGAGGAGAAGAACGAAAACACACCTCCGTCCCGCCGCCGCATTCTCATTCCCTTTCCACAGCTCTACTGCCCTTCTCTCTCTCCCCCCTCCTCCTCTTCCTCTTCCTTCCCACCATTGACATCCTCGCTACTCCCACACTCTCTCTCCCCCCCTCTCTTTTCACCCCCTTCCCCCCTCCTCCTCCACTCCTTCCCCTCTCTTTCTAAAGAGCGAACTCGCAAAGGCTCGGAGATGGTATGTAGCGTTATATATACTACATATATCTCCTCTCCACGCGAGCAGAGCGGTCGAGATATTGGAAAAGTGAAAACGAAAGTGACCTCAAATAACGGGCGTTCCTTTTAACGGCGGACTACACACCCCTTTCTTCTGGAATACGCAGTTAATTTTACAAAAGGTCTTTCTTCTTTCCTCCGCGGGCAAGCTAAGGGGGGGTGGGGGGGGGGGGTGGGAGACACATTACCCGTGCCGAATGGACCCAGGTGAAGGAAAACTTACGTCTTCTACGCTCCGCTGAATGGTTCCCAAAAAGAAAACGAGACGTGCGAAAGCACACGCCAGCAACTTCGCACCGAAACCAATTAGTATTCGTCGATCGGTGGCTGGAATAAACTCATTCTTTTTATAGGTTAAAGGTCCACGGCGTTTATTTTTTCGTATCGGAAGCCAAATAAATGCATAAAATAAATGGATTAGCAGTGGTGGATCAAAAGGAGGGCAAACCTTCTTGGCCGGTCCCACTGCCCTCCATTTGATACATTCCTAAACAAATTCTGCGCAAAATTCCTCGATTCCTCTCCGCGGAATTGGTCCATAGGACACGGGAGAGATTATGACGGAAATAGGGATCTTCAGAATAGAGGATTTGCCATTTTAATGCATAATATTGATAAACCATAAGTGTGCTCTAAAATTCTCTCTAACGCAAATAGGTATACAAGCATACGAAAACGTTGGCTCATGTTATATCGAGTTTGCGTAGAACAAACATGCGCTAATCAAGGCATAGCTGTACTCATTTTAAGTATTCTTAATAGCCAACCAAAGTTATGAAATACCAGATGCGCATTTCGACTACAATGCAGCAATTGCAAAAATATACGTATATGCGTGTGTTATGATTAACACAGACTGTTCAAAAAGTATCTGCACACTAGATTCGCGTGTAATGCACGCAATTATAGTGGAAAATTTAATAATCTAGTGCACAAGGGCTTTTTGAACACCCTGCAATTCGAAACGAATACTCAACGTATAAAATACGGAAGGAAAACGTCTGAGGTGGTTTGTTAGGGAGCTAAATTCACGCACAACACGCAGAGATAAGAGAAACGCAATAATAGGTTTCTGGTAAAATATCGGTTATCTTAACTTCCATGTTTACGCACGGCAGTAAAAATTCTCATATCGCCGCGATGAAAAGGCTTCACAAATACCGCCAAATTGCTTTGACGGGGTAAGACAAAAAAAAATCCATTTTCTGCGCCCTTTTTCTTCCAGCGATAAAAAACCTGAACCGAAACAGATATAGACCACAATGCAAATGTAAAAACATTTCATGAACTGACTAGTTATTTAATCATATAATGTGAAAGCTACACTATAATCCCGTAACGCAGCTCATTATTTATTTTTACGGCCGAGCCCGATATTTAGATACTGGATAAAATTCAATGATTTTTAATTGTTTAATATTTTATAATATAAATTTTAATTAAGTTTTCCTCGGCTATACACGTTAGTTTTTATTGCTTACTTTTTTCTTCCCATACAAATAGGAAGCGAGTTCACTTTTTTTCTAAATTACTTTAGATTAATCATTCAATAACTCATTTTAACGTATTAACATCGATCTAGGCCGTTAACGGCTTCTTAGAGTTACTTAAATTATATATATCGTACGTATATATGTTCAGATATTCTTTCCTTGAAATACCAATGAAATAAAATGCTTTTGAAATGATTTAAAACTTAAGCTTCCGGAATAATTAGGAAATCCTTCTGGTACACGTTCGATCGGAAGAAATAAGAAGTTCGCCGTGAGAAACCAGGGTCTTTCAAGCTAAGCGTATTTGAGTCCTCTTTACTTACGCTGAGAAGCTGTATAAAATGAAATACACTTATTCGATTAGATTATATGAGAATTTTTTTTCAGCCCGTTTCGGACAAGAATAGGTCATATATAACACGAACTCTCGTTCATCGGAGAATTATCGAGCTTGTCTTCAGGCTGAAAAAATACATGAATAAACACTTGTTTTTAAATTGAAAAAGGTACTATCTCAGCCAACAGCCACAACATGGTTATGAAAAAACAGATGCGCATTTTGGCTACAATTCAGCCGTATTCGGTGGTAATTCTCCTAAAGTATTTAGAATCTAAGCCAATTCTTTTTTATTTTTAAGTGTTCATTCTTGAACGTACATTCGTATTACATAGAAAATGTATATCATTACGTAATAAAAACTTATTGCGATTAAGGAGTTAAATGCAACATTTTCTCAAAAGATTAAATTGTCTCCACGATACTTACAAATCACAGACATGACAATTGCATTAGTCAAAAATGAAGTGATACTAACACCTAATTATATGAGCGAATATAAATTAGTCGTAAAATGCGAGTATAATTTTACTCAAAGTAATTTCTAACAAATTAAATTAATCTTTGCGGTTTACGATGATGCGTATATTTTCATATAACAGCGACGTAGGATGATTTATCACACATTTCATCAGAATGGAAATACGACAGTCATTCGTTCACAATTTGCGTCTCTTTAGGCACCAAGGACGATACCATATACGCATTGCCTTTGTTCACCATGAAGTTTGCATGAGGCTCAATATGTAATACGAAAAATATTAGTTCCTATTAAATTGGATTAATCGAAGTTTTTCTTTTAAGCCCAATACGTTTTACGCAGATAGGTTCAGGGTCGCACTGAACTATACCAGGCATGATAATACAAACAAGTTAGGAAAGTGTACAACGTATAACAAATGGGCGTTTTTCGTGAAATGGAGTATTAGAAAGAAATGATATACCTGTACGTAGGGGAAATAGCGTTTTAAAGTCCTTTTCTTCATCATAAATAAGCCATTTTCTTCCTATTTAATAGTATTACATGCACACGTAAGGAAATGAAACGTTTGTTTTGGAGATTGTTTATGTTAGCAACAATGAAGTAACCATGCAAGACATTTTCTAAGTTCAACTCGATATAAGACATTCTTGTTTGATTTTCTCGATAACAGCTACTCCTACGATAAAAATATATAGGGAAGAAAATACTCTACTTTTCCAGTTCTATAACATTTATTTGAAAAATATTTTGGTGTGAGCAATACTTTACGAGATATGACGAAAATTTAATTTTTTGTCCCCAGTAAAGTGGTACCCCTGATTGGCGTACGTGATTAATTTTTGCGATTTTCTTATTATATTTGATTGAAAGTCCTTAATATCAAATTTCATGAAAATCCGTTCGGTAGAAGCCGAGAACGAACATGCGGACGGACGGACGGACGGACCGACCTACTATAATAGACGCTCACGCTGTAAGCGAAACGCGCCTAAAAAAGAAAACCGATACACGAAACTGGCACAAGATAATGCAAAAGAAAACTAGTACAAGAAACTGGTGCAAGATAACACAACATTCAAGGATTTGTACGATTCAACAATCGCTGCAAATAAAGATGGACATCAAATACGTCATGTAAGTAATGCCACTGTTCCATTCATTCAGGTTATGCATCATTTACTGGATTGGGTACGATGTAAATCTTTGATTTTTTCTGTCTTTTAGCGATCACAATTATTATTTTTATCTTGAAACGAGATTATAATAGGGGAAAAAAACACAATTTGCATGAGCGTTTCTCCGAAACGTGGAGAACAAAATGATCGAAAATCGATCCGAATCTTTGAATTCTCCGAAACCCGCGCAAATACGGAACGAGAAAAATATCGGAGAAATTTCGTAACTTATCGGTCCTCCATCGGATCCATTAGGAACCTGAATAAATCTCGACGGTTTGTTCGGCTCATCTGCAGACTGTTAACGCACAGTATCCCACACCTCCAACACCTTACATCCTCAGTTACTCGGTCCATCGACTCAAGGGAAAACAAGTTAGGAAAGTGTACAACGTATCACAAATGAAAGCAATTATATACCTTTACGTAAGGGAAATAGCGTTTTAAAGTTCTTTTCTTCATCATAAATAATCCATTTTCTTCCTATTTAATAGTATTACATGCACACGTAAGGAAATGAAACGTTTGTTTTGGAGATTGTTTATGTTAGCAACAATGAAGTAACCATGCAAGAAATTTTCCAAGTTCAACTCGATATAAGACATTCTTGTTTGATTTTCTCGATAACGGCTACTCCTACGATAAAAATGTATAGGAAAGGAAATACTTTAATTTATTACTTCTACAATTTTTATTTGAAAAATATTTTGATATGAGCAATATTTTACGAGATATGACGAAAATTTAATTTTTTGTCCCCAGTAAAGTGGTACCCCTGATTGGCGTACGTGATGAATTTTTGCGATTTTCTTATTATATTTGATTGAAAGTCCTTAATATCAAATTTCATGAAAATCCGTTCGGTAGAAGCCGAGAACGAACATGCGGACGGACGGACGGACCGACCGAAGATAATAGGCGCTCACGCTGTAAGCAAAACGCGCCTAAAAACATTTCAATCTCTCTCATAAGGAAAACGGTGTCACACATCTGGCGTAACGTCGAAAAACAAAGTTTGATCGATTGTTTTTTTCTAATTCTCAAAAGGGTGACGTTGCAACTTTGTCGAAATAAATAGTATTCTACCGGCGAAATCAGCTCTAGAAGTTAGGCAATTCTCCGTTCGAGAAAGAGGGCCACATAAGGACGAGGTGGTCGACGAAAGCAGCCGGAGCGACATATATCAAAATATCCCAAGCAACAAAATTTTGGAACCGTTTTAGCCGAGGGTTGTCACGCGTCGTGTTGGTTCATGCGGATAAACAGAATAGCAAAGGGAGCGATAATTGTTTGTGTTGAGGGAGGGAGAGAAACTTTGAGGAGGGAAAGGGAGTGAAGACGGTTCGCTTGCGTGGGAATGCCGGCGACACGCAAGGAAGGGTTTAAAGCGAGAAGAAAAGGATTTTTTTCAAGGGTCGTAGCATAAGTAGCAGAGGAGGAGGTTATGGGAGGGTTGGGAAGCCATTTTCGTGCTCTCTGAGCACGGAATGACATAGCTCGACTCACGTGAAGAAGAAAGATACGGATTCGTGGACATTAAGAGGAGGTAGGGGGAAGGTGAGACTGTGTAGGAACGGGTTTGCAGCAGGATCGCGAGGGAGGACAACTTTGGAACAAAAGGGTAGGCAGGTGACCTTGGTTGTGAGATATTCTGCGTGCTCACACCTTTTTCGTTTTTTATTTTCGGTTAATAAATATTTTTTAACCGGGTTAGGGGATTTATTGGGAACGAGGATTTTCCGTGGTCTTTTTAAACGACTTCTTCGTTGATCATTAAAGCAAATGAATTCGTTTTAAGGGGCGACTAGTTGAGCATTTTATTGGGTTAATCAGCCTTAATCGGCGACTAGGTCATTTTTGGTTAGAAGTCTTCGGTATACGTTCAAATCTTATAAGCTGCGAGTTGACATGACAAACTCTCTCTCTCTCTCTAACATGTTCATAAAAAAGATTGGAAAAACAGATGCGCGTTTCGGCTACGAAGAAACCGTCATCAGTGGCGATTCATCGACATTAGATTATAGATTTTAGACGGCTGCTTTGTAGCCGAAACGGGTATCTGGTTTTTTCCAACCTATTTATGGCAACTTAAAGAAACTTTTGATCTAAGCCATTAGGTAAGCTCAAAAATTCTGTTATGAATCAAGTTAACTAAATACATAGAATGACAACAAATAAATTATAAACAAGTTAGGAAAGTGTACAACGTATCACAAATGGGCGCGTTTCGTGCAATGGAGTATTAGAAAGCAATTATATACCTGTACGAAAGGGAAACAGCGTTTTAAAGTCCTTTTCTTCAACATAAATAATCCATTTTCTTCCTATTTAAAAATATTGCATGCACACGTAAGGAAATTAAACATTTGTTTGGGAGATTATGTTAGCAACAGTGAAGTAACCATGCAAGACATTTTCTAATTGTAAGTTCAACTCGATATAAGACATTCTTGTTTGATTTTCTCGATAACGGCTACTCCTACGATAAAAATGTATAGGAAAGGAAATACTTTTTTCACTAGTTCTACAACTTTTATTTGAAAAATATTTTAATATGAGCAATACTTTACGAGATAAGACGAAATTTCATTTTTTGTCCCCAGTAAAGTGGTACCACTGATTGGCGTACGTGATTAATTTTTGCGATTTTCTTATTATATTTGATTGAAAGTCCTTAATATCAAATTTCATAAATATCCGTTCGGTAGAAGCCGAGAACGAAGATGCGGACGGACGGACGGACCGACCGACGATAATAGGCGCTCACGCTGTAAGCGAAACGCGCCTAAAAACGAGATCGGCCTTTTTGAATAGGTCATGAAAAGAAGAGTTATAAACAAAACTGGAATAAATTGATGCGTCCAACACATGACTTTCTCCATACGTAAGTTGCCAACTAAAATCAAATAAATACGGCGATAGAAACAATTCAACTTACACGCTTCAGCGCTAGCGATTCAAATGTTGTCACTACCACGCGCGCGAACTGCCCACTAACTGTCAATTTCGAAGAAAATTGAATATCTTTTGAAATATTACTCATATGAAAATTTAATTCAAACAAAAGTTGTAGAAAATAATAATATCTACAACTTATATATATATATATATATATATATATATATATATATATATATATATATATATATATATATATATATATATATATATATATATATATATATATATATATGCATGTTAACAAAAATTCAGTATTAAGCGAAATATTTAAGAGAAAATAAAATTTTACAAGAGTAAACCGCTACTTCCGTTTGACCGATTGTTATCAAAATCTTTTCAAAACTTAAGAATATATATAAAATCAGAAATGTATAACTTCATGCTGATCTGAAGAACAGTTTTTGAGTTAGAGCGCATGAAAAATTTGTCACACATTCTGACACACACAGACATCATGGAGAAAACGGTCAAACGTGTTCAGGGGAACTCAAAACGTGTATTTACGTTGAAATCTCGAATTCGATTTTTTTCATAAAAACAATACTTTCTCTATATTACGTATATGGAGAAAGTAAAAAGAGACTCCGGGGCCCAGGTACAACATCTTTCACAGACCATCCCTCTAAACTCTAAACAGTGACAAGGTCGGAAGGTCCTGCCGCAACTGAAGCCCCGTTAACTCCGAATTGGTTAGAACATACGGTCGTCAACCAGAAGAAAGTGAATCTAGAAAATGATCTAGGAAAAATGTACTGAATTTAATACGCCTCGGATGGAACGTCTTAAAAGTAAAATAAGATGGCGAAGATGTCACATTCGTGATTCAAATCAGACTGCTAATTTATAAAATATCAAAAGTTATGTTCGTAATGAAGAATAAAACGATTCTATATTGTCCACGATTCTTTGAGTAACAATGACGATAAGAGAAAACTCTCCCTTGTTACGGCGCAGGTTTTTTTTGTTTACGGACACTTCACACGATATCCAGGAAGTGTAGCCAGGAACATTCTATTTTTTTCATGGCGTTCTCTTGGGATTTTTATTCGAACTGACGGTCGCGGCGGTTGGTAAAAAATGGAAAAACATAAATCAATAAGTATTCTTTGGGAAACGAATAAAAAAAATGAGCCAAGTGGGACTTTTACTGGAAAAGACTAATAAGTTCTATTTTGTAAAAAGTTGTTTTCCTTATAGCTCCGTACTGCGAATCTTTTAAAGTGAAAGCTAGTGTGCGTAATCGCAGCACGCATCAACGATAACACGACTTGGGTAATCGTTATGAAAGCGAATTTTTCAATTAATTTTGCTAACTGTTGTGAAGTTAAATGCTTAAAAACCACGGTAATAAAGTGTTCCACGGATTTTTATCCGAAAGTCTAACATTTCATCAAGGAAGCTCTTTCTAATTGCTCGCTTAATCACTCAAAGTGCTAATACACGAAACTTCCTAATTATTTCTCACTTTCTAAATTTCACTAGATCCCTCTTTCCTATCTTGTACAAATGAATACTCTTTCCCATCGTTGACCTTCCTCGAGTTGGCAAATCGACTGAATTTGTGTACAATCATCATCATAGGTAGTATACCCGTAGAAAGGTCAGTGATTATTCATGGTTAAACTTGGTTCTCCGTATATTCCTATTTTCCGCAGTTTTCTTCATGTCTTGATAGCTCTTTCCTTTTCAAGTCGTCTATCAGCTGAAACCTTTTCCTACCTCTTTCTCTTTTTCCATCCAGTTTTCCTTCTAGGACTTTTTAATCATGCTCTCTCTCCTCTCCAATCCAGTTCGCCTTCTCTTTTTGATAGTCTGTATAATCGTTCGCTTCTCTCCTATTCTTCGTAGTACTTCCTCGTTTTTCACCCTATCTGTCCGTTTTATTTTCAGCATTCTTCTCCATGTCCACATTTCGAAGCTTTCCAAGTATTTAATATCATTCTTCCTTAGCGTCCATATTTCTGCCCATACAAAGCTATACTCCATACATAACATTTTATCACCTTCTTGCGGATATCCTCCTTTAATTCCCCGTTAGTAGGAGTATCTTTCTTCTAAAAGCGGCTTTTGCTTTTGTTATTCTAGTCCTGATTTCATCGGTACATTTTGCTTCTCTCGTTATGATGCCCCCAAGGTATTTATAGTCTGAAACTTGTTCTAATGGCTTTCCTCCAATACTCCTGTTCAAATTTCCTTACTTAATATTCGCATGATCTTGGATTTTTCTATATTAATTTTCATACCGTATTTTCTACCTATTCTATTTATCATTTTCTGGAGTTCCTTTTCCTTTCTTGCTAGAAGTACTTGATCATCCGCGTATTTCACTGTTCTTATAATCCTTCTTCCAGTTTTGAAATCTCTCGTGCCTTCTAATGCTTCCTGCATTAACCTCTCTCCATATATATTGAATAGGACCGGCGATAGGCAACAGCCCTGTCTTACTCTTCTACCGATATTTACTCCGCTGGTGTCCGCATTCTTCAACCAGACATTTACCACTTGATTCAAGTACAGATTCCTGAACAGTCTCCTGTCTTTCCAGTCTACACCTATATCCTTTAATATACTCATCAGCAGTACCCAATTTACTCTATGAAAGGCCTTCTGCCAGTCGACGAAACATACGCAGCTATCTTGGCTGTACTCTATTGCTCTCTCTG
This sequence comes from Uropetala carovei, assembly GCA_036926305.1. Classification (NCBI taxonomy): domain Eukaryota; kingdom Metazoa; phylum Arthropoda; class Insecta; order Odonata; family Petaluridae; genus Uropetala; species Uropetala carovei. The sequence goes on from JAXCHB010000022.1 coordinate 1,008,029, forward strand.
ATATGATTCTCACTACACCGATAGCATCTCTGGTTCCTCGTACTTTTCTGAAGTCGAATTGATCTTCCCCTAGCATTTCTTCGGCCTTTTTCTCTAGCCTTTTATTAAGAATTCTCGTGATGATCTTCGAAGTGTGACAGTAGGCTTATCGTTCTGTAGTCTTTACACTGCATTGCCTTTGACTTCTTCTTTAGAGGGATCATTGTTACATCTAAGAAATACTGAGGCCATTCTCCCGAGTCGTAAATCTTGTTAATTAATTTCGTAATCACTTTTAGCCCTTCCGATTTCCATTCGAGGGGATAGAACCCCGGAACTTCGTAACGGGAAGCCGACACGCTAACCACTACACCACCAGTGTGTACAATATGAATAACTAAATAAACACTGGCAAAAATATTAGTGTACTTTGATGAAAATCTGCCAATTTTCATTAAAAATGATAATAAGCATAGCTACCGTATTTTCAGTCATGCAAAAGGAATCGTTTTGGACGATAGCGACGTGTTCGTGCGAACTATTTTACTGTTATTTTGTTTCTGTTTTCTGTGTTGTGAGTAAAAAAATAAAAACAAACAGGTTAACAGTCAACATAATAACATAAACAGCAATCGAGCAAAAAATCTGATGTGGCCAAAAGAAATCACAAACAACGTGGCCAAAACAACGACGCCGGAAATGTGCCGGCGGAATAGAAGGCGGAAAAACAGAATTAGGACCTGTTTTCGTGGAACTGAAAATGGAGTAGGATGAGAAAATATGTAGGGATTGGATATTCGTGTCGTATGTGTGCACGCTGGTACTAACCATAAATACCACTGAAAATGTACATCTCACGCATTTCTGCTGTGACTGTGATTGAGGAGTCTAATTACAGGAATGCGGAGAGACAATAACTGTCATGAACGGAAGAAAATGTCGGATTGAATCAGAGAGAGAATTCTACGTTTCAATGTGTCTCAAGGCGGTGACCGCGAATAACAGTCCTTTAACGACTGGGCGTAAAAATTTAATTATTAATCTCTCCATTACTCAAGATTCCGCACCCAGGTATTTTAGGACTCTCTCACAAGTTTGTTAGCTTTCCCGGCGGAACGAAATTTCGAAAGGCGAAGGAACGTCTCGCTTTGGTGGGATACGAAAGGATCTCCTAGACCAGGGATTTTAAAACTTTTTCCTCCCAGAGTCAATATTAATAATAGAAAATACTTTATTCCGCCCACCAAAATTCTATCTTATAAAATGTTGCAAGTAATTATTTCTAAGAATATATTTTAAATCAAAACGGAACAATTTAATAACTTACTAAATCCCATTAGTTGATTTTGATCGATATGGCAACAATGTAGTCCGAATTTTGTGTCAAAATATCTTATTGTTAGATAGACCGTTCATCCAGGCCCTTATCGAACGTTTTGCGGGCCATACTTTGAAAAACCCTGTCCTAGAGAGAACTTATCCACTTATTCCAGAGATAATGAACAATAGAGCTCCCCATCAGCGCAGTTTCAGAGCTAGCCTGAATGTTTTATCAAATGCGCTAACTTAAGCATCCGGCTTTGCCAGGGTAAATTCATGGCTTCATGTCTGACAAACTGAAGAACTTTGTTGTTATGGTTCCCTATAAGTCAACCATTTTGGACGTCGCAAAATGCTCTCAGACCCTTACCTATTTATTTAAAGCCATGCTCCTCCTCGTCAGGTAAAGAGAATTTTCAAGTTTGTTTCGAGCACGAAAATTAGGTGAAACTCTATCGGCGCCAGGAAACTGCAATGTTGTTTCACTTAAGAGTTTTAGTCATCGTCTTAATCACTCTGCATGCATCTCAGGCCATCTTCGTTGACTAAAACGCTGCCGTATTTCTTCGTTTAATTTTATATTTTTTTTAAATTCGGAAGTGCGTGGGTCCAATCAAAGAGCGTTCATTTCATCCATTAGAATGCGGCGAGAAAGTTCATATATTGCTAACATCGGTTACTACGAAGATTATTTGCGTGAAAACAATTATGAAACCATGTTGTCCACTCCCTAGCTCCTATACCACTGATTAGAAAATATATTCGGTGAAAGTACAACATTTGCCACAGAAAAGTCGGCGAAAGCACATTATTATAACTTATACTTTCGGAGATGGACATTCGAGTGGAAAACACGCAATTCTGAATTTTGTCTACTTCGATTTACACGAAGATTCTTTTGTTAATAAAAGAAATATTTTCTTCCCCGTGATTCGCAAATACCAACATAAAATTATTCAGAGATAAAAATTCGGGAATTTTTAACAGGTATCTCCCATAAACGAAGTAAAAATTGCACCTCGATCCGAACCCCGGTACTTCGGAGAGAAAGGAATGCCTCTTTATCCTATTTATCTGTGAGCGCCAAAGACATTCAGCTCAGAAAACGTCGAAGTTTCACATCTAATATATAAAATTGACTTCGTCGTCGTTGTCGGTGGGAAACTCTGTAACGGTATTTTTAACAAACTTTCCGAGTAGCTAGAAGATTGACATTTGGTAGGAATGTTCGGTTCTTAAAGTAGAAGCCATTTAGTACAGGAAAGTTAGGAAAAATAGCGGAAAAAATTCGAACAAAGCTGATTTTTGGCAGAGATGCTCAGACTGGCATCTAGTTCAACATACTAAAAGTCCTCAATGATCCGGTGTGAGCTTCGGCCGCCATATTGGAAAAATGGCGCCCGAAATCAGTTTTTCATGAATATCTCGCGAACTGTGGCACCTACGTGAAAATTTCGAAATACAAAGTTGTAGGGAATTAAATTTCCTACAAAAAAGGTTCTATCACGTTTTGTCGTCAGAGTAACCATTCTCCGTCAAAATAGCGAAAAACAAAGTGAACTAAATGAAAACGGCGAGAAAAGTGGCGAAATCCGTATCAGTATGTGTTGGTATCGTCTCCGCATCGCTGTTTTTTTTTATATATGTGCTTTGGTGGTGGAGGGGGGTGGTTAGGGGGAATGGTCACTGTCAAACCGGGAGGGGGGGGGGGGGGGGGGGGAGCATGACCCCCCTAAAAAATTTCATTCTTGGAGAAAGAAGCGCTAAACGATATACCTCTGATGTTCACATTTACATCTTTTTATACTTATTTCCACAACACCCTGGAGGTAAAGTATATGGCGCGTTTTTTTAATGTGGTATCCCCAGTAGGTCTAGTCCACAAAATATCGTTCAGCTTATTCCAATCTCAGTCTTTTAACAGCTCTACTGGTCTTTGGTTCATCCTCAATAGATGTAGAAGGAAATACGTCACTACACTCCATTCTATCATCATCGAATACATATGGTTCATTTACTGGGTCATCATCGGTATCATCATCGGTATCATCATCGGTTTCAATTTCGTCATCGTTTTTTGTATCATTTTCGGTTTCATTTTCGGTATCATAGTCGGTGCTGTTTTCTTCTCCATTATCAGGTGATTTTCGAACATTCTGCTCTTCTTCTGCTGCTTCGACATCATCAACATCTTCCTCTTCTTCCACTAAGTACCTGGCGTTATCACAGGATACTCCACTGCAATTTAGGCAAACATTTGATCACTTCAATCCGGTTTTTCGGCATCCACAAGCCTGGCGACATTTTTTAGTACAGCTGCAAAAAAAACTTTGTAAAATATTATCTGGATCATGTGGTTTTGTTAATCGAAGAGGTGAGAAATTAGGTTGGATTTGCCAGCCCTAGTTTTCAGAAAGCATTTTAATGCCACGCCATAACTGAATTTGATGGTAAACGCGATAACTGTGCAGGCGAGCAGCGTCCTCGGTTAGGGGTAATGATGAGAGGTTCTTTTTTCCTCGAGCAACTCCTTTTTTGAAGCAGATGAAAGGGTGATTGTTTAGAGATTGTTCATCTTTATTAGCGCCATATAAAGTAAGAAAAACGAAATTTCCAGCATCAGCAATATCATCGTGAGAAGCTTCTTTTGGAAAATTTGAGCCGTTTCTCTTACGTCTTCATTTTTTTCTAAAACTTTCGCAAGTGACATTTTGCCTTTCCCGAATACAGCAGACGTCGAGTCACAGCCGGGGAAAGGATGCAGAAACAAAATATTATTCTTTACATTTGCTTTATTTTCCAGACTGTACGATGAATATAAGGTTGTTTGAATTTTACCTCTACCTGGTTTTACAAAGAATATTTCTTTCTCTGGAGGCGCTAAAGCAGTCAGCAAAACAAGGAGATCAACTTCCTCTCCAATAATAGCTGACCTACTGTTTCAATAGCCGTATTAACAATTAGCGTGTCTGCATCTCCTTGAGCCTGCTTTACGTTAAAACCCTTTTCCGAAAATGTTTTCATAAGCATGGAGATAAGATTCGTCTTATTTCGATCATTATACAGAAATTTTTCTTGAGGTAATTTTACATTCGTGTGTTCATCAAACTGGATATCAGGCGCGAAGTTTTTATAAGAGCGACGTGATCTTTCAGCTGCTTTTGTATTGTCTACGGTTTCTGAATAACCGTCAAAAACGACAATTGATTTACGATTGTGGTTTCGTTCGACATATGAAACGTAATTATTTGCAACCCTACAATATGTGCTATACCTGTAGGCCAAATAACGCGATGTAGAAGCCATCCTCCATCTATGATGCAGGTGCAGTCATCCGGAACCGTAGGATCACTTTTCTTTTCAAAAACTGCATAAAGCGCTGCTTTGTTGGTTTTTCGCATGCCGTTTTAATCAAAAAGAGACAAGGGGAAAGGAGCAAGTTCATACTGGAAGTAAGAATTCAATTCTTCCTCAGACTTCAAAAATACTGAAATACGTTGAAAAAGGAGCAACGGATTGGCAGTGACAACAGAACCCTGGAATTAAAAGAATTATTGACCATTGCTATTGTTTGTACTCAGTCTTTACGCGAAAGTTTTACATCACCAAATTTTTTTCCAACATTCGCCTTCATTGCTTTGCTACCGATATTGTGAGCATCATAGCAGTTTATTTATTATATGTATTCGATGATGATAGAATGGAGTGTAGTGACGTATTTCCTTCTACATCTATTGAGGATGAACCAAAGACCAGTAGAGCTGTTAAAAGACTGAGATTGGAATAAGCTGAACGATATTTTGTGGACTAGACCTACTGGGGATACCACATTAAAAAAACGCGCCATATACTTTACCTCCAGGGTGTTGTGGAAATAAGTATAAAAAGATGTAAATGTGAACATCAGAGGTATATCGTTTAGCGCTTCTTTCTCCAAGAATGAAATTTTTTAGGGGGGTCATGCTCCCCCCCCCCCCCCTCCCGGTTTGACAGTGACCATTCCCCCTAACCACCCCCCTCCACCACCAAAGCACATATATAAAAAAAATAGCGATGCGGAGACGTTACCAACACATACTGATACGGATTTCGCCACTTTTCTCGCCGTTTTCATTTAGTTCACTTTGTTTTTCGCTATTTTGACGGAGAATGGTTACTCTGACGACAAAACGTGATAGAACCTTTTTTGTAGGAAATTTAATTCCCTACAACTTTGTATTTCGAAATTTTCACGTAGGTGCCACAGTTCGCGAGATATTCACGAAAAACTGATTTCGGGCGCCATTTTTCCAATATGGCGGCCGAAGCTCACACCGGATCATTGAGGACTTTTATAGTCGTTCCACCAGCTAAAGTCTCTTGGCCTTGAAGACGCCAGTTAGCAGCAGCCAATAGGTGACTGTTTGTTTGGGAAGGTAGTGGGGAGGGAACCAGTCTCACTCCTGCTCTTGAAGAGATCACATCGGGATGCGTTGCCATTAGACATTGCATAGTATATCAGCTGAAGGCGAAAATCCGCAAGAGCTGGCAACGCGCTCCGATATCTGCTCTCCCGCACGAAAGTTGAGAGGGGCGATGGAAGGGGAAACGTTCGTGATTGGCTACTTGCTCTAAGTAGGCCAAGAGCCTTCAGCTGGTGAACCGACTATAGTATGTTGAACTAGATGCCAGTCTGAGCATCTCTGCCAAAAATCAGCTTTGTTCGAATTTTTTCCGCTATTTGGTAAAAAATCGTCTAATTTTCCTGGACTAATTTACGAAAAAAAAAATTTGATTCCCGAGAATGATTTCCATTCCTCATAAGATAACATGGAAAAAGTCGACATTTTGACCTGCAACCTTATTTTATTTTGCTTATTAAAATTCATATATTTGACCTACGATTTTCGGACTTGGACTGTATCAAAGAAAAATAAATGCAGTTTCTTATTCTTATCGTCTTTTATCGCTTTCTAATCTAAATCTTTCGAATTTAACGTTTTAATACCATATTTTGACAAAATTTAGCGTTTTTCACGTGAAGTTGCTTTGCCAACCGATTACTTTGTTAAACTCGAAATCCTATTACTCTCACGTATGCTCACGTTCTCTCCGGACCTCCATGGACCCTCCCGGCCCAATTCATAGGTATCAGAGATATCTCAAAATTAGTTTTTACTTTCTCCAATATACGTAGTATAGAGAAAGTATTGTTTTCATGAAAAAATTCGAAATCGAGATTTAAACGGAAATACACGTTTTGAGGTGCGCAAAAGGAGAAATGAATGTATTACCATTTAATACTATAATAGCCCAGGTCTGTTGGTTGGTTGGTTGGGTGGTCACGCTTTCACGATGGCCGATACAGAGCGTTTTAACAAACATCCCGAATAGATAGAAGATTGAAATTTGGCAAAGATGCTTTATTAACATATTTTAAGGTAATGACGAAAATAAATCTCGAAAAAAGTCCTGGGTTCGACTCCAAGGAAGACATTTCTATTTTCCGTAAGGTAACATGTAAAAATCAATTTTTTGATGTGCAGGCTTTTATTGTCTTGGAAATAAAAATTAGAAGGAATTAACCTACGATCTTCGGATCTGAACCATTTTGAAGAAAAAATTACGAAGTTTCTTATTCTGTTCATCTTTTTCAGCATACAATTCGAAATCGCTCATGTTATACGTTTAATTCACATATTTTGTGGAAATATTGCTATTTTAACGGAATGTTTCCTTGGCTACCAATTCCATTGTTAGACCTCTATATCATATTATTAATTCAATCCTTATGGGTATAAACGTGCTTTGAATGCTTTTAATACGAGGGGGGGGAGAGGGGGGGGGGGGGGGAGAGGGGGGGGAGAGGGGGGAGGGAGAGGGGGGGAGAGGGAGGAAAAAAGAGGCAACTATTTTAAGTTTAACTACAGATAGCCCGTCAACAACAATATTTACTAGAAATGTTGTATATGGCAAAATATTTCATATATGTGTGATATTAATTATTTTAAGTGAAAATATTAATAATCTATCTATCTATCCATAATTCTTCCGTTGATATTTCAACGGGCATTACACTAGTATAATACATAATTTTATTCGCCAAAGACGTCTGGCATAACCCGGGCATCGCCGGGTACTTTCAGCTAGTTATAAATAAATTTACGCATCGATTTGACGTTTCTCTGAAAATAAATTGTGAGACTATAAAAGTATATTCTTTTAGGCGTTTTTCGGTTCAAGTTCTGAGTTTATACGAAGACCATAACTCATTTAAGATGCAAATGAAAAACAAACTGCGCTCATTACCATGCTATTCTAATGGGAAAAAACATCGCCATAAAGGGATACATTTTAGTGCTATGTCATTCGATTAAAGAGCCAAGATCCGTAATAACACGTCAATTTCAATAAATATGAAACGTGTACTACGCGTTCTTGAAAGACCGGATGTGACACATTGTGATATATGGTATTATTGCCACACTATCAGCGTTTGCGTAACAACCGCGGACCTAGATAAATATTTCACCACTACCTCAACTTCGCACATTTATCCTTACATCAATTCCTATTATTTATAATTTACTTTCTTTCACGGCTCTCGCTGTTATGCATTCAAAATAATATAGTCTATATCTTAGTATCTTATTTGAGCTGCAGATATTATACAGACAGCCATTATGTGAGAAATTTGCGCATTCGACCGAAGCATTTTGATCCAGCGCTCATTCCACCCCGCTATACCAATTAACACGTATGTGGCGCAAGGTGAATACCATCACCCGACTTGCACATATCGTTGTTTTTAGACCGAAAAGAGAAATTGTCATACGATTCACATAGAGATCTTCACTAATATACTCAAAATAAAGATACAGTGTCCGTATAAAAAGTCCAGTCGATGAAAAATTCGGAGTATTAGTTATATAAGAATTTTCAACTTCCTTAAATAAACGACGGCAATTTTTAGATTTTTAAAAAACATTTTTTTCTTAACTCCCATTAGCAAAATACCGATAAAGCTCGAGTGGTTAGTTTTCTAAAATAAAACTAGAAATCTCCGAATTGAAAGCGAGGAAAATATTCACGCACTTCCTTAACGGAAATCATTCTGTAGCCTTCGAGCGTGTTCGTAAATTACATACAATCATCACCTCATACCTCTCTTTGACAAAAAAACACTTATTCTTTGTACAATAACATACGCCGAAACAACCCAACCCATTATGAAATCAGCAAGGTACACCAAAATAACTTCTTTCGGATCCATGAATAATGAGCGTTTGATAAAAGACTGGGCGAGAGGGTATCTCTTAGCTAACCGATTCTATATAGCAGAAGAGTCGTTCGTTTCGTCATGCGCAGCTCTTGCCTTAGGCGCCGTGATGAGGTATTGGCGTGAGACATATGGGTTCATCGGATTGTGCAGGATTGGAGGAGATTTTTCCTTGAAATAAATGGCCTCATCCACTCTCTCTCTCTCTCTTTCTTCCACGACCGGATGCTCCCGACAACACATTCCGCTTCCCAAGGTCGGCTGGACCACACAATCCATCCGACGTGCAACCCTAAGCCGCGTTCCCAATGCTTTAAAAACTCTGCAAACAAATAATCTCGCATCTGACTATCTGCAGTGACTCATTTCGTTTGCGATACATTAGTGAGAAGATTCGTCTTTTACTCGAAATCCTTAAAAAGTTGTTGTTCCTTTGCCTATACGCGGCTTCTTAACAAGAAAGAGTCGGGAAAAAAACTCCGGACCTCTTGCAGTCGTGACTTTCCTTCATTTTGTTTATTCACTGCGCGTTCGTAACCTCATCTTTCTGAGATATTCCTGAGTATAAATATCAGAAATTGCGGAAATATCGCTTTAACCCTTTAAAGGGGAAGCATTTAAATGCCACTCTGTGGAACAATGTGGGAGTAGTATTCCTGGGGATTTAAATTTCTCTAAAGTACTGCCTATAACACGGTAAAAAAATTGGTAAGTTATCCTTTAACCTCTTCATAACATAAAATAATAAATACAAGTCAGCGCGCCGCGAGTACACTCGTCGTTCTGCTGCATACGACGGGAACGGTTCGATTAGTATACTCGTCGCTAAATATTTAGGGGTTATATTTCAAGATATGTTAGGAAATTATGCAAGATAACGTTTGTTTGAAAACAAACGTTTGAAATTTATTATTTTCCTCAAAAGATTTCAGTCTATAATCTTGTTTTCATGAGTGTCTTATCTCCGAAGACCTATTTAAAATCAATAAAGTTGACAATATTTTACTTTCTGTATAGTTCAAGATATTTATTTACACTATTTCTATAAAAACAACACAAACCTATTAAAATTCTTTGCTTGTGAGTTCAGGCCCTTTATAGGTTACTGGTACAATGGTGTACCACTTTTTTTAAATTTTAAATTTCATTGGTTAGTGATATAATACGATATTTAGCATTTATAAATGAAAATAAAGTTATTTTCATTCCTTGACTTCTTGCCCTATAAATGGTTAAACAGCATAAAAGATATCTACAGATATAGTATTTTTTTATTAATATATGAGAGACCAAACAGCCGGATTACATAATTCCGAGGCCTTAATTTTCAAAGCTAGAGTCAATGGTCATCAATCACAACAAATGCGGCGAAGAAACGTAGAAAAGTTATGAAGAAGGCTGCGCTATAGAAAGCCAGATGTTAGAGATCATGGAAGTTTACGAAATATCGAAAGTAAAAGAAGGAATAAGTATAAAAAATGAATTGGAAGAAAAACGCTTTAATTTTTTTTCGTTGTTTTTAGTTCAATTTTTATAATGTTTTACTACAAATAACCATTTAAATAAACTTTTGCGTATTTACTGATAATTCCCAATCCAAAGGTAAGATGCCTATGCATTATAAAATGTACTACGAAATGACTACATGCTCGATCATTTCCGTAGAACTAAAATGGCTCACAAATTCGACTTCCCCTAATAACAGAAATAGAGCAATTTTATAGTTTAAATTCTAGAAGCTTCGAAGAATTTAAGAAATTCCAGAAACGAAATCACCTGAGATGTTTCAACATTTCTTAATCTCTCCAATATTTTGCAGTCAACTCAAGTCACCGCAGTAAAATTACATAAAAAGTCAGAAATGTTTCGCCTTAATTCACACCTTGTATTATTTTTGAGGGAGGGGTTGACGAAACTCGAGCTTAAAATATTCTCCAGGGTCTATTTGAAAAACCTCAGCAAGAACGGATTCGATGCTAGAGGAAAATCCGCGCCCTCCGTAAACATATTACTTTAATAAACGGGAAGGGTTGGAATTAAAGCAGTGGTAGTACGTTTTTAAATTATGGCGCTTCACCAAAATAAATTTATAACCAGATCGACGAATCCTCCACGGAAATTTTGCTCTTTCAACCATTCCGCTTTATGTAATTCCTCAGAATCCAATTCATGCGAGCGATTCATACAGAAAAAGAGAAAGGGAAGCCTTGTGTCACTTGTAAGGATAAAACGAAAAATTAGGTCGTCTTCTCGGCAAAAAATTGTCTCACCGCAGTTAACTTTCGAAACACCGATTGATCACGGCGAAAGGTAAGAGAACATTTTCGTACATCTTTGCTTGTGATAATGTTTCTGCCATATTGAGGACAACGAAAACATGCAGTGCGGCATAATGGCCTAATGCCTGTATAAAAAAGCGACCTCCAACGTAACGCCTGTGGCCATAAAACCATCGTATATACCATATGCACATTTAAGCGACAAAGTAGCAGTTGATACTAAAAATAAACACCCATAAAGTTTACTCAACCTTTTAGCAGTATTATATATTGATCATTCAAGCCGTGAGATGAATTCTATAACTCTATTTTTAATTTCCAGAATACGATAGAAATGTTCGGGTATTTTAAAATAACGAATATGCCTTTTAAAAAAGTTAGGCGGTAATTTTGAATCTATCGTTCCATGGTCGAAAAACTGTTTTCGATTCCTGAAGGATATTACGTGACTTTAATAATTTAGCCGCTCGACAATAATCGCAACAAATAATGCAGAAAGAACATATCCGAGTCGAGAGGAAGAGCCTTGACCCTAACTTCCCAAACGTTCTAGAAAAGAAGGATAAACCGCGAGTCCTTATCGTGCTTCTCACGCCCTAAAAGAAGCAGCTGAACTGCGCGACAAGGGGTTGCACCGTTGCCATGTTTAAGAGCACTGGAAAGAACTAGTTCTTCGATAAAACCTGCGTCGCGACCTCCTAATGCACCCACGGCTATAGTTTTCTGCAGGCGATTTACATGCGTCTGTATCATGTTGGTGGAAAGTTTACAGAAAATGATATGAATCTGCCAAACAAGGCATCAAATGATTAGAATTCTGCAACACAAAACCGGAGCAATGTGCAATGTTGTAAGTGATCCAAACTTACGTACATATGGCTTCGATAATATGACATTTAATCGAACACGTCACGGACTAAAATACTTTTATTTAATGTTTGGTGGGCATAGGGTTTAAAAGAATTAATGGTTGCATCTGTGTACTAGCTTGATTTAAATATCCGGATGCGGAAAATTATAAGAAAGAACAGAGATGTTGATAAAGAATAATATAAGGAAAATCTGGTTTCATTTTAATTTTTGGCGACTTTTTAATATTACATAATCACACACATGGATTTGTTATTTCGTGATATACATTCGACCAATGTCCTTCCTTTTGATCTGATACCTATTAGATAATACCGTGGAGTCCTCAAAGAAGAATGCGTTGCCATAACGTAAAAATTAATTTTCTGTGAGAAAAAAAAATATGCGTAATATTTTTTAACAGTTAAATAAATTTACTGCAGCTAGGTTTTGAAGGCGAGGACAACCTGAATAATAGTTTGAACATTATTTATTAGACACTGAATCCTAGGCACAACATTTAAGATTCGTCCACTAAATATAATTTGGCTATTTGCAGGTAATCTAGCAAATCTTTCTTCTGGAGAAACAATATAATGTTTCTATAGAAATAGGACGACTGACATCTATTTTCTTTAAACGCTCTTGGATGTTTTTCGGAAGAAGGACGCTGTTTACGTAAAACCCCCTCTCCACCAAAAATAAAACGGATGCAGCTTTCCCTGGGCAAGACATTTAACCAAAAAAAAAATTTTCCAGTCGTTGTCCGAGCTCACCTTGTTCCAAGGCGCACTTCCCTTTTCCGGTCCTTCTTTGGCACGAATACGTCCCCCTTCTATCTTCTTGGCCTGCCTTCACTTAAAAACAACTCCGTCTAACAAACCGCCTCCCTCTCTCTCTCTCTTTACAGTTCGCATCCTCTCTCCCCTACTCTCGCCTCTTCCTGCCTCTCTTTCTTGTACCTCTTCTTTCAGCCTCCCCTCTTCCTATTTTACCCCTTTCCATTCATCACAAAGCCCACCCTGGAAATGCCCTTCCTTTTCAGCTGACTCCCTTTTCATTCACCATTCATCCTTAAGCGCTACAACGGATCAATAGCGTAGACCAGGGCATGACGAATTTTCGTTGGATCTCAAAAATTTAGGAGCCAAACAAATTTGTTGCCTCCTGGGGATTAATATTGCAACGACTATAACAACAAACTTTAACCGTCCACCATTACAGGTATGAGCTAGCATGGACATTTACGTTATACAAAAGAATATTATGACGAAAAACAACAAATAAGCTAGATTACACTTACTTCCGCTATTCTTTATTTGGCCTTTTCTTTTGTTTGTTATTCGCGCTTGTTTCGAATGTTCTTGTCTATCTGCTTTTCCCGCATTCATTTCATTCTTACGGTATCTAACAAACAGAAAACAGAAAAACAGACTATTTTAAGTGAAACACAATACTGAGCCTAATAATTTAAACACACTAATGGGCAATACCACACGCGTATAAACGAGAATACGGAATAGGGTCATTTTTCCCGTGTAGTAAACTCTTTGTGAATTTTGGCAGTCGGACAAATCGATGGCAGCGATGTGCAGTTTGGTGACGTAGTGATTGCTGAACCATAATTTTCAAACTAGCAAAATCAGACAATTCACAAAATCGGCTTCCGAAATTCTAGGCGCCGTGGCGACCTGGCGCCAGGGATTTGTCAAGCCCTGGCGTAGACGATGAAAATTGCAGCATGCGGCATTTAACTTTGAGAAAATTTCACATTTTTAGTCGACGTCCCAATATGAATATTACGAGACAATAATTTGAGAAACATTTGTTTTAAATGGACATAAGTTCACTTACGATGAATGAAATTGTTTTTCTTAAAAAAAAATGTTATACTGGAACATGAAAATTAATATTAAAAATACAGTCAAACTGATCTTCCGCGATACATAAGCGAAGATAAAAAATCCGAGCTGTTGTAAATACGACTTTTAGTGTCCTCAACATTATAGAGGTACAGAAAGGTGCAACTACTATGGACTCGCAAGAATTTCGCGCTTCTCGATTTACATTATACGCACTCGGTGGTTTGCCTAGGACATTACGTTCCTTTATGTGCCGAGAGAAGTCGGCGGTAAAACAACTTGATGCACTCCTCTCGAGACGGGCATGGCATCACTTTCTGTTAGTTTAAGCTTGTTCACTTTCCGACCATGAGGATGACGTATATTGCTTTAAGCATATTTTTTAAAAATCATCATTACAAATCCCATAATGCACAAAGGGATAGGATATTAGCTCGGCGTGTTCATCAGATTTCTCCGCGAGCGTCTGAGCAATTATTCGCGCGCGAACGATGACGTGCAAAGAAGGAATTAGCATTTCAATGCACTCGAAAGCGAAAGACGCGGAAACGTCAGAGATAATTCCGAGTGTCCGTTACCTCCTAGAGTTTCTCTCGATTCTGTTCCTCGGATTAATGAGGACCCGTGTAAGGGCACTGCCCTCACATATGGTCTGCTCGAGAAAATGTCCACCCGATCCGGGCTTCGCGGTGCAAAAAAAATAATTGAAGCCGGCTGACGCAATCGAAAGAGAAAAACAAGACTCTCGCCAACGTCGATTGAAAAAAAAACAGCCGCGAAAGAGAGAAAGAACACAATATTTTCGGACCCCGAAGCGGGACCCATTGCGGGACGAATGTATCTAAGAGACAATCGGAGGTGGCGCCAGCTGAGAGTATATGCTAAGCTTATGCAGCGATGAATAAAGCGGTCGCGAAGGTAATCCGAAGGAAATGCGAAAGGGAAGAGTGCTGGTATAAACTTTTTTCCTGGAACTCTTTATGAGGCTACATTGTGAGAGGGTATTGTGACACGGAGAGAGGACTTCTTTTGTGTGTGTCACACCTAGGGTTACCAACCCTCCCGGATTCGCCGGGAGTCTCCCGGAATAGGATAATATTCCAGAATTTCTCCCGACTCCCGGATTGAGGCCTTTTTCTCCCGTTTTCACTTAACAAGGTAATCGCCATGCGGGTTACATATGTGACCTAACGATGCTATTGAAGAGTTAGCAACAATGGGCCGGGTGTGCTTCACGCAAGATAACGGAAAAGGTAATGTTTATAAATGTTATGTTCTACTAAAATCCTCAAAAAATTTCATACAAATCCAATAAAAATGAAAAAGTTATGAATTTTCGTCCGAACGGACGGATGTGTTCCGTTCCGATCCGTTTTTATGGGCGGATATCCGATCCGTCCACGCTCGTTAAATCGGCCGATCTTTCACGAACGATTTATCTTTCTACAATATCTCTCAGTGTGTACTGTTCAACCGATAAGCTGCAACATTTAATCTGGCAGATTTTATCTATCGATCAAAACATCAATTTTTCCTACAACACTAACCAACAGTTTTATCTGACGATTTCTGTAATTCTGCAGATAAATCGTTTCAATCGGCCGATAAATCTGCTAGTGTATATCCAGCTATTGAAACGTTTCAGATATCTTATGATACTCTGCCACATTAGAGGATTTCCACAATAAAGGTAGAAAGTTTTTCCAGAGGATTCGCGCATGGAAACCAATTCCATACATTTTTCCTTAAAATTCTCGATTTATAACCTACTAGCTGCATTACCCGGCGTTGCCCGGGTCAATATGTCTAAGGATTGGGTAACTTTAAATCAAAATTATGGGGAAATGGGGAGACATAGGTCCCCCCCAAATTTTGTATACACATTGTAGAAGGGATAATGTACGACTTAATTTAAAAAATTGAAAAAATATGAAAATTTTTAAAATACCAAGAGAGTGGGGGGTTATAGGGGGAGGTGGGGGAAAACAAAGTTTTCTAAAATCTTTTCAGAGATGATATAAAACCATGTGCAAAGTTTGAAAGTTGTGGAATTTTTGGTTATTAAATTATAAACGCACATACATACAAACACACTAAATTATATATTAAGATAAGCGGGAAATTTCATTCGACCGGCCTATTTAAACTCATTTTGATGTCCCACTGCCCATTTTAAAAATGATTTGTACTATCACCAGAAAATGATAATTATAACATGCATATATGTAATATTCCCATATTCCAACTACCTTTTCACAGCACCCTATTCATGAATGAAAAACAGCTAATATAGGAATCAGACTGCAAAGATAGCTTCCTCGAATTAGAGGTATCTACTTTCCAAGAACACATGCATGAATTCCCGAAGAATATTTTCGTTCTGTTTTCGAATGTAATGGAGCAAGCGTCTCCATCTTGAGGACAAATGAGGCCTCCCATATGGAACACCTAAGCGGCCTCCTACGAATTCCGCTCCTCGACATTCTGATCTAAAAGGACGACGAGCGATGATCATGACACGCTTTCCCCAAAACTGCCCGCTAACCAATTTCTTGACCTTCGCTTTCGAACATCCTTCTTCACAAACAAACCGATACGGTGCTGTGAAATAAAATTGGTAATTATACATATAGTTTTCCAATTCTGTCGTTCCTTCTTTCTGTGTAAACGCTCTTAGAATCTTTCAATATGTCAGCACTGGAAGCAGCTACAGATATGAAATTTGGTGTATTATTAGATGACCACATTAACTAATAGAAAATGTTATTACTTTTACATAAAGTGTCCTAGGTTGAACTACAAATATCCTTTCGTATTGCCATTTAAAAGCACGGGAAAATACGATTTTGACCGTGCAGATATTTTTTCTTTTGCTCATTAAAATAGCTAAATATAAACTTAGAAACTTCAAACAAAAACTAACGGACAAACGAAATTCTCAATTATTTTATTCTAGCGGTCTTTTATCATATCATGCCCTTAAACATTTAAAAAATACGTAAAAGTGCGTATTTTTTGTGATTTTAACACTTAACCTAGCATGAGTTGCTATGCAACTTGTATTGTTTTGTTATTAATTAACAATCAAGTCACTACAATCTTCCAAAGTTTATTTTTCTCGAAAGAAGCAAGCTAGAAGAAGTGTATTCAGTGTTACCAATTAGAATAGCGTAATTAAAGCGTTTAACGAAAGGTAAAGTGCACAGTATCATCTATTATTAAGATAATAACAAATATTATATAAAAATTAATTTTAGTGTTTTCAGTATGTTATAATTTTTAACGTTACCCGTCATATGACGTGTTATTATTCTAGTATACATATACATACATATATATATATATATATATTTAAATCCGTGACACATTTTCATTATGGACAAACGAAATGAGCATAAACTGCGAAAGGCACTATGCCTTCGAATCCGATTCGTTCCAAGCGGCTTAGGTGACATGGGTCAGTTTATACGCGAACAAAGTTACCGTGCCTAAATTTTACCAAAATCAAAAATTGTCCTTTTATTGCTTAGTAAAGCGAGAAAAAGGGAAGCTTTGAAATGAAACTTTAGATATTCCCTTTTCATTAAAAATAATATGAACAACTTTAAAATACAATGGCAGATGTTACCGCATGAAATGTTAAATTTTGCAATAATTTTAATGACACAAATTCTAGGAATAACTGGGAAATAGCTACGATGAGCACAAAATTAATATATGTATACTGTTTCAAGAGTGACAAAATACTTTATGGCCAGTCTTGTTCTTTAACAAGAATGGCTATAAAGTGTTTGCTGCTATGGGCACCACCTGCCTTCTTAGCGATTTTCGATTGCTAACCATAACATTAGAGTCGCACTTTTTATCATTTATAAAGCGCAAGTACGATCCATGCATGTCAGTTAACGATAACGATATAGGAGTAAAGCCTTTTTCTTTTCCCGTTTTGCATCCACTGCAAACCACAACACGCCGGCCACGCGCGCCCAAGATTATCGAAAGAGTCAGCGTTAAAATTTGAAAGTTTGCCCAGAAGACAAACGTTGCGTTTGTTGATAAACCGAAACGGACAGTTGGTAAATGTGTTGATAGATCCTACGTGACGCACAAATCTCTAACGGATGTGTGAAGCAAAGCAAAGGGAAGAAGAAAGTGAAACGGGGCAATTTATAGACAAAACGTTGGGCAGAAGAATATTAACAGGATTCAGGAGTTTTCTAAAGAGAGCTCAAATTTCGAGTATTAGAGGAAGGAAGAAATCTGCATCGAGAAGAAGACAGTGCTAAAAGGAGTAAAAAAAATGACGAAATAATTTTACAAAGTCAGAAAAACGATAAATTACATTTTGTTGTATATGCCTAAAATGTTACGTAATAAAGCGTAAAAAAAAGGTATACGGGAAGCTTTAGCGTAAATTTACCTTAATATATCAGGACAGGAAGGAACCTATATGGCGAATGACCTGAATGAAGCATAAAAGGTGACATTAGCCAGTTAATCAAAGTAGAAGTAAAAAAAATTAGACCAGATGTAGTAGGAAACCAAAATGAGTGAGCTTTGACGGGAACATAAAAGGAAAGAAGCGGCCGTAGAGCGAGCGCACGGAAAGAAAATTTAGAGAAACGTGGTCGTGGGAAAATGTTGAGAGTAAGTTGGAGGGGCAGATATAGATATATATATATATATATATACACACACACATATATATATATAATATATATATATACACACATATATATATATATAAAACTGAATGTCTGTCCCTCTGTCCGTCTGTCTGTCTGTTCCTTATACATTCCCACGCCCTTTGAGCTATCGGGACCAAACTTTGCAAATTGACTTCATATGACTCTACGAGTAACATAGGGTATCCGGGAACCCCGACAACCACCCCACACAGACAGACAGAAATATTTTCTTTTTTCCATTTTCTCCATTTGAATAACATAGGGACGAGTGCAGCTTATTTTTCATTTGAATTTTAAAATTACTTAGAAACATGGTCTGAACTTGAGACTTGAATGGTTCTACGAATAAAAGAACAAAGTTTATTTTTATTGAAGACGGAATCCGAATCCTGATCGAATTAGCATAAAAATGCATTTAGAATCAATAAAATACGTGATTTTATCAGTTTTATTACAATACCCATTATAAGCTACCACGACAACTCCCACTGTCGCCGAAATTGAGAGTTCAATGCATGTATATGGGAAAAAGTTTAACGTAATATCGTAAGTCAATTTCTATGTACGATTTTAATTTGTTTACATGGAAACCAAATATTTGTTATTTTTAATTGAATAATCTACTAATCTAACATATAAAGGAGAATGTTTGTAAGTTTGCTCGCTTTTAATGCTTTTAATACGAGATAGGGAGGGAGAGAGATGGATGGTAACGGAGGGGGGAGATGGAGAGAGGGAATTAGAGGGAAGGGGTGGAGAGAGGGAGGGGGAGGGTGGGTGATGGAGGGGGAGGGAGGGAGAGAGGGAAGAGAGAGCGGGAGAGAGGGGAGGAAGGAGGAGAAGGGAAAGAGAGGGTGGAAGGGAGGGGGAGGGAGTTTATACGTTATTTTCGTAAGATTTTCTTCCTTCATTCATCTAAATAGGAAAATGCGGAGCGATTTTCTTCATTTTTGTTTTATTCGAGGGGAACAACTGTGTACTATCTTATTCTTGAGATGCTTACATGTTATACGGTCGAAGTTTTAGATTCACTAAATCCGTTGAAATTCAAGGGGAAATTCTGTTAGTGTGTGTGTGTGTGTGTGTATTTATTTATTTAAATAAGCACAGAAGACTGCATAGAGACGTGAAAATCGCATCAAATGTCTAGAAACTGAGGGACGTTGAGAAATTAAACCAAAACCAGCACGACAAAACAAACATCTAAAGGAGGAGCTGACAAACAAAGGAAATATGACGGGCATTGGGAAACGACAGCACATTCACAATCGATATTGTTGATACAAACGAAAGGTATGGTATTTATTATGAACGCATGAGAATAACACGGAGAAAATGCAGGGCGATGACGCGTTTATATATATGCTAATACAATATATAAAGTAGGGTAATAATACATAAAGGAAAATTATACTTGTGAGTCCCAAAAGTGTTGGTGAATGGCAACAAAGTTTGCCAATCGTCGTAGTAAACAAAATTATCAAGAAAGAGAAAGATTTCAGAGGCATACAGACCCAGATCGTAAAACACCAATCTTTACGTAAGAAAAATGTTTTCAAACAAAATAAATTCGAATTAACGTCCCCTACTTAACGGAGAGATGTCTAATTCGAAAAAACGAAAATTCTATCCACGATGGAGGTACATACATCGTGTGTAATAGATGATTATTTTCAAGGAAGAAATTAAGGAAAATCTGCGCTACAATGTTAAACCAGGGGAGAGGAGAAACAATAGGATTAGAAGGAAAAAACCAATTATTTATAAATAATTCCTAAACAATAACTGCTCTGGAAAATTGTTTGAAATAAAAGATGTACGAAATTATATTTTCTACATTTTTTGTAATGATCAATGTATACAATAATGAAGTATTATCGGAGAAATATCGCAAAAACCGAATCGGGTTTCGAATAAACCTCGACTTCCGATTACCCGGTAATGTCCAAAAACTAATCAGTTCTTTGTGCTCATGTAAAAGTGTTATATATGAAGTTTGGTAACGATATGGCAAGTACTTTTTGAGTTAGAGCGCCCACAATCACACACACACACAGACATCATTCCGAAAATAGTCTAAACGTGTTCTAGGAACCTCAAAACGTGTATTTCCGTTGAAATCTCGAAGTCGATTTTTTTCGTGATCACAATACTTTCCCATTACTACGTATGGAGAAAGTAAAAAAGCGACGACCGGAAAGCTTGACATTAGAAGAGTTGCACCAGAGGTCACCTGTACGACCTTTCCTTTTTACAATAGCTTGAGGGACCCACGCTCAAAGAAGCGCGATCCGATGCATATGAGTTGTTGTGACCTAGGCGGAACTACAGCTATGATACGTGACACAGAAAGAAATTCTGAAAAGGTCTTTTTGTTGAGAAAACGATAGAAAAACAAGAATGGAGTTGAGGATATCGGAATGAGAAGAGTAGTAGGGTATAAACTTTAGAGAGATCCGATATGAAACACTACATGAAAAAATAAATAACCATTCTTTACTGATAATTAAATTGGAAATTTTTCTCGCGAGTTAACAATAGTAGACCGGGGCATACAAAGTTTTTAAATCTCATCGAATTTATTATCGAATGAAGTAACAAAAGAAACCTGTTCTATTCCACAGAACAGGAAGTCAAATTCTGTGGCGAGTCATGAATCTCCGCATCGATGGTTCAAAACATTTCACGAAGCTGGATCAATTAAAAAGTAATCCAAGTAAATTATAAGCGCAAAAACTCTGCGCAGGACCGCTTTATCGAAGGGGCAAAGGGGGCAGCTGCCCTGGGTCCCCTGATTTTAGGAGCGTCGGTACCATGTGCTTAACCCTAAGACCGCGAAACAAAATTTTTATACCAGTCACTCGTATGTACGAGGCGCATTTCTTACCTAATCAAATTACGTTTTAAATCGTGTTTTTTATAGTAAAATTTGATTCAATCAAGTATTCTAGTTCCGATAAAAAAACAAGCTCAAGATATGACGTGGGTAGCATAAACAAATATGAATTACGCAAAAGACATTGGATTTATGACGTGCGACACGTGTGTAAAAAAGTTTCGCACCGTCTGTTTAAAATCGTTTTATGAATTAAACAAGGGAATAGTTCCTTTTATTTTAAGTAAAGAGGGGGGGGGGGGGGGGCAGGATCATAATTACCCCAGGGCCCACCATTGCCTTAAAGCGACCCTGACTATGCGCAAGCCTGTTTTATGAAATCTATAAGTTAACTTCTACGAAATATGTGACAAAATTTTGCCTCCATGAACAGTGCTAATTAGCAAATTATTTTTTGTTATCTCGCATTTTGCTTTTATATAAGGCAAATACATTGTAACGAATAAGCGCTGTCTCTGAAAATCAAATCCAAAGTGTCATGCTCATGAATTGCCGCTGTAGTGAAATTATTTCTCTAAACTGTTGCGTGCAGTTAATGGCCAATCGAAGTTTAGATTTATCTTCTTCAAATCTCTCCCTTTGAGAGTTTCAAGACCTTGGCGAAAGATTGATAAAGCTAAGGCATCTAGCGGCGGGAGAATGTAACTCTTCAAGCTGTCGTACTTGAGTCTCGGGAAACTTTGGATAGCACAACGCCATCTGTGGGATACGTTTGTACCAGGTGCAAATCTTACTAGCGGGAGAAGAGAAAGGTGATTTGGCAAAAAGATTTCGCGGTGATATTTGAAAGGATAAGCCGACGAATATTCTGTGAATACTCAACGAATATTCTGTGAATATTCAACGAATATTCGCAATTAGCTTCTAATTTACCATAGAACATAATTATCTGAAATTGGCAAGGTAGGGCTCCAATCAATAGACCATTTCTAAGAGAAAGTTCAAAATTGAATTTAAAATGAATTGCACGCTGCTGTACTTAGTGGTACGCCATAGTTAGGAAAAACTAGACAAATTATGTGTGTATGCATGTTTATATACACGATAATTAAATATATTCCGAGGTTTCGATGGTTAACATAATCATCATTATCCTTCCCATTTTATTAAAAATTGTGTAAATGTTGATATTTTATTCATTTAAACAATTAGAAACATATTCTTCGATATCAGCTTATGAAAGTCCTTATTTTTCTCCAATGATTTCTAATTTTTATTTAAGATAAAGGGGAAGTCTTTAACTCTCTCTCACTCCTCTGCCCTTTTTAATTGCCTTTTCAATTAGGATTTTATTATTGTTTGCGAACGAAAAGTGAAGATAGAACTCCATAGACGGTGATTTTTTAATTGGCAAACTGAGATTCTTATCCTTTCATCTTTCAAAAAGGAAAGTATTATTTGCCGTTCAACATTGTAATAAGCAAAATGATTAAACTTTCTGCAGCGAAATTTTAAACGTTCAAAATCTTAAAAATACAATAAAGAAAATAATGGAAAGTATGATGTATAGCGGGGGTAAACCTTTTTGATACGGCGACCCACGACTCCAAGTTTTCTTTGTATGACGACCCATAGATTTATTGTAACGTGATTTTTGGATCTGCGGTAATCATGTTTAGCGCATTTTAACAGCATTTTGCGTAATTTATAGTAATTACCAAAGGCGTACAGGCAAAAATTCTATTTGAAAATCCTATTAATATGGGAATTTCATCACAGAACATATTTTACTGCAGCGAATGTTTTCCAATTGACGCAGCTAAAAGGGTACTAATGGACTTTCGTTGGCATACACCTTCCGTTATAAATTGCAATAACCATTTGCGGTTAGATTCTTTTACATAAAAATGCGTGCGATATGTGGAGCGAACAAAGTCGGTTGAATAATCGGAGACGGCAGGATGTTCGCAACGCACGTTATATTGTAGTTTTTTAAAAATACATCTTTGTTTTTGAACACTTTCATTTTTTTAATACATTCGTATTTCCTACATACATCTAAGTACTGGAAATTTGTATTTTCGTAAGACAGCAGAGTAGAAACTGCTGGGAGAGATGGAGCTTTCCCAACCCCAACCCGTGAGAATGAGCCGATGATCCGAATACATCTTTTCCTATTTATATAAATAAAATATATCTAAAACATCCTTTCTGTCAACGTGTTGTCTTGATTAAAAAATGGGCGGCCAAAAAGAGACTTGTAAACGGTAGGCCATGACATACAACGCGATCCTGTTTACTTCGTGTGTTTTTATCTGCTATCGTGTAAAATATAAGATTTTATTTTTCGAGCAGAGCTTTCCGAAATATATTTGATAAGCTTTTATCGATTTTATAATAGTAAATATCGTACTGTTCTTCATAGAAAGTCATTTAAATTACGATTTATGATTATAAAGATGTTACAGGTTAAGATTAACATATTGCAAAACTAAGTGAGATTAGAAGAATACAGAAACTAAAAAAAAATAAAACAAAAGTTACAATTCACGTCGCATGAGCAAATACATTAGACTTTGGGATTATAGTTATGTTACTAATTAATAGATAGAATAATTTCAAAACTTCCTTGATGATTCTTAAGTAAAAATTGTATTTCTTTGTGTTGTTTATCACAGGAGAATTTCCTCTTGGAAATCAATTTTAACTAATAAACGAGCATTCTCGCATCCTAAGGCATATGTGATAAATAATCCATTCAAAAATTTACTCCTAGATTTAGAGCTACAGTTTAATCATATTTACCAACTCTTAAATGAAGACGACAAAGGGTTAATTTTTGATCGATAATTTTATATTCTTTTACGATTTTCAAATTTTAATAGAGAATGAAATTATATTGTTCAACTTCCGTATGCCTCTGCACGCGGTAAAATTTTGCCAAGAAAAAATAACATAAGATATTACTAAAATTTTATATACTTCATAAAAAAATTCTTTAGATATTTCGTATGAAATCACTGTCAGATAGCTGTAAAAGTATTTTGACCCCATAAAAACTAAAAACAAAAATAAAGTTAAAATCCAAGGGAAATTTAAAAAACGAGACCGAAAAGCATTACATTTTTCCTTTATAAATTCTACAAGTTATTACAAGTTATTGTGAACTAGACCACAAAGAAATTTTTACATCGTCCGTTATAAAATCTTGATGGGAACGTCAGTCCTAGACTTACCTTCAGCAAAAAAGCGGATGTAGGTACATTTATAAAAAAAAAATAACACACACCCAAGAAATCTTCCAAAAGAATTTATTCGAAATGTCAAGTTAAATGCTTCCTCTTAAAATGATATACAAGAGACCTACAAATCTCGTAAGCTCAACAAAAGAACTACGATGGCCCGATTGGATTATAAACCAGATCGATTATAAACCACTGCTACGAATGATGGAAGAACTTTTCCTCCCAAAATGTCAGCGACCTCTCTGGCGGTATTTCAGTTCATTCTTCCCGAATAAAAAAAAAAACGAGCGGACACGCGGGAGGCCGTTCCTTCATCCGTCGCTTCTCGTTTCCATTCAGACCGCAGAACACGTCTCCGGAAAGCGTTATCGGCGCGATGAGAAAAAATGGAACCCGTCGGTAGTCAAGAAGCGATTTGGGAAGGAGATATTGGGTGCGCTAAAGGAAAAAACGAGGTTAACAATTTATTCGCGCAAAAAGCAACACACAATTCGACCGAAATCGGAAGGTCGTTCGTTTGGTAGTATCGGATCGTGAAATAACATACGAGAAAAACGTCGAGATCCAAGTCCGAGGTGTTATTTTATCGTATTTACGCTAGATAAAAAAATGAAACTTCCAGAATCTTCGATCTTGAATCGACCATCAAAGGCCAGTTTCTGTAATCTGATATATATATTGATTTCAATCTTAATACGAAGGTAAATGGAAGTTCGAATAAATAGACAGTTTTCGTCAGGTCATTCTCTCAATAATAAATAATCGGTACAACATACATTGTACAAACTTTCTCATATACGTATTAATGCGTCGTTTAGTTATCTTTAGAAAATGAAAATCGTATGAGCCTGTTTTTAGAAAATCCAATTTTTGTTAAAGTTGCCCAAGAATAAACTAGACCTATATTCATTCGTTGGGAAAAATGAAATACGCAGTATTATTGAAGACGTATACACAAGTAACTGTACGAAATTTGATCAAAATCGTTGGAGCCGTTTCTGAGAAAATGGAATTATTGTTAAAGTTGCCTAGAATAAACTAGCCTTATATTCATTTTTTTGAGAAATATGAACTATACAGTATTATTGAGGATGTAAACTTAAATTACTGTACGAAATTTGATCAAAATCGTTAGAGTCGTTTCTGAGAAAATCGAATTATTGTTAAAGTTGCCTAGAATACACTAGCCTTATATTCATTTTTTGAGAAATATGAACTATACAGTATTATTGAAGACGTAAACTCAAGTGACTGCGAAATTTGATCAAAATCGTTAGAGCCGTTTTCGAGAAAATCGGATTGTTGTTAAAAATGCGTAGAATAAACTAGTCTTAATTATTGATCAATGTCAACCATTTCTATGATAAAATGCCTAAGTACGAGATTTCATTCATTTTCGTTCGACCGTCTAGGCTCCAGCGCCAGTAACAGACAGACAGACAGACAGACAGACGGCATTGCGAAAACCACTTTTTCGGATTCAGCGACACCTAAAACGTGTATTTCCGTAAAAATCTCGAGGTAGAATTTTTTCGCGAAAACAATACTTTCTCGATACTTCGTATGAGAAAGTAAAAAAGATAAACGCATATTTTAACAAAATTAAAAAAAACATTTTCGAAAATTGATAGAGGCAAAATTCGTTTAATTATATCTCGCTGGAGAGAAATTCTGTGCACGATGTTAGTTAGCGATTGGGGTACATAACTTTCTGACAGTCTGGGCACGAATTATTAATTTGAAGATGAGCGAGCGATCGTAACGGCAATTTTCGGGGTAAAATATTATGAGATGGCTGTAGACCTTAATTTTTGAGCATGCCAATTTGTGACTTAAATGCAGGATCAAACTCTTCGCTTGATCGATGCCGACATTTGCGTAAAAGTGGAATACAACTATCAATCGGAACTTTTATTGAAAATGTGTGGCTTATTAATGTTTCACAATCAAAAGGCAGTTCAAATAGACGTTAAGTTACGCAAAAATCGCTGTAAAAGTGTATAATTTCACACACAAAACTTTTTTTAAATGCGGTTAACGACTGAAAAATGTATCCGTATTTTATCGGTAGTTTCTGCAGAAGATGGAGCAATGGATATAAAATAATGCGATAAATCAATGGATGAGGAATCGAAGTTAACGTACTATAATTTCTTGGAATGACTTAAAGCTTTCTTCTGTCCAGACGGACTGAAAGGTTATTTCGGTTTAAATGAGAATTTTTAATCATGCAAAGACGTGGAAGTTAACTCGACTTATTCCCAAAATAACTATTTTTTTGCGATTCAGACATACCAAAAAGCAATTTCCTTAATTTCGAAGAAATTGCTTTAATTGATAAGATGTATTTCAGTGGAATACCACACATTAACACGTTTTAAATCGCGTCTCATGAATCGTGTTGCATAAACGTCGACGAAAAGCCTTTGAACCTAACACTTCAAGGTTGAGGAGAGGCGATTAATTAACCGAAATCAGCGAAGAGATAGTTGCAGACGAAGGAATGTGAGAGAGAGAGAGAGAGAGTGGAGTGGGTGACTTGATCGTTCTCATGGATAGCACTCAGTTTTTCGGACTGGTGCCTCCTCTCTCAAACGTCTGACAGTCTGATTTCGTGAACTTTGGTTTGTCTCGCTCACATCCAAGGCCAAAAAAATCGGTACAACATACATTCTGCAAACTTTCTCATATACTAATGCGTCGTTTAGTTATCTTTAGAAAATGAAAATCGTATCAGCCGATTTTTAGAAAATCCAATTTTTCTCAAAGTTTCCCAAGAATAAACTAGCCTTATATTCATTCACTGAGAAAAATGAAATATGTGGTATTATTGCAGACGTATACTCAAGTAACTGTACGAAATTTGATGAAAATCGTTAGAGCCGTTTTTGAGAAAATCAAATTGTTGTTAAAAATGCGTAGAATAAACTTCCCTTAATTATCGGGAAATGTCAACCATTTCTTCATAGCTTCTATTCTGTACGATAAAATGCCTAAGTACGAGATTTCATTCATTTTCGCTGTACCGTTTAGGCTCTAGAGCAGCGAACAGACAGACAAACGGCATTGCGAAAACCACTTTTTCGGAATCAAGGACACCTAAAACGTATATTTCCATCAAAATCTCGAGGTCGAATTTTTTTCGCGATAACAATACCTTTTCAATATACTTCGTATGTGAGAAAGTAAAAACTGCAAGGATACAGATTTAAAACTTGCGATGTAAAACCAATTCCCAATTTCACGCAGCGATGATGATTCAATGGCTTTGTAAAATCTGCACATGCGATCGTCCAACTTATAAATCCATAAAATGGGGAATTTTGAGGATTTCAACTGCCTCACGAAATATTGTTAAAGTTGTCAGCCCTTACGAGGTGTGCCCCGATAATTCCGCTTAATCACTTATATGTTTTGTGAGAGTTGAAAAAGTGCCCTGATGATTGAAAATGCCCACGATTTAACGAGAATTTTACCTCAAAATTTTATTATTTCGAAATAAGCATTGCGCGAATCTTAGGAATCGGCGCAGAGGTAGTGTGTATCGGCATTTTAAAATCGAAAAGAACGTTTATTTTGCAGGTAAAATAAACATTTCAGCGTTACAAATGGAGATTATAATTTAAAATTTACTCAGCTTTTTAAGCTCGTTTAAAGTGAAGTTTGGTGTGCAAATATAACCTAAAATCATGCTAATTCAAATTTTCGGAGTATTTTTATAGTAATTGTTACGCAGATATGGGAGTTGAACCCCCATTGGAGAAAAAATGCTTCGGTCAAAATTGAATTCGGGGGCTGGAACTAGGAAATTCATCGCGGTTCTTTCCATTGTGAACGAAACAACGATAGAGGTGGACCGTTACGAGAGAGCCATTGTTAATCCCACTCCCACTGACCCGCAAAGAATCATTTCTCCACCGACGGTGACTCGAACACAAAGAACCTGAAAATCACTCTCCCGAAATGTCTATACAAGCAACGAGGTCTCTCCCTCGTGACAGTCTCGTGACGTACGTATTTAATCATCCGTTTTATACATTCACTTTCAACTGTCGAATTTTTAAGAAAGCCATAGCAACAACGAAGTCTATAATTTCATTCATAGGAAGAAATTATTTGATAGCGTGATGAGGATATCAGGAAAAAAATAATGGAAGCAGCATTGACTATATAAAAAAGATTTCAATCTTCGACCTTACTGAGAAATTAATTAATTAATAATATAGGTAATTCGCTAGAGGAAGAATGGCAGCGATTGAACCTGTCAAAAAATCATTCTTTAAATGAATCAGAATACAAAATCTCGGAAACCGGAAACAATTCTGGATAAAAGCTGCGTACATAAATCAAAGTTTGAAATACATGCTGTGTCATCCGAAGATTCCCTGAATTTGGCGAAATTATATATCATTTATGAACATTAGTCACTTCACGCATGAACCGAACGTAATTTCTTTTTAAATAAATTAACTCCATGTATTTCGGCGAACCAAAACAGAAAACGTATTAAGCGTAAAAATAATTATAATGATGTCTATTTTAGATAAGTATCTGATTTAACGCGAGATCATTCAATCTTTGTTATGCTTATTATAAAATTAACAGGATCCATAAGTGCATACCGTTGAATTTCTTCTAAAGGAACGCATTTTCTTAAGAACGCGTTTTCTTAAAGACGATTTTCGAAGGTGCCAATATTATGTTTATATCGTCAAGCCGATCCATCATTGGTTGAACTTAAACAAACAGCGTAACAGAAGATTTTGCAAAAGAAATAACTTGATAAAATAGAAATTTTCCCACGGGGCGAATATTTTCTTCGCTATTCCGAAAATTCCGGTCCTGGAATTTCTATTTCTACGGAGGCTCGAGAGACTTTGCCACTCGTGAAAAATTGGTCTCCTTTCCTTTTTTAAATTTCTTCTCGTGCGACGCTGGTGGTCCGACCATGCTTTCTGGGAAAGGTGGAGGGGGGGCTGTGTGGGACCACCGCTTCCGAAATGGAAAATTACGTAGCTTTGAAAAAAAAATAGCATATTTTCGCACGACGCCTTACGTCCAAACAATGCTCATTACCCGCGCGAAGAAATATAGAAATTGAGCGACAGCCAGCGTAATGAGACGATAAGAGACACATCGACTCTCCATTGTCTTTTTTTCAATTCCCTCGCGCTCTTCCGCACTCTCTCGCGGCACGGAAAAAAAGATGCTAGGTGTCGTTAACCCTTTCTGGTCTGAGGATTTTCCACCGAGAATACTCTCAAAGGAACTGTCAGAAAGAGAATTGCCAGAGAGGATATATTGGCCGTGTTTCATAATGATACGAGTTCCTTTAGTTTGAACCATCCATGAAACAATCCCATTCCACCGCCGACCTGTTTTGAAATTTTTTTTGTTTATATTTCATACCTGTCTTACGTGCGAAATCGATGTTTAAAAAATTGTAATTTTTTCATTGTCTAATGCATACCAAGAATAACTTAAACAACGAACCGTATCAAGAACATCAAATTTTCAGGAGTATTTTCAATGTTAACAACGGCGTGAATTAAAGATGCTTTTCATAAAAACGTTTTTACTCCTCAATCAATAACAGGAATATGTATTCCATTACGCTAATGGGAGTATAAGGCTTTTCTGGTCGTAGAAAATAAATATGACCAAATCAGCTTTTACTACTGTAATAAGAAGCTGAGGGCAATACAGAAACTTAAATCTAGCAAAACCAAAATTAATAATTGCAACTTAACAATAACTTTTTAAAATCATCTACAGTTCTCAAAACAAAACTAGTATCCAATTGATATTTTATGTTATATGTACCAAGGAACTTCTTAGATTTTCATACCATGGTTTCCGAAGCAATACGTTTCACTGCCTACAAAAAATAAACACGAGTCAAATATCATACGAAAAACAATTTCGAACGTTTCAGGATAGAAGTTTCAATGATCGACAACACGATATCCCCAAAAATAAACCGAGAGAAGAGCCACGAAGGACCTTGTCCGTCGTGGAAGTCTTGTCAGTTTCGTGGGCCATACACACCTCTCTCTTTTCTCGAAGACAACGGATCCCCCCCATATGGCCATCTTAACTACCCCCCTCCCCTTTCACCCACACCCTACCCATTTCCTAAAACACGATCATCGCCATCCGGCTTCCGCTGACTCAGGTGGGGATACGAAGGGAGAGAGAGAGAGAGAGAGAGGTGGAAGGCAGCAGAAGGATATGGGTTTATAGAGGCGTTCACGTGCTGGAGGCACACGCCCCACGCTCGTGCACTCCCCTTTCCGGAAGGAGGGAGGGACGCGAAGCGCATTCATACGAGGCCTTTCGATTGAGGAGGAGTGGGGAGGGGGTTAGACAGGTTGCGGGTTATAAGGGTCTGCTTTTGAAGGGTAGACCATCAGGTTTCCTTCCCTGCTTGTTACCTAGCTACCTTCTTCCCTTTCTTTCCCTCCTAACGCCTACCACCGTGCTTAAGAATTCGTCAGAATATTTCTCAACAACGGAAAGAAAATTAATATATATATATGTTAACCAAAGAAAAAAAATCGCACGCACGTGCTGAGCTATGATTAATTCATTACAACCTCTCTTCGTGGCAACCGGTTAAGTGGCACGCCTGATCTGATTGGAGAATATTTCTCGGGCAGTATCTACCTGAAACGCGGCTTAAAAATTGCTCAATTCTGACGAACTAAGGGATTAATATAGGAATACTAGTGTAATGCCCGATGAAATATCAACGGAAGAATTATAGATAGATTGATTATTAATATTTGCATTTAAAACAATTATTAGCACACTTTTACATATGAAATATTTCGTCATATATTACATTTCTAGTGAATATTCTGTTGCCGTTTAGTAAACGCCTTTGGTTTTTATTTTCGGCTATAAAATTCTGATATTCTTCTCCCACCTTGTTCTCGTCAATGCTACATATAAATCTCGGTGTGCAAAGACCGGGAAATAATTATATGTATACATATATAACGTAGGGAAAATATTTAAATTTCGTGCACTTAACATTATGATTGTTTTAAAATTGTACTGTGTACTTACGAAGAAAGAAAGCTTACTCGAATCCTTAATAATGTTCTCCGTCGTTATGTAAATATAACTCTTTAAAAGATTTAAATTAAAAACTAACTAATTAATCAATCAGCGGAATAATTTCTTTGAATACTATCTGAACAAAAACAAATCAATTTATTTCAACATTGTAAACTGTTCCCTTGACGATTGAATGGGTTGTTGTATTGGAGATCCTTATTGACAAAAAAATAAACTAAATGTTTATCGTAGAAACCGTTACATAAACATACATAAGTGTTTATTATATAGGAATTCCCGTCGTTTTCGCCGAAAGAAAGGTAAGTGAAATTACGTTACTATAAAATTAATTTAATGTGTGAAGTGCAGAGATCATCGAAACTGAGATGTGGTATCGTGTAATCAGATCAACGACTACTTTACATGAAGATCTACATGAATTTTACAATACTACATAGAGTTATTTCGAGAACCATTTAACTGATATCAACCAAATAATAGCCTGACCGTCTTCTGAAAGCTCCTAGCAGTTATAATAACTGCCGCAAGGTGGCAGCACCAATCGATGAGTTGCAAAGACACAGACAAAAAGACAGAAACTGAAAATTATTATTATTTGGATGTCCTAATAAAACAACAAAAAAGTGAACGAATTGCGCAATAAATCGAACCGAATATTTGCTGCGGATTGATTATATCGATTAGTGATCTTTAACGAATAAATCCAGAGTTCGACAGAAAAATCGATAAGGCGTCTCGGAGCGATAGCTGAATTGATACAGAACTTCCGAGAAAATCGTTCGCCGAGGAATGCGACGATATTTTCCCTTATCATAAACTCATTTAAGCCTTCGGAGAGTGTAATGTTGGCGCGAAGAGCGCAGACCGAATGGAATGAAAAACGAATTCCAAGAGCGGAGACGGCGAAGATTCCTTTCTTCCGAGGGAGGAAAACATGTGAAAAACGATTCTATTAACGTAGATACATTTACGGGTTATAGAGAGGCTCCAAGAGGCTGAGAAGGAGAGCTAGAGAGAACGAGAGAGATGAAACAAAAACAAGACTAAAACCGGTTGCCGTTCGAAACCTAGTCGATTATCGACTTTTTTCTCGAGTCGATCCTCGATTACTCACTCCTAATTACATCGCAGATAAGATTACAAGAATTCTCACGGGATCGGAAAAAATCGATTATATTTTTTATTATCCAGCCCTTGGTGTCCATCTCCGTGCATCAATAGGATAACAACTGAAGAACTACATTCCGTGCGAGATAAATGCCGATTAATTTATTGCGCCGAAGACTTTCCGATACACAAATGCTAATAATTCCGACGAACAATTGGTGCGAGGCAAATGCAACAATCGACTGCGTCGCTCGATCGAATCGAGATAAAAGTAATTGCTTCAGTAGTCGACTGCAACGAGAGACGATCGCATCCACCGCAAGTGTTACACGCCTGCGGTGTATCCCCTTGCAATGCTCTCATTTTTTTCTCCCCCGAAGAACAGAGGCAGCCGTCGGCCTTGTCGCATTCAGTGACGGCAAAATTGCGCATCGAACGTTAAAAAAAAAAGACGACCACGCTCCCGGAGACGGATATGAGATCAGAAAAAAATTTCAGTCTTATATATTTGAATTTCAATCCTATTGGCTCTACGAGAGATCATCTTATTAAATACGCATTAAATTGATTTTCCTTATTTGCCTTATCCGTTGCCGCAAATTTATTAGCGAATATCGCCACCAAGACGTCCTTCCACCTACCACTTTCTTCAAAAAATAAATCTTTTCCATGGGAAGCGTGACCGAGCATTTATTTTCGTTTTCCATTATCGGACCATCTCCATGATGCAAATCGCGATGCATGAATGTAGGTGAGGCACGCCTTGATTAAAAAAAAAAAAGAGGGAGGCCCTCGCTTTGTTTGTCCTATCTTCTTCGGATAACAATGCGAGGAGAGGAAAGGGAGAGAAAAAGAGAGAGAGAGAGAGACCAGGAGTCTGCAGGTGATAGGAGAAGAGGTGTCGGTGCTAAAAGGGAGGCCATGGCGGTGCCGCCGGAGGATGTCCGCAGGGAGCACAATGGGTTTACCACGACTCCCCCCTTTTTCCTACAAAGCGCTGGTCGAACACGTCCTCTCCTCCACCCTTCTCCCCTACCTCCGAATAACCCATTGTTGGGGGAGGGCCTCCACACACCGTGGTGGTGTTGGTCGATATTTGTAGCCTGGCCCAATAACAACGCTGGGAGTCCTTGAGTGTCCGGCGCCCTCTCCGATCTGCGATAGTAGGAAGCCCTTCTTTTCATCCTCTTCATTTCGCTCGACACACGATAAAAAAAGATGCCTTTCCTACATCACCTCCGGAACAGTGGCTGAACTCAGTGGTGGATGAACTCATGCCCATGGTCTCCAAGTTGCGGAGAGAAAAAAAAATCGAAAAAAGACGTTCCTTCTTCTTCCTTTTGCTTGTCCATCGCCCTTCGACGTTTCTTCCTCCAATTCCTCCTTCCACACCCTTCGAAAGAGTGCAGGGAAGGAGGAGGAAAATTGGAAAGAGAAACGACGAGGTGCGGGTATGGGGGGCTAATTATTCTGCGTGGAGATGAGAGATGGAGGAAAAACGAAAAAGATGAAAGAAACGACTGTCCGTTCTTTTCCTCGACTCTCCTATGGTTCAGGGCCTTCCACGCGAAAAATCATTTTACGGCGCGCCGTTTCACGGTGAGAAGGACGAGAGAGAGAGAGAGAGAAAACAGCGAGGGAAACAGAGAGAGGGAGGTGTTTTTCTCTCGCCGAAGAAGAGGTTATGTTGCTCGGATTTATGCCTCTGAGTGCGAGCAAGTGTAAAAAAACAAGAAAACTGTAATCAATTGCGAGGCGGCGCTTTATTTCTGAGCCGGTGACAAAAGCGGCAGGTAATACGGCGTCTGGGAAAGAGGCGTGTCTCGCGAGGAGAGAAAAAAGTTAACCGATAGACGGGTGGAAAAAAAGCCTTCGCTTCCTTTCCTAACTGCCAGAACGCTTTAGAGAATTGTCTAAGTTAAATCGCAAAAAAATACACGATAGGTGTACAGTTATTCGGGAGGTGCGAGAGGAGGAAAAGAGCGAGTTCTTTAGTGTATTTAAGCCGTTTATTTTTGTTCTGTATCGCGAAGTGTGTAAGGTTGCGTTGCAGTTATAGTTGGATTTTTCGCAGAGTATTTCGTAGACGAAATGGAATAGCGACCGGTACCGTTGCATTCTCCATTGTGAGGAGGGTCATTGAATTTACGGGAGAATTTCAAAAGAATGTTTCGAAATCATCGCAGGAAATAGTCGGCATTGAAAAAAAAAAGAAACAATATTCCATGAGAGCTCATAAAATGATTGTTTCTTTCACGGAACATGCAACATGTCACCAAGCAATACATAATCCTTTCAATAACTTTCCACGCATTTATGGATAACTCCTAGACAACACGGATATAACAGATATATCAACATGAAATGTTTTCTAACACGCGCAAATTCTCCGACGAGACAGTCGGTACGTTTCCGTATTTCATATCTGCTTTAATCGAAGTAAATCGTTCGATTGCCGGCGCAGTTCTTGTCGCCGCTAAAACCGCCAATGCATCAATGACACCTCCTTTATTGATACCGCAACATAGTTTCCAAATCACGTCATTAATCTCGCTTCCTCACACGAGTCACGTAAAATAACCGGTTCAAATACACAAGGAGAGAGAGAGAAATAACCGCGGAAACGGGAGCGTGAATGAAAAACATTTACGGCGGATGCAAGGATGACCGCTTAAAAAAGAATTACTGGTCGAGCTAATTGTAAGCACCACTGAGTCCAAAACAAAATACTACGAAAAACATCCTCATTCAACCTAATAGAGCGCGTACATATATTTATTTACGCGTACGACGGAGTGACGGCCGTGGAATCGTCTCTCTTTCTCTCGCTTTCCCGCGGAACCCTATGGCAGGGCCGCTGTTTTCGCCACGGAATACCACGCCAAGCCGGCACCGTGTTTAAAAGGTGTACTCACTGTAAAATGAGGAGTTATGTCCAGCCGGTTCCTGCGACAACGCGGACTCGAAGTGGCGACCCTCGTTTCCACTCCTCTTCTCACGATTATCCCTCTGATGTGGAATTATCCGTGTCTGCAAACCACGCCATGACGGATCGACGACGAAAACTGCCAGCGCCAGCCCCTTCTACCTCTCTCACTCACCATGCATTCCTCTGCCCAGCGGTACAAAACCTCACCGCCCCGCCTCCTACCCGTCCCTCCTTCCCTCCCCATTTTCTTCCTCCCCTTTTCCCCTTCCTCCTAACCCCTCTCTTTACCACCTTCCGCCCGCCCCGACCGCTTCCTCCTCCTCCACCCCCAACCTTCCTCACTTCCTCGCGCTCTAAACGTGGCACCACCTGCCGTCCTCCCTTCGCGATCGGTCAACATCGGCTATCCTTCGGCTTCCCTCGGGTCACGTCTCGATGAGCATCTTTTTTTCCCCGTAAGCTACTGCCACAAGCTCATCATCTCCCTTCCTTCTCTCTTATCCACATCTTTCCAACCATCCAACCTCCAACCCTTCTCTCCCCATACCCTCCATCTCATCCACCGCGCCGCTTCATCATCCCGGCAAAATCCTCCCACACCACCGCAGCGCATGATTCTTGCGGCGCCCTTACACCACGCTTCTTTTGGATGTAACAGTCCCATTAGCCCGCTGCGGAACGCCCCTTAACCGTTTCGGACGAGAGGACGGGTAAACCAAAAAAATCGAGTAATATTTCTAGGTAAAGGGCGGCGGCCAAAGAGTTTTTGAGTGGTGTTCTACACTCGTCTCTAATTAGATCCGACTTTCAGAGATACAGCAAGCGTTAGAAACGGCCATTAATTCCTGGCGATAAAAATAGGATCGTTGAAGAGGAGGAAAAAAATGCGAAATAGAGACAGCTTTTTAAACGAACGTCACGCATTTTTGATCGTATTCGATAGAGAAGAGGCCTCGTCTTCTACTGATAAGGACTTCGGTAAAAAAAATATAAGAGATGCGGCGATACCGGAGAAGTTGCTCTTTCTATCTCTTTTGCGGAATTAGAAGGCGGAACTACAGATGCAATGGAAACATCGTAGGCAAGAAACGTTTCTCCTGTGATGTGCATCCAAGATAGCAGGGCAAACCGCAGGGGCGTGCCGATTAAACATGCGGAGTGGATGTACTCAGCCACCGTGGAAAGGAAAACGTCAACATCACGAATATATTACGCGACAGAGACCGTCCTTTTTTTTCTGCTGATTTGCAAAATAACGTACGGCTAATTTATAAATTACGATGCAGTTTTTTTTACTTCCTAGTTTACATAGAGCGGGACGTCTGCTAAAAAAAACCTAGTCGTTCGACAAGTTAATAAGTTTGGTGGTTATAAGGGTTTTATACGATTAGATTCATAGGCAAAATGCCTCGCGTATCGAAACATCCAACCAGCTGTTGAGGCACATTAGGTCTATATTTAATGGCTACAGAAAAGAATTATTCGGGATCCTAAAAACTTGTCGGTAAATATTCAGCAGAATACATTAAAAATAAATAAAATGGTGGAGTGGAGCGACTAATAAATTCACCTTTCGTCCTTGTCACTAGAATTGAGTGTATAATCTCTCAATAGAATTAAAGTTTAACAAATTATATTTTTTCGCTGCCATATCTCCGAGTACCAACAAAAATCTATATAATCAACTCAATTCGAAGTGAAGAGTGTCACGAACGTTTATCTTTCATAGGCAAAATAAACCGGAGATTTCAATGCCCTAACATAAAGAATTGTTCGCTAATGATAAATTAATCGATGTAAAACCTAAGAAGGCTATTTAAGTTAATTTGATTTACATATGCTGCAAATTAATTATTAAAGATAATTCCTAAATTATTAACAAAATTAATGTGATATTGATTCACTTCGATATTGAGCGTTAGCGTTGCATTATTTATTATCATGCAAAATACGCAAAATATTTAAATAGAATAGTTTAAACGAAATGCTACGATTACCTAATACGAAAAATTACTGAAAATATCGTTATTTATTTTGAGGAATGAATCATTCCCACAGATAAACCTCTATGCGTGCCATTGGTTTCATCGCTCGTCGCCGTGTACCATATCACTTTCATACATTAAATAACATTGGTAAAATCATGTCATGGTCGAGAGAACTTGAAATACATATCCATTTGCACGTATGTAGTATGATCGTTCGAAGTCTCTGAAGGGACATTTCTCAGGGATCCACTCGAATGTTATAAATGGGTGACCTTCTCAGTTCAACAGAGGTCACGGGTGGGAATTAAGAACGAGATATACATATTTATTTCGGATCCTCTCGACTGTATAACTTCTCCACGCACCTTTCCCACGCACACTCTTTCTGCAGGATGTGAATGAGAAACCGGAAGCAAGGAACTGTTCAGTTAACGGGGCGGGGCATTCGGATTGTAGTGTCACCCAAGGCAACGAGGACCGAAGAACGTTATGAAATTTTGATTTATTCGCTATCAAATCGAAATTCCAAACGTATTTAAAGATAAAATTTTCCTAATCGTTTCTATGATTAAATTTTAGTTACACAAGGAGATTTAATGCAAATTTTTTCACCTAACTTTTTTGAGTTTTTTTAGCAATGTCGTTTTTGTTATTTATCTTTGTCTTTCACACGTTTTAATTGATTCAAAGTACGATATAACAGAATAATTAACATAAATTAAATTAAAGATAAATTTAATTCTTATTTTGGTAGAACGCAAAAATGAGATTTTTCAGATAACAGACATCAAAATTAAACCGTAGTCAAGATCCAGACATGAAAGTATTATTGGTTTCGAAAATAGACTATGAAAAAATATAAATCAATCTTGAGCCTCCATTATCCGATTTTTTTACTGCCTCACCGCCTAATGCATCCGCTTCTCCATGGTTGGGAGCTAACACGATTTTACGCGAGGAAATCCGAACAAAATATCCGTCCAAGCATAAATTTTGATCTTCGCAACTATCTAACCAACAGAGAAAACCATTTTTCCTTACAAAGCAGTTTTCAGTTAACTGTAATAACAGTTAATCAATTTTTAGTTCGCTGATTAACTTTTAACTAAATAATTTTCCCAAACATTATTTAAATTTTATTTAAGCTGGAAATCGCTTCCTTTCGAGTTATATTCTTTAGATTCACTTTATAATAATCTCCTATGTTTCTATCAAATATTGATGGGTAAAGATGATCACTAACATTTTGGAACACCTAAATTTTAAATTGATGGAAGAAATAATCTTAGTATCTCAAAAAATAAAATGCGTACATATCTGACATTACTCATTTGAATAAGTATGTTACACAATAAGAAGAGAATTTTTACAACTCAAAAAATGAGATTTTACTTAAGAATACTACCTACATTCTTGTAAAAATGAGAATATTAACTAGAACCATTTCTCATTAATCTAAGCCACCCTTCTTATACGTAATTTTTTCACTTACTCATAGAAAATTATTCTAGATCTCACATTTTACTCTACACACTTTTTTCCAGGAAATACGGAAATCGTTTCAAGTTGATACACATAAATAAATACTTCATAATGTTTTCTTTCACGATGATTTCATTCAAAAGCCACACACATTTGGAATTATTGTTTAAATTAATCGCTCTGTTGATAAAACGTATTTTCGTAATACACGCTCTTTCTGGGATCTTATTATGTATAACAATTTAGTTATACAAAACGGACTTTGACGGGTTTCCCAAGTACCTACACGAATCCAAGATAACATTTTTGCAGCTAAATAGAACGCAATCGTAATACTCTTAAAATAGATGAGGAGGGTAACAGTAGAAAAACTCAAAGTGTCAAAGATAAGATATCAGAGCACAAAGAATGTGATCCCAACGCTTATTTTTTTTATTAACGGTGCATTGAGATCTCCTTCACAATTTCAATCAGTGGTACAGGCGATTATTTATGTAAATACAAATATACACATGCACAAATAATTAGCAATAAAAACAACTTCTGTGATCTGTAGATCAATTTATTTTAGAATTTAAAATGACCACAGAGTTTTTAAAAATTTCAGTCGGCGTGCGTCTACGCTACTTCATTACGAACGTAAACTCTAATAATGACTTCCTTTAGAAGCCGTAACCGTAATTTGCATATAGTCCATTGATTTTTATATAATAATAAGACTATATATTAACTGCGATGTTATATAAAACGGTCTTATTGGTAAACATTTTATTATTAGTGCTAAGCCACACGTACTGCCTTCGTTTTTAGTCCCATTTGTCTTTTATTCTCTGCTCTCATCTCATTCTACTTGTATCTTTCACTCATCTCCTCCGTAAACCTGACACTCGTAACTGATTTTACTACTTGCAGAGACGTAAAAAATATAAAATACGCTTCAGGTTAAGGCTTAGCGTTTCCTCGAGTACTGACTAGGAAATCGGCAACTAATCGATCACTCTTTCTTATCGATAGAAATACGGGATAGCTATCTTAACAACACGGAAGGAATGCTTCTGCACGGTAGAAGATACATGAGCAAAGAATTGGTTACCGAACGATAATAAACCTCTATCTCCATCTACACGAAACCTTCTAAGTTACTTGTTGCGGAGTGTAGTAAAGAGGCAATGATTAACTGTCTGGAAATAAGACTCCATTACAGCGTTTGCGAATTGTTCTTTGAAACGGGCCTTTCTTCACTTCATCTGTATTATTTTAGGACGAAAACGGCATTCTGGGTAGTATATTAAGAAGGTTCCTTCAACCCTTTTGCTTATGTGCCCTTAGATAATTTTTATAAATAATCACGTGATCAAGTGATAGATAAATGAACAATACATGTATTTAAGAATGTCAAAATTAAAGAAAGATAGGATAAACTTATATTTTAAGTAGGTACGTTTTCCAAAACGGCGAGAACAAATCTCACGCTACCTCTCAAGGAGTAAATGCTTTTACTGTTAAGCACAGGTCTTTGAAGACGCAAGCGGAACGTTTTTATTTCAGAACCACTTTGTCGACGAAATCGTGGTTAAAACGGTTTATAACGTGTTTAGTGATAGTAACATAATTAACTTTGATTTTTAAGAGAAGCACAAAAGCTTAGATAAGGAGAATAAATATTTAGTGTTTCATTTAAAACAGTGAAATAATTATTGTTTACAGTATTTTCGAGAAACCATTTAAACGCAGCCCTTAGGATCACAGGTACCCCGGACGAAAATCGTTGATACTTATAAAGCGTATAACATTAGTGGGTTTGCACACAGCCATGGCGGACATGTCAATTCTATTTTTAAATAACAAAAATTGAATTAGAGCGTAGCTGCTAACGAGAATAAAATTTTTGCCACCCATACATTGTGAATTATTACGAAGAAGAGGTATTAAATAAGTTGGTACTTATTGGAACTTCTCATTAGATCGTTTTAGCACACCGTCATCAACATAAGTTTCTTGAACGTGTTAGAGAGCTGGATTATAAATATCTGTCTTCATAATCTTTATATAACGTGGCACGTAGTTTTAATATTATGTATCATCAGTGCAAATTATAATAAGATATATCAATCAGATCCTCAGCCGACTGAAGGGATGCACATTTTCCCGGAATTTCTCAAATAGAAGGCCCTTTTCAATCGGAATAGAACTCAGGTGAATTAGAACCTGGCTAACTTCTGTCCGTTGCTACTACATATATGAATGACGTAAATCATGCCTGCTTAAATAGTTTCAAGGGAAAAATTGTCATATGTTACAAATGTTTTTATCGTATCTTGCCTTTTATTCATACATAATTTCTCGAAATTATCTTCGATTCCTATTAAATTAGTTGACGTTTACAGGCGATGAAAAATCTGATGATGTTTTTATGATAAAACTAGATAAACCAACAAGAAATTTTCATAATTTTGAATTAACGCTCCGAATTATTTTTATCCGTTTTCTGATATGAGAAATGCTCACTGAACTTTCTTTAAGTGCTACATTTGAATATAAATGTATTTTCGTATCCGGAAAAATTATTTCTCAATATTTATTTCATCTCTCGATTATTAGGCGTTCTTTACCAAATGTTAAAAAAACGAACGCTTTAATGCTCAGGTCGTGTCCGTCTGTCTGTCCGCATGTTTCACCTCCGAAACTATTGAGTGGATTTTCATGAAGTTTGCTACTAAAGATTATTTGGACAATGGGCTATAAAAAGATGATGTAAATGAGCATAACCCAAGCAGAGGTGTTACATTTATCTGAGTAGGGTTGCTACCTTTCTACGAACAAAAAATGAATTGTCCGTCATGTCTCGTACAAAAAATAGTATTCACATCAAAAAGAGAAGAGTTTTAGAATTAATTATTTAACATGATTGTACAATTCGTAAAGAACGTCTCTGATTTGTATGAATCTTGTGTGCGTCTTTGCTCTCTTTTTTGAATATCCACTGAGCTGTTCATATTAGGGACGTCGATACCCATATAAGCATTAAACCAATTTTTTTAGTGCAAGCAAAGCAGGACATGCATTCGGCGATTCCAAAAGTGTTCGAAGGGATGAGAGGATTACGTCGACCCAGAAACCTCATTGTTAAGCAAATTTGTCGAACGAAATGTTGAATGCGTGGCTGGCCATCAAGCACCAAACAGGTGTCCAGGGGAGTCAACCTTTACAATCAAGGAAATTTTTTTATACCGAGTATTTATGGAGCACTCAAAGAGATCCATCAAAAGATCGAGCGGAGCTTTCGTTAAGGAGTGCTGCACGCTTCGTGGATACGATTTGCGCGTTATAAAAATAAATCCAGTTTATTGAACCCATTCTGAGTTTTATGGCTTCTACAGTCACTTTGAGGAATCAACAGCTCCGTAAAAAACATTTCGAACGAGTGGATTCGTGTGAAATAATAATGAGGTCCACTTTTGTATCTTATTCAATTTTTACGACCGCCAAATATATAGCCCTAAGGTATATAAAATAACTTTGCGAG
The DNA here is from genome assembly GCA_036926305.1 of Uropetala carovei. Classification (NCBI taxonomy): domain Eukaryota; kingdom Metazoa; phylum Arthropoda; class Insecta; order Odonata; family Petaluridae; genus Uropetala; species Uropetala carovei. The sequence goes on from JAXCHB010000022.1 coordinate 1,050,460, forward strand.
CTTGTCTTTCGAAGTGATTTAACTCATAGTCAAATTTCCCCTATATTTCGAGATATTTACACGGACAAAAGACTTTACATGGACACATTTTTCTTCGATTTATTGCGGGAAGTATGAGTTCCATGCGCTTCAGGCTAATGTACTGCGGAGTTTTGCTTCTTTTTATGGTAAATGTACTGTTAACAAGTTATGAAAGTGTACAGCGTATCACAAATGGGCGCGTTTCGTGCAATGGAGAATTAGAAAGAAATGATATACCTGTATATATGGGAAATAGCGTTCTAAAGTTCTTTTCTTCATCATAAATAATCCATTTTATTCCTATTTAAAAATATTGCATGCACACGTAAGGAAATTAAACGTTTGTTTGTGAGATTATGTTAGCAACAATGAAGGAGTAAACATAAAAGAAAATTTCTAAGTTCAACTCGAATTAAAACGTTCTTGTTTGATTTTATTGATAACGGCTACCCCTACGATAAAAATGTATAGGAAAAGAAAAACTCTACTAGTTCTATAACTTTTATTTGAAAAATATCTTTATATGACTAATACTTTTCGAGATATGACGGAAAGTTCATTTTTTATCATTAGTAAAGTGGTACCCCAGATTGGCGTACGTGATTCATTTTTGCGATTTTCATATTATCTTTGATTGTAAGTCCTTAAATATCAAATTTCGTGAAAATCCGTTCGGTAGAAGCCGAGAACGAAGATGCGGACGGACGGACGGACCGACGACAATAGGCGCTCACGCTGGAAAGGAAACGCGCCTATAAACGGAGAATATACTTCGGAAAATGATGCCTATTTAACCACCGTGCGGCTATTTTAATACTATTTAAATATCTTAAAGGATGAATACCTTCGATTAAAGTACTAATACAGCCAAAAAGCTGATAAAAACCCTTTGCTCAAATGCTTGAAATATTTGTAGATACTTTCACATTCAATTATATTTTTTAATGATGGTTCAACAAATTAGACGAACATTATCAACAAGCTGAGATACCTTCTAAAGACTGCGAAAGCGTAGTTACTACATCCATAAAAACACGATATGGAAAGTACGGATGTAATTTACGACGCTAAAAAGATTTTTTAAAAAAAGGCAACTTCTTACTGCTTGTCGAGTTAAGCCGCGCCATTTTCGGCCGGAGAAAATAAGACTTTACGAGGAAGAAAGTTACATTCTTACTTTAAAGTACTTTCTAAATGCTCGGGAGTTTCTTTTCATACCACCCTAGCGAATAAAATTCATCAGAAAATTCCGACCGGTAAAGTAACCTGCCAAGCCATGCATACCCTAGGTTTCGAATCCCGTCTCCTCCGAAGAGTTTCTCCCCTAAAGCCGAAAAACGCGCCCTATAACGACTTTTCTCGATAAGAGAGGAAAGGTACATAAGAACGTACTTTTCCTCGTAAAAAAAAGTCACTCGTTTAAGTTTTCCCAGGCACATCCCCACGAAAACGAGAACGCTTTCACACTCCCGCTGTTAAATCGCCAAATTCCGATCGCATTTCGATCCCCATGGAATGCTGCGTATTGATGCGATTGACAGAGACGTACCTAGGCGATATGGCGCCTATGAAAAAATTTTAGGAAACACCTTCGTTATGAAGGATGTAATTTTTTCTGCGTTTTAATAAAGAATAATAGCGTTTTTATTACATATAAATTAACGTTTGAGTATTAAAATAATACTTATGGGGGAATGAACTTTTTGCTCTTTTTTTCGGGAACGTTTGGTGCCTTTTGCAAGCGGTGCCTATGGCAAATACCACCTTCGCCATACCCTAGTTACGGCACTGGCGGTTGATACGCCACCACCTGAACCATACGCCGCGACGCGCGATGGCTTTTGCCAAACGTCCAAACAATAAGGTTTTTTTCTTTCCACACACCGAACTTTCAATTGTTCTTTAATCACGTTTCCATCGAGCCTTTAAAAAAAAGAGAGGTGGGAAGAGAAATCCGTCTCCGCGTACAAATATGTATTCTCCCACGAAAAAGGTTAACTCGCGGGAAGAAAAATACGGCCGTAAAAGAACGTTTCTCGAAGAAAGTCATTCCGAACCTTACACCCGTCGTTTCACTGAGGCCGAATGTCTCCGGACGTAACTCCGACGAAAAATTTTCCTTCTGTTACGTCACCGCGAATTTCTAACCTCAATTTTCCAATTCAAAATCGCGTATACCGATCGAAATCTTTTGCCGCAAGTAGGCCACGTATAACAGTCCACGTGGCTCCTTATTCAGCGTTTCCCGTCCCTTTACTCGGACGTTTTTATTCCGCTCCCCCCAGCACAATGCATTTCACTGGTCGTTCGTTCGAAGATCCCTCGATCGAGATGGGATTTCTTAAGACGTCGTCCCTACGTGCCGAAGGGGAGAAGGTGGAACAATTAAGGACTTTGCGAGGGCCGAAGATGGCCGTCGCCTTGAAGTGGCTCGAAGAGGACGTCTTTATAAGACGGTTTCAAGTTCAAGAACACGGCAACGATTCGCATCGAAAGATGTCGTGAAAGTCCGTTCTCTCCCTCTTCTCCCACATAGCATTCCCCGCCGTTTTCACTTCCACTCCTAAAAGTCAAGGTCGGACTTTCACGCAATTGACTTTGGCTCTAAGAAATGGCGTGGACGATGCTTTGAGAGGAATTATTAAGTATGCGCATGCTGAGCGGTTCCGGAATGCCAGGCGGCGTCCAGTAAAGGGCTCTCTTATTCACAAAATGTGGAGATAAGATGAACATTTCCATCTATACGTACACGTGGGGGCAATGCTTGGAAGCAACGACCGCGCCATGATAATGAGCAATAACATGCTTAAGATTGTCATAATATTCTGCACTAGAGAACTGACAAAGAAATAACAAACGTTTAGGTTACTATAATGGGATAGATTTTACAGCTAAAAACTCTTGCAGATGCAACAACGTGAAGACAATGATAAAAACAGCACATATTAATTATCGATATAAATAGTATGAGATTTATTTAAATGGACTTGAATGGTGACGGCTTTCAACTTTAGTTTTTTCCGGCGTGCCCATATTTAAACTATTTAAAGAATTTTTCCCCTATTTGGTTATAATATAAACACTTTAATACAAAAACACCTTTTAACAGCGTAAAAGCAGAACTACTGCAATCCTAGAGAAAGTTACCCTAAAAATCTTTCAAAAATATTTAGACAAATATTTTTAAAAGACATCAAAATGCTTTTGTCTCACGAAATAAAACTTTCGATAAATCCTACCGAAAAATTAATTACTATCAGGAGAAGGAAAGCATCAATTCTATCACGAGATAAAATTCTAAAAAATATTAACTTTCACAAATTTAATTAAATTTCACTTTTGCCATTTTCACTGCGCAAAAAATAAAACGTTTTCAATTCCACTATCTTTTCATCTCCTGTCTTAAGCATAATTTTCGAGTTTTCCAATTATTCTCGTACACATTGTCCTTTAATTGGATCACGGATAACTAATTTATTTTTAATTTCGTTAAGCTTCAATTACGGACCCATCCAGCCGGAAAAATATACGATCGACAATATATGAAGCAAATTAGAATATCACCTCAAACGTCAGTACTTCAAACAGTGCTTCAACATAACTTTAAATAAAGATGATTACGAATTTAGGGAAATTTAAAATTTATTTTCAAGTATCCGTAAAATTTACATTATCAGGGTCGGTCCTAGGTACCGGAGAGCCGGGATGCTGCCCTGGGTGTCAAAATTTTGGGGACGTTAAGCAGATCACCTACTCAAACATTACTTGCAAAAGCATGAATGCAGGATAGCAACTTATACACAGAACAGGCTGTAATCTTGGGGGAGTTCCTTTTATATTTTCATTATCGACAATTTTGACAGAGCGACCAATAAATTCTGGTTATTTAATAAATTATAAAGTTATTTTAAATTATTTAAGAAAAACTTATGGAAGCGCTGTGGACTATCTCGCCCGGAACGCCAAAATATCTCGGACCCTTCCCGAATAGCATCCACTATAGAAATATCGACGATGTCTATAGGAGACACCGACTGAACGACAGATTCATTCTTACAGATAAGTATTATTCAACATAATTTGGCAGTGGATAATGTACGACATCAACGTAAATTATGGAATAATAATATATACGTATGCGTATTGGCGGGAAATCTACGGAACGCAGCGAATTCATCGATAACTACGAAGCTTTCCCTTTCGCGGGAGAAAGTTCCCAGAGTGAAACACTGCTGGCGACAGACACTCAAGGAGGAATTAGCAACTTTCGGGGCGTAAACTGGAGAGGAGAACGACCTTCCTCAAAAGTTCGCGTCTCTGCTCGTTCGTTCCTCTCCTCCCCTCCCCTTCCTCTTAAAAGGTTTAGCCCCATTCGAGCGGGGGGGTCATAAGGCCGTCGCACCCACCGAACGACTAAATCGCCTACCAATTAAGGAAGTTGTCGTGAAGAGGGAAAATAAACTGCTTGTCGAGAGAAAGTCCGAAACCGATGCTGGCGGTGGCGACTTTTACTTCGAATTAAAAATGAAAAAGGCGTTTATTTATTTCTTTTTTACCTCGGGGAACGTTTCGCCCTTGCGTAAAATTCGTTTAGAGGAAACGATAGTCTCGAAGGATGAACATGGAGTCCAAGTGTACAAGGAATGATATGTTTTATTTGCTAATCTTACGCCTGCATTTATCTATACTTATACTTTTACAATGAATATGTATACTGGATAAACAGAAAGATGGAAATATATGAAGAAGTCGTCATGTATCACCAATCTGTATTTTTCTGATACTTAATTTTTTCTTTTTTAAGAAAATGCCTCCTAAATACCACGGGATTGAGTTTTAAATTACTTTAGTAACCTTTTCGTTCAACGAATCTTAGTTAGTGATCACTATCAACATTAAATTCAAAATGTAATTTTTGTACCAGACTAAACGAAATTTGTAGCACAAATAACCTCGTAAATTAATTACAATTATTTCTTACCTAACCAATAGAATTCACAGCATTAAATTTAAGATGTATTATAATTTTAAAAATATTTTAAGTGGCATGGAACACATTTCCAAAACCTAACAGATAAATGCTCGAGCTTAAAAATGATATTTTCAATTTAAAAATATAATTAAAATACCGACATTTTCGGCAGAACCGAAAGCAATCAAGAAATATAACATGAGAATTTTTAATTTTTTTACGAATAAGGAAACAAAAACCTTCTCCCACGGCAAAATAATTAAGGTTGCCTCCCATGCCAATTAAAAAAACGCGGAGCTGATCCATTTCTCAAAGGATTCCTTATTTTACGTCGTAAAAAATTAACGGCGATCCTCCTCCTTTTGGTGATACCTAATCATTCCGCATGGCATTCCTGGACGTACGATTCGGGCGGAGATGGCACTTCCTAATTTGAGAGATAGCGTAACTGCTCTACGACCGTGAAGTCACGGGATCGAGTCCCGCTAAGGGTGCCTGCTAGAATTTTAGCGGAGCCACCCGTTCCACCGTAATTCGTGCCAGGTCGTGCGCCGCAAAGAAACGTGCCATGGACTCGTATCTATGATACATAGACAAGAATTTGTGTGCAAGACAGGAGCGAGCGGATCTAGATACACACTTCCTAAAATGGGTCCACCGCTCATCACTCCTCTTGAATCCTTTATTCTGTATATCTCAGACTCTTTCTTTCCCTTTCCATATGGAACTAATCTGCGGCGCAGAATCAAGGAATTTTGCGCGGAATGGGTTAAGGCAGCGGTCGGCAATTAGGGGTAAATTACCCCGGCGGGGGTAATTTCGAGTTTTCTAGGGATAACGAGCAATATCCGGATGACATTAGTGTGAATGCAGCTTTATGCCTAGAAAATGTGAGAGAGGCAATTTTTGGCGCGCTGACGGGGCTCCCGATGCCGGATGTACATTTGCTATTTTACTTCTTGGGACATCTTTTTGGTGGCACTCGACCCGGAAAGCGACATCAGATGTGCACTGACTCAACACAAGCCGCAGTTTGAAGAAATGATCAATAGTAACAAGTGTCACTTAAGCCATTAGACTAGCTAGGATTAGAATTAGATGCTGTAGTTTTATCCAGTTTGCCTTGTATATAAATAAAACAACCTGGTTTTTCATCAATATAACAAGTAATTCCTGTAGACGGGGTAACGGCGATGCGCCGAGCTTTTGACATGGGGTACTGGTAAAATCTAATTGCCGACCACTGGGTTAAGAAATGCCCCCAGTGGATGCATACAATTGGAGAGGGAGCCGAACGTCACCCTTGGATCTGCCAATGATGTAGCATGTTATTATATAATTTAGTGTGTTTGTATGTATGCCCGTTTATAACTTAAGAACCAAAAGTTCCACAACTTTCAAACTTTGCACATGATTTTATATCATCCCTGAAAAGATTTTAGGCAACTTTGTTTCCCCCCACCTCCCCCCTATAATCCCCACTCTCTTGGAATTTTTTTAAAATTTTCATATTTTTTCAATTTTGTTTACTTAAGTCGTGCATTATCCCTTCTACGATGTGTATACAAAATTTGGGGGGCCTATGTCTCCCCGTTCCCCCATAATTTTGATTTAAATTTACCCAATCCTTAGAAAAATTGACCCGGGCAACGCCGAGTACTGCAGCTATAGTGATAAATAAATGCGGGGCTGACCCCTGGTACCGACGAGACATGCGGCTGCCCGATGCGTTAATATCTTAGGAAATGCTTCCTAAACGATATATCTACATATTATTTTCATGTGGATAAAAGTTGAAAAGTAACGGATATCGCTTAACGAGTTGGTATCTCGATGGAAAATCTTTCATGTTTTTAGTTTCCATAGCTTCATTTTTTCCACTTGTTTGAATCAATAATAAACATGGTGTATACGCGAAAATTATTCCAAGTGGAACTTTTTCCGGGTCACCTATACGTCTCGCGCCGGTACTGTGTTTACGTACTACACGCAAACACGAGGAATAGAGAGAAAAGAGACAAGAAGTCGGTTTAAAAAAATGAGAGGATCAGTTCCCATTCTCGGCGCCACACGGAGAGATTGGAAGTCAATGGAGAAAGGGATGGAAGACAACATACTACTGCGGAGTCGGCGTGGAGAGAGAAAAAAAGAGATGGAATAGTAATGAGGAAGCGAGGAAAAGTCGGAGATGTGGGGAGAGAAAGTGGGGAAAAAGGATTCGTAGAGAACTCGGCATAGCGATAGTCAGATAGCGAACTAACTCTAAACCCATTACCTACGCGGCTACAAGACGTTTCGGATGTTTCCTACTTAGGCGATCCTTCCCCTCGGGCGCTTTTGTTTTAACGGATGCTTTTCCTCCTTTTAATTTTTCTTCGGGTCCACCCACAAACTCACACGTGTCCGAAAAAATCGACGTATAACGATGATATCGGGGACACCTCGGCACGGAATCCACGGGATTCGTTCACCCGTCTCCCAAAAAATTCATCCGCTTTGTGTTAAAAATTTCAAAAATAACCTCGTTTCGAATCTTTCCCGCCCTTTCTCAATACAATGACTCGAACTTTTCCTTGGCGTGGTATTGATGAAAGCGGGAAAACGTTGCAAAAGAATTTTCGCCATAGGCGGAGCGACAATCTGCAGAATTCCCACTAACTTGGACGGGGATCGGGTGGGTTTAAACTGTTGTTCGACTGTAGGTGGGGCATCGGACCGCAAGAGGAAAACAAACTCCACCCAACTATTGGCACAAAGGACCGGAAAAGGCTTAAGCGATTCTTAATGTATCGCATCCCGATTTGAGCACGTCTTTGGGACCGGAATGGAAGTGCCGAGCTAAGGGAATGGCGCGCAAATAAATGCGAACTTACTTATTTATCGAAAGCTGTGGGGCAGCACCAAAATATTGGGATAATAAACATTACCTTGGAAGCTCTGACTCTGTAATAATGATCATTGATAAATGACATACAGGATATTTAGCTAAAACGAGTAAATTATGTATAATTTACGAATAAAATTAACGGCTATATAAGCTATTTAAAGATATTTATTATAAGAACAATATTGTAAAATTTGTCGCCATCTGACTTTAACCTATTTGCGACGATTAAACAAATAAATCACCAGCGACGCAAAACTACGTCGACAGGGTTCAAATCCACGACTGTCGACAATGAGAGACAAGAGAGGTTTCATCTACCAATCTACAACTTGTAACTCGATTAGCAATCCTATAGCGGGACAAAAACAACGTGTTTCCTTCTCGTTCTCCAACCTTTTCTTTCTCACGGACAATGCCTTTGATCTTATCTTACTTTCCCCCTTCGTGGTCATTCATGAAACCTGTATTAACATATTAGAGACATCCCCGGAACTTCTTCTTTTTTGTTTAAAAAAAAAACTCCTTCGATTGAAATAAATGCCGTGGAAAAAAACTCGTTACGGATTCTCGTAACCATATGAGCTAAATGTAAACATTATAGTAAGGAAAAAAACCGAGAGACAAAAAGCGCGGACCTCGAAAGGTATTCCACGACGTGGAAAGAAAAAGAGGCCTTAATTTACATGAGAACCGTGGGATAGTTAGAGTTCAGCTTTTATGATTCCTCACCGTCCGGAACACGCGTTGATGGTCGCCTTAGCGCACGGCCAATATGAATTTAGAATCGTGCAGATTCTTTTACGATAAAAAAAGCCACGGCGCATCGATCTACTTGGTTTTTCTCTCGGCCGTGAAAGGGTTTCAATTTCTCGAGATGATTCGGAAATCATCTTCTTAACCTCGATGGTAAAAAGAAAGACACCTTGGTTGGCGCGATATATTGTTGTTTGTCTGAGAAACGATCAATATTTCCGTAAACTTTTTCCCGCGTCAGTAATCGGGGAATTTTTCCGTCCTAATTATTATTCGGTTTTCTCCGCGTATTTTTATCCGTAAAAAAATCTTCTAGAATGCGGATTTCAATTACGTATTCAGTCTTTCTTAACGTGCTCTCTTCGAGTAGAATAATATATTCCCATGAACCGCCACTTTGGTGCGCCTTCACTCGGTTGGAAACAATACCTTCATTTTTTTTATAACTCTGCCAACCCAGACCGACCGTAATAACAAAGAAGAGCCAGCAAAGACTTCTCGCGAGAGCTATACATAGCATCGCATCTGACCTCATGGCAAAAGGGGGAGCGAACTCATATACTCGAGAGAACAGGCTCCGCACGAGGTAGGTGCGCATTCAAGGCACGAACCCCAAACGATAAGCACCACCGCATTCCTGTTTCGCGTCCTCACCCTCCTCCTCCTCCTCCTCTCTCCTTCTCTTCTTTCTCATTCTCCATCTCAACCTCCACCGACACATTCCCTCCCGTGAACTTACATTCCTCACCGCTCTCCAAGGTGATGGCTGTTTGGGCGGTCACCCAAATTCTCATAGATTTTATTGACGTTGTTTACGACTATAATAGAAGCCTAGACTGAATCTTTTAACGATTCCCAGATAAGTTGCCGAGTGACAGGAAAACGAGAGATGTTTCAACGGAAGCGACACAGCATGCAGGAAACAAAGAAAATTTTCTTATATAAATATGAGGGGTATTTATTTATTTCGAGATAACATGAAGAGTTGAATGCTTTAAACGCTACTAATAGCTCTAATTAACAAAATAACAAAAATATCACAGGAAGAGCAAAACACAACTGATAATAATTAAAAAGGCTTGGAGACTACGGCGAGATGGATGTTCCAAAACCAAGAAAAAACTCCTTAACGGTACAAAGCGAATATTTAGAGACAATACAAACAGTTAAATGGGGCAAAGGAAGAAAAAAAGAAAACCTTTCCTTCTACACCTTTCACCTCAGGATTAGTTCTTGCGTGAGTGAGTGAATGAGTGTATGAGCGATTGACATCAGGTCACTGGCGTGGAGTTATAACCCGTAAACCTGTAAGTGTACCCTCTTTTTTGTTCCTTTTTTTCTTCCTTTGCCCACTTTTTAACTTTAACTGTGTGTATTGTCTCTAAATATTCGCTTTGTACGGTTAAAGAATTTTTTCTTGATTCTGAAACAACTGGTAATCAAAGCCAAAAACAAAAATTTATAGAATGAAGAAACGAACAGGAATATAGTAATTGATAAGAAAATGTAAGCTTATACGGGCTAAATTGAATGTAGAAAACAGAGAAATGGCCCCGGAGCTTTTTCTGTGTTTTCTACACGAATATAATAAATTAAATTTCACAAACGAAAATTATCACTAAATGAAAATACATTACAAATAAATATTCGCATTTACCTCAAATGATGAGTGTTGTCTTTCAAGGATTTGTGTTAATGGCGTTTAAATTATATTATCTATAAATTTACAAACTATAAAATTTGTTTGTTAGTTGAGTATTATACTTATACTCGAATTATACTTATGCGTCGTTTAGTTATCTTTAGAAAATGGAAATCGTATCAGCCGGCTTTTAAAAAATTAAATTTTTGTTAAAGTTGCCCAAGAATAATCTAGCCTTATATCCATTCATTGAGAAAAATGAAATATGTAGTGTTATTGCGGACTTATACTCAAGTAACTGTACTAAATTTGATCAAAATCGTTAGAGCCATTTTTGAGAAAATCGAATTATTGCTAAAGTTGCCAAGAATAAACCAGCCTTATATTCATTTTTTGAGAAATACGAACTATATAGTATTATTGAAGATGTAAACTCAAGTAATTGTACAAAATTTGATCAAAATCGTTACAGCCGTTTTTGAGAAAATCAAATTGATGTAAAAATGCGTAGAATAAACTTCCCTTGATTAATTGAGCAATGTCAACCATTTCTTCATAGCCTCTGCTTTGTATCATAAAATGCCCAAGTACGAGATGCCATTCCTTTTTCGGACTCAGCGACACCAAAAACGTATATTTCCATCAAAATCTGGAGGTCGAATTTTTTCGCGATTACAATACTTTCTCAATATACTTCGTATATGAGAAAGTAAAAAGGATTACCATGCGAGTCGACAAACTTCCCCATCTTTGATTCCTAACATTGGGTATGTTGAGCCATATTTTAGAACCCGGGGCAAACTACTAAATATGCGCCCCCTCTCCCTTCAAGAAATTATTTTCTCTATTTTATTTAGTTACTATTTTGATTTTTAGCGCCCCTCTCATACACGCGATGCCCACCTATTCATGTTCAAAGTGACATAAGACACTCGGCCTCTCCTTTTCCTTGTCTATACTAAAATTCTTGCTCAATCGTTACCTCCCATCCGTAAACACTTGCGCAGCTGCAGGTTCATTTAATCTTTGAATGTCTCCCAACGGGAGAAGTTTAGGCTGAACATTTCTTAACTTTCTCAAAGCTAAGTTAAAAGATTTCTTTCTAGTTTAAATAGTTTACAATCATTCATTTTTAGGCGCGTTTCGCTTCCAGCGTGAGCGCCTATTGTCGTCGGTCTGTCCGTCCGTCCGCATCCTCGTTCTCTGCTTCTACCGAACGGATTTTCATAAAATTTGATATTAAGGACTTACTATCAAAGATAATAAGAAAATCGCTAAAACGAATCAAGTAATCCAATCAGGGGTATCACTTTACTGGTGATAAAAAATGAACTGTCCGTCATATCTCGTAAAATATTGCTCATATTAAAATACTTCTCAAATAAAAACTGTAGAACTAGTAAATTAGAGTATTTCTTCTCCTATACATTTTTATCGTAGGAGTAGCCGTTATCAATAAAATCAAACAAGAATGTCTTAATTCGAGTTGAGGTTAGAAATTTTCTTGCATGGTTACTTCTTCATTGTTTCTAACATAAACAATCCCACAAACAAACGTTTAATTTCCTTACGTGTGCATGCAATATTTTTAAATAGAAAGAAAATGAGGATCTTGTGGGTTATACGTCCAGATTTTTAAAACATTTAACTAGTCTCGCTTATAACTACAATTGTTGCATATTAGCAACGATAAACGGAGAGGATATTGGCGAGCCTTCGGCTCGATTTGTTTTTATTTTAGTTGTTATCTCCGAGCGCTACCGCGCCCTTCGCCTCGCTGGAACCAAACTATCCCTCCCCGTTGTCCGGTGATCGGGTTTGTAAATGTCGCGACAGGCCGATCAGTCATGGGTTAGCAAGCTTTATGTTAACTCAATTAAGCCGTTGTCGATGGGTTTTATTTATTTTCGTTGCTCGTACGCATACTTCGATAGTTCATTTTTCCGGAATCAGGTGGTGCTGCGGTCGTGGGTGACCTATATCAAATCCGGACGTATACCCCAAAAGGTCCGAAAATGGATTATTTATGATGAACTTTAAAACTCTAATTCCCTTACACGTACAGGTGTATCATTTCTTTCTAATACTCCATTGCACGAAACGCGCCCATTTGTGATACGCTGTACACTTTCCTAACTTGTTTGGGTATTAACCGTATTGATAACAATAATCTCCTGTAAAAATTGAATTAATAAAGGAAGGGTAAAGCACGTAAGGTTGGAGCAAATTTTTCAAGAAAATTAAAAAAATACCCGGAGGAATTTCATTGCAGCATTAAATAGTCGTCCGAATGACTTTTTATGAAAACGATACAATTTATAACAATTTTAACCGTTATAACGGAATCTCTGAAATTTATATTTTTCAATTCCTCGTCTAAATTAACAAATGAGATGGCCGCTAACCTCTATAAATTATCAATGTAAATGAAACGACTGGGTGAGAAAGAAAACCGGAATCTGCGACGTAATTCAAAGGACAAAGGCGTTAAATAGGCGGCAAATTTGCAAGAAAAAATGTTCAGCGTTGGACATCTAACATCACCGGGAAGACTAAAGGGCAGGTGGTGCAGAGAGACTGAAATACTTTGGACAAACTTGGAAATACTTTGGACAAACTTGGAAGAGGGAGGCGGGTGATAGAGGAATCTGAAGTCTGGGTAAATTCGCCTAGAACTTCGCAAGAAGAAAATTAGCACAGCAGAATGGAAATTTATAGCATGATTTAATGGAGGAGAGTACATATAGGCTATTACATAAAGCAAGAGCGAGGGCAATTATGTGTTGTGTGAGGGAAACCCAGTGAACACTAACCAATGGGAGAGCCGCTGGGGTGTCGGAGAAACGCATTTACACACGGATTTCGTTGTTAGGGTTTACTATCAGTCGTAAGCTTAAATCTAATAATGCAACGTCAGAATGCAAAACTGATTCTTACCATAAGAGCATTAACGATTTGGTAAGCCGTTACGTAAATCAGAAAAATAAAATTTTCCGTTGAATATTCAAATCGGATCGGGAAATTCAATTTAAGCAGAGTGGGCGTCAAGGTTTTGAGTGTGTATATGGACATATTAGGAGAACGGAGTCATGTGTCCGTGAAGAACGCCATTGGATACTTCGGAGGAAGAGGGAGAAACCGAACAATATCCCGAAATCTCGGATTGTTCTGCATAAGAATACTGCGACACAAGGACGACGAATAGCAAAAGAGCTCGAAAATAAACCCGTGAGTCACCGTTCCGTGACGTTGCCAAGGGACGAGTTGCCAAAAATGTGCAAAGGAAGAAACGAGCGAATTTTGCTCGCAGTTGCGAATCGAAATCGCAGGGAAATAGGAGAGAAATAAAACTCCTCCTTTAGTGAAACATACGGTAGCATAATAAATTCATCGAGCATCAGCTTGCAAGTTCCAGTCGGCGGGAAGTCTCTTATCTCTCGACTCACAGAGTGACACAGCGAGAAACGAATGACAGGGAATTTTAAGGGATGCTCCGTTTTGCTTATCTTTTTAATATGCTGCCGACAAGGTGAATCCGAAAAAAATGCCAAGCTGACATCGCACGAATTGATTTTGAAGGCAAACTGTGATCTAAGAAGCTTTTGGCAGTTATATCAACGCAGATGCAAATGACAATCCTAGGACGAAAATACTCATATAAAAAAATTCCACCAGACTTTCCTATACTATAACGGTAAACGACATAGGGTTGTCATCCTATGCGGCCATTTTATTATTAGCCTTACGAAAACAATTTTAAAAAAATACCGATTAAGAAAAATGTAGGCAAACAGAAATTACATAAGGAGCGCAGGTATTGCGTATAAATCAAATATTATTAATTAGATGTTTCTTATCCTGGTATTTCAAATAAATAGAAATAACATGATTCTCCATGATTTCGTGAGCGTCAGTAATATGACTGTTCGGTAATGAAATGGAAAATCGTCTTATCCCATCGTCCTTTAACCCGATAAATATACAAATACATTATGACATCAATCTGTTGGGGACGAAATAAACATATATATATATATTTTTTTTTTTCTTTTAATGATTTAAATAATTGCGGAAGAGGAAAGGTAAATAAGGATATTTAGGGGAACTAGGTGTTGAAGGAAACCCAGTGAGCACTTACCGGAAGGAGAGCCGCTGGGGTGTCAGAGAGAGACATTTGTAGACGTTTGAGCTTTCGGAATGACCCCTTCGCCAGCAGAAGAGAGACACAACAGATACATATGTATATATGCCAACGTCCACTCATGAAGAAGAAGAAATTGAGGAATGTATGAACAAATTAAAGAGATTTACGAAGCAGACGGAAGAGGAAAGGTAAACTGCATAATAATGGGAGATTGGAACAGCATAGTTGGTGAACGACAAGAAGAAAATGTTGTCGGTCAATACGGACTTGGAAAAAGAAACTGAGGAGAAGAAAAACTAGTAGAATTCTGCGTTAATAACGGCCTAGTAATGACTAATACATGGTTCAGAAAACATAAACGAAGGCTGTTCACATGGAAAAGTCAAGGAGATAGAATGAGATGCCAAATAGATTACATCCTAGTAAAACGAAGATTCGGGAACAGCATAAAAATGCTAAGACATTACCAGGAGCACACATTGACTCAGGTCACATCCTTCTAATAGTCGATGTAATACAAAGCTTAAACAAATAAGGAAAACGAGAAGAGAAAGACATACTTGGGACCAGAGCTGCAAACCGAACCGCTGAACCGAACCGAACAGCAGTCATTTTGCTGAACCGCGAACCGAACCGAAACCACTGATTAATTTATCAATGAACCGAAAACCGAACCGTAATTTTTTGCAAAAGTGGTTCGGTTTCGGTTCGATATCAATCCACAAACTACAGACCAACGAAAAGACCAGGAATTTCCATTGGAAAAACCAGCGGGTTTGCTTTAAAGGAAAGAGTGCCTATCTCTTTCCTCTCTGCTACCATTGTTATCCACATAAAAATCAAGTTAGGATCAAAAATACCACTTTTTAAAAATATAAATAAATGAAGATGTTGATGGGATTTTAATATATTTAAAATATAAATGTTTTCTTTCTTTAAATAAATTCTTCTTTCATGTAAAATAATAATGACTGCTGATTGATTTACTTACAGATTGATACTGTCTATATTGGATACATTATTTCTGAATAGTATTTCAAATGATTAATTTAGTTGAACCGAACCGCAACCCGAACCGAACCACTTGTCAAAATTCCCGTCTGAACCGAACCACATCCAAAAATTTAGAACCGAACCACTCCCAAAATTTGAAGTGGTTTGCAGCTCTGCTTGGGACCTAGAAAAACTAAAAGAAAAGAACGATGCATTCAGCACGAAATTTTGAAGATCGCCTTAGAAATTTGGAAAACAAACCGATACCGTGGATACAGAATGGGAAGATATTAAAGCCAGCATCAAAGATACCTTGAATAATGAGATTGGAAAACGAGAAGAAAATCAGAAAACCATTGATCGCTAAGGAAATACGGGACAAAATGGATGAGAGAAGAAAATGGAAAAATGTTAACAGTGAAGAAGGTAGAGCCAATTATAGACGCATAAACAATGAGTTGAAAAGGATAACAGATAAAGCTAGGGAAATTTGGATAAAAGAAAAATTTAAGGAAATACCACAATTTTCCGATTATAATACGCATTTTTTTCTCGAAATAATTGACAAAAAGTTAGGGTGCGTATTATTTATGGTTATAAATGCATACAACTTTTTTCAGTACGGAAATAATTTATATTTTGGAAAATGTTTTTATCAATAAATCGTATACTTCAATGAATTTCGATAACGACCATGTTTTTACAAATAAATCGTATATTTCAATGCATTTCGATAACATTCCTTTAAATATTGTTTTTAAAAACAAAAATAAGAATATTTATTTACTATAGCTGTCAGAATTACTAAAGCCTAGAAATTCATTACCACTCCCCTCACTGTCCTCAAACAGTCCCTCGGCGATCGTGTTTTCGCTCATCGTCTACGTAAATTTCGTCGGCGAGAACATTTTACACACTTCGATCAGCTTGTATGAACTGGACTTGATGTTCACGTAAACGAGGTCGAACTGTTATTACAACGGACCAGGTTAATACAAAAGGCAACATTGATGCAGGTTTTTATACATTGTATCGATCATTAATGGGAGTCAGAACATAATGTGATATTTTCGTAAACTCTCTCAAACATATCTAGTTTGGCAGCAAAGTGCGAACTCGTATTCCACCGGATCAGATTAATACAAAAGGCAACATTGAGTCAAAATGTTTTTATACAGCGTAGAAGTCTTTAATGGGAGAGTCTGAACGTAACGCGATATTCTTGTAAACTCTCTCACACATATCTCATTTAGCGGCAAGGCGAGAACTGTCCCGATACTACACACAGTCAAGTAAAATGACATTGATCTTTTACAAAAAAATACATGCGTATTATAAATAATGATAAGAGAATTTTCAAATTTCACTCGTGAAAACATTATATTATAATCGGAAAATTAGATGGAGAAGTTAGGACGGTACGATATGATGTACGCTAGGGCACTGGAGTTAGAAGATAAGAAGCCTAATGGGATTCGTGGTAAAGGAATTATGAATATAGATGGAAAAATGGTCGCAGAACCAAAGGATGTAGCACAGGTATGGGAAGAATACATTAAAGAACTATACAGCAAGCGTGCAGGATCGGTACAAATAGAACTGGAAGAAAAGGATAACATTGATGAAGACAGCTTGGGACCAAGTATTATGAAAAGCGAAGTAGAAAAGGCGATACTGGAACTGAAGAAAAGAAAAGCTACAGGCAGCGATGGAATACCGGCAGAGATACTTAAATTCATGGGACCGGAAGAACTAGAAGTGATTACGAAATTAATTAACAAGATTTACGACTCGGGAGAATGGCCTCAGTATTTCTTAGACGTAACAATGATCCCTCTAAGGAAG
The DNA here is from genome assembly GCA_036926305.1 of Uropetala carovei. Taxonomy (NCBI): domain Eukaryota; kingdom Metazoa; phylum Arthropoda; class Insecta; order Odonata; family Petaluridae; genus Uropetala; species Uropetala carovei. The sequence goes on from JAXCHB010000022.1 coordinate 1,067,717, forward strand.
AAGCCAAAGGCAATGCAGTGTCAAGACTAAAGAACGATATCCCTACTGTCACACACTTCGAAGATCATCACGAGGATTCTTAATAAAAGACTACAGAAAAAGGTCGAAAAAATGCTAGGGGAAGATCAACTCGGCTTCAGAAAAGGACGAGGAACCAGAGATGCTATCGGTGTAGTGAGAATCATATCAGAAAGGGCAATAGAATACAGCCAAGATTGCTGCATATGTTTCGTCGACTGGCAGAAGGCCTTTGATAGAGTAAATTGGGTACTGCTGATGAGGATATTAAAGGATATAGGTGTAGACTGGAAAGACAGGAGACTGATCAGGAATCTATATGTGAATCAAGTTGTAAAGGTCAGGTTGGAGAATGCGGACACTAGTGGAGTACATATCGGTAGAAGAGTAAGACAGGGCTGTTGCCTATCGCCGATTCTATTCAATATATATGGAGAGAGGCTAATGCAGGAAGGGTTAGAAGGCATGGGAAATTTCAAAATCGGAGGAAGAATTATAAGAACAGTGAAATACGCGGATGATCAAGTACTTCTAGCAAGAAAGGATAAGGAACTCCAGAAAGTGATAAATAGACAAGTGATAACAGGTAGAAAATACGGTATGGAAATTAATACAGAAAAATCCAAGGTCATGCGAATATCAAGTAAGAAAATCTGAACAGGAGTATTGGAGGAAAGCCATTAGAACAAGTTTCGGACTATAAATACCTTGGGGGCATCATAACGACAGAAGCAAAATGTACCGATGAAATCAGGACTAGAATAACGAAAGGAAAAGCCGCTTTCAGAAGAAAGATACTCCTACTAACGGAGAATATAAAGGAGGATATCTGCAAGAAGGTGATAAAATGTTATGTATGGAGTATAGCTTCGTATGGGGCAGAGACAAGGACGCTAAGGGTAAATGATATTAAATACTTGGAAAGCTTTGAAATGTGGACATGGAGAAGAATGCTGAAGATAAAATGGACAGAATGGGTGAAAAATGAGGAAGTATTACGAAGAATAGAAGAGAAGCGAAGACTATCAGAAAGAGAAAGGCGAACTGGATTGGACATTACCTGAGGAGAGAGTGCATGATTAAAGAAGTGCTAGAAGGAAAACTGGATGGAAAAAGAGAAAGAGGTAGGAAAAGGTTTCAGCTGGTAGACGACTTGAAAGGGAAAGAGAGCTATCAAGACATGAAGAAAACTGCGGAAAATAGGAGTATATGGAGAACCATGTTTAACCATGAATAATCACGGACCTGTCAACGGACAGACTACCTATGATGATATGATATATATATATATATAATGAAATAGTCATATAATGAAACATTAAAATTGTTTCGGCGACCGAATATGACAGCGTAAAATTGCGCAAACAATACGCAATGTGTGAGATAACGTATTTTGTTTCCTCTCTCCACTCTGTTGCGACCTATACCTAACGCCATAAATCTTTCATTTATATCCGATTACCGCTTCCGCTAGTTATTTCCACTCTTTCCCAAGACCTAACTTTACTCCATACTTCGCTGCTATTACGCATACGGTGGATCATTTTCTGGTATCCTCTTCTGTCCTCGATCTTACGTCCTTGGTTTCCATCTTTACGCCAACGCAGCTATCGCCCTCGTATCTGCATGCGATGGACGCCAATTAAATCTCGCGTCACCGTTTCAAGTTCTTTTCATTTAATTCCGCGTCGACGCTCCTCTTCTCAATCAACACCTCATCGAGCTAAATGAGAAGGAATTAATACGCTTCCGTTCGCGGCGGAATGATGGGAACGGGGTTAACATTGTTCGCTATAAACTTCACGTGACAGCGGGAAGTTTTCTGAGAGTATTCATCCCAGGAGAAGGTAGTAAAGGAATTTTAAACTGCGTAAAAAATAGGCGATTATATCTGTAAACGACAGCGCACAACATAACGGCAGAAGTCATCAACATTTTCAGATACCATGGCTATGTTTCTAAGTCTACGAAAGATCCTGGAAAACGAACGAAATTCGGCTTCAAACGTGACAAAGAAATCGTAAAATGTCCAACGGGAACTTACAGAAAGTCGAAAAAATACTATTTGAATTATGTATATTTTACCATATTTTACATTAAATAATCGAGATATGCTCCGTCTGACTGTATCACACTTTGAATTGTTTTTAAAATAGGCTAAAATGAAGCCACGAATCATAAAAATCTTCAATTTTGCAATCGTTTAACAATGCAAACTTTTAAATTTCACGTCAACTAACAATCCTTAGTCGCCAGCTATAGATTTCTGAGAATTTAAGCAAGCATTTGAAAATATTTTAAAACAATCAGCAAAGCTGGAGTCAATATGTTATTTAAAATTAAAACTAAATAAGAATTCGATGCGTTAGTCTAAAAACTGAAGAAGAATCGAATCAAACACACTCATTAATACATCCCGTTACATTTATTGACGTTTTCGTTAACTCTTGTTGAAATTTCGATGACGCGTGACATATCAGAAGTTTTGGAGAAGTTTCACACGCATCAACATCTTAAAACAATAAATTTCCGTGACCTGCGGCAGTCACGGTGAAAAATATTTCAGAGGTCTTTTATACGAGAAAGAGTGCCATTCCTTCGAACGCTTCACCGGTCGAAAATTTTAAGGAGAGAACGAACGAACACTTGAATTTAGATAAGGCGACCTTTCTCTCTCTCTCTCTCACCTTCTCTTTTCCCTCGAAATATCCCCATCCGATGTCTGATTTACGATTCTCTCGAGCCTATCACGTGCGGAGATACGTTATCGCGTGCACACGCAAAGACGTTAAAAGAAGGGATGAGAGGTTAGAAGAAGGCGGGGGAGAGATGGGGAAGGAGACGAAATGCGTCCAAAAAAGGATTGGGAAACGTCTTCACAGCTTGACGTGAATAGATGGCAAGGGAATATGATGCAGGATATGGCGAAATGCTTCGGCGAAAAAATATGCGACAAAATCGCGGAACGCGTTCCTAGAACTGAAACCGAGACGTTGAGAAATCGAGACAAGACGTTACCTTTAAACCTGTAAAGTCTGCAGATAATACTCGAAACGACGCCATTTCGGAAAGATAAAAGGTGGGATTATCGAAGATATTTACGGCTTTCGTTTCGATGTCCTTAACGATTCCCGAGCGAACCATCGTTTTACGACTCATGAGATACAATTTATGAAGGTTCCTCATCGAGTGTGCTGGTTTTGTGTTAGAGACTTTTAAGAATTGAAAGAATTTCGTGAACGTTTTTATTTTGCGTCAATTGTCTCTGAATTTATTTTAATTAAACATTGTTGTCTCAGTTGAAACGTTTTACCGAATTATTTTTCTCGCTTTTTAAGATTTTTCACGAAAGACTTAAAATTATATATATATACACACACACACACTAGTACAGGGGTGGGCAAACCGTGGCCCGCGGGCCATATGTGGCCCTCGAGAGCATTTAACGTGGCCCGCGAAGCTTTCGTGAAAAAGCAATAGGTACGTAAAATTTAACACAATTTTATATTACTTTTGTTAAAATTATGACAATAAAACCTTTACTTTTGAAATTTTAGCCGTACAATCCTTGTTTGTGCTTGTTTTTCACTTATGTATCATGCCTAAGAATCTAAGCAATTTCCGATTTAAACTCTAATCTGACCCGCATAAGCATTGGCATCCTTCAATGTGGCCCGCTGAAGAACTCACAAACACCGATGCGGCCCGCCATGCACAAAAGTTTGCCCACCTCTGCACTAGTAGACGGTGCTTGCATTCTGCAAGCATTTTTAAATTTTAGCTTTTTACAATTTCGAATTTTTCCCAAAATCATATAACCGTCCCAAATTTCAAGTCTATAGCTCATTTAGAAGAGCCTTATAATTTTAATCCTCGTATGGGGCAAAAAAGCTCCTAAGATTTCGAAATTTTACATTATCGGATGTTTTTCCTTCTGTTGTAAACAAAAACCTATAATTCTGCCAAATTTCAAGTTTGTTTCTCATTAAGACGTGCCTTATAATTTTCACACTCGTATGGAGCAGAAATGGGGCAAAACAGCCCCTAAAAATAGAAATTTTTACAATATCTGATTTTTCCTTCGACTGTGACGAAATTCCTATAATCGTGCCAAATTTCAAGTCTCCTGCTCATATGGAGCTGCTTCATCATTTTTGTCCTCGTATAATGGAGCAAAACAGTCCCAAAAATGGGGATTATATCAATATCGGATTTCTTTCATTAGTCGTAGTTTAATATTAATGGTATTATAATATAAGCCTCTGATACCCATAAAAAGCTTACCCATATGAATGCATTGAGCTCGTTGCCATGGCAGCCGATTTTTGCGACCCAGAAAAATTACCACATTTTTCCGATAAAAACTATTAATTTACGCTAATTCTATATATATAAGAATAAATGTTGCCTCATCGATCCTTATCAGTTAAAATATGGCCGTTATTATTTTTAGCTGTAGTAAATTGATATCCCTTCGCATTCCGCATCCAGATAAAATGGTTCCATGTCTGTCTCATATAATCTGGGACGATGCCACTATTATTTCAAAAGACACATTCGTTCACCTTATCTTTGTGGAGCATTATTTCACTCGAGGTATGCAAGTGTCGAGCATACGAATGCAGCCTATGGCAAATTAAATATACAGGGTGTCTCAAAAAATGTATTCATATTTTAATAAAGAATATCTATGCACGTATTCATGGTGGATCCAAAATTTAATGTGCCTCTAAGTAGCGTGGCATGCACTAAAAAGATGGAATTCTACGCAATTAAAAACTGCAATATCTTACCCATGATTCAGAGCGTAATACAAAACTGTGGAGGTTCGCTTAACATTCGAGAAACGCAAATTAATTTTGTAGTGCTACTGGAAAGTCGAGAATGTGTGTGAAGTGCAAATACAGTAAAGACATGAATTGGAAACTGAGCCTCCAACAGGACTAACAATTCAAGAATTCCTGATAAATCTGAGACTGCCGGTACTGTACAAAACGTGTACAAGCAACGATCTGGGAGACCTCGATCATTAATGAGTGGAGAACATTCTGCTATGGTTTTACAGTAATTCACACGACCACCAAAAGAATCTGTAGTGGCACTGGGATTAGCAGGGCAAGTGTACACCTGATTCTAAAAACTGCTAAGTGGAAATGTTATGTGCCGAGGCTGTTATATGCAATGGCTGAAGACGATTCTGATCGCAGAGCTGAGTTTTGTGAATGGTTTCAAAGGAAGTGTTGAGTACCTCCCACGTTCGCCTGATTTAAGTCCACTTGACATTTACTTGTGGAGTTAACCTGAAGGATTCAGTGTACAGTACAAAATCAGCAACAGTCCAAGAACTAAGGCACTGTACAAACTTTCTCATACAATAATGCGTCGTTTAGTTATCTTCAGAAAATGAAAATCGTATGAGCCTGTTTTTAGAAAATCCAATTTTTGCTAAAGTTGCCCATGAATAAACTAGCCTTATACTCATTCATTGAGAAAAATGAAATTGGCAGTAATATTGCACACGTATACTCAAGTAACTGTACGAAATTTGATCAAAATCGTTTGAGCCGTTTTTGAGAAAATCGAATTGTTGTTAAAAATGCGTAGAATAAACTACCCTTAATCATTGAGCAATGTCAACCATTTCTACACATACTCTGCTCAGTATGGGTCATTCCATGCTAAATGTCCAGACTCGGTAAGTGATGGTTCCTTCGAATCGAACCAAATTTTGAGGATCGTTAGTACATCTGACTACCTTCCCAAAATGCACAAGGGTTTCCCCCTACGACGCCCCCCTCTCCACCAGATCCGTCGCAACTGTGCTCCCGTGCGCTGTGTCGCCCTCTCGCCCATCGCACAGAGATAAATTTGATGTCGTTTTATTCGGTAAGGATGCCACTACAAGTTCATTTATAGATTTAGGGGTCTGAGACGTAAAAAAACACCGCTTAGCCACCTTTGAAATCCGGGTAAAAATCGAGATTTCTCTATTTTTCCGGCCTCACAGACGGGCCGGAAAATTTTTGAAAGGGCCGACACACATATCACCGAAAACTACAGCCGGGGAGCTCTTAACTCATGCAGTACAAAGGTTCAAAGGCATCTCACGTGGAAGAAAATCGGCTCTGAACACGGTACAATTTGAAAAAGTGCCATCTTGGCGTCCCAAAACAGCTATGTTTGCATCCCCGCAGAGAGAAATGGTTTGCACTGAGAGAAAAAGCTGAACATCTATTTTCAACTTCTGAAGAGAAAAACCATTTATTTTGGCTGCAACTGTAGTTTTACAGGAGGTCGAAAATCGGCTCGCTCAACCACCCCCGCTGGCTCTGGCCCCTGGAAGCTGACTACCCACCTGACATGAATCGCGCCACATATGACGGGGTCTGGGGAACGGTGAAGCGATGCACGTGGAACGCCATCTTACAGATACCCATCAATGACCAGATAGTAAATCTACATGATATGTACAAGGACTGTACTCTCTGGGTTCAATCCGAAAGGAACGAAGCAATCCAATTTACAATTTTCTTGTTAACTGAATAAGTCTTTAATTGTTGAACTATTTTCGCGTGGGAAACGGTATCGAAGGCTTTCCTAAAGTCTAAAAATACTGTATATACTCCTATTCATTTTTCCGCTGCTTTCACAATATCATGTGTGTGTAGAGCTGTGTCTCGCATTACCAGCATGGTTTCCGGTGAGGCTCCAGATCAAGTAACAGACAGACAGACGGCATTGCAAAAACCACTTTTTCGGATACAGCGACACCTAAAACGTATATTTTCGTAAAAATCTCGAGGTCGAATTTTTTCGCGATAACAATATTTTATCAATACTTCGTATGAGAAAGTAATAAGTTATAATATAAAAAATGATTTTCCGAGTTCAAATTTTAATCTAATATATTGCATGTATAAATACAGAGACAGAAACATGGCTCATTTAATAATTATCCATTTTATGACCTGAGTTATCTAATGCATTTAACCTTCGCAAAAATGAGGAACATTTGCTATCATTATTACATGACGCAAAATACGTCGCAGTAATCCCATAAATATAAATAGGGTAAAAAATTATGATTTATAGGTAGCATTACACATTTAATGTTGACATCTAGGTTTCATGTCATGCTATTATTTTCCGATAAGACAGCATCAGTATCTATCAGACGCTTCACGATCATTGATAAATGAAAAAGAATAACCACTATCTATATATGAGCTTTTATTGTCCCCAATTAGATAAGATAATCTTATAATGTCTGTCCTAAAGGACGTACTTACTCTCACGTCGTTTATGTCGACATAAAGGTTTAAGGCTGAAACGAAATAAACAAGCTAATTGAGTCCATTGAATGTGATTTTTTAAAAACTTTTCTGACCACCTGAATTGAATTTTCTAACAAAATAATGAAGTAAGAATATTTATCCACGAGTTTTACATACAATAATTTAGTTACAAACGCCTTTCACTGATGTTCGTGAAAAAGAATTCTAAGATTATTTCCTTCCAACTTATCAGAGCACTTCATTGGCAATGATTAAATTCTGATCACATATCAAACAAGCACGACATGGATATTGTTATTCATTGGATTTGTATCTTCCTTTCCCTCAACTTGCACTAATACTAATATAGTTGTTGTAAGGGAGTACTGAATGACTCAGCAAATAAATCCACAAAATACACGCACAAGATCGCTTTATAAGGTTATAAATCGAATTAGTGAAGACGCAGCAAAACTATTAAACAAGGAGCAAAACTATATACTTCGCGTTGAAATTCCAAACAAGAATAAAAAATTGGTACAAAATACATTGTACAAACTTTCTCATATATGGGTACTAATGCGTCGTTTAGTTATCTTTATAAATTGAAAATCGTATGAGCCTGTTTTTAGAAAATCCAATTTTTGTTAAAGTTGTCCAAGAATAAACTAGCCTTATATTCATTCATTGAGAAAAATGAAATACGTAGTATTATTGTAGATGTATACTCAAGTAACTGCACGAAATTTTATCAAATTCGTTGAAGCCGTTTCTGAGAAAATGGAATTATTGTTAAAGTTGCCTAGAATAAACTAGCCTTATATTCATTTTTTGAGAAATATGAACTATACAGTATTATTGAAGACGTAAACTCAAGTGACTGTGCGAAATTTGATCAAAATCGTTATAGCCGTTTTCGAGAAAATCGGATTGTTGTTAAAAATGCGTAGAATAAACTAGTCTTAATTATTGATCAATGTCAACCATTTCTATGTATACTCTGCTCAGTATTATAAAATGCCTAAGTACGAGATTTCATTCATTTTCGCTCTACCGTCTAGGCTCCAGAGCCAGTAACAGACAGACAGACGACATTGCGAAAACCACTTTTTCGGATTCGGTGACACCTAAAACGTGTATTACCGTAAAAATCTCGAGGTCGAATTTTTTCGCGAAAACAATACTTTCTCGATACTTCGTATGAGAAAGTAAAAAGACGACCCCTTCACAGCGGACAAGTCTATCCTTGGTTCTCTTTACCGAAAGAGTTTTAGAGATCTGATAACCAACGAAAGAAAACGAAGTAGAAAGGAAGTGAGAGAGAGGGGGGAAAAGGGAGAAAACACCATCGGCCGGCGTTCCAACGATAAAATCGTCACCGTAACGACAAGAATCACGTGCTACTCGGAAAACTCTAGCTCATGGAGACTACATAGAGGAGATCCCACTTCACCTCCAAAGGGGCCGTATTTTGTTGCCAATTTAGTCGCAGCGTATTAGTTCCAGCTTGGCGGCGCAGGTGTTCTTAGGTTTGCTACAAATTGGGTAGTTTACACGTGGTCTTACGGGTAATCGTTGTATCTTTTTCGTTTGTGTGAAATTTTCTCCATCTGCGGTGGAATATTTTATTACAAAATGATGCGAGATTCAAAGTGTTGCTTTGTGCCTGGCTGTTCGACAGGTTATAGCAAAACAGTACGAGTGAACAAGATTTTGGGAGTGAAGAACACAAGTGTTTTCAAGGCAAGGGTAAGTACACATTAGTCAGTAAATATAAATTTATTTAATATAGAAAGGATATTAATTGAATTGATATTGTCATATTGAAATCGTTTGCTTTCAGGATGAAGCTCAGCTTCAGAAATGGAGGAGGATTATACCCCGCAAAGATCAAGTTTTCAGCGCAACGGACGTTGTCTGTGGGCTGCACTTTGCCGAGGAGGATATCATCAGGTATTACGAAACTATGATGCCTGATGGAAGCATCGAGAGAATAGAAAGGTTGCTTCCTCAGTAGATTTGTATGTATACTGAATGTACTGCAAGTCCCTCAAGTTATGTAATGTATGTGTGTTTATGTGAAATTGGTATTCAAAGTGGTTTTTGTTCAAGTGCTTTGTTTTTATTTGTAATTATCCTTCTCTCTTTTCAGGTTGCTTCCTCAGTAGATTTGTATGTATACTGAATGTACTGCAAGTCCCTCAAGTTATGTAATGTATGTATGTTTATGTGAAATTGGTATTCAAAGTGGTTTTTGTTCAAGTGCTTTGTTTTTATTTGTAATTATCCTTCTCTCTTTTCAGGTTGCTTCCTCAGTAGATTTGTATGTATACTGAATGTACTGCAAGTCCCTCAAGTTATGAAATGTATGTATATATATATATATGTTTATAGAAATAGAAATGTATGTGAAATTGGTTTTTTAATGTATACAGTGGCAGACACAGAGAATGCAAGAGCCTAAGGCGAATGTTATTTACAAGGCCAACAGCTTACGTCTGACCATGTGTGCCATTAGGTGTTATTTAGTTTATTTGCACTTATTTATTTTATGTTATTGTTCATCATTGAATTGGTTTTTTAAGTAATTCTCTTCCTTTATTTTCAGCTGCTGGTTAATTGTGTATCTTAGTTTGGTTAGCTACCTTCTATTTTCCTTCGCAGGTTTTTTAACCCACCTTCCTTTGTGGGTTTTTCCTGCAACTGTGGGTTTTTCTAGAGAATCCTTAAGGTTCTATAGCATTTTCCCACACACAATCTTTATTAAATAAACTGTTTTAATACAAACATAAAATGCCATTGTGTTCTTATTTCATATTCCCGTTTTACTTTTACTATAAAATATCTCATTGGATTACCAAAACAAATATGACGTTCCTATTTAATGTGACAATATAACTGCATAGCATTTCGAAATGTCAAATTTCTGACAAAATACCTTATGGACATGTTACGAAATTTAAATAATCGTCAGCTTAAGAAAAAAATGCATCAATATATTACATGACGGTGTAATACTTATTTCGTCTCGAATGTTTGCCTGTATTTTGTAATAATATTGTCATTTCGTATTATAATAAAATACTGAATGTCGCATATATTTACCATAAGTAAAATTAGATATACTGATTATATTTTTGGATATTGCTATGTACACGTCGAACCGAAGTAAAAGGCACTCGTTTTCCAGATACCATGGATATTGAAAAAGTCCAAATTTTACCTCCACCTATCTATCCTCTATACAGTGAATTCCATAGTCGACCAAAGTCACAATAAATTTATCGAATATGGATTAAGCGAAATACTGAACATCAGAACAACCATTCCGTCCTGTAATTATACCCTAAACGAGGTTTTTTCAGGCGGAATTCCAATCAATTGATCCGCTACGTAATTCATGTAACATACTCGGTACTTCGTAAAAACAAATAGTTTATATTCATAGATTGATTTACAAACCTAAATTACCAATGCCATCTTACGTAACAAACTATTATCGCAAATAGAAACACGAAAATTACATTGTATCATATCTACGCCCCACAACTTCAGCAAACCTACCGCTCGCAGCGCTGCGTGTGGCGACTTTGGCAACTAAAACTTGAGCGACCAAACTGGCAACAGTTACGGACCCGGAGTGGAGTCTCCTCTATGTAGGCTCCATGCTCTAGCTATACGCCGACCGGAAAAGGAATTAGCGAAAAGCAACGGGACGCGTCTCTGTAAACGAATTAAAAGAAAAGCGAAACTCGGAAACTGAGGGGGGAAAAGTGAAGATAGCAATTGGTTCAAGGCCACTCTGCGATGGGTGCCCTCCCTCTTCGCACCAAATCGTCATCTGACCGTTTAAATATGATTTCCCTTTTAGGTACGGAAATTTCTTACTTCCACCTCCTGGTACTTCCTTCCTTCCTTCCTTCTCTCTCTTTCCCTAGCGCCTTTTCCCTCCATTTTTTTCTCTCACCCTCTTACAGATTTCAAAGCTGACCCAGTGGCGGGCTACGTTTCGGATGGCGTCGTTTAAACGGAGAACGCACGCGTGGAGGCCCGTTAATTTTTACTTTCTCATACGAAGTACCTATTGAGAAAGTATTGTTATCGCGAAAAAATTCGACCTCGAGATTTTTACGGAAATATACGTTTTAGATGTCGCTGAATCCGAAAAAGTGGTTTTCGCAATGCCGTCTGTCTGTTACTGGCTCTGAAGCCTAAACGGTAAGCGAAAATTAATGAAATCTCGTACTTAGGCATTTTATCATACTGAGCAGAGTATCTGTAGAAATGGTTGACATTGCTCAATAATTAAGAGTAGTTTATTCTATGCATTTTTTAAAACAATTCGATTTTCTCACAAACGGCTCAAACGATTTTGATCAAATTGCATACAGTTACTTGAGTTTACGTCTTCAATAATACTATGCATTTCATATTCCTCAATCAATGAATATAAGACTAGTTTATTCTTGGGCAACTTTAACAAAAATTGGATTTCCTAAAAACAGACACATACGATTTTCATTTTCTAGTGATAACTAAACTACGCATTAGTACTATATGAGAAAGTTTGCAGAATGTATGTTGTACCGATTTTTTATAGGTTTTTGTTTCGTGCGCATGAATTCCCCGGCCAAACTGGTATGGCAGGCGAAAATCTTCGATGGGACAAGGTGAGCGACGGGATTTTTTCAACGCGATCCGAACACTTTCACGCATCAACTTTCCATTCCTTTGTCTACTATTTTTGATACGACATTATTCCAATTACAAGTAGGAAATTTACCGACCTAATGATAAAACAGATTCAAAAGATGCACATGAGCAGTGGTCAACCGAACTGCGATCCATTCATGCAGATTCCAGCGGAGAATATGAAGCAAATACTGAAATAAGAGCGAACTTTTCGCCATAAAAATCGATTTCGTTTTATAAAAATAAAAGGTTTCCGAAATTTACGAACAAAAAACGATAAATTTGTAGCTCGTGATGTGGAATTAGTTTAGATTATTTCAGCATGATTGGCTCATTGGAAACGACTATGATAAAAATATATCGACGTGGAAAGGAACGGAATATTTGTGAAAGGCTTTAGAGATTGATTTTAAGATTTAAGAGAGTACAAAAAAAAATAAAATCGTCTTGTAAACGTTCGACTTTCGCAATAATTATTTTGAATGGATCAATTTTTTAAAAAAATTAGGCCTCGGTAAGAAAACAAACTAAACGGGTACGGTTTTCCTTTTGCGTCATTAGAAAACTCTCAAATCGGCGTCTAATAAATTTTAAAAAACTCAACACGCACAAAGAACGAGCCACTCGTGACGGAAAAAAGCATTAATGTTTTATTAATACCTCGCGTTAATTGCATCACGGCATCGCGGCGCGCGTGCAATTTATATTTTAAAATTATCCTCGCGCGCCGATTGGTTTCTCAGCAACCGCCTTTCTTCTGCGAACAGATGCTCCCCGAGGGACGGTTTCGAACTTGCGCACCTGAGACTTAGAAACGAAGGTTTCCCCGCACTTTGCTTGCTCATCCATGTTTGAAGTTCTGAGGTTTGTGACGATTGTTTGGAGAAAATGGAACGATATTCTGACGATCGTTAGGCGAACGGTGCGCTGGAGTGTGTGATAAAAAATACCCTCGTTCCACATAAGATACGAACCTTAGCCGGGGATGAGAGTAATATGGAGTGGATAGGAAAGCACGAATACACAGGAAATCTACTAAACACATCAAATCGTGTTTGATTAGCGTCTATGCGTTTATACGTATGATTTCACTCTCTCTCTCTCTCTCCCCCTCCCTCCTCAAAGGTTTAAATGTAAGAAGGGACTTCACAGTCTCATTTTCGCCCTAAATAAAGTCGTTTGTCTGTCTGTCTGTCCCTCTCTCTCTCCCGCCCTCCCTCCCTCTCTCTCTCCCCCCCCCCTCTCCCTCCCTCTCTCCCTTTCTCTCTCTCTTATTATCTTTGTCTCTACCTCATTGCCAAAGTTTATGTGCGCATTACTATGTGCGCAACTCAACCAAACAGAAGTTTACAAAAAGATATACACATACTTCCAAATATCCTGCGCACGCGGAACCAATGATGATCGATATTATTGGCGAGCAAGTTGCTCCTTTTCAAGGAGGTCGAGTTTTTTTCCAGGAGGCTAACAGGCGCCGGAAATTTTTAATCTCGAACGATTTATTTATTTATGAGTAGAGGAAAATCTTTATAGAAGCTGGATGATAGCGCTAGAATGTGACGCAGCAGCGTCAGAATTTCCGAATAAGGAGTTACGTTAAGATAATAGTCACTAGATTTCCTTGGATATATATATAGGTATATAAAGCTCTTAATTTATGTCGCGACCATCGTTAGCGACCTCTCATTGGCAGATATGTATTGGTTCGTATTTAAGAGGATGGGACAACTTTACGTCTCCTGCATTCATGCGGAATTTCATAAATGGGAAATAAATTCATTGAATTTCTGAAACGAGAAGGCTTCATACTGCGAATGGAGGAGGGTTCCTACGGTGGCTAAACATTCATTCTTACTCATTCTCGATGGCATAAACAACGAAAGCTTCTTAATTCACTGTCATTAACGAGTGGGAAAACTACGAGCACTTTCATCCCTTCGAACGCTGCCATATTCTTTTTATCGAACGCCTCAGCGCGCTCGGCATATCGAAACCTCTACAAATTATGGCACGCTTTCTTAAATTTTACGAGATGGAGATGTAGACTAGGGAATATCCCGTCCTTTTGCCATCGCAACCGGAACGGAAATGCCGGTCCGCGTCGATTTGAAAGGCGGGCGCTCGGCTATCGGACGGAAGAAGCTTTTAATTGACTCCTTGGTCTTAATCAGGAAAGTAACAATCTATTTTTAAAAATTTCGTTCCGAGATTTCACTTGTGTCGGAGAGTATTAAAGAAAAACATTGATATCTTCGAAAATTTAAAATTATCTAATACGACAAAAATTCAAACAACCAAAATGATTTATTACAGAAAATGAGATGAGTTGGGCTACAATAAATAAACGCTCCACACACTTTTTAAGGTTACCTAATAGAAAACTTTAAAGATTTAAAAAATCATTCTTATTCGCAAGTGATTATTTGTGGAAATACCTGGATTTCTTTGAAATATTTTTTTTCTAGCAAGTAATGAATGATATATCGAATTTCATTCGAGTATTTTTATATATCAAATATTTATAACTGCGACATCTTACCACAAATTGATTTAAGTACAAAAAAATGTTGTTAAATCGTTGTTTTGCGCAAATACGTATTTTAATTTAATTCATAAATCTTTTAACAGCGGAATTCCTCTAAATGAAAGCTACTTCAATTAGATTCATATTTCTCGTATTAAATCTTTGAACAATGGCATAAAAACATTTCCTAAGACATCCGAAGTTAGGTATATTCCCAACCTGTTTAATTTATATCACGTTTTCATTTCGTGCCTATCGTTTTCACCCAAACGGAATGACTTATAAATGGTATTTCACGCTCTGGACATGGATTCTTACCTATGGAATTCGCTCTTGTCCGTTTCGATTGGAAAACGATCACCTAGAGATATAACTCGTAACTTCAAGCAAGGATTAAATCGTATCATTGGCGACTCGAAAGGAATTTAAAGAGACACATACCGGTTGAAATATTATCTTTATCAGGCTATGACGTCCGAAACAGGCAGGTGCCCGATATGTAAGATGCGGTCGACACACTGGAAACTGATAAGGAAACTAACTTTTAAAAAACAACTAGAAAGATAAATAGATTCGACGCCCGTACACACCGACGGAAAGTTTTCTCTACAGGTGCGTGCGAGAACACAACTTAATTTGTTTGTTCGGGACATGTTAGATACGCACTTACGGAGCCCTAACGCGAAGCAGTGCCAATGGACAAAATTGCTGGTATGAGAACGTAAATTACCCAGCCTAATAATTCCTTCGTGACGGACTTATAGACGAGAATTATCACCTTAAAACTGCATGAACCAAAGCATTTTCGGATAAAAGTCTATACGACCAATGCACGTTTGAAAGACATTCTGTACGGAACGACGCAGTCATTTTATAGCCAAAATCTCGTCACTGACTGAGGTGCAAATTTACAGCAGAAGCGAAAAGCTGAGATTTTAATAATGAAGCACAGAAACTCGACAAAATGAGGCTCTAAAGGCAAGTACCGACTTATGAAGTTCGAAAGAACAATTGTAACACAACTGATCAAGACTTTAAAATCAACGGAGGTTTTGAGATATTGAAACTGTTCTCGCAATATAGGAAATAAAAGTCATCGTATATTTCAACTTGTGAGGGCACATTAAATCACTCACTACATATTCATGCGATTTCTCATCCAATCCGATAAAAGAAACAGTAAAACACTGTATTTTACCTGCTTCCACTGCTGGTCGAAACCAGTTTTTAAATAACGAGAATGCCAGAAGGCATCAAGTGCTCCAAAATTGCACATTGCATAAAAGATAACTCGGTCGTTAACAAGAAGGCCTTAAAACCTGAAATGAGATTAACGGGAGAGAGAGATTTTCGCCACAAGACTTTATTGGTAAATGTAAGTACAATATATACAATTCTGCCGAATGAAACAAACGAGCATTTAATTAATAAATTATTCGTCCTCGGTAAAGGTTCAGCTATTTGAGTTTTTTATTATTCGGCATATACTATTTAATTCAACCTTTGTAAAATAATTATTTCGAAGACTGCTTTTTGTGGCTGAGATACGCGTTTGCGTCACCCGACCGTCTGTCGGACACAGAAGATATATCGTCTATTTGGTAAGAGCCAACACATGGTTTAGTCATCTATCCTTTTAGTTGCAAAACAGGTAGCGGAACCATAACAAAATAGATGGAAAATTTCCTCGTTCTGGCACCGCTAACCTACAAGTTTTCCTGAAAGGAGTTAAGAGCGCTTTTGCATCGCGCCGAAATTGTAACTCACCCCGCCCATCTCAGCCCGGCGCAAGTCAAGTAGAACAGTCCCGAGACGATGCCAACTGCGACGCCAACTGACACCCCGGCAGTCACACCGTTGGTGAGGATCGAAGAGATGCCCGCGGCGGTGACAATCGGCACCGTCGACATCACCGGCGTAACGTTCTCAGTATCCGACACAAACAAAAATCCAACGGACGACGGAAACAGGCAGCCGACAAAAGGAACACTCCGACGCGTCCGCAGGAAAGACGCAACTCCAATACACACACTCTCCCAAACGCGCGACGCAACACTCGGAACACTTTTCCTTTCCAACCTCCGCCTCCTCCTCCTCCCCAAAGTCCAACCTTTTCCTAACCGAGTTTTCAATGCATGCGGTATCCACTCTTCCTCTTTCGTATAAAGAAAAAACACCCCCTCGAACAACTTACCCTCGGGGGACGCGCAACTTTTTGCTCAGTGAAAATCCCAGCACACGTACGTACGTATAATCTCCCTCGCACCGACAGGTTGTTGCCGCTCGTCCGGGCCGTGCTTCGAGGGGGGGCGTTCTTTGTGGTGTCGGGGGGGGGAGAGAAGGAGGGCTAACTTCCTCCGAGAGAGTGTATGTGTGGAGCGGCCCGTGGCCCGGATAGTAATGATGAGTCGGTTTGTCGGTTGGGGCCCTCGAGGGCAGCGGTGTCCTCCTTTTCCTCCAGCAAGAGAGGAGAGCGGGTTGTGTGTTTGAGGGGCGGGAATGAGGAGGGATATGGAAAGAGAGAGAGAGGCGGGGGAGGAGGGAGACGGTGGAAGGGGATAGGCGGGATTTCTTAAAGGGAGCGAAAGATGCCGATCTCTCCCTATCTCACTCTCTTTTTCCTTTCAGATGACTCTCCCGGTTAAACGGGCGCTGTCCATTCACCTCTCTTGCTGCCCTCTGGACAACTCTCTCTGGCTATAGTGAACGTCCTCTTGGTCAAAACTCTTCCGAGAAATGCGAGGGCAGCCAAAGAGGGAGAGGCCGAGGTGAGTGAAAGACTTGCGTCACCCTCTTTTTTCCCCTCTCTCCCTTTGTCCCTCTGGGTGAGATATGCAGAGGAAGAGAGAGAGAAAGTGGGCGGGTCAGCTAGGTTATTTCTCCAAATTATTATTTTTTTCGCGTTCCAGGAGGCCGTCACATGGTCACTAGGCTTCAACGGGAACTTAGAGGTGTACGTTACCGAAAACTAATAAGAGACTTCATCCCGAGTCGGGACCGTTTTGCCGGCAGGTCTCCACGACACGAACGCACGCAATCAAGCGTACGCCACCTCTCTCTCTTCGCTCAGTGCGTACGCGAAGGTATCGGCCTATTGGCGCCGCGCCCACCGCAATACTGGCTGAGGACGAGTGACATTTGTTATTCCCCTATTTGCCGCTTTATTATCGGAGGCGGGAGGCGCGCTTGTCGTGGAGGAGAACGAAAAAAAAGGAGGAGGTGGGAGTTGCTTTTTCTGAGACGACCTTGCGAAACATGCACTCGAGCGAGTGCGGGGGAGGGCGATGGAGGAGAGAGGGACTGCACGAGAAGAGGAGCGGAGGAGACTGGCGCTAAGAAAAGATCATCGTTATTGCGGGATCGGAGGCCGCTCCCTGCACGAGCGTTGACGTCTCCCGTTGCTCTCCGCGGCACCCATCTCCCGCGCGAGTTTTAGTTATTGGAATCTTGCGGAAGACCAAATGCTATGTTGGATGGTATCCGCTGCCAAATTCTTTCCTTCCATTAATGTACCGTAATAAATTTGCATCGTGAGTGTACAAAATGGCTAAACGGTTGTCACGATTTATAAAAACTGCCCTTGACTTAGAAATCAGCCTCCGTTCGTCTTACAACAGAGTTTCAATTAAACATACACTCGCAGTAGGATTGCTTTGCCTTCGGGAAATCGCAACTACTTACATTCGAGAGATAACTTATGCTGCTAATCAACGACGAGGCAATGCGACGCAGTCACTTAAAATTAAAAATACGGCTTAAGGAACGGGTGTAAGACAAATCGAAATCTTCAATGAGGGATTTTTTTGGATGATTCGTTCCGACCGATATTTTTTTAGTTTTCCACCTAGATCTGACCTAGGAAAGTGCAGATTTCTTGCGATTCCAGACTAGGAGATACTTATTTTCTTTCACATCCAACCTATTAGTGGGAAATGCGTGGAAAAAAATTAAGGACTTGAGAATCTCGTGGTTACATCATTAGACGTGGTCGGCCGTGGGTGACATGTGTGCCACGTACAAACCTGTTTCAAATCCTCGTTTCCCTCCATCGAACAAAAAGGCAGACTGCAAAACATTATAACTTCCGGATTTTACGAAAGTCACTTCTATTGTTATTATTATTATTTTGTTGAAGCAACTGGAAGGTCGAATTTAAATACTGTATTTTTTCACCGTCAAGAGAAGATCTTAACTTCGATTCTCCAGCTTTTGACGCGTATGTCAACAGCACGCATAACATTATGTGATCTCCAGGCATAAAAAGATGAAAATGTCACATTACATATGATCTCTCAAATCCTACGTATCCAATAAGGTTTTTATGCACGTCCAAACCGGGACCAACAGGTCAGTATAATGGCAACATGATGCTAACATTAAATAATAATGGTAAAACGGTTAAATTATAACTTATTAATAGTAGAAGCCGTATTTTTTACTTTCTCATATACGAAGTATAGTATTGAAAAAGTACTGTTATCAAGAAAAATTCTACCTCGAGATTTTGATGGAAATATACGTTTTAGGCGTACCTGAGTCCGAAAAGTGATTTTCGCAATATTTCATATTTCTCAAAGAATGAATATAAGGCTAGTTTATTCTTGGGCAACTTTAATAACAATTGGATTTTCGAAAAAACGACTCATACGATTTTCATCAAATTTCGTATAGTTATTTAAGTTGATGTTTATAACGATTCTACATAGTTCATATTTCTCAAAAAATAACTAAACGACGCATTACTATACTGTAAAGTTTTTACGATGTATGTTGTACTGATTTTTGTTATATAAAACGCTTTCCGAGAAAATGCGAGCGATGCAAATTTCGAATGTAATTTTTAAATAAAAAATACAGGTGATGAGGATAATCGTTTGTGGTGAGTGGTAAATGCGTTGGGCAACAATGGCTAAAATAACCACGATACATCCCCATCATCGAAGATGTTACAATGCAGTGACATAATTTAATCTAACAATAAGATGGGGACGCATGAAGGTTAATATAGGAAAAACCGGTGACATTGAAAAGTAATAACGCAACCACTGCCTTCAGATGGGCAGTTTTTTCCCTATAAAAGTTACGATGAGCTCCGAAGGATGACTGCTCATTTACTGCGGCCCAGCTACGAACAAAAGAGAATTTACATGAAATTTTTGCGTTTAAGGCATTGCGAGACTACAGAATTTTTTTCCGAGGTCATATATAATATCCGAGACAGGAAACTTAATTAGAATCCATTATCTTTAAAATATTATAGTTTACCATGCATTAACCAGTGAATTGGAATTTATAAAATCGAGTTTGGTAAAACGTGGGTGGCGAAAAACAGGTTCCTTGTCACGCATTTCCTAAGACCGCCTCTTTCTTGCGCAAATAACCAAATAATATTGCCGTTTTAACTGGATGCGATAAAACGCGAATGCAATATTTCGCCCGCCTTATCTACCTTCGCGAAACATTAACCGACTTTATAACATCAGAAGCGGTCATCATTAGCTGGTATCTCACCCGGCAACCTCATTTACAGCTATGGAACGATATGAAAAATGAAAGGGCAGAGGTAAGTAAGTAACAGTAAGAGAAGATAATCGCGTTGTCTGTTTATTGCGCAACCCTCCTCTTCCTCCGTTCCAACCTCTCCCCGCTACATACTAACAAGTGCCACCGCTGCATCGTCCATGAGAAATTAATTGCGCAGTAAACGTTAAAGCGGCACTTGAAAATTCTGCGGGTACTCGTCTATTTGCGGCCGCGACGAATTTCATGCCTGGAAGACTTATGCATGTCCGGCGACGTCACCCGATGAACCCTTGGCAGTACACGCGTGAAGGATTTATTCCTAACCCAGTGACACCGTTAACTTTTTAGAGTAAACAAGCTATTTCATTTTATAAGTGATCCTTGAAATGAAACAAGAAATTTCGTTTCGCGCATTTAATCTGCCAATTACATTTAGACTTATGTCAGCACAGAGAAATAATTTTATTACAAACAAGTAGAGTGCTATCCATGAACATGAATAACATTAGCGGGCTTTTTACTTGTTTTTGTAGTTATAAAGCGACATATTCGGTCATTAGAGCCTCATTCGTTTTATGTACATAGTCATAGTTTTTTCACAAATTCATAATCATCAATCAAAAATAATAATTAAAAAAAATAAATTCAGTTTCTGTCTTTACGTCTGTGTCTTTGCAAATAAGATTTCCACTCATCTATTGGTGCTGCCACCTTTCGGTAGTTATTATAACTGCTAGGAGCTTCCAGAAGACGGTCAGGATATTTCCTCATTGTTTTATATTTTTTCCATTATTGTTATGTTTTCAATTGTTGGTGAGAGAAATCTATCACCCAACATTTCTATCTATAATTCTTCCGTTGATATTTCAACGGGCATTACAATAGTCCAATATATAATTTCCCAAGTATCTGTCCGTATAACTGTTACTCTATCTATTTTAATTTTAATCTTCCATAATAAAACGAAATGGCTGCTCTTTAAAAAATTATAAATGGGCCCCTATCCTACCCTGTATATTTTAAAAAACTCAAATCAAAAGAAAAATAGATATGTACAAATCTACACTCCCAAGTTTCAGCTCTCTCTATCGTTTAAGGTCTCTTCACACAGACGCCAAAGCGAAACTATAAGCGCATTTTAAAAAAACTCAAAAATTGTGAAAAAACCAGCAGAAAATGAAAGATGCTAAAAAATTAAATCCTAATGCAACATTGCGTACAAAATTATTTTTGACATTTTTAGGAAAAGTGACTATTAAGACCACGACATGGCTATATCGTACGCAGAAGATTTATTTACTCTTAATGTTGGACGAAAACCTTGTTTAGCTCTTAGGTTTTTCATATAAGAACGCAAATACACACAAATTCATTCAGGGTTTGAACATTTCGCAGGTAAGTCAAATAATTACAGCATACGTATCAAGGTATATTTTACAAATACATACAGGACCGTTCCAAAAATTTTCAAGGGGCCCCAGTAACGATATTTTTCAAGCACAAATTGAGGATGTAAATCCCGAAGTGGATATAGTTTCGACAGGATGAACGTGAGAAAGAACGAGAAGGTTAAAAAAAAAAAAAAAACTCGCGAAAGATCCAGGAAGCTCCCCCCCTTCGGTCGCGCGAATTTCCCGGTTCAGTCGTGCGAGAAATGAATGTGGCCGACCTAAAACTGCGAGAAAACCGGCATTCTTATAAGAGAGGATATCGAATGGAGACCGCCCTCTTCAATCGACCAGATAATATGTCAGTATTACGCGTGCCCTTCGTGTGGCACCTCCGAGGAAGCGGAAACGTAACGAAGAAACTAACCCTTCGAAATGGACTTTAGCCTTCTCCGCGATATGCGTAAGAGGCGCTGTAAACAGAGCGAAACCGACGCAAGAGAGGAAGATGAGGGTATACGTTTTTTTTTGGGAGAAAAATGAAGATAATTCCTGGGAAGAATCCTCTTTTGGAGGGGAACGTTCGGAATTGGAAAACAATGAAAGGTTTCCGTGAAGTCGCTTGTTCGCACCAGTTTCTCGCGCGAGATAATAATTATGGTTCCTATTATCCAATTATGTCGGCGATCTGAACAGAGAAAGAAAAGGTTCGCGGATCGGATCCGCTTATCCGGAAGAATTATTCTGGACGGACGTATCCGACGTTTCGATTCCGGCCGAGATCCTAACGAGTTTGGTTTTAAAAAATCGACCTAAAAATAAATAAGATGAACTACTTACAGACTAGTTTCGAAAGAAAAAAATTAACGTTGGTAAGGTAGATCCATTTCTTATTCTTCAACGAATTAAGTTATTATAAGCACGTTTCGATAGCTCTGTATGCATGAATGACATCAAGCTTTCAACTAATCTTTCCAGCCTGTAGTTGTCGGTGTCACAGTACACTGTACACAGGGTTTCCATCTATGTATTAAATTATAATTGTTATTAGCATTCTTCTTTATTAAGTGTGGATCTATGTATGTATAAATATATACATAAACATGCCCTTCATATAGTCTTTATGTATCCATCGTGACAATTCGTAGCATAGGATAAATCTATTCCTTAATGTGCAGCGTGGTTGAACAGATTATTTATATTCCTATCGTACCCATCTGCTTTTAATCGCATCAAGTAATTCAAAGTTCGTACAGACACATAAAAAATGGAAATTCGCATCTCTTTAAATTCTGTCCTTAAATGTGAATCGCCCTAAATACGGAAAACTAGAAAATAAACACAAACAAATATGTATATCTAAATTCGTAAGATATGGTATTGCGAAAATAAATCATACTGGCGCACACACACACGTGTGTGTGTGTATATATATAATCTTTCCGAACCTTTTAAAAGAAATCCTCGCACGCGGGGAGCGGCTTTTTCCTTCACGGTTAAAGCGTCTTCTTCCTCTTCCACCTCCCATCATCTTTTTCCCTTTTCTGAAACCTTATTCCGTATTACATAAAAACATGACGCGTGCCTCCGTTGACTCATCATTTTTACTTTTTATTTTACGCGTAGGAATTGCTTGCGAGTTATGCTTTCATACGCGCTCAACATTCGCATGAACGGCCATCGCAACAGCGTTAGTCTTAAACGACAGCTACCCGTGGCCGTTCATGCAAACAACCACAATCTCAGTTTCAATGTTTGTTTCAAGGTGAGGGCCATTCGCGCCCTCCCGGACGACGCTTTCGCCCCCCAACTCCGTCAATGGGAACTGGCCCACATCCAAATCTTAAACTCTTTCTCTCCTCCCGGCCTCAACATCCGTTAATATTTCCTTCTTTCCACCCTCTCGTTCCCCTCTGCATCCTCCAATCCCCGACCTTTACACGCTACCTTCCCTTCCACCCCCACACCTTCAACCCAGTGTCACTGCCATATCAGTTGTCTCTCTCTTGTGATGACGAAGGGATCATCCCGAAAGCTCCAATAACCTCTACAAATGTGTCTCTCCAATACCCAAGCGGCTCTCCTTCCGGTAAGTGTTCACTGGGTTTCCTTCAACACCTAGTTGCCCTAAATATCCTTACCTTTCCTCTTCCGTAGTATGTATATATTTATATATATATGTTACGCAAGCGAGGACGACCGCCACGAGAAGTGCTACCAGAAGCGGGACGGAGAAGGAGAGTACTAAGAGATCACGTGACGCGAGAGAGAAGAGTGTGTGACGGGACTCGTAGTAGTGTGGGCCGTGTGTTGGCTCGTGGGAGAGCTTCTGCTGGAGAGCAGAATGCTGGTGTAATTCGGGTTTAAATAAAGTTGGAGTCCCTTGGACGTGTTGTGTTATTTCGGGTGTGCCTCCCCGAGGAGGAAGTTGGAGAGTGGTGTAGTGTTTTCTGACAGAGCAGCGGCGGGATCGGGATCAGATAAGGATAAGAAGATCAAAAACCAGTTTTCGGAAAGGAGCACGTCGTGAGAGAGCCGACTGTTTGCCGATGAAGACTGTACCCCTCCGTAAGTACGTGAAAGAAAAGTGATTCCCGAGTGAACAATACCCCAAGTATAACTAGGGTTGTGAGCGTCGAAACAGACCTAAAAAAAGCGAAAAAAGCGACCGCATGGCGTTTAGTGGGGAACCGGAAATGACGTATCCAGTGGCGGGAACAGGAGTAAGCGAGGCGTTCTTGACGCGAGCAGCGAGCTTTCCTGAGCTACCGAGAGCGATGTCGACGCCCTCTGTGACCCGACCAAAGAACCACTTAGCGCCTAGGGCGAGCGATAACGACATTGAACGTGAGATTCTACGACGAGAAAGACAGTTGCTGGAGAGAGAGCGCGCGTTGTTAGACCGCGAAAGAGAAATAATGGAAGCGGGACATTGTAGTACGATGGCGACAACTGTAGTTGCTCACCGAGACATGGCGGAAAGATTGTTGCCCGAGTTTGACGCGTCGACGACCTTAGGATTTACCGCCGAACAGTGGGTGCGGCGAGTGGAAGGGGTCGCTTCCGCGTATTCGTGGGACAATTCCGTATTGCTTACTCATGCGGTGAATAAGCTGAAAGGAGTAGCTAAATTGTGGTTAAATAGTGTCGCGGAAGAAGTGTATTCTTGGGAGACTTTTAAAGAAAGGTTACTTTATAGCTTCCCATCAACAGCTGATCAGGCCGATGTCCACATGAGTCTCACGAAGAGGAAGAAGCAGCGCGACGAAACCTATGAGTCATACGTGTATGCCATGAAAGCGATAGCGCGACGAGGTGACATAGATAAAGAATCCTTGATTAAATACATTTTGAACGGCTTAGGTGACAAGGAATTAGTAAGGTCGCTGGCTTTGTGTGAGTTCAAAGATGTTGAAGGGTTACTGCTCAAGATAAAGCGCTATGAAAGTATTACAGAAAGAGCGAGATTAGGTGAAAGACAGCTTTTAGCTAACCGTTATAGTGTCCCAATTGAACCGCCAAACGAAGGTAATGTGGTGAGGAGAAATAAGCAGACAACGCAGGCGAGGTGTTATAATTGTAACGGCCAGGGAACCCAAGTTAATAGACAGAATTTGGAAATGAAAAGGCGAGTCCAAAGAATTTCGGTGCCGAACGACCAAATTAAAGACGAATATTATAAATGGATAAAGGTTAATGATGAACAAGTTGTTGGGTTCATTGATTTAGGGAGCGATGTTGTGACCATGAGGCAAGATGTCGCTGAACAGCTAGGTGTAGAATACTTTGCGAGTCAAAAAAGTCTGATTGGATTCGGCTGTGGAAAAAGTAACGTAATAGGCTCCAAACAGTTAACCCTTGTTGTGGACGACGTAAGCATTGAGGTAGAAGTGCTTGTGGTCCCAAACTGTTCGCAAGACGATGCCATAATTCTAGGGCGAAGCGCCCTAGACCAATCGGGGATTCGAGTTGAGAAGAGCTATCAGAAACTTGTAATTAGGAGAGAGACTGATGGGCAGGAGGAAGAAAGTAACTTCGAAGCCAAAGTTCGAAATGTCAAAGAGAGGGCCGGGATAGAAATGGAAGAAATAAATTTGAATAACGACCTGTCTGAAGAGGAGAAGGATGCGGTATACGAAATGGTGAATGAGTATCGAGAATGTTTTGCGAAAAATTTGAGTGAACTGGGTACAGTAGAGTCTGCCAGTTTCGAGATAGAATTGTTGGATAACCACCCTGTGAATTTAAGACCGTATCGCCTACCGTACGCCCAAAGAGCGACTATGCAAAAGGCAGTCGATGAGTTAATGAAAATGGGTATCGTGCAGGAGTCGACATCAGAATACGCAAGCCCAGCATTGTTAGTGAAGAAAGCTAACGGAGAAGACCGGCTGTGCGTCGATTACAGAGCATTGAATTTGAAGACGAAAAAAATAAAATTCCCCATGCCAGCCATTGAGGAACAATTAGACGCGCTTGCAGGAAACAGTTATTTTACCATTTTAGACTTGGCGTCGGGATACTATCAAATCCCTGTAGCCCCAGAGACGAGACCCTTGACAGCTTTTGTCACCTCAAGTGGACTGTACGAGTTCACAAAAATGCCTTTCGGAGTAGTAAACGCACCTGCAGTGTTTAATCAAGTGATGAAAAGGGTAGTGCGAATGACAAAACCAGGAGAGGTCCTAGTCTATATGGATGATCTGTTGATACCCAGCAAAACGGTGAAGGAAGGGTTAGAGAGATTAGAAAGACTGTTGCAAGTACTGAAGAAATTGGGGCTAGCGCTAAAAGTATCAAAATGTGAATTTTTCAAAACTAAAGTAGACTATTTGGGCTTTGAAATAACCAAAGATGGGATCCGACCAGGCGAGAGAAAAATTCAGGCAGTTAAAGAATTTCGAAGGCCGGAGAATGTTCACGAAGTGCGACAATTTATTGGTTTGACGAGCTTCTTTAGAAGATTTGTATTAGGATTCGCTACGTTAAGCAAGCCGTTAACGCTCTTGACGAAGAAAGATACGGCATTCGAGTGGACAGAGAAACAAGAAAACGCATTTCAAGAGCTGAAGAAAAGATTAATCGAGCGTCCGGCACTTGCGTTGTTTGATGTAAATGCCGAACATGAAGTTCACACTGACGCCAGTAAGAATGGACTAGCGGGGATTATCTTACAGCGTCGAGAAGGAGAATCTCAAAAACCTGTGGCATATTATAGCCGACAGACGACAGATCTAGAGAAGAACTATCACAGTTATGAGCTAGAAGCGTTGGCAGTAGTTGAAGCCGTAGACAAATTTCGAATGTATTTATTGAACAGACCCTTCAAAGTTGTTACTGACTGTAATGCTTTAAAGACCACCATGTCCAAGAAAGAATTGTTACCGCGGATAGCGAGGTGGTGGCTTCGATTACAAGAGTATGATTTCACGATCGAGTACCGACCAGGACGCAACATGAGTCACGTTGATGCTCTCAGTCGAAATCCCGTGGGAGATTCCGAGGAACCGGATACAGCAGACTTGAAAATCTTCACGTTGCGAATAAATCAGGACGATTGGTTACTAACGATGCAGCTGCAGGATGTAGCTATCCAGAAAATACATCGTACCTTACAGCAACCTGCGGTCGCCAATGAGGATAGGCAGATCCACACAGACTATGTGCTGAAAGACAACCGTGTCTGTAGAAAGGTAGACGGTGGGGTCCGTTGGGTTGTGCCTAAGAACTCTATTTGGCGCATTCTAAAGGGAAGTCATGATGACATGGGACATTACGCAGAAGAGAAAACCCTAGAACACGTGAAGAGATATTTTTGGTTTCCGAAGATGAGAAGAAGGGTAAAGAAATATATTGCAGCTTGCATTGAGTGTGCTTATCATAAGAGACCGGGAGGTAAAAAAGAGGGGCAGTTGCACAGTTTAGAGCGTGTAGCCATCCCATTTCACACAGTTCACGTGGACCACTTAGGGCCATTCCCAAGGAGTAAAAGGGGCAACGAGTATGTTCTCGTGTATCAAGACAACTTTACAAAGTTCATCCTACTAAAGGCAGTGAAAACCACAAAAACCAAACCAGTGTGCGAAGCTATCAGTGAGATTACGAGCTTATTTGGGTGTCCTGAGCGTTTAATTACAGATCGAGGTACGGCATTTACAGCGAAGGAATTTGAAGAATTATGCGAAAGAAACCAGATAAAGCATATAAAGAATGCGACTGCTACCCCTCGAGCAAATGGACAAGTAGAGCGATCAAACGCATCCATTACAAACGCCATATCCACTATGTATGCACAAGAGGATGGAGGCGACTGGGACACGAATTTGAGAAACATCCAATTCGCCATGAATTCTATGTCAAATAAAACTACTGAGAAGAGCGCTTATGAGCTATTGTTTGCTTATAACCCAAGGAATTCATTGCAAAACCGTGTTATATTGGCGTTGCAAGAAAGCGAACTCGATGAGACTAGAGAGACCTTAGGCGAAGCAAGGGAAAAAGCGTTAGTAAAGATATCAGAGACGCAGAAAAAACAGAAGGAGCGTTACGATCAAAGACATAAGGTGCCGAGAGTGTACCAAAAGGGAGATTTAGTCATCGTAGAACGAGAAGCGCAAGCGACAGGGTGTTCGCGAAAATTAGCTCCGAAATTTAAGGGTCCGTATCTTGTCTCAGAAGTGCTAGCGCGAGATAGGTATTCTCTCATGGATATACCAGGGGCAAAGAGGACTCAGCGAGCGTTCAATTCCGTGTTTAGTGCAGACCGACTGAAACCCTGGTGTAAGCCCCCCCAAGGCGAAGTAGGAGATGACGACCAGGCCGACGAGAGCCAGGACGAGGGAGATGACGACCAGGCCGCGGACAGCAGAGGGAAAGAAGACAAGAAGCGGATGGAGAACGGCGCGAGCGCCAGAGGAGCAGTTCAACCGGAGGCAGATCGGACCGGGACCGAGGACGGCCCCGATGTCAGGAAAGGCCGACTGTTACGCAAGCGAGGACGACCGCCACGAGAAGTGCTACCAGAAGCGGGACGGAGAAGGAGAGTACTAAGAGATCACGTGACGCGAGAGAGAAGAGTGTGTGACGGGACTCGTAGTAGTGTGGGCCGTGTGTTGGCTCGTGGGAGAGCTTCTGCTGGAGAGCAGAATGCTGGTGTAATTCGGGTTTAAATAAAGTTGGAGTCCCTTGGACGTGTTGTGTTATTTCGGGTGTGCCTCCCCGAGGAGGAAGTTGGAGAGTGGTGTAGTGTTTTCTGACATATATATATAAAGAGAGAGAGAGAGCGAGAGCTGCGCGTATGAAAGCATAACTCGCAAGCAATTCCTACGCGTAAAATAAAAAGTAAAAATGATGAGTCAACGGAGGCACGCGTCATGTTTTTATGTAATACGGAATAAGGTTTCAGAAAAGGGAAAAAGAGGATGGGAGGTTGAAGAGGAAGACGCTTATACCGTGAAGGAAAAAGCCGCTCCCCGCGTGCGAGGATTTCTTTTAAAAGGCTCGGAAAGATTGAAGACAATGGGAGATAGAGGGGAAGAGGAGTGAATGCAAATGTTGCGAAAGAAGGTGATACGGGAGGGAGAGAGGGGAAGTGGAGGGAGAGAGAGGAGGGGAGGGGGGGACAGAGGGTAAAGGATGGAAAAAACGAGGAGGCAGAGAAGGTCGACCACGAGGATGAGAGAGGAGGAGGTGGTAGAATTGAAAAAAAAATTAAAAAGAGGAAGGGTCGCGAATTACTTTTCTCGATGATGAAGTGATATGGCTAAATAGTATCTTTAAAAAAAAATCAAGCTCGCTCATTAGGGTGATGCAACGGAGGTCGTGAAAGTAATTCCACGTAGGTGGGGTAGATGGCGATAAAAATATATAAAAAGTTAATCACGGAAGGATTTATCTGAGGTTGTAAATTCCGAGCTTTTTCTTTTCGACGGATATAATAATAGAGGCGAGATGTATGGGAGGGGATTTAAATGGACGCTGAAAATAGCAATTATATTCTTTCATTCATTCGTACGTGTGTAAAATTAGGAGATGACCGTGGTTTTCAACGGGTGGCATATTTTATGGCGAGGGTAACGACGCCTTCAAGTAGCTAGCGTTGATTGTTGTTCTCTCGCCATTGTCCTCGAACGTGCGAGTTCCTCTTTATGCCCTAACGGGCATAGAACAGTAGTCGGATAAGATTCGATGTTGAAGCAATTCGAGATAAAAGTCGATTTCGGTTGACAAACCATTCTCAAGTTTATCTCTGACGAGCAAAATCCAACTCCAAAATTAACATCATAAAATTAACTGTTACTAGAGGACAATTTCAGATAAAACTCGCCATCATCATCATCATAAGTAGACTGTCCGTAGACAGGTCCGTGATTATTCATGGTTAAGCCTGGTTCTCCATATACTTCCCACGGAAATATGTACATATAAGGATAAAATGCAGTAGGCAGCCAAACTATTCTCTCTGCTGATGGAAGTGAGTTCTCGATATTTTAACTGAGCTTCTACGGGTTTACGAAACTAAGGATGCTTTTCAAAAGTCATGCGTCATCGTACAAGTTTACATTTATTTCGGCATTCGGCGAATCCTCTTTATTTCTATTCCTGATCCTCTCTATAATTAACGATATGCTTTTTATCTCAAAGGAAACAACGAAAAAATGCAATGCCACAGTAGCGGCAACATTTAAAGACATCGAGGAAGGGCGATAAAATCGAATTCAGTAAAATTACGCAGCTTCCTTCCAGATACCAAGGGTGGATCCAGATGCTTTCCATAAAGGGGGGCGTTCGCCCCTTTCCCCTCTTGAATCCGCCACCGCTTACGACTCTTTATTAGGGAAATCTCTCCTCCACTTGTCAGGATCGTTCCTTTCCTTGCGTTACGGAACTAATCTGCGGCGCAGAATCGGGGAATTTTGCGTGGAAAACAATTGAGAAAGCATCGAAAGGAGGGCAATGGGAGCACACTGGATCCGCCACTCCCAGGTTAATGTATCACAATCAAAATTAAGGAAACGCGCGTTGCTCAGGTGAATAGATTTCAAGTAAATACTGAGACAGTAGTCATCGGCGATACTTTCATCGTGAGGCATAGCACATCAGACCTACGACGAATGCGTCCTATAGTAGAGGGTATTTGGCAAATTTTGGAATTGTTTACATAATGCTTTAATAACTATTTGATATCGCGGATTTGCGCTGCAAAACCTTAAACTTTGCATTAATTCAAATCCACACTAACATAAGCTTCGTCCAATTAAAAAATGTACATCTCATTAAATTTGTGGTCGAAGATAATCCCACACCTAGTTTTCATTCGTAATACTGGTCCTTTTACACTATATACTTTTCTGCAACAGTAGTGAAAATAGAAAATAACAGAAGGCGTTCTTTGACAGAAAAAAATGAAGGTTTTACGAATTTCCAAACAATAGCTGAAATTTATATTGCGAATCGCGTTATCCGCGCTTTATTATCATTTTTTTAAAAAAGAAAACTCGTAAAGACCTCGAATCGTGACGGAATCCGTAGCTTCAGGACTCCAAACTTGGTCATAAAAGTCGACACAGCGTGGTTAACTAGAAGAAATCTTTAATGTTATTCCCAGAACTTTCTAAGAGATTGTTAACAGCGTTCTCATCTCACGGAGTTTTTATCGCTGAGATTTCGGAACTGACGTTACAACTTTTCACGGCTGGCAGATTTTCTCCTCATTTCAAATTATTCACGCAACAAGTCGGTATTAATAAATTTTATATATCTACAGATATCTATAAAGATGTGTTTGTATGTATGTTTTTTTTTATAGCTCAGCAACTACAGCACGCAGAAACAAGAGGGAGATATCATTTTAACCTGAATAAAGAGTTAAGTGGTGTAGTCAGATTTTTATATCGATTTGACGGACCTTTCTAATTTTTTAAAAAATTATTTTTTCATTTTCTCCATTTGAATAACATACTGATAAGTGCAGCTTATTTTACATTTGAATTTTAAAATTACTTAGAAACATGGTACGAACTCGAAACTTGGATGGTTGTATGAAGGAAAGAACAAAGTTTATTTTTACTGAAGACAATCCGAATCCTGATCGAATTAGCGTGAAAATGCATTTAGAATCAGAAAAATGCGTGATTTTATCAATTCAATGACAATACTCAATTATAAGCTGCCATGACAACTCCCATTGTCGCCGAGGTTGAGAGTTCAATGCATTTATATTGGAAAATTTTTAACGTAATATCGGTTTTCAATTTGTGTGTGTGATTTTGCTTTGTTTACATGGGAACCAAAAATTTGTTAATTTTAATCGAAATTATTACTAATAAATATTTTTTTTTAAAATACGTACGTAACTTAAATAATTATACGTAGATTTTCCACAAATTGCGATTAGATAAATCGTTTCATTGTTTCCAAAGTATTGTTGATATAAACAATTTTCTCGTAACAGAACTCATGGACGAGAGAATCGAGCTTATACTCGGAGGATAATATTCCCTCTGTATTTCTTAAACGTTCTCTATTTTGTTTTTGGTCTTTCGTTAAATTAATTAATTTCGTTTGTTCCTTTGTTCATCCATTTTCTGTAGATTATTATGTTCTTGCTGGTTTTGCTTAGAGTTTTCGTTTTGAAGACATCGTCACGAAACTTCGGATAGGTATATAATTTTACCCTGCGGATAACATAGGCTATATGGCGATAAAATATTTGGGGGAAGGGAGAGCTTAATACAATAATTATTTTCACATAAATTTACACGTAATTTTCGATTTTTCACAAGAGCAAGATTTTCTTCATTCATCTAAATAGGTAAATGCGGACCGGTTTTCTTCATTTTTGCCTTATTGGACGGTTAAAACTGTGTACTATGTTATTCTTGCGATGTTTACATGTTATACGGTCGAAGTTTCATATTCACTAAATCCGTTGACATTCAACGGGCACTTCAGCTAGTAGAAAAGAAACTAACCATTCTCAAGCAAAAAACTTTTAGAACCAAATCATTAATAATTCTTAAAAAGTAGGTGACTTTCGAACATTGAATCTGTAGCAGGCAATTACCTACTTCATCCGAATTTATCATTCGGAAACTTTCCGGGAAAATATTCAAGCGATTTTTCCCAATTTGAGAATGGGAAAAAACTAAACGATTTTCCACAAAGCATTTTAGGCTCTTTAAGGAGCCCCCAAAATTAATTCGCAGCTTTTCTTTCAGTTAAACGGTAAAATAAACGCATTACGAGAGGATATATCTCGAAACAATAGCCGCTTAAAAAAAAAAAAAAAACGATACGGCTCGCCCGAAATAGGAACCGAATCAGAATGGACGGAAGAGACTACGGCATTTACCTTTCTCTTCATTGTCTGGAATGTTTACGTATGGCGTATCGTTTTTTTTTTTTTAATTCGCGTCACACGCACGCTCATCGCCTGCTCGCTCCTTCCGGCTAAAAGAGTAGACCGGGAAACAGGATTCCTCATCGCGGAGAGTTAAGTAGGAGGGCACATATGCCGAACAGAACGCAATAGATAAAGACGCGACCGCGTGACTTACGTCTGAGAAAGCGGTTGATTACCGCTCGGCGTATCGGATCAGATTTAAGATCGGCAAAAATAATTATAACAACGAGAGAGTTTGATTAGCATAAAGGACGGCGCGGAATTCCGTGATTTATCGAACCTCTTCAAACGAAGCGATTTTTTCAGCCTCCAATTATTTAACCTTTCCCTCGCGAGTCTTAAAACGGTTCGAGGATTCGGCCTCTTTTAAAAAAAAAATTTTTCTTTGATCATGAGAGCATCTCTTTTTTTTTTTTGAAGAGCAGGGAAAGGAGACTGGAGAAATCCAAACGGTATGGAGAAAGGAATGATGAATTTAAAAAATATATACGGACGACCTGAGCTTACTTTCCCATGCTTGGTCTCGATGAAAGTATCCGCCACTTTTCACAGCTGTCACCCCGACAGATTGCTTGTTTTGCGAGTAGAACTATCGGATTACTTCGATAATGCATTCTCTTAACTCCGGGCAGAACGAAGAAGGAATTTGTTAAAGTACGCCATTTTGGGGGAGAGGAAATTAATATCTCGTTTAAGTAAAACGAGACGAGTCTTAACCATTGAATTTAATATCGATAAATCGGTCAGGAGAACCATATGACTACAAATGATTTCTCGTGCACGAGACATATAAAGAATGTATTATGATGTTTAATTTCGAGATTTTGATGAATGTGCCCTATTTAAAGTGCCCTCTACTTTCGAAAAAGCGATTCCGTCCGTCTGTAGCTTGCGACCGCCTACAGGGGGGATCAACAATTCAACACAACCTGATGAAATTTCGTATTTATAAAGAAAACCTCCAGGAATAGAAACCATGTTAAAATAAGCCATATCGCTCAAAAATTCATTCTTGTCGATATAATGTCGACGCATTTAAAAATGACTATGGATTTTGACTCAAATTACCAGTTACAGAGCTTGTTGTCATAAGCAATTCTACTTAAGCCATACGTTGGTAAATGCAACTTTACTGAGTCCAGTGATATCGCTCCCAGCTACTACCAAGCTGCCAATGCAATCAAGTAAACAGCAACATTAATGTAGAGCAGGGGTGAACCAATTTATTTTGGGAAGCGGGCCGCATTAAAATAAGAATGCCTTATGGCGGGCCGCATTAGGGTTCACGTCGGAATTTACTTGAGAGAATACGAAGGATCTTATCGGTGAAAATTAATCTTATTTATCGTACTTAATCGTCATAATTTCACTAAAAAAGGTTTTCCGGCCAAAATTTGGACCAACAAATGTGAAATTATCTGCATTACATTTCACGATACGCCTTCATTACAGGATCGCGGGCCGAATGAAATCCTCTCTCGGACCTGATGTGGCCCGCTGGCCGTATTTTGCCCACCCCTTGATGTAAAGTATACAATGCGAGGAATTTTGTGCAGCGCATGCAGCACCGATCTTTCGTTTCGGCTACATCAAACAAACTCGTGCTCCAGCGACGAATTACCTCTTTCTACAAGCTGAGATTCTCGTCTCGTGTAAGCGACTCTTTGGAAAAAATGAAAGTTTCGAAACATCAAAAAAAAAAGTGCTTCAAGGACTGAAGGCTCGGGCGAGCGTAGCCACGACATTAGAAAAGGCCTATATTATAAGGAGAAGAAAAAAAATCCAATCAGTGAAAACGCATCTTCTTCGAAACAGGTTGCTGTGCAGGATTCCATAAGCGTCCCAATTCCTTAGTTCGGTATCTCAGGCGGCAGCACAATCAAAGAAGGAGGAGATAGACTTACCTACGGGGGAGGAGTGAGAGAGGGGATAGAAAAGGAGATAGAGAGAGAGTTTGGTGCCGAAGAGAGAGAGAGGGAGACAGGTGGGGTTAGACGGCATAAGGAGGTAGAGTGGGGGGGAGGGGGGGGGGGGGAGAGCGAAAGGCGTAGCTGTGTTATTTGATCTCAGACGACGACAACTCCTTCTGTTCCCGCAATTGGAAATAGGAGAAATTGAGAACGGAAAACGTAGCGGAGAGCCGAAGAAGTATGGGTTCAAATGGTCAATTGCTACCGATGGAGGGAAAAAAATGGACCTGTTCTCTTGCAGCCTCCGACAGAGTCAACTGGTTTTCTCCGGACACTGTGACACAAGATTCTTATTAGTTAGACTATAAGTTTAAGCTTGTTTTGCTCGAGTAGAATCTTTTCCAGCATCTGAGCAACTAGGATAAGGTATTCGTCGCGGGTGGTTTAAAAAAAAGGCCGATCTTAAGATATAATAAACTTTTCCAGACGCTGGAGATTAATGTTAGCGATACAGGATTTTCACAACTTCCAGCACTTATCTGGTAAAAATGTGTTCCAAGGTAATATATTTTCGATGGATAGGTAAAAACGATTTCTGATATTAAAAGGAAGAAGAGAGATCAATTCATGGACATCAAGATAAAACTATATAAAAATAATTTGTTTGTACTATTAGGAATATGTTATTCATTCTAAGCGTTTAGCCAAAAAGGATCACGAAAATTAACCTTATTTTGACGAATGAACAGCAATGCACAATTTGATTAAGAGTACGAAAATATTTCTAGACCAACAAAATAAAATCTAGACGTGTATTCCCAAGAGATAAATTAAAACATTAAAAATTTGTATAATGTTGGCCGAAAATATTATAATGCGCATCATCTTTTCGTTATATCACAGAGTGATAATTTTGCTGAAGTTCCCATGGTAAACAAGTCACATTTACAACGGAGGAGGAGATAATATATCTCGGTTTTTCGTTCCTTTTTTTTTACCACAAAGGTATTTTTTTTAAATCATCCTTAAAAAGAAAAATATCAACGACACAAAACAATTGACATCGCTCAACGTATAATAAGGCATATCAAACAAGCGACCTAACCCCAAATTGAAACGACGTAAATATTTTCGTGCTAATGCTTGTAAGCGATATGTACTCCCGGGAAATTCTCCTGACCTAATAAAAAAAAATATCCGATCGTTTCTCTTAATTGACGGTAGCTATGATAAAACGGGTATTTCTCACGAAATCTCCAATTCTCCTGACCTAATATAAAAAAATATCCGATCGTTTCTCTTAACTGACGGTAGCTGTAATAAAACGGGTATTTCTCACGAAATCAAGAGGACCGCCTTTAGCGAGAGGGAAAGAAAGAGCGGGATGCGGGAGAGAGAGAGGGGGGGAGGGAGAGAGGGGGGAGGGAGAGGGGCAGGGAGAGAGAGGGAGAGAGAGGGAGAGAGAGGGGGGGAGAGAGAGGGGGGGAGGGAGAGGGGGAGGGAGAGAGAGAGGGGGAGGGAGAGAGAGAGGGGGAGACAGAGAGGGGGAGAGAGATGGGGAGAGAAAGAGAGTGAAGATAAAAAAGAGAAAGGTATTTCATGATTTTTATTTAAGAGAGTTGCTAGCGCTCCCGAGAGATAAGGATGCCGGAGTTCCTTTATCTCCGGGGGGCGATCTCTTTTCACCTTCCTTCTCCCTCTGCCATATCGTGATTCCTTCCCATCCTCGTCCTTCTTTCCACCTAAACTTTCGCTCTCTTCCGTCCCAGCAAAAACTCCCCGTATTTCACCCACGATGAAGAGATTTACTTTTTAGACAATAGTCCGAAAAAATATCTCGACTCCCGTATAGTCTGGTAAAGCGACCGATCTGAATTTAGAAAATAAAACCAACTTTCGTAGAATAATAATGTCTCCCCTTCATCCCGCTAACTCGCTTTATCTGCGTCGGAAAAACCTTTTCTTTCGGCGACGGAGAAAGAGAAATTTTCGAGTCGCTGATGCTCTTTTTATTTCGGGACCGTCTACCGAAAACTCTTAAGACGGATTGCGCTAATGGAGCGTTGAATGCGTTAATTTGTGTTTACTTTCGGGTGGAGGATTTTCGCGAGGATGATCTACTGTTATTTTTGAGCATTCCTCGAGAGGGCTAATAATTGGCTTTTATTTTAAAGGGAGTTTCCGTGGAAATTGTTACGACGCGTGCTACAATGTAATCATTCTTTTACGACAGTGCGTTTTTTATCACAGGTAAAATATGCCGTTATGAAACGAGTTATCGTGAATTTCAACCTGACCAGAAGGCATTTGGGAACATCTATTTATCCGAATTACGCGTATTAATATATTATAACGGTAATTTATTCATGCACTGATATGAAAAATACAGCATTTTTCTAATGAAATTGGTTTTGAAAAGTTTAAGGAAAAGGCGAACTGAGCTTTGTGGAAATGAAGTATTTTTAACAGAAAATATAAGCTAAGGTATATGTACTACTCTAATTTAAAACAAAAACCAGTTTGCTTGAATGCCACAGTATATAACCAATAACGTATCAACTTCGTGAATCGACGTAAAATCACAGAAACGTAGATTTAAAACGCTGCAAACATATTTACGGGAGGCGAATTCATCGATAGATTTCAATAAAAATAAAGTTATGAAGTGAGTGTTAAATTAAAATTTAGTCGCAAAAGTACTGGCACTTTTTTAAAAACTAATACGTTTATTTAAATGTTTGTAGAAACAAAACATTCCGGAAAACTCAACATTTCTTGCTGAAGTCTAGAAAAGTTTTCAGTTTTAAGAGACTCTGAAATGTATCCACAGGATTATTTATTTTTAGCGCTTTTTTAATTGGATTATGATTTCACTTTGTCCGCCCGTTCGTGCGCGAAATTTTGAAGCGAGGAGAAAAGCTGGGAAGCTAAGGTTTTCAAGATAGTTTTGACTGGTGACGGACATGGACCTTATTGATTTTGAGGCCCGTTCAATTGCCTTTTGTTCTTCGGGATTTAAAAGAAAACCCCTTATGAACTACCTATGCGGGTCGGTTACTATGATAATGTTTCGTTATGTTTACATAGGTACAACAAAAGCGAAGTGTAAATACGTTCAATTTAGTTTC
This sequence comes from Uropetala carovei, assembly GCA_036926305.1. Lineage (NCBI taxonomy): Eukaryota > Metazoa > Arthropoda > Insecta > Odonata > Petaluridae > Uropetala > Uropetala carovei. Next base: position 1,105,578 of record JAXCHB010000022.1, read on the forward strand.
AAAAAGGGATAAAGATCATATTATAACTACTTAACAGCGGTGAACTGTTTTAAATAACTTTGATTGATTGGTGGAAGATTCCAAAAGTTTACGTGAACATTCTAAAACAGAGCTTTTGTAATTTCTTCGTGTTTCTTTTTGAATTTGTTTTTATTTCGTTTTACCTCAGACGAGACCCTCCTCGAAGTTTTTCTTCCCAATTTTCCCGTAATTATTTTCTCGTATCCTGCCATGCAATTTATTTTTAAAAAACGGCAAAGGATATCCGGTCAATTTTCGGCCATTAGGAAGAGTTTGGAAACGCAAATAAACAGGATATAAATGTCAACGGATGTGTGGTACATGTTATTATTATTATTTTTATTAGTATTATTGTTTTTCAACCTCATGGTCTTCCCGGATTCAAGCTCATACAGCGGAGATGTCTCAAGCTGTATAAGCACTATTATTGCCTTGTATTTTTGACAAAACTAGGCGTTATTATTGAGGAACCGCCTCACTATTCATGTGGTGTTTATTATAACAGAATTCTGCAAATTAACATAGAGCTTGCTGTCAAGCTCCAGCAACGTAATACTTCTGTGCAGGTTCCTGGAATAACACCAGTAGTTGATAGTATAGATAGTAACTTTATCTTTACTCCAAATTTCCCTAATTTCTTCTGCTAGTAATGAGTATTTTTGTATTTTCTCACTGTACTTCTTTTCTAAATTTAGTGTATTTGGAATTGCTATATCTATTAGGTATGTTATTTTGTCCTTCTTCCTTATCAGTATAATGTCTGGTTTATTGTGGGTACTCTTCTCTGTTCTGATCTGATATTGTTGGATCTTTTACTATGTATTTCAGATAGTTCCTGGTTTTGATGACTTGATCCTGTATAGCAATATTGTTAGTATTATTATTTTACAAATTCATTACGAACTCCGAAGCACTTCTACGAATAGTGAGCGGAGAAACCGCTTTCTTCGAGGGGCGGTTTTCTTTGCTCTTGGCGTGCAGAAAAAAAAGAACAACGTACAGCGGGGGAAAGCTGAGCGTCCGAAGCAGGGCTAATGAGGTTACTTGATGAACAAAGGCGGCGAATACTGCAAAGGGCACTAGTCTCTGGGATAAGCGCGTCTCTGCACCCCTCGGGAAAGAAAAGAATCAACACGTGAAAACTTTCCTTCCTTCTACAACCACCTCGTATGCACGCGATCACTCATCGGTGGTTTTTACTGGTGGATAGGAAAAACATCAGAGATTATTTCGCTAAAAAAAATCCGAATTTACCAGCGCCAATGATTCCGCAAAACCAGCAGATTTTAAGATAAGAGAACGGTTACTGCTCTTATTTTTTCGTTTAAATGTAGAAACTATGCGGGGATTTTCTTTATGAAATGATTGTTTCATAAAACTAAAAAGCTGTAAAGATGATTCCAAATTACTTTCTCCGCCATAAAACTGCGTAAAATTAAAATTTACTGTATATCGGCAGATGATGTAGCGAAATTCGTTTTTGTCTGAGCCAGCGTTTCCCAAAATGTGTTGCGTGGAACCCCGAGGTTCCGCGAGAAAATTTCGATGGCAGTGGTATTTCTCGTGAACGCCCCTCTACAATATTAAATGTGAAATTATTTATGTAACAGAACTGCAACAAAAACAAAATACAGGAACAGACTCAATGCTGCACCTGATACAAGAATCCAGCTCTCCAGCATCATTCTTAATATTAAACGGAGCGAAGAAAAGCGAAGAAAAGAAGGAAAAACGTTTGAATGGTTAAATTTTTAAATGGTGAAAATTTTTTATCTCAAATAGCTGACTTTTTTGCTATTTATTTTCTATCAGTTTATTCATATAGTTTGTTCATTTTTTTAGCTACCAATTGTCCAAAAACAGGCATTTTTTGTGTCTACATTTTCAACACTATAAGGTTTTTGAGGGTTCCGTCAATACCATTGAAGTCCAAAATGTTTCCGTAATTAGTTTGGGAAACGCTGGTCTAACCTAACCATAATTGTAATTTTCACGTTATATCTTCTTGTTCCGCGTAACTTAAAGAAATTTCATAAAATAATAAGTTCAATTAGATATGCAACTACCACCGGCCTCTCATGTTGCTGGCTATAGTAATTCTGTAGCATATTGAATTATTTACAGTTTTTTTTTTAATTTTTGTTTTTCCAAAAACATATAACGTAAAGACTCTTGGCATAGTAATAAAATAGAAAAAAAAGAATTTTTATCGATTGCGATTATTTTTTATGTTATCGGCAATAAGAAGAAATTTTATGATGCTTCATATGTATCATCTGGAAATATTACTATTTGAAAATTTTGCAATTTAACCAGTCACTACTTTATAAGACATTCCATTTTCCTTATCGTTTTGAACAAACCAATACATTTTTATAAACTGATTAGATAGAAGAAGACTGGTTTCACGATCTTCCACTTCACTTTATGTTAACACAAAATTAGTAGGTTAAAACATTGAATTTATGTTTACACGAGATATTTTCAAATTTTCTTAGATAAACATATTGAATTTAATCCCTTTCGAAAACTAGTTGATATGCTTTCACCTTGACTGGTCACATATTATTTTAAAGAATACTTTTTAATGTTAAACGCTAGTGAACATGTGAAATTTTACTTAAAGGAAAAATCGTTTTTCTAAACAGGTGTTGACTGCTAGTAGTGCGTTTCAAAAAGTGAAATCGTTTCTCCTCTTGGAACGACCAGAAAGAACTTTATAAACACTTCGAAAGGTACTTTTTTTCATGAACGAGCGTACCTCTTTATTCGAAGATTCGTATCGTTGCCAAAATTAGTCGACTTCAAGCGCAAATAAGAGACTGTAACGATTTTGACCCAAATTCCTTACAACCTGCGACCTGACAAACAGACCGTAAGAATTAATCGACCCACTACCTGTTTTGTTCTTTTATTTCTGATTAAGCACTTAAGCAACGAAAATTGAAAAATTAAGTGGTTGTCTCAGGTATCTCCAATAGCCATAATATATTCAAGATAGGTATTAATTTTTAAATATTTTATAGTGCTTATTTTGGAGTTTATTTTCAACCATAACGCGAGCTCGATAATTCTCTGTTGAGTTGACCCTCTCGCCCGCTGATGAGGAATCCTAATAACGTTCGATACTTGAAGAAAATCCAAGACATAAATTTAGCAATACTGATTTGGTATGACACTGAAATTTTTGAAGGCTGAAATTTAGACAAACTTTAGATTTTGGTCTTAAAAATCACTTAATTTGTTGTTAACATCAACTGTGATGTTGTTAACATCACAGTCTGATATCGTCTTATGGCATAATATGAGTAAAATAAACGCCCAAAGCTACGATAACTACAAATTCATTTCTATATACCTATACCCAAAAGAATAAAATATAACGATATAAAATTTATAATAACATTTTAAATCCACATATTATACATATAGAAGAATGTTTAAATGATTTTACAAGCTACGAAAAACAATCGAAATACACAATTCTAATGAATCGCTATAAACCGGTAAAACAACACTAGCTTTTATTCGAGTATTTTAATTGAATATTAAGTTGAAAGTAAAAGGTACGAAGTTAGAAGAAGGCCACTTGAAATGCAGGCAACGACGCATGGACGTAGTTTTATTAAGTGAGCTAAGGATAGCAATATTTTTTGAGACAACTATCTAGAAGAGTTTGGGCTTCATGATTTATAATATAGTTCACTGCAGTCCGTTAGCAAAAGTGATGAAAAAAGACTGGAAATTCTGGCCTGGAAGACCGTATAAGGTCGTCAACCTGTTTCACAAGCAAATATCCGGGTTCAACTTTCTGTTAAGGTTTTCTCTCTTCATTAGTATTCTCCTCAGGACTTAATACAGTATTCTGCAATTTTTTGCAAAAGTATAGCACCAAGAAATAGTACATACAAGCCACAAGTATGTGGGTTTTCTTACTAATAAAAAGAACCGATAAATTGAAAAGGTATTATAAAATTTATAGTTAATAAATTTAACTCCTAGCAACATACGTATTTGTAATATAAAAAATGACTTCGGTTTCAACTTTCGCTGACATTTTTGCTGATCAGAATATCCATTCGAGCGAAATTAAACGTTTAAATTTAAGCTCAAAAGTTGTTTTGGTCACTACATAGTTTTGCAGTTTTAAATTTTTGTATTAAAAATTCACGTAAATTACCGAACAGGAAATCTTTAAGCGAAAGTTTATCAAAAAGAGTTTAGCTCACACATATTTCGACACGAAGACTCGTACGGGGAGTACTTCTTCAAACAACTACCAGAGTTGAAAAATGATCAAATATTCAACGTAAAAAACATCGCTCTTTATAAAAAAAATCAGCAAACGTTTTAGTAAACCCATCCGGATTTAATAATCCTTTTCCCCAGTAACTCACAAAACACCGAGTGGAGCGGGAAAAAAAAGAACATGTCCCGCGAACTTAACATGCAAATGACGCCTTGCCAAATAAAACGCGGGGCTGAATGCTTGCGCCCTGCATACATTAACTTTTTTGCCCGACCAATGACGAGCGTAGGATTATTACCGCCGCCACTTTTTCCTACCTGCGTCAGAAGTCGCATAATATATTTTTCATCCAGGCAACCTATGGCCCGACTCGACCTTGCGAAGAGGCGAAAGCGGTCCGAAAAAAACTATCCGGCTCGAAACGATGGCGAAAATAATAGCAAAAAAACTGTTGCTTTTCTCCTCTCTCTCTCTCCCCCGTTTTCTCTCTCTCTCTCCCTCCCTCACACACACGCTTACGTCATTAAGTGAGCACCTTGGGTCGTATTCTGTCTTTGCATCCTCATTCTGCCGACGCCAAAGAGGAAAACCTGTCCGAGTTCTTTTCCGCCGAGTTTGCTTCCAATTCAATATTTTTTCTTCCTTCATCTATCCTGCGCATCATGTAAGGTTCTTTTTTCTCCACTGCTCCTCGATCAATCCCAGAATCAATAGAGAATAACGACACTCCAACCGATCGAAACAGCGCCGTTAAGTGATGGATTCTTTTCATTTTACCAGCTAAAATTACTACGAAAGTTATGATCACATCTGAACGGAATGAATTCAACGTCTGTCGCCTTGAAAGTCTAGAATTACAGGTGCTGGATATATTAAAGTCCTAATTTTGGGATTCCATAAAGGATTGGTCTCTCTAATTTGATTTGCTTCATATTCATTTTTCTTGGTTAAATAATATTCCTTCGTGCATTTTATTTATAAATTTATTAACACTAGATGATTTTTTCATGACAAAGATTAAATTGATAATACTCTATCATTTTTCTACATTTTTGCACAATAACATTCAAGGGCAAAATATAATATTAAAATACACCATTGGCATTTGTGTGCAAAATTTTACGCAGCAGTAAAAATCTAACCGTTTATCTTTATAGATATGGATTATAGTGAGGTGTATTCAATATTTTTTACTGTATAATGCCCGAAAAGGAGTTTTGGGTACTAAATTTCACGGCCAAATTTCTTTCTAACATTTTTATACAAATTTTCATTCGCGTTAAGGTAAAATCGTTCAGTCGTCCCAAACTCCCATTAACGATAAAACCTAACAATGTCAAAATATAATTTTATAATATTGATAATGTAAACTTTAAGGAGAATAATGGATTTTAATGTAATCTTAAAATTGAAAAAAATCGAACGCGCGCGCCCGAGTTTAAAATTACAAAAAACTACACAAACATAGCTATGGCATAATAAAATTCCCCAGGTTATTTAAAATATGTAAAGAAGTTTGATAGAACAAAGACGTCAAAAGAGTAAACGCGTTTTTTTCTTTCTTAAAATATCCCGGATACGTCACGGTTCATCCGGTGGATTCTTTCATGCGCTCAATTCGCGGGTGATTGAAGATCGAATGATTTGACCGCAAGAAAACGATTCCATTAATATAGCATCACGCGAGAGGAGAAGGAAATCCTCGTTAATGAAGCTAACGATGGATGAATCCGAGCTACGGGAAGATGACTGTCTTGGTGTCTGTTATTCTAGTAGGTAAACATCCTGGTGTTAAATTACATTAGACATTACAAAATGTCTGACATTTTTAGAAAAATAAAATAAATAACATCTTTAAAATTACTTTCACGACTAACATTTATAAAATCAACTATTACAAACGCAACTTTTCAGAGAACAATGATTTAAACTTTTACATTTGCGACGAATTTTGGTCTTGTACGATTAGGTAGAGCTTAAAGCTCTGTTATTGGGATTCCTTTAATTAATACCTTAGATGCCTGAATGATACGAGCTACTGAATTTATTAAATGAGTGGGAGAGTAGTTGTAACATAAGGTTTTTAAAATACATGCAATCAAATTCATTATTCTGACATTGGAAAAAAACGTTTCTTCAATTATCTGTAATTCTGTAGCTATGTTAACATTTCTATATGCAACTGAGGACAGGCATATTTTTTATGCATCCATCGTTTAAAAAAAATACGTTAAAACTGCGCACAAACAGGTGTGCTTCACAGTTTGGAGCTGAAATGTCGAGCGTGTATTCGAGTGGGAAAAACTTAAGAATAGCTTTCTTTGAAATGCCAAGGCGCTACCGCACAGAAATAAACAATTGCGAGTGTATAGGACGAAAGGAAAAATTACAAAATACGAAGGTAAGTCGTGGCCTTGTTTGGATGAGATCGATGCAATACTCTGCTTCCCCCTTCCTCCTCTCCCGCAGTGACCTTCAATAATGCTATAAAACAACTGATGATGGAGTCATATAAAGCGTGGCCTCGTCTAAAACCCAGCACTCTGAAGCTTTATTTATTTATCAACATTACTTCATTTTTTTAAATACCTGATAAGTTAACAGAAAATGCCATTAAACCATCGATAATATCGATAATTAGAGAAGAATTTAAATTAAAATGTTTTAGGTGTGGTAAGTTTCAAATATTTATATAAAGAGATAATTTCCTAATTCATAAGGAAAGAATGGAATAATAGATTTTCAATGATTCCCCATCACTTGCGTGCATTTAGGTAATAATACCGCTTATTAGCTTTTAAAATATACTTATGGACTTTCGAAGTATGGTTTCCAATATGATTTGTCAGTCTATAAATGACTCGATGATTAACTTGATTTAAAATATTGCGCTTGGATAGCTCTCACCAGGCCATGTGCAGTACGTGCGACTGCACCCAGCCCCCTTCCCCCCCCGCCCCAACATAAATCGTTTAACTTAATATTATTAATTATAGAATTATAGTCCATTAATTTAAAAGCTAGATTATAAATACTTTTAATGTTTCTGCATTTTATGAAAAAAAATGTCCATGTGATGCCTATCATAAATTCAGTATTCTTAACAGAGGCGCACCCAGAGGGGGGAGGGGTAAGACAGAGCCACTATATTGCAGAAAAGATTGAATTTTTGTAATATTTCGTTGAGAACATTGAGGATCGAACAGGTACGAATTAGAATTTATATGTTTATTAATTAAAATGTTCTATTACACAGCTAAAATGATAGAAAGTAAAAGAATAAAATAGTAAAGTTTGAGATTTTTTCCTCCCTCAAAGTAAATTTCTGGGTGCATCGCTGATTCTTAAGCTTGTAATTAATAAAATTCCCTGCGGACTGTTGCACTCGGACAAGCAAATATTTAAAGCGACTTTTATAAAACGTTTTTAATCCTAAGCAGTGTTTAATTATTCGTGAAAAATTCTTCCTCATTCACGACAGCTTTGTACTCGAAAAACAACAAAGCTTAACGAAACGAACTCTTTATTGAGTTCTACAGTTTCGTTATTTTTAAGAGCTATGGGCAATTCTCACTCGCCTGGCAAGTTCGAAAGTGAAAACGGGAGATTGGCACAAGCACCGAGGTAACTTATCTCATTAGAGAAACAAACCGTATCCACGCTTACTTACTAACTCTGATCTTCCTTCGCCTATGTAAACTTTACTTTTTCCGTTAGCAGAGAGCGCCTTCAGTAGTACTGTGAGACTTTCTCCGCACCTCATAGCTTCGCTTCTCACTTAGCGCTAACAATTTCATGTAAACATATGCATTGTCTAGGAAAAACGCGAATAATGCCACATAAAAAAAAGTTTTATAATGCTATGATGTGTGGGCCCTCTACGGAAATCCGATTTTTTAAACAATTAAACGTCTAATTATTTTATACTCATTAATATTTACGTTAAATTAAGAGATGCTTCGTAATTAGCTATACTAAAATGAAATTATGATATATGTAAGTATAAAACAACCTGCGCATATTGCAGATGAATAGCAATCTATGTCCAAAATAACATTCACACCATATTAGGTAAATTGATATGTGCTTCTAAAATTGTACGATGGAACATCAAAAGTTAATGCTTGGAAATATCCTGCAACATTAAATTGTACGATAAATTGCGATGACAGCCTATTTAATCATTTAAATCTGAACGAAGCCGATATTGATTTCCGAAAATAATTTTTATGATTATCTTGGATATTCAGGCCAAAATAATTAAAAGGAAGGATAAAAATACGAATTATTTCCGAGTGATGGAATAATTAAAAAAATAAATGAGTTAATTGACGGGAAATCATTTAAAAATATTCGCATATGCTTTAATTAAAATCCCGCAATAAATACAATATGAACAATTAATAACTTTTACCCGTATCTTCAGTGGCGGATTAAGGTATCTGAAGGCCCCAGGTGCAAAAAATTCGGGAGGCTCCCAACTGACCGGAGGAGGGGGGGGGGGGGGGGGGGGGAGGTACTCAATCTACAAAATTATTTACAACTTACGAATGAAAAAATGTATGCAGCAAGTTAAGTAAATTGCATCACAGATATGCATAAATAGAAAATTTAATATTTATTATATAAATTTGCACATATTGAAAATAAACAAAAAATGAATTATAACTGTGAGATGTGTTTTCGAATGACGCAAGGGACGTTACATTGTAACAAACCTAAGTAAAAACACGAGATGTATACGTAAGTAACAGATTGTACTGATTGTGAAATATTTTACTAAATAAAATATTGAGTTTTGACTGTTTTGAGGCCTCCATTAGTGTCGAGGCCCCAGGCGAGCGCCTCATACGCCTGTGCAGTAATCCGCCACTGCGTACCTCTGTAAAACGTTTTGAATTATAATTTCTACACTCACCGAATCCTCTCCTGTTCCCGGCATCGTAGTGACGCGTCTCGCCTCAGCACCGCCAGAATGCGCTGGTAGTCGGATGGAGAGAGTTTCTCCATCGCCACCTCTGCGAGAGAAGAGGAACTGTTATACTTTTGCGTCTTGCCGAAATACGAATTAGAATTCTAGCATGCACGAAAATAGATTCAAATAAACTTAGGATAATAATTCTAGAGAGTACTCAACAGATCCTATTTATAATTGATAAAGATTAAGTTTAGTGAGAAAAAATTTTAAACTTAAAATGCATACCAAACTTGCAAAGATATTTCAAAGTGGAAAAATGTCTTTAATGCACACACTCAACAGATCCTCTTTATAATTGATAAAAATTAAGTTTAGTGAGAAAAAATTTTAACTTAAAATGCATACCAAACTTGCAAAGATATTTCAAAGTGGAAAAATGTCCTTAATGCACACTGGAGAATCGTATGATTATCGATTACGAAGCCTTGCTACGACTAATACCTGATGATTTAATTTTTCATCGTGCACTATAAAAAAATACGCAAAATTACGCCGTAGGTTTTTAACGATTAAAATAATTTAAATATGTATTTTCCAATAATAGCATCCATGATTATTTTTTAATGCAATAGATTATCCTCCATAGGTATTACTAACTAGCAAGGATATAAATAATATAATTCTACAAAAATCGTTCAGATAAGCAAAAAACCATCATAAAAACAGCTTAAAAATCCCTAATCGCAGTTTCCCCCGATTGGTTTTTGCATCGCATATTTATAACCGAGCAACATTCCAATATTAAATTTTAATAATAAAAATAACCCGCGGGAAAAAACAGACGTTAAAATATTACGATTCGCTAAAAAAACCATTTATATTTGAGAAAACGTTTCCCAAGAACGCAACCGGCACATCTATAAAATAACTTCTCGTCGCGAGGTTGAGCGCGCATAAATATCTGTAGTGGAACTCGAAACGGTAAAAAAAAAATCGCGGCGAGGGCGAAAAAAAAGAGCGAGATTGGCAATAGAGGGCGGAGCGGCCCACCTGCCTCTGCCGAGTAGGTCGTGAAAGGGAGATATGGCACAGCCTCACTCGAAAGGAGATATATTACCGCTGACATTACCCATCGCGAGATTTCAGACAGCACACGCAAAATAAAAAAGTTGTGAACAAAATAAAAAAAGTTGTGAGCAAAATAAAAAAAGTTGCGAGCAAAAAAAAAATCCGTCGACGTACGAAATGATATTGGCACCTTCGCCTGGCTCGGGACACCGAAAAACTCTGTCGAGTGACCGACATTGCGCACCTCTTCGTAATCTTCCCCCAAACTGTGACTAATCCGTAAAGGGAACGCTCAACCCATAAAAAGCTGATGCCAATGCACTCTGGAAGAAAGCCCGCGCCGAGAAGAAAAACGTCCTGTCTTGAAATCTCCCGTGTTCGATTGCGTCGGAGAGATCTCTCCTCGATATATTTTTTTATGTATTCCGAACACTAAACGTCGTGAAGAAACTGCACAAAATCGTCACCTAATTATTAATAAGTTCCCGTTGACAAATTCAGGCTCCATTTTGTGGAATTTACTCGTGATACAATTTTAATTCAACTATGTGTCTTCTCCGAAAGTTATTTATAAAAACACGACCGGTTTTATCAGGTCCTGATGATGCTACGATCGTAGCAAAACCGGTACCGATTTGATAAATAATTTTCGTGAAATATACGTAGTACATTTGTATCGCAACATTACCATTTTAAAAATTAATTTATAAAATGTTAACGATTTTTAAGAAAATGTTTTTTTGGCTGTTTCTCCAATAAAAATTGAGCAAATCGGCGTATTTTTCTATATTTTAAAATATAAAAATTCAACCAAAATTAACTTTATTTAGCCGTCCACGGTGGTGGAAAGTGACAAATGTTCTTTTGTTCATATAACAAAAATCCATACTACCTTTGAATATATAAAGTGTATGAAATATGGGCATTCCAGTTTTATGATGATTTAAGATTTATTGGTCATCACGGACGAAAAAAAAACACTCACAAGAAGAGATATTGCGACTTTTGGGATGGGATGGCACAATAAATTTCAACATTTTGGCAGTTGATTGCTCAACGCTTGAAACCAACGTCGGAAAAGTGATGAAGCGAGTCACCTGTGTCAAGCTTACAACAGAAATGGACGAGAAATAATTTACATTGGAAATTTTTATTCCAACAGATTTTTTCATTTGCCCGAATATATAATTACCATATATTTTGTTTTTTCCACAGCGACAGTATTACTATTACAGCGATATGACGGCATGAAAACGTGTAAGGTGAAAGAAAATGTGCCCAAATTTGCTATCCTTCTGATTGAAAATGCAAATATTACTAAATTATAACTGTCGATATCAATCAATCAGCAACAAAGTCAATTAGATAGAAACGGTAATATTTTTATCTTTTCCTTTACTTGCACAAGCATCTACCCTCATCTCGAAGAAAGCATGAATTATTTTATTGAGGCGAAGAGAAAGGGACGGAACTACGTAGAAACTGTCTTTGGACTAAGACCAACTTAAGACTAACTATCACCATTCGAAATTCTATTTCCTTAATTTTCTCTTATGTTAATGGTGAATCCACATCCTTATACTTCCTCGTTACTTCTTTCCTGGCATCACTCCTTAAGACTTCTTCCAAACATTCCATTCGCTCTTAATGTCTATTCAAACCATTTTCCCTCTGCCAATTGATCAAGTTTCTGAAAAGTCACTTTTACGACTGAATTCAGTATATTTATATTGTTTTCTCCGGACGGGAGATTTTCTCTATTCTCTGCCGCGCACGTAGAAAGCTTCTGCTCCATATGCACAGCCCATGCAGAGTATCACTTTTCTCTCATATAGTTAAATTTATGGATCCAGGATTTTACTTGTAACGGACCTCTGAAAATTCATCGCTGCCATTTCACTTTTTCATCAAGCCAAAGGTAGCGGAAATAAATCAACAAAGGAACTCTAGTTTTAGCGAATTAACCTTAAATAATCACAGCCAAATAAACGTCAAGTATTACTAGAGCAGAGAATCGCTTAAGAAGTTATGAAACCAAGACGCGAAGGAAATAAAGACCAAAAAATAAACCTCGAGATAACTTTTTTGCACTGCAAAACTGTTTGTAATGGATTGCTAAAAGATACTGATTACTTTCAATTTCTAAGAATAAAGGCGATGGGCGATGCGCGAATGTAACTATACAGCTCTATTGAAGATGAACACAAAGCGGTTAGGAAAACCAGATGAGCATTTCGGTTACGAAACAGCCGTCCAGAATGGCGATTAAATGAACGCTGATTCAAAAAAACAAAAGATTTTACTACCCTTTGCGTGTATATAATTAACGTCCTACTGTTTGTGACGGCTTCGAGAGGCGCAAAACTCTGAGATCGCTCTTTTCTGAAATTTGTAAATAATCTGAATGGATGATTCTTTGCCTTCGGCAGAACATGCTAAATCCGGGTAGCCCAAAACCCGCTAAAACGACCGCTAAAATCTTGGGACGCGGACGGATACAATTTCTTTGATACACATTTTCATTAACGTTCTCTCCGCCTAACTTATTCAATATATGACAAGTTGATTCCAAATCCGAAACGTGACACTTCTTTCGAATTAAAAATCTTAAAAAAGTATTGATCACGTAAGCCAGGGGTGCTCAAGACGTAGACGACGGAAACTTTCTTTGCCCCGCTCGAATGAATTTTTAGGAGTGAAAATGGACGGTCGATCACCACGAAAGTGGAAATTGGTAAGTAGCTCAAAGGTTTAAGGTGTGCCTGCCTTCTAATCCAAAGGTCGCGGGTTCGAATCCCGCTTCGGGCATGGATGTTGTGATTCGTCTTGGGGTTTTTCCCCCAACATGCAGACAAGCCTAAAATAGGCTTTGCGGGGAAGCCATCATTAAAAAAAAATTAAATACCGCCCGTGAAGTCGAATTCGATTCACTCGGGTTGATTACCTCGAATTAATAATTTTTAACAGTGAAGATGGACGATCGATCGAAACGTATGTGGGAAATGATAAGTAGCTCCCAAACTTGCAAAGTCTGAGCACCCCTGACTTAAACATTGGCAAAATCAGGTAAAATCCTAATTTTAAATTTATCCTATGGATACCTCCTCTTTCTCAGCAGTAAATATTTTTTTGAGTAGAAGAAATAACGGGGTGCTTAATTGAAAAGTAAAGAAGCAGGAAAAACACTCCGTTAAAAATGTAACTATAGAAAACGAGTACGAAGGAATTTTTTCAAACAGATCGAAACGGAGATAATCCGTTCCGGATAGCAACGAAAGCAAGTGAGAACTTTTCTCACACAATTTAAGAAGAAAAAAAAACACTTCCGGGCAACGTGGACATGAAACCGTATGAAAACTTTCATAAAACGTTACTCGTACAGAAAGAGAAAAGTTTCCGTCGATTGATTCGACGGAGGAATTATTGGAGTTCATCCGTTTTCCTTTCGGATTCATTTTATATACAACCAACGTCTATATACTCGAAAGTGAAATTTTTGATGGAGGTGATTTACGGTTACAAAACAGATTTCTCTTGTCTGTCATCTGTTTAAATTAAAGGTATGAAGAAGATAATAATGCTGATACAATACAACGCATAATCTTATAGAACTGTCTTAAATGAGGCTAATAACTTCTTCTTAGCAGATAACACTCTTATTTAACTAAAGATAAACTACTATAAATATGTCCATTTGAGTCAAAACCAAATTAACAGAAACGAAAAAAAATTCGGCAAACAAATCATTTTAGAAGAAGCCGGACGAGTTAAACAAACTGACAGTCGCGATAGCGCTTCTAACAAAAAAAAAAAAGAATCAGAAGTGAAATAAATGAATCAGAACATGAGTCGCATCCAGCGAAACGCTTTGATTTTTAGTCGAAATGCCTAACTTTCGCTATGCAGTGGACAAAAAAAAATGTTTAGAAAGTCGGCGGAGTTTCACAAATCTCAAGGGATACGGCTGGTGTAATTGCCGCAATGAAGCCGGCGGAAGCCATTCTAGCGTCGGATACGTTTGCGAATGAAGGCTTCGTCTACTTTCAGAATTATACAGAGGAAGTGACAAAATAATTAAAGAACTTCCGCCCATCGCATATAAAAATAAATCATTCGCTCCCCATTTCCTAAATCCACAACCTTTTCTAAGTTTTATATGCCTTTCCTGTGGTTGTTGTAGCCGCGTTCTCAGCTTCTTTTGTAATTTAGTCAACTGGTAATTCGAATCACAAACACCACAACACACAGCTGACGTGTATTTCTATAATATAATACATTTTTGCGAACCACCAATAAGGTAACTTGCAGGGCATCATGTAATTAATGTAATCTATATTTAGTTATTTTTAATATTTTAATAACTTCTTCTAATTTTAACATTTGTATAATGGTTACTTTATAAAATTTAAAAACTAACCATAAATTTACATATAGAAAATCGACTCGCTCGTCAGTGCCACTTCCAAGAGAGTTTTTCGTTCCGGCTTTGGGTAAGCGAATTCCTCCGTACATTTCCCCCCACGCAGTAAGTGATCGATCTTGATGACGCACGCATGTACGACGAAATTCACGCGTCGTCCTAACGCCCAACCTGACCGTATCCGATAAATGCGGACTGTTAGCGAAACCCGCGCGCCAAGTCGGTCGGAAATAGGAAGATAGCGAAGGACGGATATGACGTATGGGTGGGAGTGAGGTCAGGCGGAGAAGGGGCAGTTGAGTTTGTGTATCTGACGACGCGTGTGAGATAAGAAGGAGAATGTAGGGCGGAAAAACGGTTACTTGAGAAAGGGATGAACTTATTGCGAAAGAGAGAGAGAGATGTGAGGGAGAGAATAGGAGTGAGAAGGAGATAGAGGGAGAGAGAGAGATATGAAAGATAGGGAGTAAATAGAGGGACGGAGAGGAATAGATATAAAAATGCTTAGAGGAGTGTGAATGAAGGGAGTGAGAGATGGAGAAAGAGAGAAATGGAAGGGAGGGGGAGAAGAGAGAAGGAGAGAGGGGGGAGAGGTAGAAGAGTGAGGGAGAGAGAGGGGAAGTAGGGAGAGAAAAGGGAAGGAGAGAGGGACAAAGAGAGATAGAGAGGCAGATAGAGGAAGACAGAGAGAAATGGAGAGATATGGAAGGAGTGAGAGACAGACAGACAGACAAACGACTTTAATTCGGGCGAGGAGGGATGGAGAGAGATGATGGGAGAGAAAGAGGGAGGAAGAGAGATGATGGGAGGGAGAAAGTAGGGAGAAGGGAGGGAAGAGGAAGGGAGGAAAAGAGAGGGAGTGAAAAATAAGTACGAAGATAAGACTGAAATGGATATGAGGACAAAGGAAAGGAAGAAGACATGAAGATAAGGACAGAGGGTTTTTAGGATAACAAAACACGAGCAAAGAGGAGTAAAGAAAGACCAAAAAGGAAAGGAAAGCGATGTACGGAGAAAGAGGTGGAACGGAGTAACAGATAAAGGAAACGAAAGCGAAAAACGGATAAAAGTGAGTGGCGAGAAATGGAATCGGGTCGGGAAGGCGAGATACGGAACCTTTTCGAGGCGACGACACTCGTGCGTTTCCGCGATAAGAGAGGGTGTCATCGCCATGCCTTCCTCCCCCTCTCACTCACTCTCTCTCTCTCTCTGGGCGCCCCGCGACACGAGCGCCGCCCCTGGTGACACTATCGCGGAAGACCCCTTACCCGAGTTATATAACGCAGGCTCAATGGCGCTTGAGAAATTAACGCGCGTTATAAGGCAGCTCTCTCTCTCCCTGCGCCTGTTCCGTCTGGTTCCTGAGATGTAAACATTGTGACAGGTCGGAGTTCAAGCGGGAAGGGGGGATGTGATGAGGGATGGGAAGATAGGGAGAGGTGGGAGGCGAACGGGGAGGTTTTAACGGTATAAAAATCATAAAAGTTCTTCCGTTCCCTCTCTCTCTCTCTGCTTAAAAATCCTCTTCTGCTCGAAGAATACGGGGAAACGAATTAGAGATTTATCCTCGGGAATTACGAGTTCCTAACCCATCAAATTTTAAAGAAAAAAAAAACCATCGCGTTTGCAGAAACTAAGATAGGCAATGTAACACGATGTTTATCGTCTGGAAACACTCGGAGACATTTGCGGTCATTACGCGCTGTGGGAAACAAACGAAACTGTAGACGCGCGGAACTAAAGTAAATGAGGCAACGGAAGAGTGTTCTTCAGAAATGTCTCTTATCAAAATTTGTTAATTTTGAAACCACGAAAATTCAAATTGATGATAAAAAGTTTATTTTTATTATACAACCAATTATGACTGTGATATATCATTAAACGAAAGATAAAGGTGATTTCCACGGTCACGAGGGGTTGAGTTACTCATTAGTTAGTAGATTCGTTGCCACGGCAGTTGATATTTTCCATTGTTAAAAATAGGAAAATGTCCTCTCTTTTTTGTATTAAAAGCAAACGTTCTCGCTCATTATACAGGGATTTGCATTCTGCCTTTAAAAAATATATAATCCTCATTCTTTCAGCTATAGAACTGTTCATGTTCCGAGCTCCTATCTTAATCTATCTATTATAATATATTTTGAAGTGTGTGTTTGTTGGTTTGTTCATGGAACTCCTCCTAAACGATTGAAGCTAGAATAACCAAATTTGGTACAATTCTTCCTTACATCCTAACTTAGTGAATGGTCAAGGTTTGGTCAACCGCGATTAATCAGTGCTGCCAATATAGGGGATTAATATTTTTCCATAAGATAACACTTTTGAATCCCTTTCTTGACTTGCAAGGTATTCTTCCTTCAAGCATCAAAACACGTAAATATGGACCGAGTTTTTTCGTTTTTGCTGTATTCGATGAATAAAACTCTATACTATCTTATTCCTGCGATGTTTACATGTTACACTGTCGAAGTTTTCAGAAATACGTTATTTGTTTCGAAATTTTGTGGATTTTTCGTACCCCTTCCGAGCGTTGCCAAGGCGGCCGTCGTTGTTACCTCCGATTCAATTAGCTCCGATGAAGCTTACAAGTAAAGAAAGTTTAGCGTTATTCGCTTCGCACTTTTATTTAAGCAACGAAACGATCGATGTCAATCTTTATACATAGCAACGTAAATAGATACTGATTATTATTCAAGAAACTGCGTGTGGTAAGCGTTTATAACGATTTACGAAAGCAATTGAACCTTCTTTCGTCTATTGAATACTGGAATATTACCTTTTTTGTAAGTAAAATCATTATATTCTACATTTTAATGTTTATTAACGTAAATAGGCTCACGTATCTGGTGTATATTTACCAGTCAGTGTTCAATCATGGACAACTGTGTGTTGCCTTTTCACGGGTTTCTTGGTTACAAGACATAAAATGAAATATTTTAGCGAGGCATAATTACACAAGAAATGAAGCTGGATTTGGCGAAAGTGATATATATGATAGGAAATACAATTATCGTTATATTTGAATGCAATACGTTCGGAAACGGATTGTTACAAGCAAATACGATTAATTGTTAAGAAAAGCTAATAAGTAAGTGAAAAAGTGTCTACTGTAAAATTTAAGGAGTTTGTGTGTTGCGCTGCAGTAGATTCACTAAATCCGTTGAAATTCAACGGGAAATTCTGCTAGTTTTAACTAATTTAAAAATTCCAATTTATAACGCCCTTCACAAATTTAATGCATTTAATATAGGGGATGGAAATGAAACGAAGGGGTTGGAAAAAGAATCCGATTACCCTCATCAGGTGGTCCTGGATCCACCATATTTATACCATATCTAGCCTCCATTATAAAAATTTGGCTTCTGTAGGTTGTAGAAGCTCACAGATGTAGCCCGCGAAGACTAAAGGACGGACGGACGGACGAACTGAATATATAGGCAGTTTTTTTAGAGAAAAGCAAATCTCACGCATCAAATAAAACTTAAGAGTATTACATATAAATAGTAATATTATAAAATTGACACTAAAGGCAAATAAAAGTCCATAAGAATGCCTATTTTATAATATAATATAGGTATGTCAGAATTAGAAGTTTATGAAATATTATAGTTTTATTTTAAATAATGTATTAAAATTACAATGAAATATATTAATATCCACAATCGGGAAATATATATCAAAATGTAAGATAAACAAATGTGGAGTGGTATGTTCGACAGATAGTAGATGGTAAATATTTGTCAATTGCCGGGGATTTTTAATAAAAGATTTAACTTCTTATGGATATACTTTCACAGAATTGGTTGAGTAAATATTTACTCATTTAAATATGCTAGGAGGTCCTGCCTCGTATTTAACCCCTCTAAGCTGAAAATAATTTTTTGGAATTACTCTTATCAAGTGCATATTATTTCTTCAAAACTTTTTTCTCCGGCGTACTGTTTCCGTAATATGATTTTTAAATATTTTAAACGGTCGTCATTTTGTTTTCTAGTTGGCAATGAAAATGAAAATATTTTTCCTGGAACCTCCTAGCCGGTAAAAAAAATGCGTTTACTGCATTTCTGTACAACATACAGTTGTTGAAAAAGACGGACGGAGAAACAGTTGGGAAACTCCACCTTGAAATTTGTACCAAAATATTTGTGCTTGATGTTTTTTTCTTGACTAATTCCTTCAAAACTGAGCGAAACCAAAGCCTTTGACACAAAGCAATGATGTTAAAATATGTAAGGAACAGATTTAAAAAATAAAATATCAGATTTTTAACAAGGGCGAAAGCAAAGCAATGAGAAGAAAAGCACACTCATATACTCATTCAAATGCACAAATACAATCGCATATGACGTTTTCATCCAATTGTTAGTGAAGAGAAATTAAAATTAATGATGGCCAAAATTACGTCTCAAAGTACGTCGTTAACAAAGAAGCACCGAATATCAATGCCACCTATTTTACACAATTATTATATTCCAAATCGAGATAATTTTAAATCCTCTCTTTCGAAGGCTTACTTCTAACAATTATTACGCAAGAATTCCTGTTTGTCCTCGAAGACAAATAGCGAGAAAATACGTAAAAGCCATAAATTTATTCCAAGGATTGCAGAATGAAGTTCTTATCTACATTATCATCGGTAGTTTGCCTCCAAAAAGGTCCGTGATAATACTTTAAACCAGGTTCTCCGCGTTTTTTTTTTTTTAAGAACAGAGTTATAAAACGTATTTTTCCATAAACTATTATAGAACAATGAAAGTCAACGTTCACTTTTATCCGTAGACGCAGTACCGTCAATTGTTCCTAAGAGAGCGTGAGAATTGGAGATTAAGAAAAATAACAGGTAGTTAGGGGAGTGCGAATTTGTGTGTGTTTGTGGTTTGACTTTCTTAAGTGACTTTCTAAAAAGGGCTTCGCGAATCCTTTCGCCTTGGCAAGATGATCCACCATAGAAGCGGAGTCGGAACTTGCATGGAGAAGTAGAGTCAAGAAAGCGAGTCGAGATGTCTCGAATAGGTTGTTAATTCCACCTTTCACGGGGAGAGTGAAGAGGGAGTAGTATAGAAGGAGATATAGAGCAGAAGTCGGAGGGAAAAAAAGTGAAGCCGATTTTGTACATGTCGCAACACAGACATGCGTGATTGATTATTGCCGTACAGATGGAGGAGTTGACATTTTTATAAATGGGATTCTTAAACTTTCGCTTGAAATTTTCTTCAACGAGCAGAAAACAAATTTGGCGATGTAACTTAGACAGGAATGATATTATTTACATTAAAAAATGCAAAAAATATTCGGGAAGGACAGTTAAAAATGTAAATTTTATCGGTCGAATGTATGTACATCAAAACATTTAAAATAGAGAATTAACTTGCATTACACAACAGAGTCACTGAACAATTTTCTATGGTAGAATACTAGACACGTGAACGCACTAATATTCGAAAAACCCTATCACTATAATATTTTTTCAACAAGCAGAAAACAAATTTAGCGATGTAACTTAGACAGGAATGATATTATTTACAATAAAAAATGCAAAAAATATTCGGGAAGGACAGTAAAAAATGTAAATTTTATCGGTCGAATGTATGTACATCAAAACATTTAAAATGCAGAATTAACTTGCATTACACAACAGAGTCACTGAACAATTTCCTACGGTAGAATACTAGAAACGTGAACGCACTAATATTCGAAAACCCCTATCACTATAATATTTATCCAAATGAGGCCAAAACTAGGAAAATTATAGATTTTCAACCGCTTTCCACCGAAATAACTGCGGAAATATTAAATAGTAAAAACAACTCCTACGTTTTTATCTGAATATTGTCGACACGGGAGCTGTTTCTTGGTTTGGAAAATACCGCAAAACACCTCTCGCTGTTTACGTTCTATTTTTTCCGAACACCCGACGAGAAACTCGATAAATAGGGAAATATTAGGTCACACGCGCAGCAAGGCGAACGGTTACGTTATATGAACAGCTGCGTGATAACGACCGAACGACTTAAGGGATAACGGTATAAAATCCAAGGCTGATGAGTTGACATCACATGATCGCATTCCCGGTCTGGCTACCGGATAGTTTTTTTTTTTTTAATGATTAAAAGAAAACATTGCTTGCCTCAAAAAAAAGACATCGAGCTTAATAAAAAAGTGGACGTTGGCGAAATGTAATTAAGATCAAAAACCAAGTTTTCGCAGCGGTCATTGTTTTCCGCAATCCAGTTTAGATATATGGCAGAAGTCGTTAGCCGATTAACTGTTAATGCAAAAAAAAACAATGTTTCACTCGAAGTAGGTTTGAAGGGTTCAACAACACCGCCGTTATTTATCACACGCATTAGAGCAGCCGACACGGTGATTGGTTGAAAACACCAAAAACGACACAATACTGTGTGGTATTTTTAAGTCTAAACTATTAAAATTTAAACCATAGGTATTACTGAGCATTAATTATAGAAATTTTTATTCGTATGGTTTTTCTATATTGTTGACCCCTTTAGTGTTCTTCGTAAAGAGTAGGCTAATGCCCGACACCGGGTTACCCTCCTCCCTTATTTGCGTGTGGAATGAGTTGTCTATAAATGTACAAGAGACTGATTAGCCAGAAAAACAAACAAACATATTTTAAAGTCGTAGTTCATAAAAACCAGCACTGTTATTCACAATCCAGCAACGTATGTCAATAATCACATTTTCTCATACGAAGGTTATTAACACACTAGTATAAGTGCCCGTCAAAAATGACAGGGATGATTGATTATTCGGAAATAATAGTCTTCTTTGACCTGAAATCATACCTCCTGCTGTTGTGAGAGGGTTGCCTTTGATCCGAGCGAAGGTTCGAAACCCTCGCCGCGGGTATCTATTGTGCTTCAAAAGCTGACCTTAGTCCCCTCTTGCCAGGTATATTTCTGTTTTTCAGAGCATGACAGAGGGAGTGACAAAAGAACAAAGGGACATAATAAGCCTATCATACATATTACCGATACATTAAAACGTTTTTTTATTATATCATAATGCTATCCTGAAAATTTCATCAAATTCGGTTCAGTGGTTTGCGAGATATTAAGCTTCAAAGAGCATTACACACAACGTTTGCTAAGGCTTTTATTTATATGATCATATTTGGTTTCTTATCGCGAACAACTGTCACTTTACCTTACTAATTCTAATAGAATATGAGTTACTTTATTGCGCAAAAAAATTGAATACAAAGAATTCAAAACAAATAGAACACAAAGAATACGATTTTTTTAACAATAACCTTTGTTAGACTGGTAGGCGGTGTGCCTGCCTTCTTAATCCAAAGGTCGCGAGTTCGAATCCCGCTTCGGGCATGGATGTTGTGATTCGTCTTTGGGTTTTTCCTCCTACCTGCAGACAAGCCTTGGGCTTTGCGGGGAATGGATCATTTAAAAAAAATTAATGTGTTAAACGTTAAGAAATACAAATGTAATCAATGTAGACAGTCTCTCCCCAATCGTAATGTCTTTTTTGAAGAAATCGGAAATTTTCTGTCAAGGTCCTATTGTATTGCCGTTTCATAACGTCATACTTCATTTATCTTATGTTAGAGCGTAAAAATATTTTTCGAGTTCGTCGTCAGAATCATCAAATTTAATAAGAGAATCGAGGCAGCTTCTAGCATCGTGCAATTTAACTTTTTCTTCTTCTTCACTTCCCGCTTCACATACAGAAAGAAGTCCGAATTATAGAGGATCCGAATTAGTGAGGTTTTACAGTACTTAATTTCCCGATGGAGTCTGTGGTAAAAAATTAATTATTAACTAATTAATAATTTTTTAAATCCCGTTAAGAACTGCATCCTACGTAGAACAAATTCCTAAATGGCGTGGTACGCCGACGTGGGCAAATCTTCAGTGGCGGAACTAGGAGCCGAAGGGCCCGTGGCAAAATTTACCTATGGGTCCCCCTACCTCCACTACTTTGTGGTTGATTTGGAAGGCCAATTAACTTTTTATCTAATTAAATACATTTTTTTCATTGAAAATAAAAAATAGCTATAGATGAAGTATAGTAATTTATTAAAATATACAAAATCAGTATTAGTAAATATAAAATTAAATTTATTATGTTACATGTCCATCAATTTTACTTTCGCCATTTAAATATGTAACAATTTATCGTTTATTTAATAAAGCAATAAACTGCGTGAAAATTTGGATCTTGACATATTTTTGTAGTTTTTTAAAAAATAAATTAAATGAGTGGGCCCCCAGAAACCCTAGGCCTGTGAATTTTTGCCACCACTGCCATCCTATTGTTACGCCACTGCAAATCTTATAGGAATTATTTTCAGAATTATTCCACGAGATATAGGTACTTTTTTATAAAGAATTTCAAATACGTTCGCCGAGGATTGCGACGGAGGAAAGAAATATAGCTATTGTAAATCCCATGACTCTTGAGAAAAAAAACTCGAACGGGAACTCGTTGAAATCAAAAGATCGAGATGACGGAAGCTGGTTTTTACACTTGACATTGAAACAGAACACGTCAGCGGACTTTTTTATTATTTTTTTTTGAATCAACCTTTCTTCGGAATCGATGTCAGCGTCCTCGAGTTCATTTTAATAAAAAGGCCAGAAGAGCAAATATAAAAGCAGTACAACTGCATAATTTTTGTGTCAAATGCGTATTTTTTTTAGACAAGACATGAAATGCGTGGCGATGCTATTCTATCTCACACGAAAACAAACTATTAAAAGAACACGATCAGAATAAATCCGTTCCAAATCGACCGATAAAATGGAGAAAATCGTAACGACGGAATTGAACGAGGCTAAAAAAAAAACGTCATTGGCAAACTAAGACTCTCTAAGAGCCATTAAAAATGTTGAGAAATACACACGTGCATTTCGCACGCAAAACGTCCACCATCAGTGGTGTTTAATCATAGCTGATTCTTCGGCGATTTGTAACCTACATTCGCGTCTGTTTTTGCAAACTTTTTAATTGTTATAGATGAATCGCCATTGATGACGGCTGCTTCGCAACCGATAAGCGCTTCTGGTTTTCTCAACTTTTTAATGGCTATATCTGAATCGCTATTGACGACGACTGCTTTGTAACCTATATTCGCGTCTGGCAAAGCAAACTTTTTAATGGTTATAGGAAAGCCATAGTTTGTCAATATGATTCCAGTCGTAAAGCGACATCCATCATTCCCTCCGGATGGCTCGCCAACATTTAACGAACGATCCAACTTTAGAGCCCCCCTCAATAAAGAGAAAAACACCTCCACAAGTTTTGTCATTGATCGAGCAAATTAACAATCAATACCGACGATAAATACCAACCCTCGTCGAGAGAAAAATTTGTTTCCGGGGACGTGTATCCTCAAACGACATCGCCGCATCGCAATTTTCGACGACACGCTCGCTCATAGTTTTTTTTATTTTAGGCAACTCAGAACGAGGGTCGGATGGGCGATTTTCAAACCGCTCGCTTTTATAGAATGACAGGCAGCTAAAAAAAACTCCTATTTTGTACAACGTGGAAACATCATCGAGACGTAACCATGGCAATTTTTTTTTATCGTAGAGTGTCATGGACGACGTCTACGCAAAACTAAACCGACGTAGAGAAGATCCGGATGTGAGAGAGATGCGCCGCGTTCAAAAACTCGCTTTCCCTTTGGCACGTGCGGCTCACGGACAAGTACCGAATGTATCACATATCCGAAGAGAGAGAAAGATGCTTTACACGCAAGCCGAGCTTTCTGTCCTCGGTAGCTCTAGGTTGTTGCACCCATGGGAAAAAAATGTCGCGGTTTGAAATTCATGAGCAACGGGTTTTTTTTTTGAAGAGGGAAAAAAAGCTCGGAACAATGGGCAACTCCGTCGAAATCTAGCAAATATACGTTCATCTATCCTTTGTGTTTCGTCTGAAAGTCACAGTGATGTATGTTAATGCCCTGGGCATTGCCGAATAAACGCGCCCAAGCACGAGCGTGCGTCGTTATGGAAACCGTTTTAAATGCGCAAATATCTGCTTTTTTAGGAATATGTTTGGTAGAATTTTTGCATGGATATTAAATATGAAGCACTTCATATAACAAGCGTTTGGTTTGAATTTTTAAACATTTTTTCAAAACATTATACATTTGATGGCATGTTATTGTAATGCACACGTAAACATTTAAAAATAATTTCCAAGTGAGTTGATTCGGGCAAAATATTTCTTTTAATCTTCGCCTCTCTCCGGACAACCATTCCACTAATTAAATAAACACTCCAATTATCACAAAATATTTAAATGGTTAAATCGGACCGAAAAACGGTAATTTCACGGCAGTTAAAACCCCGACGTTTGCGGAACATCTAAAAACATGTCATTAATAATGTTCGTTGGAACGAGAGGGGTGTCGCTTCAGAACCATATAATGAAGAAAGTTTTTCTTTTGGCAACGGGAGGACAACATTTACGGGTATTATTCCGGCGGCAGACCGAGAAACATCGACGAAAATCCACTTTACGGTTTTTTATGGTGGCATAAACATCTTATTCGGTATTTCAGAAACACTAGGGAGATTCCTTTCCCTACGACACTATAACTTTAGTTGGCCCGACCGCAATAAACTATGATATAAACCATAAACGTAAAACGAAATGAGAACTCATTTCAAATGCGAAAAAGGGAAAGACCTCCACCTCCTTTTCTTTCTCCTCTCGCAAAAAAAAGCATAGGCAAGAAGAGAGTGAAACCGAAACAATATTTTTTTTGAGGAAATAACCATTTTCCTCTCGTTTTCTGAACCGAAAAGCGAAAGCTCCCCCTTCAATTTTTGCGGTAGAATTATTTCCATAGGGAAAATCGATGGCGTACTTTTCAGCAGCCATTTCGCCTATTAAACCCACGAAAATACGTTTCCAATACCTGAAGGCATCTCGCGACGATCCTCCTCCTCCTCCTGGGGCGGAATTCTTTTCCTTTGCTGAAGGACTAGGCGAGGTGAGGTGTCGAATCGAACGAGTCGGAACAAACACTGCAGTATTTCTACGAGGAACGAGGAAAATGCACACGCGAAGACCGACTGCAGGCTCTCGAAAACGGCGTCGAATCGAGTCCCGCGAAGAACCGAGTCGCGCGACGGGCGGTCTAAAAAGAGTAGTTTCCCTGCGGTCTCGGGCACGCGACAGCGGCAGGCGAGTGAGAAGATAGGCGTCGGGTCGCCGCAGAGAAAATGTGCGTTCGCAGGTATGATATTGCTTGTGGAAGGGGCGACCGGAATACGGTCGACGGGGCGAGTGGTTTTTGGCGAGAGTGGGGGGGAGGGAGGAGAAAAGAAACAAGCACGTAACGAAACGCGAAAAACAAACGCGGATGAGGCGGGGGAGTCTCTCTCTCTCCCACTGGAATAGTCGGGCAGTAGTAATAGGAAGGGGAAAGTCTTCGTCGTGGCCGAATGCGTTTATTCAGACTTGGCTCTCTTTTCTCTATGTCATATCGCCTTATCTCTCTCTCTCTCTCTCTAGTCAAGTGTCGCGAGGTGTGAGGAGGAAGAGAAAGGGAGGAGGTGGGATGAGGAAAGGGAGGAGGTGGGATGAGGAAAGGGAGGAGGTGGGATGAGGAAAGGGAGGAGGTGGGATGGGAAAAGGGGAAGCAAACGCACCCGCCCGCATAGAGAGAAAGAATCCTCCTCCTCTAAGCTGGCAAGGTCGTCACTTCGACAATTCCGAAAACGAGTCCTTTACACAGGGTCAAATGAAAAACAGAGAAACTGCTCCAGTCTGCCGGTATTGTTTATTTTTTCTTTCAAAAGGAGTTTGTGCGCTGCGTGAACGAGTGAGAAACAAAGAAGTAGTTTTAATAACCATGGAAAGTTTCGCTTTGTGGGACGACATTATACAAACGAAATTCACAAAGTCATTTAGATTTCATTTGTATAAAGGAGTAGTACACATTTAATTTTTCAAAAACGTGAAATTGACGAACTATACCTCCAATAGCCATAAAAAGATACGAAAAAGCAGCCGTCATCGGTGGCGATTCGCCGATTCTAGATTAAAACGTAAACGTTTATTAAATTGATCTCCTTATCTCCAGCCTTAGATCCACCGAATAATTTTCGATATTGAGTTTTAACATACTTAAGCATGGAAATCGATCTACGAACCTAGAACTCCAACAATTAATAATTGCTTCTTAATTCCGTGAAGTATTTCGGCCCGATCATATTATATATTCAGTCTTAGCGCAAAAAATGAGGAAATTATAATAAGAACACAAAGCGTCATGTCCTTGACCTAGTTAAACTTTATTTCGTAACTAATTTATTCTTTCTGAAAAATGTTCTTTCCAAGGAAATTCGGAATACTAGGCCCTTCGAAGTACGAAAAGAAAGAACCATCAATGTTTTGTTTAAAAAAAATGTTTTATGCACAACCACAGAATAGAAACTCTGAAATGGCTGTTTTAATGTTCGCCGAGTGCGTTAACTTACTTTTCCCGAAGCGTTCCTTCAACTCTCTGTTTTCTTTTGTTTAAGTAGGTTGAGAATAACGCCCCTCTCGGACAGGCGACTGGGAGGAAATTGCTAATGAAAACCTTCACGAAAGTTGGTTATCAGCTGAATCACGTATCTTTTTAAATGTTCCTACTCCTCGATTAACTCTTCCTATTGATTTTCATTTCAATGGCTGAAGATTTCTCCGGAGGAATTCGTGCCGCGGTAGGACATCGACAGGATTGCCTATCGCTTCGGTGGTTGTCAGCGTCGTTCCTCAATATGTACACGACATTTTCGACCGTATGAAGGAAGAAAAAATCGCCAACATCATCTGTTAAAATGCCAAAATAGTTAGTTCCAAAATGTTTACATCGAATTCAATGCAATCTGGCAAATTCCAAATTTTGATCAGACAAGCGATTTTGCACGGAGACCCAATTTCACGGAGCGACTGCACTCTCACCTGACACGTATTTCGTGATACTATGGAACTTCGCGTAGCTAAGAAATTTTGGACGCTCTTTCTTATACGATAGCTTTTTTTCTGGAAAATTTCCACAAGCGTGATAAAATGGTTTTTGTTTTGTAGTTCAACAAATTTTAACAATTTTTTCATGTAAAATGTCCTACGAGAGAAAATTTATTGATGAGAATACTTTAAGATATAGGTATTTAATAATTTTCCAGGAGATGGATTGACTAGTGAAAGAACTTAAAGCGAGAGTGATGAGGACGTGTTAACAACTGATTTTCCGATAAAAAGCGTTGGTTTAAGGAGAAGCTGTGCAAAAAAAATGTTTGTGCGTGGCACCATGTTTTGAGGTTCTTTAATCGCAATCGTAAGTAAAGCGTAATAAAAAAATAACATAAGCGATGAGATCAGTTAAAAAGAACACTCAAGTGTGTGAAAATAGTTTGCACAAATTGAGTTTTTTAATTTAAATATGTACTGCAAAATCGGTCATTTTCTGTCCAATTCAATTCGTTCCTAATGAGTTAAGTATCAAAGATAAATTTTGGAATACGCGATACGAAAAACGTCCTATAAACATTTCACTAATTTTATCGTATGTTTATTAATCAAAATAGCTTTATCGAAGGTGAATGTTTTCGAAGAAAATGTAGATGAATTCTACATCCTGAATGTTGTATCATCACAAAGTTCAGCTATGCATTATTTCCAAAATTGTGTTAACAACGTTGCAGGAATAGTTGGTAGCCCAAATTGGCTTTAATGAGGGGGAAAATATTACGGAACTAAAATTTGGCGAGACACGAATGACGCTGTAAATGAATTCAATGGCCCACTTAAACAAACTAATGAACTACGCATAGAGTTGAAAACGAATGCCCCGTGACGATAACCTCACTATCTGAATCGATCGATATTTACAAAAAAAAATAGTCGGTCTCCTTTCGCAATTTCCGTTCGAACGATCGATTGATCCGTATACTTAATTCCCATCAATCCATTTGCCTGAGCGCTCCTCCAACCACTCTCCTCCCTTCCCAACCCATCCCCCCCCCCCTGTAATCAGCACCACGCTGCAACCAGCCTCCCTCCTCGCATCACCTGGACAACGGGTCTCCGGCATTCCTTGGGCGCGGTCCACGATCGATTCTCCCTTTCGGAGGTCAGGACAAGGTCGGATCCACGGCGACTGTGCGAGAACGGGTCGTGTTTTAGGGGGACAAAATGGATGCGAAGGGAGGTAAGAGAAAGGAAGTGAGAGAGAGAGAGAGGGCACTCTTGCTAGTTTAGGACGTCACCCGCAGAGGATGCCACCGCCGAAGTGAATTCCCGACCAAATTCCGAGGGGAGAAGGATAGTCACGTTGCACACTAGAGCGAGGGAGGGGAAGCAAAAAAGGGGGTCAGTGGGGCGGATCGAGTAGAGGGCGGGGTAGGGTCGAGGATGGGGCGGGGGCGTGGCGATGGGACAAGGAGAGGATCGGAAGGGTGTGGGGAATATTGGAGAAGGGCAAAGGCGAGGAAGGGTTATGCGAGTATGAAAGGTCGCCGTGGGGCTTTGCAATTTAAGTGCACCAAACGCCTCTCTCCCTCTCTCTTCCTATTCTAATGCATCCCTTTACGATATAAGAACTTATTCAAGGCCCGCAACCCACAAAACGGTCTTCCTCCTGACTCCCGCGTATCGCCTGCGTTTTGTTTTTATGATCCGCCAAAACTGTTTCCGTCAATGGAAATGAAAAAATAACTGCTCCCTGGAACTTCTCAGCAATGAAAACGTTTTGAGCCATGGAAGACTCGCAATTATACTCGTAGTAAAAGCGGCATGGAGGACATCATGTATTCAAGGGAATGTTTCATTACGGCGTAAAGAAGTCCAATTACAACAAAATGAAAATTTTCAATTCTCAATGTAAGAGAGAAAAAGACTTTATAATAGCGGATATTGAAACGGATTAATATCAGAAATCCGGAGAGGGCTATGCATTTATTCTTTCGAAATCGAAAATAATACGCGAACGAATTATATATATGCATTTCTTGAAATTGCATGTAGGTGTTTAGTATTTAATTACTTTATTTTTCTGAGCAACGAATATTTCATTTAACTCGAACATTTGTATTCAACCAAGATGGAAGATTAATCCGCATATCCAGAAGTTCGTAATGAAATGCTTCGGTGAATTCTCAGGATATTCTGAACGAGCAGGAGTAAAAATAGTATGCAGGATGATTTTCTTGTATAGTAATGCTTACCTGGTTAGTTTTGCCAACGTTTAATAAGCCATGTACAGCAAAGTATTAATATATCTTACTGCTTTAATAAAGGCAGATAACGTTATAAGCTATGTTTTTGCATATAATTAACAATCAACATAGTCAATACTGACATAATTTCTTAAATATAAATATATTTATCAAGGAATTCAATGCGCCATCTACTTGTGTTTATGTCAAAATTAACTAAATGAACATTTTATCAACTAATATTATTATCTTAACTACGTGAGTGAGATGAATGAACTACGTTGGCAGTAAAACTATTGCTAAAAAGCTTTTAAAACAAAGGAGCAAAATCATTACCATCAGGATATCCTTCTTCTGGGAAGTCATAATACTGCTCACACATAGCTTACGCGCGTTCACCACGAAGTGGTGAGCACTTCTTGTCAGGGATCAAGGGGCCTTTAACGAAATAACAGGTTCCGTGTTAAGCACACGATTAGGTACAAAAAGTTTAAAAAATTGCAAAAACTAGGTGAAACAGCTTATTTAACTATAAACACAAAGTTTCCCAACCAATTCTTAAAAATCGACCGTAGAAAAAGCGACCTAAGTTACGACACACTAAAAAATATGAGCGGACTCATCCTACGTTATTGAAGCAGAGCAGAAAAACAACGAGTTTCCTTTGATGTTTACGAGAAGCAGGAGACCGAAGTGCGTCGCTTCATGTTTCATTGCTCATTAGTTCGCACTGCGCGAGCGCGTCCTGCGCGAATGTCATTCTCGTCAACTTCAGAGAAAGAAGGTGCCCACTTGTTACACAACCCTTATCGAGCTCTGTATCAGCAGAAATGCTCTCGAAATCGTCGTTATTCACTCTCGTTTTGGCCTTCCACAGACTTTTCAGTAGTCTTGGACGTGCGGCAGAGTCTTACCATATCTCTGTCCTATTATAGTCGATCCAACATCGGAAGACTCCTGGCCTACTTAGAGCAAGTAGCCAATCACGAACGTTTCCCCTTCCATCGCCCCTCTCAACTTTTGTGCGGGAGAGCAGATATCGGTGCGCGCTGCCAGCTCTTGCTCAGCTGATATACTACGCAGTTTCTAAATAAAATACTTCCCATCCTTCTTTTTGATCCACAGCAAGGAAACGGCGGTAGAAACGGCAACGCAGTCCGATGCGATCTCTTCGAGAGCAGGAGTGAGACTGGTTTCCTCCCCACTACCTTCCCAAACAAACAGTCTCCTATTGGCTGCTGCTAACTGGTGTACGCCCCGTTTTCGAGGCCATAAGTCTTCCGATGTTGGATCGACTATAATACGATGATCTCCACTGGTGCATACAAGCAAAACGGTTGCGGAAATAGCTTGCAAGAATATTTACCGTTATTTTCTAGTATTTACAATCGTACTTCGCTCATCGTTAATTGAACGCGGAGATAACAGTTTTTATCTCAAAATTTTGAAACCTCCGCTTTTACCTCAGATATTGCCGATTCAATTTTATTGTTAGCTAGGTTAAGCTGACTTCCCATTCCTAGATTTCTACGAGCTTCGTTGGTAGAATAATAATTATAAAATTACAAATAAAATGAGATGATGGCCCCAATGCAAAAATCTCATTATTGATTATTTTCCCATGGGGGTGGGGAATATTTTTAATTTGTACACTAAATGCTCTTCAAAATTATTTTATATTAATAAAACGTGGTACACGATTTAATAGTATGATAATTATCACAGTGAAGCATATTGGGGAATACCTCCTGCAGCATGAAAACCCTCTCGGCTTCCCCTTTTGCTACCCCTAAAGAATATCCAAAGGGGGGAGGGGCGATCGCCTCCCATTGGATCCGCGACTGTTCGTCACATGTTACGGTTAGTTTGTTAATCTGACTTGGAGCGGAATATGTAGAATACATGAAGTTGGCCATTTGGATAATATCAAATAAAAGATATGTACTTAATAAAATGTAACTTACCAATTCATTGACTCGATGCTTAATCCACTTGTCATCAACCTATATGTCTTGGGTCGAGATCTCTACTCTTATGGTAGTCGGCATCAGGATGAAATCCAATTCCTCTTCTTTCTGAAAAAAATTGAAAGATGTTATTCTGGTATGGGTATAGGCTAGATAAGATTTAATCAAACGCCTTAGTAATTCAATCTTAAGACTGAAAATAATGGTCAAATTATCAATTAGGAGTTGGAACAAAGATTGAATAAATAATTAAAGGGCATGTTAATTCTGATGAAAAAGAACAAATTAAAATTTATTTTCTAAACGACACATTACAAAACTTTCTACAGTTATCATATAATATAAAAGAAACTCAGTTCTGGGAAATGTGAGGAAAATCTACATCTTATTTTTTTAAATCTCTGCCTCTTACAAAATCGGTGCCAAAGTACCCCAGTTGACCATACACTATGGATGAATACCGGTATTGGAAAACCGGAATTAATACCGGTATTGAATTAGATACATAATACCGATATCGTGATTTACAATACCGGGTTTTCGGTATTGAAAAGTGCACTTTGTGGGAGCAGAGCCAAGTTACCAAAAATGTCTTTGTTGCCTGTGAGAGTAGAAATAAAGTGGGAAGATTCTTCCGAAAAGTGACTCCGAGGGATCGGTATGAGAGATTTATAATATTATCTATTTCGATGAGAGAAAACGATTGGAAATGGTCTCGTCCTCCTGAAATGCGTTCCTGAACCCTTCGGTCCCGAAGCGCGGTATTTTTTGACCTCAGGTCCACAAATTGACTCATTATTTCATATCAAACGTATAATTTGATTTATGAATTTATTTTGTGTAGTGTAATCCTTTCTTCTTACTTTGCCATTATTGTTTGTGGAATCTGAAGAGTTTTCTTTTCGAAAAATTGTTTTTTAGCCTGGGTTGAAAAATACCCCTTATCGGGATGGGTGTCACCGTTTTGAAGAGTGGTAAAACGCCCTGAACTGGGCAGTTATCTGGTTATAACCTTATTTTGAAAGCGAGAGCGGTTTCGTTTATTTAAGTTAAGTTTATATCAATATTTCTAATTATTTATTTGCTGTGCTATCGCTACTGCCGATGAATATACTACTTCAATTCCAAAGGCGTTTATTTACGTAGAAGCCGACATATGTGCTTGTTTACATTACACGATATCTATCGATATATTTGAAATTTTTTCTGCCTGACCGTATACATTACATAATATTTCTTATTGTACCTTTTCAAGAATTTAATAATCTATATGTGTCCATATTTTTTTATAACCATCCACACAGTGTTTTAAGTATTTTAGAGTGAGGTTTGATCTTATGGTAAATGTGACGGAGTCATGATATGCCAACTTTTTATACTAATATATATATTTCGTTTTTGAAAAGTCCAGATTTATGTAGTTGTTAAAATACTCATATCTTGCTTTTGAACTATGTATTTTGATATTTTGTAAGAAAGAGGGTTTATCCCGTTAGTAAAGGATTATTATTATTATTAAAATAATATACTAAATGATTATAAACTGTTCTCTGCACAAAACCGGTTTCAATACCGGTATCAGTAAAAAAAAGGTCCCAATACCAGTATTAAAAATTGTCGGTATTATTTCATCCCTACCATACGCCATGCTAGGAGAAGACACTTCCTTGTTTTTGTCTACATTAGTAAAATAATAAGGGGTTGTAAAATGAGCAACAGCAACGAAATCAGGGCGCAAATGGGATGTAAATATGTGGAGAATTACAGAGGCAAAAAGGTATGACCTTGCGAGTAAATTTGCATGTCGCTTCATTAGATTTTATTATAATTTTTATTTAAATTTCAAGGAGAGTGTAATGGCAACGCAACGGTGTAATTGATAACAGGCAAATTATAATTTACATGTAAGCTTAGACATAAAGATATAATTCGATTCCTTCCCACATTAAATTTATGGACTCCATCAAATTTTATAATGTACTAACTGAAGTGCCCGTTCAATTTCAACGGATTTAGTGAATATTAAACTTCGACCGTATAACTTGTAAGCATCGCAAGAATAAGATAATACACAGTTATACCCGTAGAATAAAGCAAAAATGAAGAAAACCGGTCCGCATTTTCCTATTTAGATGAATGAAGGAAGAAAATCTTACGAAAATAACGTATAAACTCCCTCCCCCTCCCTTCCACCCTCTCCTTCACTTCTCCCCCTCCCTCCCCTCTCTCCCCCTCCATCTCCCACCCTCCCCCTCCCTCTCTCCACCCCTTCCCTCTAATTCCCTCTCTCCATCTCCCCCCTCCGTTACCATCCATCTCTCTCCCTCCCTATCTCGTATTTAAAGCATTCAAAGCGAACAAACTTACAAACATTCTCCTTTATATGTTAGATTAGAAGATAATTCAATTAAAAACAACAAATATTTGGATTCCATGTAAACAAATTAAAATCGTACACAGAAATTGACTTACGATATTACGTTAAACTTTTCCCCATATATATGCATTGAACTCTCAATTTCGGCGACAATGGGAGTTGTCGTGGTAGCTTATAATGGGTATTGTAATAAAACTGATAAAATCACGTATTTTATTGATTCTAAATGCATTTTTATGCTAATTCGATCAGGATTCGGATTCTGTCTTCAATAAAAATAAACTTTGTTCTTTTATTCGTAGAACCATTCAAGTCTCAAGTTCAGACCATGTTTCTAAGTAATTTTAAAATTCAAATGAAAAATAAGCTGCACTCGTCCCTATGTTATTCAAATGGAGAAAATGAAAAAAGAAAATATTTCTGTCTGTCTGTGTGGGGTGGTTGTCGGGGTTCCCGGGTACCCTATGTTACTCGTAGAGTCATATGAAGTCAATTTGCAAAGTTTGGTCCCTATAGCTCAAAGGGAGTGGGAATGTATAAGGAACAGACAGACGGACGGACAGACATTCAATTTTATATATATAGAAGATTAATAATAGGAGGCAATTTAAAAAATTGATAAAACTTCTAACGATAAGGAAAGGAAATAGAAACCATCATGTTTACTTGGTATGTAATTTAGCATTGGCTAAGCGAATAAAGCGAGAAAATATTTTTGTAAATAAAATGATCTTCGTGAGTACACTAATGCAAGAGTATTTACACACACGTTTTATGTTTTGAGCACATGTCACTGTAACGATCTAAAGTTTCTGTTACTCGAGCAAAATTTTAATGTGAGTTCACTCATGTTAATTTTGGATAACACGATTATCATTTAAGTTCGTTGACATATACTATTTGTCATAAGATACGCTGCATAAAATGCATACGAGCTTCCGTGTCAATACAAAACAAATCATGTGGATATAATGCAAAATTGGATATAAAAATCGGTACAACATACATTGTACAAACTTCCTCATATACTAATGCGTCGTTTAGTTATCTTTAGAAAATGAAAATCGTATGAGCCTGTTTATAGAAAATCCAATGTTTGTTAAAGTTTCTCAAGAATAAACTAGTCTTATATTCATTTATTGAGAAAAATGAAATATGTAGTATTATTGTAGATGTATACTCAAGTAACTGTACGAAATTTGATCAAAATCGTTAGAGCCGTTTTTGAGAAAATCGAATTATTGTTAAAGTTGCCGAGAATAAACTAGCCTTATATTCATTTTTTGAGAAATATGAACTATACGGTATTATTGAAGACGTATACACAAGTAACTGTACGAAATTTGATCAAAATCGTTAGAGTCGTTTTCGAGAAAATCGGATTGTTGTTAAAAATGCGTAGAATATATTACTCTTAATTATTGAGCAATGTCAACCATTTCTATGTATACTCTGCTCAGTATGATAATATGCCTAAGTACGAGATTTCATTCATTTTCGCTCTACCGTCTAGGCTCCAGAGCCAGTAACAGACAGACAAACGGCATTGCGAAAACCACTTTTTCGGATTCAGCGACACCTAAAACGTGTATTTCCGTAAAAATCTCGAGGTCGAATTTTTTCGCGAAAACAATACTTTCTCGATACTTCGTATGAGAAAGTAAAAAGGTAAGAGAGTCACCGAAAACAAAATTCCTCGTAGTTGATTGTAAAATGTCATAATATTTTGATAACACGAATATTTAATAAATATCACCTTTATCAATGGGTTTCTTGAATAATACTCGTATGTTAAAAATTATGAAAAATGATAACATACTCAATCATTTACAATATATACGTACAAATTTCAATAAAAAACTAGGCTGCATTCCTTCAATTAAAACTGAAGTTTCCGATCAAGAAAAGACTGCATATTATTGTAAAAACGCATTTATTTTCGATAAAAGTAAAATATAAATAAATTTTCTAATAAATAATGTTCATAACTTTATACAAGCCTTGCAAGGATAATTAATTTAGAATAAAATTTATCTTCTAGATAAGTGAAGGATTTAAATAAGGAAACAGTTCGGATGAGAACGGAAATTGTAAATGTGTATTAATAAACGCGTTTGCCTATTGCTTGTAATATATAAAAAATCGGTACAACATTCATTGTACAAACTTTCTCATATATGGGTACTGATGCGTCGTTTAGTTATCTTTAGAAAATGAAAATCGTATGAGCCTGTTTTTAGGAAATCCAATATTTGTTAAAGTTGCCCAAGAATAAACTAGCCTTATATTCATTGAGAAAAATAAAATATGTGGTATTATTGTAGATGTATACTCAAGTAACTGTACGAAATTTGATCAAAATCGCTGAAGCCGTTTTTGAGAAAATCAAATTGTTCTTAAAAATGCGTAGAATAAACTAGCCTTAATTATTGAGCAGTCAACCATTTCTACATATACTCTGCTCAGTATGATAAAATACCTAAGTACGAGATTTCATTCATTTTCGCTTTACCGTTTAGGCTCCAGAGCTAGTAACAGACAGACAGACGGACGGCATTGCGAAAACCACTTTTTCGGATTCAGCGACACCTAAAACGTATATTTCCGTAAAAATCTCGAGGTCGAATTTTTTCGCGATAACAATACTTTCTCGATACTTCGCATGAGAAAGTAACAATAGTCTGGCATCAATGTCAGTCTTTCGACTATTTTAAAAGGTAAGCACTCTGATGGTAACCTTCCTTGCGTAAAATACGCTTAATACTTGCGATTTATAGCGCGCTTTACTTTCCAAAAAGAATCATTGACGAGATGAATTCACAAATCCTTCAACTGCCATAATAAAAATTCCAACCTTCGATCACCCGCAAGGTGCCAGCACGAATCGCACTTTGCAGATGACGTCACACCATTTTCATTTGAAAAAAAACCTCGTTGCTGCGAACGATAAAAAATTTAAAAAAGACGTCTTTTTATGACACGCTCCAAAATAAACCCCTCGCGCACGAACGAGAATGTTTGGTATTAATTATCACACGCGAATGCAAACGCACGTAGAAATGCAGGAAGGAAAAGATACACGCACGAAAATATTATGTGCTCCTGTAGCCATTCACATGGAGAAAGGGTGGGCTCGCGATACGGCATAATGCATTATTTTTCTCACGGAAACCCGGGAACGGTAATTTGGAGAATGTGCTCGAGAGCCGTCACTGTCGAAAAAGGATGCAAACGAAAAGGGAAGAGAAAGAAATGGAAAGAGGTGGAAGTAGTGAACGAGAAAAAGGAGAGAAAGAGAGAGAGGTTTTATTTTTCGAGGGCAGCGTTGCGAAAGGTCTTGTTCCTGCTGAGCGGCGTTTTGAAGTGTTAAGAGCGATACGTCGCAAGTATGAAGGTGGTATCATTAAGGTAAGAGAGGGTGTGACGTAGGTGTAGAGAGTGAGGCGAGAGAAAGAGAGAGAGCGAAAGAAAGAGAGGGAGGTGGTGTGTGTGTGCACGCTAGGTACTGAGAAAAAAAGAGAAATTGTGTGGGAGTACACTCGATGGAAGGAGAATAGAGCAAGCGGGCACTGCGTTGTTTTGCAACTATGTGTGTTGCCATGCACAGATCCATTAGGAGGAGAAAGAGGGACGCCAAAGACATACGTTTTTTAAAATCGTTGAAACGTTTTCGTACTTGATTCTTCTCGCGCGTTTGAAAACGAATGGATAAAAAAGTATCAATTTTTGCATTGCTGTGTTGCACGCATGTTACGTATACGACGTATAGGTACGCATGTATACTATAAATACGTTTCGTGCATTTGCGTTGTTATTGAAAAGGGTCTGCACAAATTTTGCGTTGTTGATTCCAATAAAATAATAAAGAATTTATGGTGTATTCCTTTTTCTAGTTTGCGTAGTTATGTTTATCGAACGTAGAAAGTCTTCTTAATGCCCTATGTTTTTTCACATCTTTTTATAACTGTGAAAATTGAACGATTTCCAATGTGGAATGTGACTTGCTCCAATTTTATTGGAACAGTAATCTATCACTAAAAAAAAACCAATCAATTCCTTTCCATGCAAAATGAGCTTTGGATTACTTAATTAATGGATACAATACAGTTTTCCTTGTAGATCTTAAACAACGAAAAAAAGCATTGAAAATTCTGCAATGCTATATTCTTGATCGAAAAATATTTAATCGCTTTATGCAATCATCTACAACTAACTTTTCTACTACTGATTGTGAGTTTATAGTGACAAATAGCAATTATGTATCATTATGTGCACTGAGGTCCATCGACATTAAAATATCTTACTAAAGTAGTTAAATGAATTTTTTTAGTCTTTATAAATGTACTTCCACAAACTTACTATGCTACTAAGAAATCACTGACAAATTAATAACCCATAGGCGCCTAATAACAGTTAAAATAGTTTCCAAATGTTCACTGATTTTATTGTAAACCACGAAGTAAGTTGCACTTCTTTTAAAACTTTAAACGATGAATTCTGACCCTAAAACCTGTATAACTAGTCGCATAGTTATGAGGTAAGAAACAGGGTATTTAGAACAGGTAAAATTCGCGCGGACGGTCTGGTTAAAACTGTTGCCAGGATGGAGGCGTAATTGCTTTCAAGGAACAGACTTGTTAGACAAAACACTCGCGTTGACATACGGGCAGAAAATGATTCAGTTTCGCAGTAAATTAACATTTTTCGACCTCGCCGATCGGAAATACATCGGAAGAAATTACGTGCGACTTTGGCGGACGCTTCACCACGACCTTGACATGGTTTTGTTTCAGGAGAGGCCGACAAGTGTCTATTGAAGCGAATAGAAGCGGGTGAACCACCTGGCGAAAGGCCTGTGAAACTGCGTTCAGAACTACTTGGATGACGCCGAAATGGGGCACCAGGAAATTGGAAAAAGGACACGCTTTTGTGAGCGCCAAAATTTCAAGTGACCGAATAATTTTATTTTCTTTCATTGAATCCTTTGTTTCGATTGTTAACTTCGGAATCGACCGAAAATAAAAGTAGAAAGACATAAAGCTTCCTTTACAATATTTTTGAGAATCGCGAGGAGTTCGCAGTTTTCAAACTTCGATTTTTACTTAAAAGAGTTCACGCATAATCAAACTCAATCGATCTGTTTAACAATAAAAATATAAACATTTAAAAATAATAATCACATAAATTTGTCAAAGTTCAATTAGCGAGCTCAGATTATAAGTCGCACCAAAGAAATGCTAAATGAGACTCTCCGTCCATCTAATAGCTATCGAAACAACAATATTTTTATTTTCATTAGATATTTACGATAAATATAATTCTATGATCATAAACACACTTTAAAACGATTTCATATCTTGCTTTTTAACTTAGTAAAAATGTGTTACCCCCACCTAGATCTAAATTCCTAAGCATAACATTGTTTCGTGCCATCTTTGCGTTTGTCTTTTTTGTGTGTATGCGCGAAGAAATAATTTTATCCGACCAAAGTAACGAATCGCCGTCTCGATGCATTGTCACTCCACTGAAATCCCCCGTAACAGCTGCACGACAACAAATCATGAACTCTCACAATACACAATCCATTCGCAATATATTTCACGTCTACGCCGCCTTGACCCGTGTCGTAATCCCAGCAAGGAGGGAAGGATTATTCGGACGTCGAAGGGGTATTGTCCTAGCTTTATAGAGGACGATGACGTGTGTTTGAAAGAATGGAAAGAGTCATGACGGACCCTGAAATAATGAGAGATGCAGCTATCCGCGGAGGGGTACTCTACCCCAGTAATCCCTGCAATCCCGGAGGCTTAAACGTGACTGGAGATGAGTTGCCGAGGGGACGAGAAACGGCTGCGGCCTCCGAGGAATTTGCCCCATCTCTGCACCCCACGTGTTCGTAACCATGGATAGATTACTTGCACTGCGATTCAAGTTCGGTGATAAACCTTCCTATTATTTAAAAGACGATCGAAGTGTCTCCTGTAGTAACACGAAGTTTCGCACATCATCTATTAAAGTGAAACAATAATCTAAACGACAAAAAAATTTTATTCATATTATTGTTGACCTGCTACGCGACAAATGTTAATAAAATCTCATAAGGAATTGCATCGCCGATGAGTTGTAATTAAAAATCAATCGCACCAATGAAACCATCTTTTATACGCAATGAAAAGTTTACGATAAATAGAAAATTCACATAATTGTGTGTTCCAGAAAGCAAAAATAGTTTTGGGCAAATAAGTTGTGTGGCAAAGAAATATTAATGATTTATTCGTTAAACATTACGCTATACAACCTTTATATGTTCATACCCATTTATTCTTTCTGGGGCATTCCATTGTGTGGATTTTATATTACTTTTTACTTTTTAGTGCATCATCATCAGAGGTAGTCTGACCGTAGACAGGTCCGTGATTATTCATGGTTAAACCTGGTTCTCCATATACCCCTATTTTCCGGTCTTCTTCATGTCTTTAGAGCTCTCTTTCCCTTTCAAATAGTCTATCAGCTGAAACCTTTTCCTATTTATTTCTCTTTTTCCACCCAGTTTTCCT
This sequence comes from Uropetala carovei, assembly GCA_036926305.1. Taxonomy (NCBI): domain Eukaryota; kingdom Metazoa; phylum Arthropoda; class Insecta; order Odonata; family Petaluridae; genus Uropetala; species Uropetala carovei. Next base: position 1,146,355 of record JAXCHB010000022.1, read on the forward strand.
TCTAGCACTTCTTTAATCATGCTCTCTCCTCAGATAATGTCCAATCCAGTTCGCCTTCCTCTTTCTGATAGTCTGTATAATCGTTCGCTTCTCTCCTATTCTTCCTACAATTAGCACTTCCCCTTTTTTTATATCTGTTTTGTACACATAAAATCTTAGTGCATTAAAATGTAATTTTTCAGTGTTAGCCAAGATCACAAAATTAGCTTTCGCAGAAAATGTCCCCGAAGAACTTCAAAAATCCTTTAGTTTCAATCTCTATATTTGAATTCATGTAAGCAATGTCAATGCATAATTTAATTATTTTCGTTACCGTAGTATTATTTATCGAAACAATTCAAGACAGCGTCGACATTTCTTGAATATGTGGACAGATCCGACGCGAATTTATAATCCCGGTTAATTATAGAAAATTACACGAAAATAGTAACAGTTCAAATCATCTTGAGGACGAAAGGCAGGAGAGCGTTCCAGGCAAACACACAAGCAAACAGATCTGGACTATTACATAAGAACATAAGCTTAAGCTATTCTCAGAGTTTTAAACAGCAGGCTACAAGATGGCTATAATATCTGCGTGGTTGAAGATCAGTTCGAGTTTCTATTAGGATGAGACATTTGAGATGACTTAGGGTTGTTGGAGATTTAACTAGAAAGAATCTTTTAACATAGCCAGGATTCATTAGTATTCTGTGACGACTTTGACAGGGCCTTTCATGGAGTTTTATGATCAAACTGGCTGGCGAGCCGCTTGCGTGCAGCTCACACAAATAACCACTTACGGTACTGACCTCTCATCAGCCAGATTCAAAAGAACTTAATAATAGAAATATAAACTCACAAGGTCTGCAGTTCTAGCTGAAATTAGCCTACATGTGTGTATGTATATATGGTTAAACTAATGTAATATTTCTACACAAAAAAATGTGTCCTTGCGGCTATCAAACTTCTGGTGATCAATTTATGCAGCTCCTAGGTCTTGGAAGTCTGGCCTGCTCTGGTCTAGAATAATGGGAGTATTAGAAGAAATGAGAGTAGGCTGTACAGGCAGGCGTGTAACCAAAAATTTGCGCATAAATCAGAATGTATAGTCAGGGAAGTACAGGGAGAATAAGTTTGAATAAAGAGTGAGACAGGGCTTCCCACTAAATTCAATGTTATTTAACATTTATGCCGAAGAAAAAGAAAGAGAGAGAGAGACACAGGGGTAAAAGTAGGAGGAACATTTGTAAAACCAAATAGATGAGGAGTAAGTATTACCCATTCAAAGAAGATCCTGAAGAAACTATTAGAATCCTAAAATGATAAGGCGAAGTTATTCGGTATGTAAACTAATTAAAAAACGGAAGTAATGAAATATACGAACATCGGAGTATAGCAGATTATTGTTGCAATGGATGAGGAAAAAATGAAGAAATGATGTGCGCGTGAGACGTGGAATATGAGGAAAAAAGATCTGAGCAGATAACAAACTTTTGCCGTAGACTGGGTGAAATTAGTTGGACAGTGAGGAAAACTAACGAGAAAGTTTTAAATGCAGCAGGAAAAGAGGCTTAATCAGAATGACGAGGAAACAAGAAATGGGTAGGCCATATCTTGAGAGGCAATTAGATGTCTAAAAAGAAGGGGATGGGTATGAGAAGATGAAGAGAAAGGCCTGGAATGGGACAAACTATTACTTACCGAAAGGAAAAACCTTTTCAAAAACTCATTTCCTGAGGTACCGAGAAAATGTTGCACTAAAATTTTATGGCTATTTTGAAAAAGGAATTCTTTGAAGTAGATTTTCTATTAAGATGCAATGGAAAATTTCATTAAAAATAACTGATATTAAAAGAATATTGAATAATATATAGCACTTTTGATAAAGATGATAATTATTCATATTGGTTAGAATGTTTACTGATAAGGATGTACCTCAGCATTATTGTAAGATGGAGATTTAAAATAAATGACAAATGTTTAGTTTCTATGAATGTTGATGATTACAATGGAATAATAGTGCATCCGCTGACAAAATGTAATTTATACATATATATTTTAACTTAATTTGAAAATTGTTTTGAAGGCCCATTCTCCTATTTGCAAACTTAAAAACTATAAAAAGAAACCATGGTATTAATCACTTTCAGTCCGTTGATCCCGCGTTCGATTTCAGTGATATGGACAACTTGTAATACAATAAATCGCAAAACAGTCCATCCCAAGCCCATGACAAGGAGATTATCCTTGTGCAATGAAATTATTTCGTGACTAAATAATAAATCGAGTGAGAGGGAAATCCCTTGTAAAGGATAGTAGATTAATCAAAACCATGCAAAAACGACAAGCGTTGGCTCCATCACATGGAACAATGCCATAGAGATTTACTTGCACATAACACGAGTAAAGGGGAAGATAAATTAGCCAACCGGAAAAAAAAGGTTTGCAGGAGATTATGTCAAAATAGAACAGACCCGTTACAACGACAATGGAAAATATATGATTGATGAAACTTAAACGCCGGAGAAAACTATGTAGTTAGAACACACCATTCAAGGAGAATGTTGACTGAACGGATCAATAAAAAAATCGCAAATGATATGATAGAAAAATGTATAATTTTCACCATCATAGCGAAGATTTAAAGCGTGTTTTTCAATCATTCCATTAGCTGTATTCCATGCGTCCTAATTTTGGTTAGAAAATAATCAGTAGCAACAAGGAGCATCTCGTTTTATTTCTTAAGCATATCTATCTATGAAAGATTGAGACCCCATATTATAATAGATCATATGTTTATAAAGAATGAAAGCTACATGTATTTAAATTCACTCCGAGGTAGAAAGAGGAAAACCTTATACGCTTCTTTGAGTCATGTAATGTATTATTTTTCTTTCCGTCCTTCTCTACTAAATTATAAACTTCTTCGCGTGTTCAGAACAAGTTTGATTGAAAACTGAAAAGTAAAACTTTTTGAGGCGACTAGAGCCCAAGACAGCAATATCCGCTTACCGCAGTAAAGCCAAAATGTCCGTCACTTAAAATTAAAAAAAAAATGATATGCCGGTAATGATCGAGATACTCTTCTTTTAATTTTCAACTTAATTTATAAGCGAATTTTTCTTAATTTTTTGCTATAATTTCTGTCGCACTTATTTCTTCAGCTTCACTTTCAAAATCTCGCTTAATATACATTGCAGATCAATACCAACACATTGAAAATTATGCTTCCAAATCTCTAAAATATAAGCATCCAATATTATCATAGGTTATTAAATGTAACCTTAACAGTTTTCAATTACCGAAATTTTTTTGATGCCAATAGTTTAATTTTATTTGTATCGTTTACTTCAAAGAACCATATCATTTTCTTTCAATTTCCTAATTCTGACTTTAATACAAATTCAATATGGGCTGGAAGCCATTTATTTCTACACCACGTAAATCATTCCACGTTGCAAGTTAATGCGACCCCCACCTCTGCAGGTGTTTTAATGCGTGGTTGCTTTTGGAACGTTTCAAGCGAAACAAAATATCCAGGAAGCTGAATCCGTAAGCATGGATTCACAGTTCGTTGTTATTTTTTTGCGATTAATGTGTATATTTTTTACACTAAGCTCTATAGTAAATTCAACTGGGATTCAGTAAAATTTGATTTGATAAACCAAAGAGCTGTTTCCAACTGTCTAAATAAATACTATTGGAAACAAAAGTCTACGACAAAATTTACCGGCGAAAAATATATTAAACAAAGATTGCTATAGTAAGAAATAAAATATTGAAAAAAGGTTGAAGAGGAGGGGGTGCAATAAAAAATTCTATTTTTTATCTTTGACGCGGAAGATCTTTCACGGAAATGGCAGGCCGTGAAAGGGAGATATTGGCGTGTCTGACTCGTGGGCACGAATCCAGCTGTCAGTTTAAAATGCGCAGTCTTGTTCAAAAACGAAACGATGTAGCTTTTTGAAATTGTTCCAGCATGCTATTCAAAAAATCAATCCTGAAAACGTTTCACGGAGATAAATTTCCTACAGCACCACATTGATATTACAGAAGTAAAAAATAAAATATTTATACCTCGCTGTACAGGCTTTGTAAGCCGATTAAATGTCCGCGTGGATTATTAGAACTTAATGAGCGTACGATACAGTTTATCCCATAAAAGCGGAATCGTTCTCCCTTCGACATGCATTTTGACCATATTTCGCGTATCAATATTTTTGCATTAAATTCGTAAATTGATGGAAAGGATGATCCGAAGATCCTTATGCGACATGCATAAGCTATAATGATAGGAAATGTGGAAACAGGTGAAAAAATATAATTGGGGAACGAACCCGGGTCTTCCACTAGCCGGGCCGATATTCTACCACTGAACTACCGTAGCAGACTAATTCTTCTGTTTCAGAACGGGAATATTTTTTTGGGTTGGTTGGTTCGACCGGAAGGTTGAAGGCTCTGTTAGAATCCGATCCCATGGTCTCAAGTTCTATTCCAGAAGCTTCTCTTTTCCCCATTAGAACAGCATGTTATTTTTGCCTTTTAAAATTACTTATAATCATCGTATAAGCAAGGGACTTGATCCAAAAAAACCGCCTAAAAGAATTCATTTTCATCTTCGTACCGTCAATTTTCGAAGAGGCATCAAATTGATAAGCAAATTTGTTTTAACGCAAATATTTTGTTTTTCAGCTGAAAATCTTTGGCGAACACGAAGGGCTACGAACACGCCAAAATTTGGTTCCGTTTTTTATAGCATTTTTCAGATGAAGGGAAAAAAGGCAATCCTTTTTCTCCGAAGCACCAGGGTTCGAGTCCAGATGCAATTTTTCCTTCGTTTACGGAATATCCGTGTGAAGCAGTCTTGCGAAATTCACAATTTTCATCTCTGGATGAATTCTTTAATTTCTGCCTCACAGATCGTACGAGACCCAAGGAGAAAAAAACGCTTATTTTATTGCGTTCACAAAAAAAAACTTTCATGTCAATCGATGTAGAAAAACGCAGTGGCATGTATGGCACTTTCTCAATTTCCATCTCCGAAACTATTTAGTTGCAATTACGTGGTCTCGCTGGCGTTTTTTGTGGCAAATACTGTACTTTCTCCGAATAAATCGGTACTTCACAGATCATGAATGAGATAAGAAGAAAAAATTCTTTCTTAATTGCTGTCCATGCAATCAATCTTCGTAGCAACCGCTGTTAGCAATGTATGTACTTTCTGCGGTATTCTAAAGAACGAGATAAACGCTCTTTAAATGAAAATGCGCATTTCTGAGGGGAATTAAAAATGAGAAAAACTGGGGATGTGAAGAAACACAGCAGCACTTGAGTAAACGAAGATTCCCTGAGATGCAAGCAGAGCAAATGAAACGACTAAAACTCTTAAGGGAAGCGTGCTTCGCGGCTTATCGAGAGCAACACTACAGTTCACAAAAATTATGTGTGAGAGCACTTTGTGACACCCAAGAACTGTGTTTCGGTAAATTGTGTTCGCTGAATTATCCGAAAGCGCCTATCCCTAGCAATGACCTTTTCAACTATACATGTTATTTTCAACAAGATCCAACAAGAGCAATGCTTACTGTGATTTGGCGACTATTCTACTTTTCTTTTTAAATCTACAGTGACGATAATTATTTTGGGAACATAAATTTCCAATAACTTAACTACTGTTATCTTAATACCTTTACTAGGATACGATATTTGTCAGATTTTTAGTGTAATTAGGTAATTTTTGAAAGTATTATATCTGTTTAAAATTGCAATGAACTTTACTTGATAATGAACGCGTGTACATTTTCTATATATAATAAAGACGTTTCATTGGTTTTAGTATTTGCACAAGAATTGTTTCTTATGGGCGTAGTAAACGGTATTAGTACTGTGTATTATGCAGGGCCGGCTCAACAATACAAGCAGACCAAGCGACCGCTTGGGGCGCCGAATTTTTAAAGGCGCCAAATTTTCCTGGCGAAAATTTTTGGAAAATACCTAAATTTAGTTTTTCCATTTGGTTTTACTTTGATATGTTTAGTGTTTGCAGCTGGCGAATAAATGTGAAAATGTGACATTCAAATAAATGTTCAGGGGCACTAACCGGGCTCTACTCCGAATGGTAAAATGGTATTTCCGATAGCGGCTTCCGTGAATACTACCGAATACAGATGGCTGGATGTGGTTTTTCCAACATTGTATTGCTGTTACATGCCGGGGATCTTTGCCGACCGGGTGAAAGCAGTTCTCGCCGTCCCTAATATTTCTAGCTGATTCCCTCCGTGATTTGCCGCCCCCGAGGGTTTCTGTCCGGGTGCAATGCACCCTCTGCACCAAAGGTAGTCGCGGGCCTGAAGAGAGAAGCATTTCCCTTAGGTTGGAGGGGGGGAGAAGAATGATTAAGAAAGGTCATGCCTCGGCATCGCCCCCGCCTTACTATCCTGCTGCAGTCTCGTCAGAGTTTGGCCAGCGAGAGACATTTGCAAGAGTGCCCAAGAGCAAGGAAATCTTTAAAAAGTCCGAAGAGGATACGAGATATCCCAAGACCCTCCATCCTGCGGTTCCTCTTTGTTTCCACGTGCATTCATTCAGGCACATTCAAAATTCTCGGTTGACTGGTTGCGGCTCTTGTTTGAGGACGAAATATTTATCTTTTTGGTTTCTTTTACTGCTTCTTAGTAATTGCTACGCTGTGTTAGGGTGTGTTTTAAGAAATTCATCCTGAAAGTCGTTTTAAATTTTCAATTTTCAATTTGTAACAAATTCGTAAGCTGCTTCTGTTAATGAACGTTGTCCTTGACTTGTAATAATTCCTAGTAATAGACGATGTTCATCTTACTCTTGAAGTTCGTAACCAGTCATAAAGTTGGAGTCCTATTTATTCCACCCCATATTCTTTTAATAATTTTTTCGGAACGTCTTTCCAAGATCACTTCCAAGATAAGGTTTTCATTCCATTCGTTTCGTCGCTTCTTTTTCATCTGCGTCCTTCCTTTGTAATATTCACAGACTCCCAAGTGCATTTTGCAATCAAGAATCAATTTCATTCTTTTTATTTCATTCCAAGAGCAATTTATACCATTAACTTTATATAAGTGTGTCACTGCCTTTATTCATGTGTTTGGCAACACGTGCTTGTCTATGAATAAGACAATGTGTCAATGTTGCATTTTTTGATGCACCAGCAAGTTTGACAACCATTGATTGAGCCCCATCTGTGCATACATCGATGCAATAGTTTCAATCAATTTCATTTTCATTGAAATAAGTATCGCACAATTTATAATATCTTTGTGACATTTCAAATTTATTTTTATATTAATAAAGCCTTGTTTTTTATTAAACTGTTTAAACATAAAAATACACGAAACATCGAAATAATTATATCTTAATAAACTACTAAACTACCGAATTTTAATGTAAAATTTATGTAACGATGGGGCGCCATAATTGAAATCTGCTTGGAGCGCCAAAACGTCTTGAGCCGGTGTGGCAGGTAAGGTGTACTCTAGGCAAGACAGACTCTAGAGTACGCCTTACCTAGGTACCACGTACTCTGGAGTACATCGTACCTGGCGGTAGCGAGTTCGGCATGCCTAAACACAAGCCCAGGCATAGCGTACTCTGGCAGGTGATTTGGAGCCCACGCTACCTGAGACCTTGGTAGGTAAGATGTACTCTATGTTTAAATAAATTTTTAATTGTAATATATTGATGTACATATCATACTGCCAATTTACAATTATTTATTGACAATTTTCTCAGTATATTTATGGAAAATCACAGCATAGACCCTGAAGCATTTTCTTACTAACATTTTGGATTCAAATGAAATTGGATGATTGAATGATTAGAACACGACTGATGGATGAATGATTAGAAATGATCAACTGATACTTAATTACTTAATTCAATTAAATGTTACTTTTAAAATAGGTAAGAAAAATACTTTCATTCCAAACATATAGGTTAAATCATGCAATCAAATGTAAATGACTTTTAAATTCTCTGGTATATAAATGATGGTATGGGGAAGATTCAACGCTATCAACTCACCACCGGAAAATTTACCAACAGCAATTCACCGCCGCGAAAAATTCACTGCCGCGAAAAATTCACCGCCGCGAAAAATTCTCCTCCAAGTGAAACTAATAGAATTTTATGGATTATCTATAGCATACATATATGGACGCTTCTTATGTACAGGATACAGGAGGATATAAATGTTTTGGTACTTCTAGAAGTGCTAGAAATCTGAAAGCGATGGGCGAAACGGGATGACTAATTTAAAGGTCCATAAAAAAACCCAACGGTATTTATGAAAAGGGAAAAAACTTAATCCTTAAGCTTTTTTACTTTCACTTAAAGATTTTAGTTTAATTTATAAATAGCAATTATACCCGGCAGGGCCGGATTAAGCGGTACGCAAAACACGCAAGTGCGTGGGGCCCAGAGGAAAAGATGGCCCACTGCGGGCCGAACGTGCCTCATCTCGCCCTTTAAAAGTGCTGCCACACAGATCACAAACCTTACAATAACTGTTACTTGTTACAAATTTACGATTTGAGTGAAACCTTAAATGTGTTGTGCTTGGGGCCCATAGTTCTCTTAATCGTGGATAGAATTGTTTAATTACGCTCCTGACTCCCATACCATAATTTTTCCTGTTCATCGAGCTGTTCTTTCTCAAATTGTTGAAATACTGCAAAGCAACAGCTTCTTTGAAATATTATATTAAATGAGTGTGCAACCTTTATTTACACATTAAAAATTTCGGTTCACGGTGGGCCGAATAACGGGTTTCAACGGAGCTTATTACCAATTTTTTAACATTTAAACGTCACCAGAAAGATTTGATAACCATAATTTCTATTTAAAAGAATATAAAATTTGCCAGTACTAAATTAGGTCGATTTTTAAATCGAATACACGCTTTTCGGATCAAGCTCGACAAAATGCACTCGAGGAAAGAAATTGGAAAAGACGTAAGTCGGAAAAATAGAAATCGCTCAGACAGAATCCGCAAAACACGAGAGAAAATTTTGCAAAAATGACAACGGCACCCGGTGTTCCCAGGCGGTCAACCATCCAAGTACTATCCGGGCCCTACGATGTTTAAACTTCGGTGATCGAACGAGAACCGGTGTTTTCATCGTGGTATGGCCGTTGCCGAAGTAGATATCCCTGAGAATTGGATTTCTTCTAGCTTACTTGTTTACAGGGCCGGATTAGGCGGTATGCAAAACACGCGAGGACAAGGGGGTCCAAAGTGGGCTGACCCTACCCCGTCTTGCCGAAACCCTTTGCAAGTGTTGCCGCTCAGATCAAAAATCTTGCAAAATGTTACTTTTAAAAAAATTGACGACTTCGGTGGGGCCTTAAACGCGCTGTGCGTGGGGCCCGTGGGTCTCTTAATCCAGCCATGATACCCAATACAAAATTGCTATTTCTCTACCATACAGTAATATTCTAGAACATTATTCATTGTTTCTTTTCGGGACTACAAATTTGGAAAGATGTTTATATTAGAAACCATTCCAATTCCACATGGGTGCAACTAAATTTCCTTTACGGTTGCGAACTAACCTTCCTACCATACTTTCTTGTACAGATACTTTTAAAATGTAACAATTTTGTACCTGACGATATAAACAAGTTTGGAAGCCTATCGTTGTGAATTAAAAAGAGGTGGAGAAACATGAGCCTACGAGGAGGATTCCAACTACTTTGCACGTAGAATTAAAGGAGTGGAAGTGCTAAGAAAGCAGTGGCATAGCGCAATTAGCAATCATTTTGCTAATTTCACCCTCATCTACATTTCCATCCAATGAGGCGATCAGTCAGTCTTGTTCTGTGTTTTCTGGACCAGGAAACGACTTCAGTTTGGATATTCGGTGCGTCTAGAGAATAAAGCAGACTTGTTTCACAGAGGTTAGCTTTTATTTATAACTTATTTCTATTCAGATAATATTATACTTAAAATCTGAAATTTCTCTTGTAGGGAAAGAATTACTCAATTATTAGATTTTTATTTGCATACATCATATCATAAAGTATGGTATATCGTTCCTTGTTTCTTTTTCAATTCTGAAAACTTAAATGAAAAACTCACTTTTTTACATTAAAATTTCCACTGTATCGGCGTCAAAATAATGTGCCCCTGGACTTCCACGATTTACTGCGACCTCTACTTGAAATCTAAAATTATTTCAAAGGCATCACCTTAAAGACAATTTCATTTCCTTTCTACTGATATTTTTTAAATATTTTAGAAATGGAGTTCTGATTAACTGTAATGTGATATTTAACCGAATGTGCCATGAAAATGACACAGTTTTAAAAAAAGGTTTGGCAGTCTTATCTATAGAGAATGATGTTGCCCATTCTTTAGATATTGAGTCACTGGTAACAACGTTCGCAGAAAGAATATCCAGAAGGAGAGAGTTAATAAATTGAATGTCCAGTGTTAAATGTTTTATATTATGTATTTTAAATTTGTAGAATGTTTATAAATATATAAATGTTAACATATTGTTGTAAACAGTTAATTTTACAGAATATTCCACCTAAACATATATAATCTAAGTAATTAGCGTAATAAAATAACAAAAAATCACGTTCTCATTGTATTATTGCTTTCAGTTTCATAATATAATTAATGAAAGTCGAATCTTGCACTGAGGCCCCGTAAGAGATTGTTACGCCCCTGGGTACAACATACATAGTACAAACTTTCTCATATATTAATGCGTCGTTTAGTTATCTTTAGAAAATGAAAATCGTATCAGCCGGTTTTTAGAAAATCCAATTTTTGTTCAAGTTGTCCAAGAATAAACTAGTCTTATATTCATTCATTGAGAAAAATTAAATAAGTAGTATTATTGCAGACGTATACTCAAGTAACTGTACGAAATTTTATCAAATTCGTTCGAGCCGTTTTTGAGAAAATCAAATTATTGTTCAAGTTGCCTAGAATAAACTAGCCTTATATTCATCTTTTGAGAAATATGAACTATTTGGTATTATTAAAGAATTGCGAAAACCACTTTTTCGGACTCAGCTACACCTAAAACGTATATTTTCGTCGAAATCTCGAGGTCGAATTTTTTCGCGATAAAAATACTTTCTCAATATACTTCGTATATGAGAAAGTAAAAACAGATATATTTGGTCGTTAACTTTCCTTGATCCAATTAGCTAGGGACCGGTTTAGAAATGAAGCAATGTATCGTATTATTTCTGGGATTCGGTATCCATGTCATTATATTTATATTAATCTGAATTAGTCAGAAATGAAGGGAATAAAGAAACTTCAAAATTATGTTATCATACCGAAATTTCCAAAGTGAGACAAATATATCTTAAACTTAAAATAGTTGCGTATATTCTTCTACAAAGAGAATGAATGTACAGTGAACCATCGGTATATCGGACCTCGATAGAACGAACGGACTTCGGATATAACATAGATTTTCCAACTGCTACTTTCTCCCTAATTTCCACCAGGGTCGGGAAAAATCTAAATTTTCGAAAAAGTATCCCAAGTTCGATTCCTTGGAATAATTCCGTTTCAAATAAGATATACGGGAAAATCAATTTTTATTTCGTAACTCCGAAATTAAACAATTTTCGAGCGATTTAGAATTAAATGCGAAATCCTTTCACATGGATAAAAAACTTTACTCATTTCTTTGTAGGGTGGTATACACTTCGCGTATATAGCTTAATTCTATCACCTTAAAAAAAGCTAATAAAAAGTCCTGCACTGTAAATTCGAGGCATTCACATGGAAAACAAAAATAACTGTTTAAACTTTTCATCCAGTATATTTCGGTGTGAAAAATAGCGCATTCGACTAGTTTAAGCAGCAGGATAGTTTATGCAAAACTGTAGGTATGACTTTATACGGAACAAACACAATCTTCAAAATATTTATGTAGAGATATGTGAAAATATTGATTTTAAGTGATAGAGTCCATGTTACCTGGCAGAGTACATTTTACCTGGCGTATTGTTTGGGCACGGTGGACTCTAGAGACCACCCTGCCTGCAGGTACCGTAGACTCTAGAGTACAATATCCCGGTCGAGTCCACCCTACCTCATACACCGGCCCTGGTATTATGTCCGCATAAATAAATCCTTTTCCATTCCTATTATGGAATTCCACCACGAATCAGCCTCTTTATTATATTTGGATGAATTTCATATACTTAAAGGTATATTCTAAATTCTATGGAATTCTTAATCACAATCTGCTGCATAAAAGAAATTGTAATGCATTATAAACAACTGTTTTACTAAAAAATTAATATTATTATAAATTAAAAGTCACGTATTTAAATTTTAATAGCGTAACATACGTATTAACATATTTTCCCTATCTCCGCTTAAAGTTTATTAATTTTGTCCAAATCCAAAGAACTTCGAAGTTACATAATTTACTAAGCTAGCCTTAACCTGTCAGCAATCCATTAAAAAGGAATGAAAAACTAAAGGAATAAACTTCTTTAACCATAGAACTACCAAGGGGGGAGGGGGGGGGGGTGGGCTCCGAGGCCCACAAATTTTGTTTTCGTCTGCATCTCTATTAAAAATAAAGGTGACGTCTTTATATTTAATTACGTTATGCAGAGAATTACTTGAAGTTTCCCATCAATGTATGAATATTTCAATTTTCTGCAAATTATTTCTTCGTTGGCTGCATGCCTTGACAATCGGGTGGCCTAAATTATAGTGTGCCTTCTGATTGATCAATTTTATTCTCGCAACTTCCGCCTCTCAGTATTGCTATTTATAGTCAAATTATGTCGCATTTGATTCTTTTCTACACCCTCCTTATTAGTAGTTCATTTGTTTTCTCATAGAGCAATATATCGGCGTGAAAAACCTTACATGCAAGCAAGTATGTGGGAGGATTTTCCTTTTTTTTCTTTCAATATGAATGCGACGTTAGTTTGGTCTGTACCGATAAGCAATATGGCATCGTGGTCGTTTTATGACAGTAGGACAGCAAAAAGAAGGGGCGGTCAAACCCGCGGTCTCGTAAAACCTCGGGTTCAGGGAGCCAAGAAAAGAAAGACCCTTCCCAAACGAATAGTGGCCCAAGCCAGGGCACAGACCTTGAGGGTGAAAAGAGTGCATTTTACGAGATGATAACATACTGCATTCCCCGTTTGTAATTTTTCCATTTCAAAAGAATTCGTCGCGAGTCAGAAGATGCCACATGATACCGAAAAATCCTAGATAAATATTTATTATAATTCCACGAAAGGAGGGGTCGATACTAAGATCAGATGACAAGGAAGTACTATACCTACTACAAATAGAGGCACGAGGAGATGGCCGCTTTCGATGTTCCTTACTTTTATTGGCATAGTCGGGATCAATTCATTACTATTTTTATTCTTAACTTCCCAGACTGGTGTGAGAATAAAAATAAACAGTAGGTACCGCATATTTATAAAGGAATTGGGAATAGATTTGATAAAATTCCAAGTTGAGGAGCGAGCAAAAAATATGACAGGGTTTCAGAGACCAATTACAATAGCTTTGGAGACTATTCTTGATAGAAAATTAGTAACAGATTTGTCACCTCAACCATAACAACCCATTCGTGGGAGATGTTATATGTGTTGCAATGAATCCCTTTCCAAAAAACATAAATTTAGTAATCCTGGAAAATCCACCATGACATGCTCACAGCGCAAACACCATGTGTGGAAAGCACAGTATGAAGCGTGTTATTTGTTTAAATTGCTGTGTCAGATGTAGCAGATTAAATTGTTTTTCTAATAAATTTGTTATTATTTCTGTACATACAATCTTACTCCAAAATTAATGTGATCTTTAAAACATAATGAGAAAAAATGTAAAAAAATTGTTTTTATGCAAACGTTTCTATCTTTATGGTAGATAATGTACTTATACTAATTTCAAATACTTTACTAAAATTACATAGCTTTATTCCTATTATGTTTCTAAATATATGAAAATGGATTCAAAACATTACTATGGCTTCTTATAGAATTTTAGAGAGCCCCCCCTTGATAGTCCATGGTAGTGAAAATCGCTTGGTAGTTCTAGGGTTAATCCCCCATCAACATTATCAGGACTGTTGATCGTGCTAAGAGCACCGAAATCTGGTTCGCATTGTTGTATAAATTTTACGAAACCAAATTTATAAGGTACAAACTTCATTTTTTAACGTAGAAGTCATTCGTCGAACGCTGCTTTCGCTTTACAAGATTTAATTATTTGCGCTGATCCTCCAGCACCGAAAATTTTTCATCTAGCTCGTGCACTCGATGCGCGACATATAACAGCGATCCTAAGCATAGGAAACCAATAATGATGCGCAGTTCTGGAACATTCATCTCTCGGATCCATCCCCCTTGCGTTCATCGATCGCAACACCCGCCACCCACAAACACACCATCCGAAAACGAAACAAAACTAAATCAATCGGCGAAACGTCGCTATCCTATTTATTTCCCGCCTTCCCTCCCCCACACCCAAAAGGGTGGAGTCTCTGGTTTGAACTCATCCGACCTCTCGCCACCACACACACTCCACTTCCTCCCTCTTACAACCTTTTCTCCACCACTTAGCCACTACTCCACATTTACTCTCTCTCCCTCTCTCTGTGTGTAAGGGAATTGAGTGAGTTAAAACCCTGTTACTAAATTTCGGAACCCTTTTCCCTAACCCTCCCCTCTCCCTCCTCGCCTCCTTTCTCTCTCAATATATTATCCCATCCTTTCACACTCAAGCCTCCGAATAACCGCCCGCTTGCCAACCCGCCCAAGCGACCGTCCTCCAGATAATGTGATAACGCCGCCGTCGAGAGGTTATAATGTGAGAGAGCAAACAACGTCGCGGGTTTCAGGAGGTTAAAAAAAAAGGCGTTATATATCTCCTCTCTCTATCTCTGCGAGACGAAGCCATGCCGAGGCATCACAAAAGGAAAAAATCTCAGAGAGAGAGAGACGCAGACTCCACCAAAGCGACGCTCTGAGGTTTCCTCATTCCTGTTTAATTACTCTTTGAGTCATTTTCCGAGCAAGAGGAGTAAACGCTCCGCCCCTCTGGCGCAAATATACGAGGGGCAAGTCAATACTGTGTTAACAACTACGTGTCCCAGATGGGATTTGTTGAATCTTTACTGGTGATCCCTTAAGACGAGACTTTTATTATGAAACCTTACAGAAAAAAAGGATTTAGGCCTTTAAAAAATATACATGCAGCGGACAATGGTATCACCTGCACGTAATCGGGAAGATACAGAAAGGTATGCAAAAAAATGCATTCCGACGAAGAATATGTTCAGAAGACGACACTTCCCTCTGAAAAATTATATAAATTTGGTTCTTTCGATAAAATTTCCGCATCGAATCATTGTAAAACTTTTACCGGCGTGAATTCCGTCACGTCTACGTGAAGAGGTGTAAATAAAAAAAGATCGAAGACGAAAGTTGTGAGGACTAGCATCGTCAAGAAGAGAGCGTCGCGTTGTTTCCTTTAAAATATAGGTACAATGCGAAACCGAAGAATTTTCAGTTTGGATTTTTAAAGGGAAACGGCCAGTGATCTCCACAATCAGCGGACGCCGCAGACTAAGGGAATGCTTAAAAGGACATACCGAGCTATTTCCTCGATTTTCAATGCGGTAAATGCGACGTGGGTTCGTTCGATTATCTCACGAATATAAAGGGAGCGAAAGTTCGTTTCGTTACTAACTAAGTCGATAATGGCTTTGATTAGAGGAAAATATTCTATTTGGCACTGGCGCTATTCGAAACTTTTTGTCGGCTAGCTAAGGTATTGCAATGTACACTGAAATTGCAACAATACAATAGGGATTAAATTGGAAAATAGGGAACGACTCTTTCAGCAAAAGACAAACAGTTTGAAAAAGAAGGCATATAATATACAAAATATCATACCGAATAAACAAATGACGTTTGAATCACGTCTTCGAGTTTTGCTCGTGACATATCCCTAGATGTTTTCTGAAAAATCTCATTATAAGAAAAATACGCATAATGGATCGAGCGTTGGCATTCCGGAAAAAAAATCATCGCAGATGCGTCGACGACAAAAACCCAATTATTTCTCGGACAGATCAATTAAGCGCCGACAAGAGGGGGCCCTTCAACGGCCAAGCAGACAGATGAAAACAACAACGCATATTGAAAAAATAATAATAAAAATAATATCTGGAAAAAAAAACATTTCGCGAAAGAAGTGCGAAGGAAGCCGAAACGCTACGGGATTTAATTAAGACCCCCTTTCTCTCTGCTCACTCTCTTCAATCCTTTCTTCCCTGACCATTTCCCCACCCCTCCCCACATTTCTCACCCTCCCATTCATTTGTTTATTTACTCGTGAAGAGGGCTACTCCCGCACACTCTCAGGCGCCACCTATCGATCCGTATACTCAAGTGGTGCACGGAGCCTTGACGTCACGGTTTTAAGGAAGAGAGAGGACAATGGGGGAAGGAGAAAGGGGGTGCGCACAAAAGGAGGTGAAGGATGGGACTCCGCCAGCAAGAAGAGAGAGAGAGAAATCGAGATGGAGGAAATAGAGAGAGAGAGAGAGAGAGAGAAAAGGATATTGAGATTTTGGAGAGCGTGGCAGGAAAGGGATGCGGTCTTCTTCCTCCTCCTCCTCCTCATTTCAGATACGAACCCTTCTTCTAAGAAGAAATCTTAAAGAGAGAGAGAGAGAGAGAAACCCATTCCCTTAAAAGAAAAACCCTATTTTTACGCAAGGCCTTCCTTCCACCGTGGGAAGGGTGAGAAAATAAACCAACCGAACACAATTCCCGTGACAGAGTGGGGAATCTCCCAACCCTCCCGACTCCCATCCTCGCACATCACCAGCAGCAGAGGGATAGGACCCGCCTTTCCAACCCCTATTGTTCGGCAGTTTTGTTCCACGCTATTTCGGCGGGCCCATTGTTTAGCGAGGAGAGAGAGAGAGAGAGGGAATTTTTATTCGCGCACGTGCAAAATAAAAACCGAAAAATCGCAGGAAGTGTTTAAAAGAATTTTTTCCTCTTAGCGAGAGAGGGCGTTTCAATTTTATTATTCGAATCCGAATGGTTCGCGTAAACGACAAGAGAGTGGGCAGGAGTGAGGGGGGGGGGGGGACCGACCGAGATGAAACAGTAACGATTTTAGCCCAGTCAAAAAATTAATTAATTAATTAATTAAATCCTTTTTTCACTCGGACGAAAGAGACGGCATTATTTTTTTTACAAACGGCAGGAATTTTTACGAGGACCCTCTCGTTACACGAGATTAACCCACTACGAATACCAATAGCGAGAAGCGAGGAAAAAAAGCACGATCGGGAAAATCCACGGAAATTTATTTATTTTTCCTCTCTCTCTCTCTATCGAGAATTTCCCAGACACTATCCAAGAAGGCCCCTTCCTTATCGCCGAGGGGCCTCGCTCGCATCGCGACCTCAATTATCTCGACGAAAAAAATCCATACACAACTGCGGACGGAGCACTACGGGAAATCAGGGGGAAAAAAATCGAGAGAGAAAAGGGACTCGCTGGAAAGGAATGAAAAAAATACGTGTAGGCGGTACGTCTTCGTCCCCCGACGGGACGGGATCTTCGCCTTTTTTTTTTAAAGGTGGATGCCTTTTTTTTTTTAAACGGCCTTACCTTTGCTCGACCACGCAGCAGTGTGTGCGGCGATACGGGCGAAAGAGGGGATGGAGACGTGGACCTTTCTCGCCGGAGACGGGGAGAGGTCAGGTCGAGATAGAAGACGTCCCGCGAGAGGTTCACTTCGTCCGGATCGGTAGGCGAAGTTCGAATGCCGTCTACTGCTTGGTTCGGCCCTCCCCCGCCAGATGGAATAGCTCGTCGCGGGGAATCGCAAAAGCCACTCGATTGCGCACAGTAACTGCTTCGCAGAGACAGGTGACGTAGACAGCGACGGTGTTTTGTTCTTTTTTTTTCGTTTCGTTACGAAATCCTTATCTTCGCTTTAAATGAATATCGAACCCGAGGGACCTGTGGACAACGGGTGAGAGAGGGGGTGAGGGGGGGGGGGGGGGGGCGAAAAAGAATGGATGGTCATTCGCAGTCGATTCGTGTCTATCGAAACGTTCGCTTTCTTCCTCCCCGCCCTCGTTCGAAATTACGCTCTCTCTATTCGCCACATGCTTTATTTTTTTAAAAAAGGCAACGAGCTCGATGGCACTCTGAAAAAGAATGGCGGACTGCCTAATGGGAAAGCAATAAATTCCATTTCGTCATAACAAGGTGATTTATATGGGAAATACGTGAGGTGGAAGCGGAATTGAAAAGGAGGGAGAAAAGCGCGAGCCAGTGTGTATAAAGATTGATTTTCTCAACGTCTAGCTCCGGTACGCTGGGTTCTTTATGGCCTTCTGAAGGATTTTCGACACAATTTATCGATACACTTAACGTTATTCGTGCATTAATTTGGGGGCAAGTCTTTTTTACCTTATAATCTATTAAAACGTGCAAATATCAGGTTAAAATATACATATAGCATCGTTGCCTATGTAAAGAGTTTAGTGATATACTTTTTCAAAAGTTGGATTAAACAAACTTATTCAAATATTTTATTACATAGGTGTGTGTGTGGATTTGTGAGTGCCACTAAACGGTTTAGGGATGTGCCTGCGTGTGTACAAATTATAAGTTTTTCCCCCAAACACAAATTGTCAACTTTTAGCAAATAATTATAATCACATTACTTTAATTGCCTTAATGAGTCAGCGTGGGAAGAAATTTATGCTTCAATTTGTCATTTAGTGTTATGCAATGGTGTTTCTTTCCAAGCCTTATCAAAGCAGGCTCTTCCGCTTTGATATAATTCTTGCAAAACATTAATTACATACGGGCAAACCTACAAAAATGAGCTTTTTTTCACACAATGAAACAAACTGTTTTCTCGTACACATTTTTGGCAAATTTAAAAGATTGTAACCTGTGACGTTACCATGGTAACATCTGGAATTTGCCTAACTCCAGGTTTAGAAAATGATCAATATGCTATCCAAACTATACAAACGACAGTGGCACTTTGTCAGTAATGATTTTTGAAGCTTAATATCTCGCAAACGACTGAACCGAATTTGATGAAATTTTCAGGACAGCATTGCGATATAATAACAAAACTCGAACTCGAGATCAAAGACCCGGGTTCGAGCCCAGGAGATAATTTCCATTTCCCATACGGTAACACGTAAAAATCGACTTATCTACGTGCAGGCTTTCATTCTTTTTAGATTAAAATTAGAAAGAATTGACCTACAATCATCTGATATAAACCATTTTGAAAAAAAACATTATAAAGTTTCTTATTCTGTTCATCTTTTTCCGCCTACAGTTCGAAATCGCTCAATTTAAACGTTTAATTCACAGTTTGAGGAAATCTTGTCATTTTTAACGGGATGTTACCTTACCTACCTATTCCATTGTTAGACTTCGATATCATATTGTTATTTCAATCCTTATGGGTATAAACGTGCTTTGAACGCTTTTAATACGAGATAGAGGGAGAGAGTGGGGGAGACAGAGGGGTGAGAGTGGGGGAGATAGAGGGGGGAGAGAGAGGGAGGGAGGGGGAAACGACTTTCAAGACAGTTGAAGTTTCTGATGTTGATATGATCTCCCTAAATAGTTGGGACGATCGTGTCTTTCCTTCCGGCATTTTTGACGGGCTATACACTAGTCTTAGATATCCTATGCGATGAGCTTGCCATTCGCTAATTCGTCGAATTTTATGCTGAGCTCGGGCATTAAGCGTGTGAAATGACAGTTGCAATAAATTGTTTTTATTGCATCACTTTAAGATAAGTTGTACGAAAATCTATTAACAATTGTGAGATAAGTCCAGTTGTGTCTTATTTAATGCTACCCTTTCTTCCCTCACCTCATTCCTTATCCTTGACCTCTGAATTTACTCCATGTTTTTCATACTTAAACGAGCGACGGAAGTGCATTTCACTGGATAAAAAATATTTTAAATAATTTGTTTGTTTTCACAACAGTTTTTCGATATAATCAATTATTATTTCATCGGCAAAAAGATAAATATATTTCCAACTTGAAAATTGCCCACAAGTTCTGAAATATTAAACATAACAAACACATATATGAAGCATTTTTAATAAATTTAAAAAAATGTAAAGAGTGCTCAGCGACTCAAAACATGAGTTTTACGACACAATGTTGATAAAACGTTTTCGAAATAAGATCTGTGACCAGTTCATACAGAAAGGGCGTTCGTTAGGTCATGGCTAGAGAACGGCTTGTCTGATTCCGACCTAACTTTCACAATATGATTAGTGATAATTTAACTACAGTAATGAGTACAAAAACACAGTATGTGTTTTGAGCCTAAAAATTAAAAATCATGAAATCAATGATTACTGCTAACAATTCTAAGACTAACCGAATAATGACTTTAGATAATAATGAAGATAAGTGTTTATTGCACTTGAAGAAAACATCTTATTGCAAATTTATTTAACTAATAAGATAGAAATAAATAAATATCGTAGATGAATACGATTAAACAATCATATGAATGAAGCTAAATTCATAAAGACCGAAACTGCGGAGCACATTTTAATTATTACTTTTAAAATATAACTTCTTTATAGCATGTGGTTAATGTACTTAACTATGTCATACATTTACGAAGAGATGAATATAAACTGAAAAATATAAGTAACTGGAAAAATGCAAAATACAGTACAAATGTACAATTAACGATAATAGACGTAGGGATCCTATAATCAAATCAAATTTTATTTAACCGAGTCCCAATTAAAACATGAATTCCGCAAAACCTTCGGTGAAACGTTTTTATGAAGACTATAAATTGATGGAACCACTCTCGATGTTTTAGAAATGTATAATGTATAGAATATTCATATAATTATTTTTCTCGAATGAAAACCACTACATTATTATTTTAAATTAAAAACTTATACTTAATATTTTACAGGAAATGAAGAATTAAAAAAAATTAAATTCCGTTTAATGAAAATGCAACCAAAACTCACATTTACCTTTTTATCGTACGAGCACGGGCTTCAAATGAAAAACCTATATTTCCAATTTTATGACAAGATCGCCATTTGCGCACATTCTTGATATAGGATCGAGAGTTGACTTCGAGAAAATACTTTGATGTATCCGCATTAGTAAATGAGTTGACCGTCTGAAGTCCTGCAATCGTACGTTCAGCTTTAAATGAGTACTGTGCATTAAAACGCTGCAAAATATAAGAAATTTTAACGCCAGATTACAAAAACTTCAAGGAAAATTATGATGATATCTGACGTATATAGCTTTAAAGAAAGCAATTACTCATACGTTAAAAATAAACAATATGCTTAAATATTTCATACTTAAATGTATTATATTGTTTTTGTTACAGCTTAATTTTGAACAAATATTTTCATTTAAAGATATAATTTACAATTTTATTGCAGCATACAGCGTTGCAATTCTTTCTTATATTAAAGTAGGTACAGGGCGACGGAGAGATATCATTCAATGAAATCGATCCAAAGAACGGATGGAAGGAAGTTTTGGTAGATTATACATCCAGCACTACCCTAAACAATTAATATCCCTTCCTGATGAAAAAATATTTCGTTTCCACGCGTGAATCAATGTCAACCGAAGGGACTTTTTTCCGACCGATTTTCTCCCAGCAAAATCCACTTCAAACGCTCTCCATATTGCGCCGAAAAGTAATCACCGTTTCAATAGCCACCGGTTTTATTTTTCGGCCGTGAGTTATACGTATAATCCGTTAAATTTTCAAACAATGCGGTTGTCGTTCGCAGAAGAAGACCCTCCTCGATAGCTTCGATTTTTTTGAAAGATGTCATTTCGGGGAAAAGGACGATTAATTCCGCACCTCGCGCGATATGGGAGAGACCGCTATTCCCGACATCTCGGATACAGGGGACCTCCTCCCGAGACTAGATAGCCAATAACTCATTTTCAGAAAATGTCCCAAGACCGACGCTGGAAAATGCGTGCCCCTTAATATTCATGGCGACGCGGAAGACGAAAAATGAATAGAAATGAGTTTTAAGAACCGAGGCGAAAGCGATGCAAAAAAATTATCGTTTATTAAGGGAAAAACAACTGACCTAAGGGTACAAGGCACTAAAGTGAGGCACACACACAAGGGAGGTATTTTACGTTTATTACTACATTCGTAACATTGGTACCAAAAGATGGCAGAAAATATGTATTGCAGACTTTGACGCAAGGATTTTGTATCACTCGCAATACCTTTAATGCGAAGAATTCTTTCTGTGGCGTATGGAATACCGGCTTAAAATAAGTCTGTACACGGTTCTCTAAATCCATCGTGTTTTACAAAGAAAAATAAATCGAAACTCTTTCGGCGAATCTCTGAGATACGATTTATGCGGGAAAATAAACCTGAAATGAAATGTTCATTTAGAGGGATAGGACCACATTTCAGCCGGCAAACGGAAGCCGAATTAATTTTCCTCACTCGCCAATCGGTCGCTTTTATTCAAATAATTACAAGAAAATTGACTCCGAAGAGCGATTGTGGAGCAAATTCGATTCGATTCGCCCCGGGCTAGATAAACCGTCGCCCATTTTAATCGAACCCCACGAACTTAGTTGTAACCAGTTATGGATCGAGTTCAGCCAAAATTTTCCGGGGTAACAAACCAAATGGATGGAATGAGAAAATTCGCGGAAGCCGTGGATATTAATTTGGGAAATTATTTAAGGTTCCTGAAGAACTTGGTTTGAAGGAACTTCCTCGCGAAACCACTTCGCCACCCACTTACACTCCACAAGTCGATTTCCCCTTCCTCCCCCTTCGTCCTCCGCCTCAACCGTATCCGTTCCCTTCCCAACCTTGTGGGCGCCACCAACGTCCTGCTGTGTAATTGGTACGCTGGAATGCAGCGGATAACTTTCCCAATTAGCGAGGTCATATTTTGGAACAGGAGCCCGTTAAATTTCTCGTAAAGTAATGGTCGCATCTTCGGATTAAATCATTTTAAGCGGCCAATCCGTTCAACCTGCTTTCCTCGTTCGTTAGAAACTTTGGACGATAAAGGTCGCGATGATGAGTGATAAGATTTTTCCCCGACTCCTGACGTTTCGATTTAAGCATAATTATAAACGCTAATTAAAAGTCAGTATATTCGTATCGCGGCGTGGATATAATCGTTATCGTCCACCATGGAGCTGAGGTGATTGAGGTTTACTCAAAGGTGTTTCGCAGAAATATTCTTGAAATAATTCCGGTTTTACCGAGTCTTGGAGATCTGACCTCCACACGACCAAAGATTTTTCTATTTCCAACAGAATAACCAATTGGATTTTGGTTAATTTTTGTCCCAACGTTGCATTTTTCCGCGATTTAATTTGAAAAAGACCTCATTTTTCTCCAGGCATTATTTTTTAAAAGTTTTATTTATAATTGCGTTATAAATTTAACATATAATAATCTGGAAAAATTCCTCGTATCCTTTAAAAATACAGGCATATAAATAGCGTTTATGTCTAAAAAATGATCAGGAAAAAATTTTAATTTCCAAAACCCTACCGACGATTTTCAATGGCATTTTTTTCTTCGGAAAATAAGAAAATGAGTTCATGCTAGTTTTTTTTCAGAAGCTTCACAGGAACAAATACTTGGAAAAATATAAAATTCTATTAGAGGAAAGATGCACAAAAACCTTTCCTGCGGTAGCTTAGTTACTCCTCTTAGTTAGAGAAAAGGTTAACAATGCAAATGGTAAGGGGTCAGAATATGCTCTTGATGAACGGTGAAAATCAAGGTAAAAATAATACCAGCAATAGAGGAAGGCGATAATGGATAAAAAACAAATTCTCTACTAGTCCTACACTTTATGTTTTCAAGGATTATTTACTTCTCACCAATTCTTCAGATGAATTGATCGTTTTTGCTTAAAGGCATCGACGGTAAACTTATAATTTGTTTGAAGGGAATGTTAGGTACACAATGAACGAGTTAACACACAAGTTGAGGGAATGAAAACAACATCAACATTGCGGTCAATTTCTCTCGGGCTTCTAGCCGGGTTATAGCGGTCTTCATGGCCGACGTTTCGGCGACTAGCTCTGTCGCCATCATCACACAAAATTTTATTTCTCAATTTTAAATAAATTAAAAATCAATATAAGCCCGAGAGAAATTGACAATGATCATCCGCCGGGAAAGTTTTAAATCTTTTAACATCAAAATTGTTTATTCGACGATATCAATACTATTATGTTATTTATAATCTCCATAATTCTGTGAGAACGGGCATAATTGTCTAAAATACGGCTATCCAACTTCTTTGGTGTGGCGGGCCAAATATGCTGAAAGCCACCGAGTGGCGGGCCGGTCTGGGAATGGAGGGAGGGAGGAGAAATTTTGTTCGAGCGAAGATAGGCCGGAAAACGTGCGTCCCATAGTCGGTTTTGGGGTATTCTATACATATCCATAAAGAAAAGTGTTTATATGTAGGTATGTAAGCAGGGCCGTGCCCAGTCATTTTGCCGCCTGAGCCGAGATATAATATGGCGCCCCATGGCCTCGCTGGCCTTATGAATTTATTTTGATAGGTTTTCATTTTTGTCAAATTTTTGCGCCCCCCTACGAGAGGCGCCTGAAGCGGCTGCCTCGCCGCCTCACCCATCGGCACGGCCCTGTATGTATGCATATATGTATGTATGTTCTTTTATAGCTCAGCAACTACAGCATGTAGAAACAAGAGGAAGATATACTTATAACCGGAATAAAGAGTTAAGTGGTGTAGTCAGGTTTTTATATCGATCTGATGGACCTTTCTAATTTTAAAAAATATTTTATTTTTTCATTTTCTCCATTTGAATAACATAGGGACGAGTGCAGCTTATTTTTCATTTGAATTTTAAAATTACTTAGAAACATGGTACGAAATTGTGACTTGGATTGTTCTATGCAGGAAAGAACAAAGTTTATTTTTATTGAAGACAGAATAGGAATCCTGATCGAATTAGCGTAAAAATGCGTATAGAATCAGCGAAATACGTGATTTCATCAGTTTTATGGCAATACCAATTATAATCTACCTTGACAACTCCCATTGTCGCCGAAGTTGAGAGTCCTATGCATTTATATGGGAAAATTTCAATGTAACATCGTTTTTTAATTTCTGTGTGCGATTTTGCTTTGTTAACATGGCAACCAAATATTTGTTGATTTTAAATGAAATATTACTAATTAATAGTTTTAATGATATTTTCGTGTGACGTACAGTTCTCCAAAGCAAGCTGTTTTCAAAACTACGTAAGTAACTTAATAATTATATGTAGATTTTCCACAAATTGTGTTTGGATAAATCGTTTCATTGTTTCCAAAGTATTGTTGATATAAACAATTTTCTCGTAACAGAACTCATGGATGAGAGAATCGAGCTTATAGTCGGAGGATAATATTCCCTCTGTATTTCTTAAACGTTCTCTATTTTGTTTTTTGTCTTTCGTTAAATTAATTAATTTCGTTTGTTCCTTTGTTCATCCATTTTCTGTAGATTATTGTGTTCTTGCTGGTTTTGCTTAGAGTTTTCGTTTTGAAGATATCGTCACGAAACTTCAGATAGGTATATAATTTTACCCTGCGGGTAACATAGACTATATGGCGATAAAACATTTGGGGGAAGGGAGAGCTTAATACAATAATTATTTTCACATAAATTTACACGTAATTTTCGATTTTTCACAATGCAAGATTTTTTTCCTTCATTCATCTAAATAGGTAAATGCGGAGCGGTTTTCTTCATTTTTGCTTTATTGGACGGTTAAAACTGTGTACTGTGTTATTCTAGCGATGTTTACATTTTACACAGTCGAAGTTTTACACTTAATAAATCCGCTGAAATTCAACGGGCACTTCTACTAGTCTTCTTATAATAATAATCGTACGTACGTAGGTGAAGCATTAAAGCGGCGTATTTCTCGAGAACCGATCGTCGTAAAGATATGCGGTAAATGTTTCTACCTGCTATAAGGTCCCTGGAAAAATATTTTCGTTTGCTAAAGTGTCCCGGGTTCGAATCCAGGAGACAATATACATATTTTCCCATGAGTTTACATGGGATTTTCGATTTTTCAGAGTGCAAGCTTTTTTTCCTTCATCCATCAAACTACGTAAATATGGACTGATTTTCTTTGTTTTTGCTTTATTCTACGGCTAAAACTTCATACTACCTTATTCTTGCGATGTTGACATGTTACACTGTCGAAGTTTTCATAAATACGCAATTGTTTTCGAAATTTTGTGGATTTTTCGTCCTCTTTCCGGACGTTGCCAAGGCGATCATCATTGTTGCCTCCGATTCAATTAATGCCGATTATAAACCTTCAAACAGACGAAATAAAAGCGTTATTCGATTCGAACTTTTGTTTAAGCATAGAAATTAATGATGTATAGCAACGTACATATTTAAGGATAATTATTCTGTTGACTGAGTATGGGAAGCGTTTATAACGATTTAATCAAGGCATTTCATCGTTTGAATGCTGGAAATTGCCTTTTTGTAAGTAAAACCTTTATATTATACATCTGCAATGCTTATTAACGCAAACAGACTCACGCATAAATTTAAAATTATATGAGAATAGGGACGTACATTATTTAAAAAAATCATATTGAGAGTTACATGGTTATCCTCTCTTCGTAGATAATCTAAATAAACGGCTTCATTGTTTATTATATAAAAAAGAAAGGACATATATTACAATAAAAAGATCCAAAGAAAATTGTAAACAGCAAAGTTTGTGATCAATTACTGTGTAGCATTAATTTCCTCTCTGATATGACTTTTAAAATACAGACTCTGACTGACTTAGCAAAAATTTTACTCAACACTACTCTCAAAGATTCAGACGCTGCATCTACTTTCACATATTTTATTTGTCAATTTTTTCTTTTTTTAATTACGGACAACGTATAAAAGTTTGTCAGTTTTCTTTGCCGATTCTTTCTGACAATTCTAATAGAATCGGCGGATCTTTAATAAAATAAATAAATGTGTTTACACACAAATTATCTTCTTTCTACTATATTAATTTTATCTTCGTGAAGCTGTGTTAAAAATGCGAATAACTCGATAAAGAATCGATATAGAAACTGTAAATTTAGCAAGAATGCTCGACTCATATATTGTAAGGTGGCGACGAAAAAAATCTCGGAAAAAGTCCTGGGTTCGACTACAAATTAGGCATTTCTATTTCCTATAAGATGGGAGGGAGGGTGAGAGAGGGAGAGGAGGAGAGAAGCAATTATTTAACTAAAGAGAAGCAGCCGCGCGGAGCGGATGTAGCCCGCGGGCCGCCAGTTGTACAGCCCTAGTCTAAAATGTCGCTCATAATAAAGACGGATGATTATTATTATCTATTTGTCAGACCATTTCAAAATAATTTTCTTGAATTTATGGAGTAACGTAAAATTACTCGTTTCCTCACAAAATATATGCTCTTAATTACTTAATAAAAACCTAATTTTTTTTTTGGGACTCCAATAAATAAATGTAAACCGGAAGAATGCTTTAAGGGTAGGTGCGGGCCCAAATCCTGGCGTTGGTTATAACCTGTAATTGTCTCGTCACTAAGGAAAATAGATGAGTACGAAACTAGGGTCCTTCGAAAGTTAAGTTGAGCCAAAAAGCTTCTTCTCCCGTAAGAGTAACCTAATGCCAGCACTGTTTCCTACCTTTTTTCGGCGCTAATGTATGGGTCGGAGTTGGGCAAGATTTAGACACTTTGCAAACGTTGTAGCAGGGAGCGAACATTTAAGGCTATTAAATCTCTTTGTAACAACGAGATTTAGAAACTCTCTTCTAAGAACTTCCAAATTTATTAGTCCTGTCAGATAGAAAAAAAATAACGGTAAATGTCGTTGTCAAAGCTTACGAAACTCGGTATGGAGCGTCGTTAGGCAATTTAAGGCATAAGTTGAACGAAATGCAAATGAAGATTGATGGAGGGAGGCCAATTATATGGCCGCTGTCTTCGCCAGGATTATTTCATCTAGAACTTTAATTCAAGGCGAAGGAATAAAAATATGAATCCAAATAACTTCTGCCCATCTAATGTATTGCAAGAAACTACTGAATGAAGGAAGGCACGTTTAAAGGGAGTTTTAGTGTATATCATTACAAAATAATTTTTGCCGAATTCTTATTCTCGTTCTAAATTATAACTTTATTCGCTAAACCGATATAAATGGACGAATCTTTTCGAATTTTCGCTTAACAATTACTCCTCTTCCAGAAAATTTACGATCAAGTCTTTTTTACGCATGCGTCGAGAGTTTTCAACCGAAGTTTCGTAGAAGTCTGTATATTTCTGTTTTTATAAACTAATGGATAGGACTGAGTCGGGATGCCAGGAGAACTACAGCAAATAATTAAAATAAAATTTAGGCCCTCCTATTTCTATATAGGATTACATAAGTCATTAAAACCCCATTATAAAAATAACACGTAACAAAAAGCATACTATCTTAGCAGTCGTTCTTTCTCCGAAAAATGGCCACTGTTTCGAAATAATTACCCTCTCGATTCTCTATTTTTTTGGATGATGGAGAAGAGAAAATCCAAGCACAAGAAATACCTATCCTACAACGGATTTCCGCCATTGCTTTCAATCGGAACATTCAAAATAAAGACGTTACAAGTCATTTTACTATTAAAACAGTTCGAAACAAAGAATAATAGGGAATTTATTTACTTTTAGACGTTTTTATTACGTACACGCATCCTTAAATGTTTCATCAAAATTGCGTAACCTCTTCTTTATATTAAGAATAGGAAAAGTTTGACTCGTACAGTTATCTCTTCAATTCATTGCAAGTTGTCAACTTCTGGAGAAATAAATGAAAAGTAGACTACGTTATCAGTCATCCGTTAGAGAAGATGTGATAATACAACACCCAATTGTCGTTAAGTGCTTAAATAACATTCTCTATGTGAAATCCAAGGAAGCGATACAGCTTTAGAAAGTCAAGCGATAAGAAACATATTACTACTATTGTTCCGGTAGCATCTAAAGATAAGCGTTAACTGATAACAGAGTGAAAATGAAAGTTGAAGCTGTTTGATAAAGACTAACTAATATTGATTTATCAGCAAATAAGATTAAGGCTAGGAGTTTTATTTCCACCCTAACAAACGTGATTGTAGATCTACTTTTTAATGAAACAGTCAATGCTTCCTAACACAATGTTTTATAATAATATTCTATAATAAATTTATATAATAATTGTTATTGTAACTAAAAATTTCTATATACATATTCTTACGGACAATGTTTCATATCGATCACAAATGTTCCAAAAGAAAAAATAGGTACAACTTTCTTGTTTCATGAGCAAAAAACAATCGAATAATATGATAATTGCAGTGAAAACTCAACTTAAATTCTCCTTTACAAAACTCACCGTTGGGTCCCTTGCTATGAAAATCTGCACCCGGTACGTTTAAAGACGTGTCTCAAAAAATGAAATTTAAATTGCATTGCAGTCAACAATTAATGAACGGAAAATTAACTTATGAAACACAACGCCTGAATTCCTGAATTCGCACTTCCAATTCGATTCGATTACATCTATTCAATACCTTCACCTACTACTTTCTTAAAAATAGAATTGTCACACGAAAAACCTGAGAAAAAATTCACTGGACCCCCAACTCTCGGAATTCGCGTTAAATTAATGAAGTAGTGTCACTTGCGCCTATTGCGGAGTATGATGCTATAAAATAATTGCGAGTGGCGAGAAAAGTACGCGAGAATACCACGAACCCTAAGAGGAATGACTCGAGTGAAGCGAGAAACCACGACTCGGAAAGAGACGCAGCAGGAGACTTTTGAATAAATTGAACAGCGACAGTTACGGTTTTTTTGTGCAGTTTCCTCGCGACAGAATATGAGACGTGATATTCCTCTCGGTTTTTTCTTCCGCTAATTGGCCTACTTCCATTGCAAAGTCTCTCTAATTGGAGGCGAAGTAAGGGGTGGTAGGACTGAAACACAGCGAGGAGATGCAGCTGTGATCGATGCATAGAATTATTTTTAATAGGAATCAATTCACGGGGACACGCTATTCAATAAGAAACGATTCTAAACTCTCAAGAGGACTAGATTATTTTATCATTTCATAAAATGATTTCTTTGGCGAAAGAAAGCCCGATATAAATGTATTGGTATTCGGGGGGGGATTACGGACTAATTTCAGGTACCTTCGTAGTTTACATGAGTTTTACATATATCACCATTAGTTAAGACAAAAAGTATGAAAATTCTTAGAAAATTTAACGTGTTGTTATATGAAATAGTTTAGCGACTTTTTTTATTTTTAGAACTTGTATTTTAAGTTAAAAAAACAATGTTCTCCATGGACTTGCTAAAAGACCCTTATCCATGAATAAGATTCGTTTACTCAATTATTACGAAACTAATGAAAATTTTAACGGAGATTTGCAGGAGGAAATCATAAGAACGAAAGAAGTTAAACGATATATTCCTTCGTGGCGGCAAATCTTTTTTTCAAATTAAGAATTCGTGACAGCCAGACTAATAACACAATGGCATCACAAAGCTTTATCTTACAATTAGAATAGAAACGCATTTCTTTAGTAAAATTAATGAAATAAGTATACATGCCACCGTGACCAAAGGGCATCCAAACAAAAGATTTAACTGAAACGAAGATGAAGGCAAAGACAATAAATTAAGAACAGCTTCTCTAAAAGTTCTTTGAGGCGCTGATAACAAAAAAACATTCCTTATCCAAAGAAAACAGCTATGCTTGAATCCGATCCTAGTATCAGGAAGAATTTGGAAAAAAAAAGAAAAATGAAGAGTTATGTGGAAGATAACAACATCATCTGCTGGAATCTGACACGTCGCGTGGTGAGTCGATGTACACAGAGAGAAAATGCAGTGATATCCACTCGCTCAAATAGTTGGTTAATTGATTGAACAGATTAGCAGAGTTACATAAGCTGTTTCAGTCAATTTTTTTCATTTCACGTCCCATATTGGACCTCGACCATCATGTCGCTTTCTTACTCCTCCGTATAGGACAGGGGTCGGCAACCCGCGGCTCGTGAGCCGCATGCGGCTCTTTGAGGAATGACCTGCGGCTCCCGACGCCCACTCTCCCGCTTAAAGCGCACCAAGCGACAATGACAGTCTCAATTGATAATAATATAATCATTTTCAATAAAAGGATCCAGTATGGGCCGTTGAATAAAAATTTCACCTTCAACTTTCTCGTTTTCATCTACAGTCCTAGATTCATTTTCTGCGAGAATCTTTATTTGCTTCATTTGAACGTTTGTTTATATTTTCACTGAATAAAAAGTTATATAAAATAATCTTTTGTTTCTCAAGATCTTTCTACGAATTATCTCCAAAACATCACTGTATGGGTGTGCGCAGCTTTTAAGTAAATAGATGTCATTTAATATGGCTTGACGGTATTTCATACGTGTTTTTTTTTCATTATACATGCTCTGCGGCTCATCTTATGTTGGATTCTATACAAATTTTGAAAAAATGGCTCTTCTTGTCAGAAAGGTTGCCGACCCCTGGTATAGGATCATACGCTTAAAATTTTAGGGTACTTACGTATTAACGGGGAGCCCAACTTAATACGTAAGTACCGATTGGTTTCTACCAAGATATCTGTAGTCTACAGATTGTTGCGCCGCAAATGGAGAGGATATTGGCGAGCCTTCGGCTCGATTTGTTTTTATTTTAGATGTCGTCTCAGGGCGCCCTTCGCCTCGCTGGAACCAAACTATCCCTCCCCGTTGTCCGGTGATCGGGTTTGTAAATGTCGCGACAGGCCGATCAGTGATTGTTTTTTCAATTGTTATATATAACAAATCATTTAAATGTTAATTGGTTTTTTTTAATGTTGTTCTTAAAAATTAAAACAATTTAAATGGTATTTGTTCCGTATTTATATTTTTAAATTGGGCTCCCCGTTAATACGTAAGTAACAATTTTAGTTTATAAAGATCAACATGCATTATAATAATGCCTTTGAGTCCAATGTATATTCATCATAGAATACGTAAAATTCATTTTCGAACGCATTCATTTTAAAAATAATATCCTCAATTTATTTCTTGGGTTTTTTTTATCGAATCTACTAGCTGCAATAATCTTTTTAGCAGTTACTCACTAATGCGGTTGATCATAGACGAAGGAGATGGTAGTTTTAAAAAGCGTTTCTTATCTAGTACAGTACTGAATTGGATACATTTCACACATACATTTAAATAATAATCGATTTTTATTAACAATGAGAACCGGAATGGATACCGTAAGAAAAATGCGCCTAATACCACCATAAACACGCAAAAAATCTTTATATTTAAGCGATACTCCTTCGAATGAGGGGAAAAAAACTACCGGCTGTACAAATTTCGCTAAGTCCACATTCTTCAAAAGCACAGACGCATTTGTCAAAAACCCCAACCGCAATATAACCAAAAGAAAGCCAACGTACAGATAGAATGATATGTACCTCAAACACTTATATTGGCCCGATTCACTGTTCGAAGGGCGGTGAAGATAGATATCATTCGTCGTTTGCCCCGGATACAGCAACCCTGTCGTCGAAAAGTGAAACGACGCGAAGCTCTTTTTCCTGCGTCTTTCTATTGTTTCCTCCTCCAAGCGTCGTCTCTCTCTCTCTTTCTCTCTCGGCTCTCGAATCTCGCTCTCATTCTTCCCTCTATCTCCATCTTCTTCCACTTCCCTCCTACTCCCCCTTTCCTCCGCCTTTTCTCTTTACATCCATTTTCGCTTTTCATCTCGGCATTAAAAAGCGGAGCGCATTGAAAGCCTTATCGATTCAAAGGCGCAATAGCATGGGGAAAATTCCTCGACTCATCTCCTCTGCGGACTCGTGCCTGAATGAAGCTGACTCGGTTACCTTAAGAGGCCTCCTGATGGGTGGAGGAGAAAATAAAAAAAGAAGAGCGAAAAACGCGTGCGAGGATTTTAATCAGGATATGGAGTGATGCGATTCAAGTCACGGCGGAATGTTAAGTGGCAAAAAGAAATAGACGTGGCGGTAGCGATAATTTTTTTGCACGCTGATAGTTGAGGAACGGAAATGGGATTAGTTGACGGGTGATCGATCAGGCCTGGGCTTCCTGTGTTGTTTATTTTCGAGCTAAATAAGCCATTAAGGTTGTGGATACGAACCAGTGGCGTAGCTAGGCATGCGCGGGCCCCCGGGCTAAATTTTTTTCGGGCCCCACTATAAGTGAACATATTCCGTATTTTCAGGAGAAATGCGCTCAAAAAAATTGAAATACACCATTCCATCGCACTTAAGAAAAGTATCCGCTATTTACACTTAACCCCTCAAGTGTGCTTTTTTTCGCGACATTTAAACCCCTCGGAGTGATTTTTTTTCGGCGACGTCTATTTCGTTGTGCATATATTAACTTACTGCTAATTAATTAATCATCCGGCACTACTGTAGTTGGGTCCCCCCCCCCCCCTCTTGCAAAGTCCCATAAAATAAATAACTGATTAAAAAAAACCTTTTAGATTGTTTAATAATTTTTAATTAGGACAATATCTATATCTGATTTGCCGGTCTCGACATTTACAAACCCAATCACTGGACAACGGGGAGGGATACTTTGGTTCCGGGGGAGGCGAAGGGCGCGGTAGCGCCCGGAGACGACTACCCATTAAAACAAAGCAAGCCGAAGGCTCGTCAATATATCCTTTCAATGTTATATCCTCTTGACTGTTGCGCCGCAATGTTTTTATTTATCCTACACATTTACCTTGGAAACGCCAAGAGGGGGTACCCAACTACAAAAGTACCAATCATCGAGTAATTCCCAAAAAATGCACAGTATTAAAGATGCCATACATTTTGTAATAACGTTAGAAAATTGTACAACGTATCACGAATTGGCGCGTTTCGTGCAATGGAGTAAGTATTAGAAAGAAATTATATACCTACCTGTACGTAAGGGGAATAGCGTTTTCAAGTTCTTTTTTTTCTCACAAATAATCAATTTTCTTCCTATTTAATAATATTACATGCACACGTAAGGAAATTAAACGTTTGTTTGTGAGATTGTTTATGTTAGCAACACGAAGAAGTAGCCAAGCAAGAAATTTTCTAATTGTGTTCAACTCGAATTAAGACATTCTTGTTTGATTTTCTCGATAAAGGCTACTCCTACGATAAAAATATATAGAAAACGAAATACTCTTCTTTACCAGTTCTACAACTCTTATTTGAAAAATATTTTGATATGAGCAATACTTCACGAGATATGACGAAAATTTAATTTTTTGTTACCAGTAAAGTGGTACCCCTGGTTGGCATACGTGATTCGTTTATGATTTTCTTATTATATTTCATTGTAAGTCCTTAATATCAAATTTCATGAAAATCCGTTAGGTAGAAGCCGAGAACGAACATGCGGGCGGACGGACGGACGGGCAGACCGACGGTAATAGGCGCTCACGCTGGAGGCGAAAGGCGCCTCCTTAATCTAGTTCAAAATTTTAAGTTCAACTTGCTGGGAGAGAAGATCGATCAGTTCATTTTGAATATCAGGACTTAAATACCGTACCGAACCTTTAGGCTGTTCTATTAATTGTTTTAAAAGTAGATCATACATTGCCAATAATTCAATAACCGACAGAAAGTTGCCGCTTTTACACGTCCCTTGGTCATCTCCTCCCCCCATCATCTCAATATGTCCCCTGAAAGGGATGTAACACATAGCAAGCGTAAGTGTGACGTTTAGTATACGTTTTAGTACTTGACACCAAAATAACTTTTCCTTTAATAACTGGCTTTCGAGATCTTTATCTGATCTTATTAGATTTCCCCTGTTGATTAACAACACATGATGCAATATGAACTTAAGATTTTTCATGGCCTTCGATTCTGCTTTTTAATCTCTCCCAAGCACGCACTCCCTTAACCCACGCGTCATTGTACAATCGGTTGTTTCTATCCGAAAATAGTCAACATGGCTCTCAGTACACGCAATCTTCCTTTGGGGAGCAACACAGCCATTTTCTTGGAAGAACAATCCCAGCTTTGTTTAACACTAATAAAAAATCATTTTTCACTGTCCGTAAGTGGCCTATCATTTGGAAAGTTTCCTTTATCACTTGGATTGACACATGCACTTCTATATACACCTTGACTTCGCCGTCTTCGTCAATGTTAATATTTCCAAATTTTCGGCATCCACATCATCAGCCCCGATATCCTCAACATCATTCTTAACGGTAGATTCATGTTGAACGTCTTTAGGCCCAGCCGTATCACACACACCTTCACCGAGAGAAGTGCTAATTAAGCTACTATCTCCAACATTTTCAGTACCCGATATTTTATCAAGAGCACACCCAAGATCACTAACTATATCACATGTAGAATCCTGTTGTAAAAACTTAATTATTTTTAGAAATTTACTACGTTTTTCAAGTTCTTCGTTTTTTCTTTTACGTTTTTTGGACCTACTAAACGCTTGCAAGATGACGTGATTGACCCTCACAACACTGAAAATATTATGTAGGTGAAATTACGATTATCGTTGATCGATAACGAGGGAACCGACTTTCGTCACCATGGAGAGAAAAGCTCAAACTGAGTTAGCTATGGCAAAGTAGTATCGTGCTATGAGAAGTGGACCAATCATCAGATGCAATTCAAGTGTTTCATTCCTTAGATCCTATAAAAAAAATCGGTACAACATACATTGTACAAACTTTCTCATATACGTATTAATGCGTTGTTTAGTTATCTTTAGAAAATGAAAATCGTATGAGCCTGTTTTTAGAAAATCCAATTTTTGTTAAAGTTGCCCAAGAATAAACTAGCCTTATATTCATTCGTTGGGAAAAATGAAATACGCAGTATTATTGAAGACGTATACACAAGTGACTGTACGAAATTTGATCAAAATCGTTGGAGCCGTTTCTGAGAAAATCGGATTGTTGTTAAAAATGCGTAGAATAAATTACTCTTAATTATTGAGCAATGTCAACCATTTCTATGTATACTCTGCTCAGTATGATAAAATGCCTAAGTACGAGATTTCATTCATTTTCGTTCGACCGTCTAGGCTCCAGCGCCAGTAACAGACAGACAGACAGACGGCATTGCGAAAACCACTTTTTCGGATTCAGCGACACCTAAAACGTGTATTTCCGTAAAAATCTCGAGGTCGAATTTTTTCGCGAAAACAATACTTTCTCGATACTTCGTATGAGAAAGTAAAAAGCGACCGAAACCGTCCGTTATCTCATAACCTAAACAGCATCGTCTGCAAGAGGTATGAGACGCTTGTTTGTAAGGAATCTGTTTATACTCTTTGTAAACAGTCTATTCATCTTAACCACATGGCCCTAGGCTGCTTAATTAAGGTCTCTTATCTTGGCATTCATCGTTTTGTATTTCCCTGTAAGTGATGATTAGGCCGTAGACTTCATATGCCTGCTTCCTTTGGGAATTTTTCGTCTCTTTTCGTGAGAAAGATGTTCAAAACTGTCCCGTCAAGCTCTTAACATTTTGATCTCAATATTCAATCTCGTGCGCTCCCCCCTCCCCCCTTGAGCAGGGGCCCCCTGGCGGTATCTACGCCACTGATACGAACTAACCTTCAAGAGCACGACATTTGCAGGCGCGGCTTTCGAAAATTTTGTAATATGCGTT
The DNA here is from genome assembly GCA_036926305.1 of Uropetala carovei. Classification (NCBI taxonomy): domain Eukaryota; kingdom Metazoa; phylum Arthropoda; class Insecta; order Odonata; family Petaluridae; genus Uropetala; species Uropetala carovei. The sequence continues at coordinate 1,183,121 of JAXCHB010000022.1, forward strand.
TAAAGATTACGATGAGTGCGAAGGAGATTGGCTCGATGTCTTCATGAGAAAAACATCTTTTCATTCATTGTCGAAATAAAAAAGTTGTCCCATATCCATAAGAAATTTTAACAACAGGTCCGTTAATGGGAGTTTTATTTTAAAGGAATAAAATAAAGCTGGCTGTTATGCAACAATGTGAAAAGCAATTAAGATAACCTGTAAATTGAAAAGATTCAGTTGATTGGAAGATCGACATATTATGAGGATTTTTTCCCACAAAAAGTATAGGTAAATGAAAAACTACATACTTTATTAAGGTTCCAATATTATTTGCGCTCCTGAGACTGAGGCTGCAATAGCATGTAGATTTTCTAAATCAAATCCTTAAATCTTTTTCTTCCATCGAGAAAAAAATTCCATCTATCTTTAATCTTATCGCAAGTCTATAAAAGTGCTGTTTGTTGCTCAAGTGTCCAGATTACAGTACAAATAAAATGACAAATACATTTGCTATCCTTTGGTGAATATCAAGTGGTACAGATAAAGGATATTCTTATTTTCGATTCTTTTGGGGTACTTTTTTATTTTTAATTCCAAACGTGAGACAGAAGAAATAAATGTTTAAATATTGTTCATTTCTTTCGTTAATCTTTAGCGACTGTTAACTTGATTGGATGCTGCATCTTTAAAAGGAACGCTATTTCATGACTTTCATGAGGTTCTTCAACATATTTGTTTCCCATGCTATTCGCTGCCTATTGTAAGCAGAATATTTCTACTGACGGACAGGCATTGGTCAATGACATTTCCAAGGAGATGAGTTACGCGATTATATAATCTTCGATGAAAGCATGCTATCAACTATTTCTTTTCGTGATAAGATTATTGAAATATTTTACTTATAAACTTAAATAATTACTTAAAAATAAAAGTTTAAATAACTGTTAGGAAATATTATTTTCCTCGTGTTTTAGACAGATGTATAGCAAAATTTATTATGCGAAGACTTTTAATAAAAGTTTTCATTGTAATTTTCCATTAAACACCGATATTTTGGTTGCATCGCCGCGACCACAAACTCCTGAGAATCTTTAAAAAAAAAAACAAATTTTGCTAAAAAATTTGAAAATACGCGTATACCTATACTACAGGTAGCCAAACTGGAACTCTCGAGACTAGTGCGGCTCTTTTAACTTAATGTGCGGCTCTCTCACATTTCTATCAAGGGCCTGTCAACGTTTTCACTAAAGAGCACAGTAAGGCAGAGTAAACTGAATGTGCCCAGGGACGGATTGAATCTGCCCCTGCCAACGACCCTATATTTTGAAAATCCCCGCCACTATCAGAATAGTTCTTTCCCTTGCCATGTAGACCGAATCTGGGCCAAGAAACGAAGAATTTTGCGTGGAATGAATTTAAGAATGCACCCAGTGTAGGGCAATGGGGTATCCAAGGAGGGGGCGATAGACTTCCCCCCCCCCCCCCCCCCCGTGGACCCGCCACTGGATGTGCCTAATTGACGCTCATTTTTTCTGTATTGTTTCGAGTACAGGTTATGTTGTTTACTGTTCGCAAATTTATGTGCACAGAACGTATGACTTAATATACGGTAGCAATCCTCGTGATTTACTAGTTCCTAATATGACCATGTCTTTAACGCGCAATTATAACAATAAATAAAACATTTGATATGCAAATGAGACATTTCTATTGCTTTAGATTTTCTGATAGACAGCAGAGCAACTATAAAAACTCAAATATACCTCCAAACATACGTCCCTTACGCTGATGACTCTTTCATATTACTGCCTTATTTCAGTGGAATACCGTAGGACTTGCAAGCTCCTGGAACTATCGAATTAGTTGACTGCCTTTTGTATTTCGTAATATTTTCAATAAAACGACGTTTTTGGTAATTTTTGTTTTTAAAATAGAAAAAAGAGCCTATTCATATCTGATTTGTCCTGTGTGTATGTAAGCATATAAAAGAGGATATACAGCTTGATGGAATTCGATGAAAGTTGTTATTCAGGCAGGAGCATGCCTAGGAAGCGTTTGTCGAGGTATGCTGATAAGAACCTTTTGCTTCAATTTGACTTCCTGAATTCACACCTTGCATTATGAGTACGGTGCCGAAATACCCTGAAGAGGCCGAACTTCACGATATAGAGCGACAATTGGATTAAATAAAACATGCTAGAAAATTGAAACATAATACAATTTTCATTTACAGTTGTTTTCTTATTAACAGCACCGTCAACCAACAAATGTGCATATCCCGTGAAAGATCGCGATATATAATGAATGAATGACCACTAACAATAAGAAGGAACATTTTCAAATACGTACATCCCGATTATAAGGGGTGACAAATTAAAGAGGCTTATTTATGGTGCATTTATTGATGGATCAGCCTTAGTTAGGTAGATGTAATGGATATCAGATAGCTTGGAGTGACCAGTCAGGCTGTACCGCCTCGGGAATTTGAGATACAAACCGTGATTTTTCAAGAAGCGGGACTAAAGTTGGGACATCTAACTAAGGGATGAAAAGGAGGGTCCGTCCCTCCAAATATGGGTTGGTGTCTTACCTACATATTTACAAGACTAAGCAGCTACGATACCTGTATCATAGATTTAATTCGTGAAGTATAACGTCTATCACCTCTGTTTCAAGAGGTTAATAATATTCATTCTAATTAACTTCCAACTGAAATTTCCTACACTCTAGATCAGTGGTTCTCACTAGTAAAATTACCGGTGGCCGCAGTCGTTCAGGTTTCTGCAATGTTACCGTAAATTGGCCTAAAAATTATTTTGAAAATTGAATTCTCTACATAATAGACCTGCGTATGAGATTAGGGTGGTCCTTAGCTATAGGCAAAAAATTCTTTTTCATTTCTTCCGGGACGCCCCCTAAATTTATTCCATTTGGTTAGAAAATAAATTGTGTTAAATATTTTTACAATCGGATAACGGGAAAACGTGCCGCATCGCACTTGAACTTTATATATTTCATCATTTTTTGTGGTATTTGGGTCATTCCTAGCGAAAACGGAGCAATTCCAATTTTGGATTCTATCGGATTGTTTTGATATTACTACCAACACTTTATTAGACATTTTTGGTGATGTGTCTCGAATATTCGTATCATCTGCCGGGTAGTTGCCAAGATCCGGCCCGAAAAGTGAGCGCGTGCCATGCAAGTCGTAGCGTGCCGCGGCGCAACTGCTCAAATCTGTCAAATTCGCTGCCTCTTATCTCGTAAAGTATTTCGTCAGTAGTTTCAAAAAACACAACTTATCATCGTTTTTGGGAGTTCTTTAAGGTTATTTACTTCAATATACCTCACGACTTCCATATTTTGAATAAAAATACTCGATATTTGAGAAATATTCAGATTTTTTCGTTTCACTGTTATATTACGAAGCCAGTGGCGTAGCTACCATATAGAAAGAGGAGGCAATGCCTAAGGGCCCTCGAACAAAAGGGGCCCCACGAGCGAAAGACAACGGTTTTTATAGTTAAGCGTCACTTTGATGAATTGTCATCAGATTATCGTTTTCACCTTTCTCAAGAGAGCCCCCACCACAGAGAAAATAAACACCGATGAAATATATATAAAAAAATCTTTTTACTAAAATATTTCCGCTTAGGGGGCCCATCAGCGATTCTTGCCTAGGGGCCCGAAACATCGAGCTACGCTACTGTACGAAGCCAACAGCTTTCATATTTGAAATAGAAAGAGTTTGAAACCCTTGTTAAATCAATAAAGTGAATTTGTAAGGTATAAATAATTTGTAATTTTTTATATTTCTATTTATTTAAAAACTTCTTTTTCAATTTGTGGGAAAACATTGTTACTTCAATGTATTAAAATAATTTTCTCTCAAGGTCTTATGATCATTAAAATAGTAAAGTACCTTTCAGAGAAGTTTAATTTAAGAGTATATTTAAATTATAACGTTTCTCAAAATTCGTTTGACAACGTTGCTCTGTTGCAGTCTGGAAATTTACGCCGGTAGTCTGCGACGACTTTCAAAACGAACTGTTTTTGAGATACACATTTAGTAAATAATTTATTAAAGTCCTCCATTATCTTAACACCTCTTTCTGCAGCGTCTTTGACGACTTTCAGTTGTTTCGCAATCTCCAGTCCCTCGCTATAGGTGTGATCATTTTTTCACATAAGGGGATCCTTAGAGAGAAATGTCATTGAAATATTGAACCTTTTGAAAAATTGTCTAGATTCATTAAAAATGAAATGTTCAAGTGCCTTATCTACGAAGTGTTTTATATCTTTCGAGTGTACGGTAAATCTTTTGGTTGAGTCGTCTGAATTCTCGTTGACATTTGATTGCAAGGCTAATACCATTCGTTTCTTAGTGTCTATTGATACCTTGTCGTCGAAAAACGCTAGAGCTGCACTTTCTGGTGCAAGGTACCACAAATGGTTACAAAATTGATTCATTACCACACGGCTAATTTAACTATCAGTCTTGTCGTACTCGTAAAGACTTTCAAAAACAGCAAATCTCTCCGAGGAGCTTCAATGGCAATCGGCGCACTAATCCAAGCCTCCACGTACAAACGTACTAGAAAGACGCACACGTCGCGGAGTGCAATTTCTTCTTCGGCAGATAAGGAGAAGGAACATTTTTAGACAGTATATAGCTTTAGCCATCCACCTAGCATGGTGAAATGCACCGGGAACGCGAAGTGATATTCCTCGAGGAGGAACCCCTCCCAGAAAAATGACAGTTAGTTCAAGGAGCTCTAGGTAATCTTCCCTGGGGTGATTTTCCTGTAAACGTTGCAGCGCGAAAGCAAGAATTTCGTCTTCCGCGTCCTTTAGATGTTCTCGAACCCGCCAGTCTTGCATTCCAGGTTTAAAATTCTCCCTGTTGAGGCCATGCTTCCTGAAACGTTTTGAAGAGGGGAACATTTGGGCCCGATGATTTTCCAAATTTTTCGTCAAAGACACTCTTTAAAACAATATATCTTAATTGTACAATGTAGACGCCAAGTTTATACTAAATTTTTAGCAATATCACAGAAGGGAAGATTGCCGGAAACTTTTATTCACTATTATATTTTATGGAGATACTCCGACGCGAGGGACATAATACATAAGTGAAACGAAAAAATCTGAATATTTCTCAAGTTTCGCGTATTTTTATTCAAAATATGGAAGTCGTGAGGTATATTGAAGTAAATAACCTTAAAGAACTCCCAAAAACGATGATAAGTTGTGTTTTTTGAAACTACTGGCGAAATACTTTACGAGATAAGAGGCAGCGAATTTGACAGATTTGAGCAGTTGCCCCGCGGCCCGCTGCGACTTGCATGGCACGCGCTCACTTTCCGGGCCGGATCTTGGCAACTACTTGGCAGATGATACGAATATTCGAGACACATCACCAAAAATATCTAATAAAGTGTTGGTAGTAATATCAATACAATCCGATAGAATCCAAAATTGGAATTGCTCCGTTTTCGCTAGGAATGACCCAAATACCACAAAAAATGATGAAATATATAAAGTTCAAGTGCGATGCGGCACGTTTTCCCGTTATCCGATTGTAAAAATATTTAACACAATTTATTTTCTAACCAAATGGAACAAATTTAGGGGGCGTCCCGGAAGAAATTCAGAGTTTGAAAAATAAGGACCACCCTAGTATGAGATACTTAATATTACTTCATAAACTTAACGAAAATTACAGCAAAAGCAATCAGTTGTACCCTAGAGTACATACTTCTCAAGCAATAACATATAATTCTGAACCGTTTACATTTGTGTTTTAATTTAAATTTTGTAAAATTATTCTAAAAGGGGCTTCAGAAAATAAATGAAACGTTTTATAATGAGACTAATATTTTTTCACATTTTTATTTATTTAATAAGTATATAATAATAAGCAGAGCTTTTAAACATAATAGAAAACATCCAGCAATCGCAATGGTTAATCATAGAAGAAATAATACGTGAAAAACCACATATTTTTATTATAATAACTTGTTAAAAGGAAAATCGGATACACTTCTCTTTTCCAAAACAAGTCGCATTGCTGACTGAAGGTTTTGATCGGTAATTTTATTTCGGAATTTGTTTTTTATGAAATGAAGTGTGCTAAATGACCTTTCGCACGTAATTGCTGTTGGAAACACACTCAAAATTAATATAGAAATAAGAGCAACTTCTTTATATAGCTCTGAGTGTTGATACAGATCACACCAAAAACTTTCTATTTTTTATTTTTATCATGAAAAAAAGTTTGTATATGCACGTCTCTGGGAAGTTCCATCTGTGCAAACTTTATGTCGATCCAATTGCTTCCTATCCCGGGAAAGGATGAAAGTCTGTTTTGCATTGCTAGGAGATTGTTTTGGTTGATCTCTTGAAATGGTGACAATATAAATGATACGGTATTTGTGAAAACTCTAATTCTTGAAATATTTCTTCCAATTCATTACACAATGTTTCAAGATACTTTATTATTTTATGTTTTGTTTCAGCCTTAGCGGCTAGTGAAAGAAACGCATTGACGCTTGAAAAAATGGCGAGATCGCCATCTCTTTTCACCTGAGTGACTATGTCAGCAGTAGTACATATTCTTAAGTCTGATGATTATCAAAAGTGCATCGATAATTGACAAACGTCTATTTTGAAGTTGTCGATTTATGGAACTGAGCTTAGGTAAAAAGTCTTTTTAAAATAGGATGCAACCACGAATAGAGGTTTGTTGTAACTCCAGCGATAAATCATTATATTTTGGAGTCAAGGCGGTTATTACATTATCATAAAGTTCACACAGTCTCTGCACACTTGAATCAAAACTTAACCAGCGGATATGATTGTAGTTAAGAAGTACTTTACGATGCTATGATATTTAAAAAGTAACGAATATGAAAAATGAAAAGGATGAATCTCTAACGTATTTCAGTCAGAATATTAATTTTGTATTTGATGTTGAAAATACGATTGTGTTGGTGGCCGCATTTAAATGTTCTTATGGCCGCACTTGAGAACCGCTGCTCTAGATTGTTATGACAGTCTACTTTCTCTTTATATCACTCAGCACCATAAACACGACGCTGTAGTCCACAAATTATCTCGTATGTATGGAAGTAAAAATGGCTAAAAGGATAAAAGAAATTTTTTAAACGCCGAAAAAACTTGAATAAGTATTGGCGTATTTATTGCTGTATTTATAAGAACACAATGAGCCACACGAAAGATATAGATTATTACAACTAAATCTCTCCGCCCTAGTTTTGAAACAGAATCATTTGGAAATCATCTTAGAATATTATTTTTGTATTAAAGCATTATCCTAAGGCGGGACAATAAGGCAAAAATCTGATATCTCCAGAAACGTCAAATATCTCATCTGTTTCCTTGGAGCACAATCACATACCAAGGGAGAAGATGCACAAGTACGAGCAAAGTAAGACGAACGGAGGGTAAGGATTACGGTAATTCTGAGTGAGAAAAATGGAAATAAGACGCGGGAACGTCACGCAAAAAAAGGAGCGTTCGTATGGAGTAGCGCGTCATTAGCGCTCCTCACTAATTTTCCATTAGCACGGTGAACGGTTTCCAAAAGAATCCCTTTTACTTTTTTTTTTGCTCCGGGGGTTTAGTTCGCAAAAAGGAGACGGCAATTTTTCAGGGATGCGCCAGGAAAACTCACCTCCCTCCCACCCAACCTTCTCTCTCTTTTACCCGCAGCGAAATACGTCCGTTAAAAATTAATCGCCGGAAAAATACGCTTCGAGAGCGTTAAAAGCTCGCCTAATTTTGTCTCCGGGGTCTTTTTGTTTAATAATGCACGTCACATCCTCCTCCTTCATCCCTTCCATTGCTATCCACTCTCTCTCTCTCTCTTAACTTCCTGCGATAATGCGTTCATTTCGCTTGGGGCTTTATTTAGGAAGGTCCCTTCATAAAAGCGCCCAATTAAAAATCGAGAGGCTTCAAAGGTCTGTAAAAGCTCCATATATATTTTTTTTTTTTAAAAAAAAACCTTTCTGATGCATTTTTATCATAATTGTTCTCATTTTTCCGTTTTGTCTTTTTTTTAATATCTCAATTTTTATTATTTAAAAAACATGTCACGCGAGGGGTTACGTTTAGATCTTTATTTTTTTTGGATAACTTCAATCTAATGAATGAGTCCTGAAAATAAAACTGTTTTTATTCTCTTAAAGAGGTTTCAATTGCGAACAAGCGAAAACGAACTCGGAAAATGTATCCGACGACGACGCAACTTTACACGAAACACCTAAGGAAGAAGACGAGGATGAAATGAAGTTTGCCTGCTTAAATGTTTATTCTACGCACACTGAGCGCATCCTATATTGTACACGTTCTGCAATCAGTTGAAAACTAAATTATAATTCATTAAGGAATAATTTATCCGAGGGAATAATTTAACTGGAGGAATTACACTGCGTAGAGGAAAAAGAAAAATAAAATTCTCACGATCGTCAGACATGATGAGACTCTAAAGCGCCGACACCAAATATCGCGCTGTGGAATAATTATTAGTGGAATTTAAGTTTTTAAAGTAGAGGATTTGATTGTTCCTATTCCTCTACATCTAATCTTAATTAACGGAAAAAGTTGACTTACGAACCAAGCTCGAGAAATTTTCAAAGCAAAACACGAAATGCTCATTTGAAAAGCTAAAGCTGACCTATAACTTTACATAAAACAGTACTCTAGCGATGCGAACGTTATCAAAACAAATTTACTACTGAACACCTGTCACTCACGTCTGAACACATTACAACCACAGTTTTTAATAGGGTGTAAAGGTGCGCCACCGGGCCCGGACCGTGAGCCTAAAGGGGTCCAGGCCCAATCTATCTATGCTACACGATTTTCAATGAAAAGGAAAACGCATTGAAATTGGATACGAAGGAAATAATACGTACATAGCTTTGCTGAAAAGAAGGCAAGAAAACTTCAGTTGAAATGTTGACGGGAAGAAGGCTTGTGTTCTGTTCCTTATCCTTTTTCCTTAGTGGTTAGTTTTGTTTCCAGATAAACTACTTTTCATTTAAGATGTTTTGCAAGCAAAATAACTTGCAATTATGCATATTGTTTTTCTTTTACTCATTGTTTTGGACGTCTGCCAATCATTTATTGGGCCTATTTTCCACTGCAAGCACACAAACCCTGTTGTACAAGAAATGGCTACAGCTGCTAGTTAAATGATATCTAACCAAAAGTCTTCGTGCCATAAATTCGCATTTTGAGGCAAATCGATGGCGCAATCTTTAGAATTTTCTGAGACACGTTCAATGCATTTAAGTGTAACATAAAATGACAGCAGATGAACCGCGATTTTTACTGATGAAATAGCGGAAGGAGAGGAATCGAAAGTTTAACGTCCGACGGAACGTAAGCCGTTAAACTAATTACTAGCGCACTCGGGTGACGCTTCACGATTCGTACTTCAACGTGATTATGATAGGACGCAAGCAGCAAGATTTTCGCCGGCGTCGTAACCACGCGAATTTGCCACGTCGCAGGTACAAGAGAGCTGCTGCGTGCGCTTAAACACACGCACCTATTTATTTATCAAAAAGCTACCGGCACGAACAACCGACGTATTTTAAAATAGTAAAGAATTTCCCAAGCCCATACTTGTATGAGACAAACAACTGCCAATCAACTGAAAATTAAGTGAGAAACAAGTATTAAGAGGTAATTATTTAGAAAAATGTTACGAAACTGAGAGACTACGTAAGGTTACGTGAGTGTATCTCCGTTATATGAAAATATGCTAACTTCTCTACGATCGTTAGACTTTCTTCGAAGGAATGAAACCGGCGCGAAATCTCGAGGAGACCTTTATGCACATTACAGGATATCAGACTTTCATGCCCTCTACGTCACTTCCTCTCAAGACAATTCAACGGCGATTTCCGATTTAAATTAAACATTTCGTAATTTTACCGAATTTGAACAATAAAAACCGAAGATCACACATACTATGCCTAGATAAATACTACATAGTTCGAAAATTTCCTAGGAGCCCATTAATCATCGCGACAAAGGATTTTATCGGGAAATATTTCCGGAGATCCGACGCGCACGCATAACCTACTCGGTGGAACGTGCAACATGGGTGCGGAAGACCCGAAAACCCATTATATAATTCCCGAGAAGATCTAGAGGAACACGAGTTGGAAAGAGATTTAGAGGGAGAAAACAGAAAGAGGAGGGGGTCGGGAGAGAGGGTGATAAAAGGAAAATGGGAAGGGAAAGTGAGGAGATTGGGAGCGACCGGGAGAGGAAGTGGCGAAAGTTTGGTTAGAAGATATAATGCGGATGAGTACGAGTAGAACATAAAGGACGCGAAAGTGAGAGAAAGGATTAAGAGATAAAGGGTACTGCGGAGGGGGGCTGGAGATAAAACGATAAGAGGGCGCTTGAGAAATTCGAAATGATTAATGTTTTTAACGGTTAAAAGACCTTCTTCGTGGCGGGATTAGCGAAGATAGCAAAGGAATGAAAAATGATGTCGATCAGACCGAAAAAAAAAATCGATCTGCAAAGGGGGACAGGAGGATTAGAATACGTGGATTAATTAGGCCTGAGTAGCGAAAATTCTACGTGAACTCCATCTGACCCCGGTGAAGAGAATGGGGCGACCAAGCCCGCGAGTGGTAATCTCAAAGGAACAATTTGTTGAGCGCCACCCTCTGCCACAAACTAATCTGACAAAATCGTAGGGTGATTCGTAAATGTATACATCCCTGAATAGTTGAATCGATTAAAATGGGGCGTTGCACTATTAAGAGGGTTTCACGACGTTTTTACTTTCTCATACGAAGTATCGAGAAAGTATTGTCATCGCGAAAAAATTCGACCTCGAGAGTTTTACGGAAATATACGTTTTACGTGTCGCTGAATCCGAAAAAGTGGTTTTCGCAAAGGCGTCTGTCTGTCTGTTACTAGCTCTGGAGCCTAAACGGTAAAGCGAAAAAGAATGAAATCTCGTACTTAGGTATTTTATCATACTGAGCAGAGTATATGTAGAAATGGTTGACATTGCTCAATAATTAAGGGTAGTTTATTCTACGCACTTTTAACAACAATCCGATTTTCTCAAAAACGGCTCTAACGATTTTGATCAAATTTCGTACAGTTACTTGAGTTTACGTCTTCAACAATACCAAATAGTTCATATTTCTTAAAAATGAATATAAGGCTAGTTTATTCATGGGAAACTGAAACAAAAATTGGATTTTCTCAATACAGGTTCATACTATTTTCATTTTCTAAAGATAACTAAACGACGCATTAGTATATGAGAAAGTTTGTATAATGTATGTTGTACCGATTTTTTCTTTACATATAAACCAAGTAATACTGCAAAATTAAGTGGCTGCTATATATTTTCACTGCCATTTTAAGTGGAAATATACAACTTTCCCTTAATTATACAGTATGGAGAGTTTCCACAAAAGTGTGGCTGCAAAAGTTCATTTTGTTTCACTCTGAATATGTGTTTACAGAATAATTAGTTATATTTCTGTGTTAATTTTCTTATAAATGTTCTTAATTCTTATTTGGGCTTATTTTTACGCTTTCAGCTACCACAAAATCGGTAGGATGTTCTGTTTCTGTCGCACCTCAATCTCCATTAGTATATTTTTGATAGCAGCTCATTTATATGGAAAAAATCATGGAATTTAAATGACGATTCGACATAAAATTTCTATATTTACTTTTGATGGACCCCAAAATTCAAACCCTTATGATTAGGAAATATGTACCTCTTATTGGATTTTTTTATTTTTCCTTTATTAAACATAAACTTTATTAAACATAAAAGTTAGTTGAAAAAATAATTTCATTTTTAACTCTTGAATTTTAGTCATAATAATATTTTCAATGAATAATAAACATTTTCTTAAGATGGAAAATTCGAATGCAGAGTTCGTCCGCCATCTTTGTTTGATTTCTGCAATACTGACGGGTTTGAAAACATCTACGCGAGAGTGGTTTTATTCTTGTTTCATGCGTTGCTTTGAGCTATTTCAGCTTCTGATGTGACTTCACTCTTAGCTTGCACTGGCTCCATAACAATCCCAAGAGGTGTGAAATAAAGGATTTTCTCTTTATGAATCCTAATTTACCGCCAAGTCCTCTTTTTCTTCTAAAACGAAATTAATTTTTTTCTAACACTGGTCCAAGATAACGTGTTGGACAGTTCAAGTACAACTTAAGTTGCGAGCGTTTTTTCCATCAACATAGCAAGATGAGCCAAGAAACTCGGAGAGATACAATTTTATAATCAACAAACTGCAATAATGAAACTGAGATAATTGACAAATGATTATCCTTTGATTAAATAAGGATGATAAAATATTTGCTGAGATTCAAAAATCGGATGCAATATACGCCAAATCATTTTTTCAACTTCGTTAATTAAACAAAACGATAAACTTTTGTAATTAATTTTGCCACACAGTGTTACTTACAAGTGGGGTAACATTTAGTTTATACACACTAACCCCTTTAAGTGCGAAAATAAAATGTGAGATTTCAACTCTTAAATCATACGATAGGGAATTCATTAAGTTTAGCGTTAAGTAAGACATTTTCAAACCTTCCGTGAGCTCCTTCAGAGCTGGCAAAATAAAATGCTATTTCAACTCTTAAAATTCTTTGAGAGAAACGCGCCTTATTTATGTTCTTCTTCTAAAATACATTACTCCCATTTGTTACTGCAATACCGGTTTCCGGAATGAGACGAGAAAGGAATACGAAAGATTTCATCAGAACGCCCACTGAGCATTCTCTAGGTCAGGACGATGAAAGATGTGGAAACATCTTCTGATTCTCATTGTCAGTGCTGATGAGTCGTTGCAATCGAGTATGATTTGATTCTTATGTTAGATAGATAAAGTTCAAGCTGGACATGGATGATGTGATAACAGCATGCCTCTAAAAGGAATGCTTCCTAATTTTTCTACAATTAAATACGCTCGAGGACAATGGCGCAAGTCTCATTAAATACTCTCGGGGGGCGTAGGTCCATCGCCCTCTTGTGTAGGAACTACTGCAGAATCCAACGTGGGCTTTCAAATATTTCAAAAATATTAAGAAATTCCAATTATTCCAAAAAGTTCACAAATCCTTATAATATCAAACCTTCGAAATTTTTTAAAATTTCAAATTCCAAGATTCCAGAAATTAAAAAAATGCAAATTTCGAAAAATTCTATAATTTTAAAAATTATGTAAAATTCCAACAATTCTTTACTTTTTGAAGTCGAAATATTCCGTCATATAGCATCTTAATTTCGCTAAATTCGGTCACGGAGTTCCCTTCTTGATGATATAAACACTGTTTCCCTAGCAGTTATCGCTGCCTCATGTTTTTTTCGATAAATTGAGCGATTATATTGTCAATATGCGCGGTAATGGCATAAAGAAAATCCCATCATTATCCTCGCACCCAATTTAGAATGAATGCATTATACATATTATTTTCGATTCCGTTCACTCAGTGGAACAACACGCTATTCAAACATACATAGATATATAGGTGTTTGTTTATACATACACATCAAACAAATATTATTAAACTTATATTTCAGTTATGCGGAGCGCCTTTTCGTCTGACCTCCAACTTTAAGAAAAAAATCGTCTTTGCGAAAAATGATTTATTTACTCTTCGTTTTCCTAACTCGGAATAAAAGAAAATAAATGTGTAGTAAATGTAAATTAGGTTGCCCCCACGACTGTTTCTGCGGACACCAATGTCCTCGGCTAAGTCTCTCGTAAATGTTCTAGGCTTTTACACACTTGTGGCGAAATCTCTCGGGTTCGCAATGCGCATAGTTGGCAAGTCTGACCCAACGTGAAATACGGGTCTTTAACAAAATAACTTCTTTGAAGAATACACTTACTCTCTTGAAATACCTCCAAACAGAAGTAAGCTCAATTTTCGTAACTTTCGTTTTATATTTTAGAATCATACGAAATTTAATTAACTTGTTTTTTACGTTCCGATAAATCGCATAGGTATGGGAACAATCGATTTTAACTTAACTCTCGTTCAAATGAAGTTTTGAATATCACGAGGAGAATCTCCTATCAAACAGTAGACAATAATAAGATATGACATTTTTAATTTGTAACACGTGGCAGCTCTTTGACACGTCTGAGTTGGTGAAAGAACTTTATCAACGCGCCTAGTTTATAACACCTAACAAGTAGTGCAGTGGAAAATATCCTTAGATTAGTATTGATAAAAACGAAAACGCTTACACTGTCTTCGTAATTTAAAATTTGCATCCAAATGTCGTTTGACCTACGAATTTCAATGTCATCCTTCTTCAGAATTGATGAGAGAAGAACTCATTAGAAACACGATTCCCTGTTCGTGCTTTCAATTCAAAGTATTTTTGACGAGTTGGAGATATAACGAGTAATCGTGATTGTTGGCGACAGACCTGAGGAATGTTAACCTCCATGACAATCCTCTGAACTGAGAAGAGACAATAAACTTAGTTCCTTTTAGAGCTTGGAATGAACTGGCCCTCTATTTCAGAAAGTTCTCGTTTTGAAATCAAGACTAAGTAATATATTTTGTGATCCGCGAATTTTCTAATTGCCTAAGAATCCGACTTTGCTCTTAATTGTGCGGTAAACTAAGGTAATTGCCCGTTGGAAATGGCGGGTGGGCATGAATTAAGTATTAAATTAGCATTGAAAGAATTCATGATGAACACTTTAACTATGTGTTAATTAAAAATAGCAACTTAAATAAAAATCCCACGGCTCATTCTCAACATATATTGAACATTACGAAATAAATAACTTTCCGTGAGGAATGAATATTGTAGTTATAAATTAAAATATGATAAATCGTTGGAATAGTATCAATTTACTATGCTTTCAATAATGATTCTCTTAATGTATTTAAAACTTATGTTTTCTAATATAAATTATTATACTCATTGTAAATAATATTGGTTTAACGATGACGGAAAACATTAATTTCCAGCCAAAAGGAGAAGTAAATAATAACTATTTTTAAGTGCGGAAACCATGCCAGGTATAAGTGATCACAAAATTGTATGCTTAGAATGAGAATGTGGATTTCAAAAGACCCTCGATATAGTACCAAACACTACTATCTGGCAATACAAAAGAGGCGATAGAGAGGGTTTCTTAAATTACCTGCACGAAAAATTTTCGAGCTGGGCAGGGAGAGGGGAAACGGTGCATGAAATATGGGAAGATTTTAAGACTATATTATCTGAAGAGACGCAAAAATCTGTCCCCAAAAAAGTACTAAGGTTAAAGTCCGATCCGGAGTATTATAATAAAAAGGTGAGTGTGTTAAAAAACAAAGTTAGGAAAGCGCACAAAGAAAAGAATAAAGGGGAAGAATATTTACTTATTTACAAGAAATTATTTAGGGAACTAACTAGGGAAAAAAGACGAGCACAAGCAAGTTATCTCCTAAATATGCTAGATACAAAAAATAACAATAAATTTTTCAAATATATTAGAAGTCGTAAGGATAACTGCGAAAAAATTAGAACGATTAAGGGGAAAAATGGAGAGATAACCTTAGATGACGAAGGAAAAGCAAATGAGTTTAGTAACTGGTTTGCTAGTGTTTTTGGGAAAGAAAGTAAATATTCGACGCCTAAAGATCACCAGTGGGGCTCAGAAGGACAGGAATACGAAAGGGCTGCACTTACGGCGAAATCAATTAAGATAAAAGATCGGGACATACAGAGGAAAATTGTGAAGTTGGGTAACAATAAATCAAGAAGACCAGATAACATATCAAGTGAAGTATTAAAATTTGGCTTAGAGTACTATTTGCATTAGAGTACTATTTAACGTAACAATGAATAATTCTAAAATACCAGGCGATTGGAAATTAGCAACGGTAGTGCGTATTTATAAGGGCGGAAATAAAACACATGTCGAAAATTATAGACCGATCAGCTTAACTTCAGTCGTATGTAAGGTTATGGTTATTATATTAGTGAGTACTGGGAAGCGAATAGTTGGCTTTTTAATAACCAACATGGATTTAGGAGAGGTTATTCATGTGAAGCACAGCTGCTAGCACTGTGCCAAGACATTGCTGAGGCCATCGACGAAGGAGAGGAAGTTGACGCGATAATAATAGATTTCTCAAAGGCGCTTGACACAGTTCCCCATTATAGATTAATTGAAAACTTATGGGATATGAATACTTACCGGAGAGTAGTTCACTGGATAACAGAGTTCCTTGAGGGCAAAAAGCAAAATGTCAGAGTAGGTGAGCACTTTCCAAAGGATGCTAAAGTGACTTCCGGAGTTCCGCAAGGAAGCGTTAATGGACCTTTTTTATTCCTTATATACGTAAATGATCTCTCCATATCTATAAAATCAGAAATTAGGTTGTTTGCGGATAACTGCATCATCTAAAGGAAGTTATCGGATGAAAATGATCGTTTAGTTCTCCAGAAAGATGATGAGGTGGCAAAATGGATAACATTGAATAGGATGAATATAAATGTGAATAAAAGTAAATACATTAAATTTACGAATAAGAGGGTAAGTAGCAATTACGACTACAAGATAAATGGTAAGCATATACCGAAGTCGGATCATTGTAAGTATTTAGGAGTCCTTATGACGAAAGACTTGGATTGGGGATCGCATGTTGAAAATATAGTTGACAAAGCGTACAAAAATTTACATTTTGTAATGAGAAATCTCAAAGGGTGTTCTAATTGTAAGACAGCAAGGGAATTAGCTTACATGTCAATTGTTAGGCCAACGTTAGAGTATGCGACGAATGTGTGGGATCCATATGGAAAAGGGCTCACAGATGAGATAGAAAAGGTTCAGAGAAAGGCAGCGCGTTATGTGTTGGATAGATTCGGGAAGGAGGATAGTGTAACAGAAATTATTAAAGAATTAGACCGGGAATCGCTAAGTGGAAGAAGACGAGTTAACAGGCTAGGTGGAATGTATAATGCTATAGTTAAAAATAATGGCTGGGAAGATATGACAAGGCGATTACGTAAACCAGATTTTGTGGAAAAAAACGATCACAAGTATAAATTAAAACCGAGAAGACAGAAAAGTAATGTATCGAAATATTCATTTATAAATCGCGGGGTGTGGGAATGGAATGTTACCTGAGGAACTCTTCAAACCACTCCCTAGAAATGTTAAAACTTTTAAAGATAAAGTTAGAAATGTCAATGTAAAAGATACTCGGTACTTTTAGTCTTAATGTTAAACTAAATAAACATACTCTTAATTTAAATTGTAAGACCAAGGGAGCTGGAGGAAGTAGATGGACCGCTTGGTAGGGTGATGTACAGTGGAAACTTCGAGGGCCACGGGACCACTAAGGTAGCCGTGAAGTCCTGCCAAGAACTTCGAAAACTCTAGACTCCCAAGGTTAATTATATATGTTTTAGAAGAATTGTATATTGTGTAGAAAAAGTTGTAAATTGTATACATAAAAAATGTATATTGGATACTAAAATGTAAGAAACCTTGCCACCGGGCCAGGCGCCCAATTGCATTGTAATAGAAATAATAATAATTCCCCGTCAATTTACGTCTGACTTATTAAATTACAGATTTAAAAATATTCACATTCGTTTCATATACAATACATCAAAGGGAGGAAAGGCAGTCAAATACATGCAGTTAAAAAAATAATTGAGAACGGAATGACCGCTGTTGGCTTACCTGCATTACTAACAGTCATAAATAAATTTAACTCCTTTTTATGCTATTTGAATTTTGTTGCATGCTTTCAGATTTGTATATTTACAAGTATAGATTGTTCTTTGGCCCATACATGTCGGGAAAGAGCAATTATTTGGCGAGGTGAGACAACAATAATGCGTGAAGCAGTAATGGAAAAATAATAATGAAACTAAACTTCACATAGAGAAAGGATACGCTCCTGGAATGGAAACTATGATGTCATAGTAAACGTTGAACATTCTAAAATTCCACAAGGAAAATTCGAGAAAACTCTGAAAGCACGGTTGAAATTGACGTTCACCTTTGAGTTCAAGAACAAGCACTTCAAAAATGCTAGCCTCAGGTATTTCCAATAGCCACAATTGAAGATACCTGAGGCAAGCATTTTTTAAATGCTTGTTCTTGAATTATTTTCAGCTATACGACGAGCTCGATAATTCCCCTTTGATTCACCTTTGAGTTGTTAAGATTTTATATGTATATACTCTCATTTAACTCCATACAGTGTTACCGGCAGAATGACAAAAATTGATAGCTATTGTTATTTGATGTCTCTAAGCCCGTCTGCAAAAACAATCATGTGGCACATATGGTTTCTATAAAAACATATCACAAATTCTTATTTTGCGCCGCAAAATCCTATTAAGTTTGAATGGGAACCTAAACGGATGAGTACTAGACGATTAAATTTTTCGGAGGTGTTAAGCTATCGAGCAGTTTCAATCGAAATATTTTAAAATGCCTTTTTCAATTTGAATGTCTATGTGTGACACAGAATAAAATATGCTCTTCTTTAAGATGAAATCGAGGAACGATGTTCCCGAGTACCTGAAACTGCGCCAAGTTTCTGGGACCATTCAGAATTTCCTTTATGCAGGCCTTTAAGAAGATATTTTGGAAAAATAACTACACGTCTTGTAGGCTAGGGCACTCGTGGTTCTCAGTTTGCGCACGGATTACTTTCGCGATGCAATCGGAAGTTTTAATTCGAGAGCGAAAAGGTGAAAATAACAAAACCGAGTACTTATATCGGTACAAAATCGTTCAAAAGCAGTCAGGGAGACTCTTACTCCTCTCCATTAAGAAAAGACAAATGATAAATACTCCGCACAATTCCTCTCCTCCAGAGAGATTCTCAATCAACGCGAAACATGTTTTTTTTTCCTCCCTCAGGTACTTCCAAATCAAATGGAATGGAGCATCGAATCAACCTCTCGGGATACGGAGGGAAGTATGACCTAACTAACCCATTAGTCCTACTATTCAATTGGCTCGCTTAGATAAACAAGGAAGACTCCCAACGCCGGCACCGAGGGAATTAGAAAAAGGACGTGAAAATGGAGCGAGGAGCGGGCGAACTCCATAGAGATAATGAAAAGCGATGGAAAGGAAGAGGAGGCAATGCAGGAAGTAAAGGGAAAGAGAGACGTTTTCCCTTTAATCTCAAACACACACACGGCACCCTCTTCTGATGTAAGGTCGGTTAAAAAGAGTTCTGAAGACGCCTGGTCGAGGGAGAAATAGGGAGGAATGGAGCGAGAGAGAGATGATAGAGTAAAAGAGAGAGGATGACATCAAGGAGGTTGACAGTAGGAGGAAGAAAGATTGAAGCAAAGGTTAAAGGTCGGACTTTACCCACTTCTGTACATCATATAAAGAGAATTTTTTTCGTAGAGGTTTGTGAAGCTCTTCGCCTGTCTATTATTTGACGTTAATAAGATTTGGAAAAGGCTCTTGTCCTCCAAAAGTTCTCGAAATCTGGAACTGTAATTGGTTCATGACTTCCGCTCTGTTTATTTTCCTGCGCCTCTCCGATGTTAGCTGTAGGCACAGAGTAGACTGTAAGTAAACTTATCCCTGAATATAAGTAATGATTTATATCTACGGTTATTCAAGATTGTAATTCACCGTAACAAATAAAGCTCTTACATAACTAAATTTTTAGCAATTGCGATTGAAGAATTTCTGGAATTCTAAAAGATACGGGGTAATATTTTCACTTTGGAACTGATCGACCTTAAAATGGTAATATTCTACATGCAAACGGTATACAAACAATTCGCCCTCATTTTCGGTCTAATTATTAGACTCTATGTAAATAAAAATCCCTTGAATACGTCCCACCACGAACTTGTAGAATTTCTGGATCCACCCCAGGCAGTAATATATTTATGAATAACGCGTAAGTTGAAAATCTTTTTTTATTTTCCTTATGCACTAATAATTAAAAAATAAATTGAAGAACATACCATATGAGCGGTTTAGATCGTATTTCTTACTGCTAATTTTGAATAATTTCCGCTAGAAATTTTCTGGATTTTCGATGTTCCACTGAAATGCAATAGGATTATTACTTATTATTTGATTTTTAATCTCTCTATCGAATCACGCATGCACACACATTACTTTTTATATAGTTTCTTTGTAATTCTTTAAATTTTGATTGGAATCATCACTGATACAACGGCCAACGGTAGTGTGAGAGGAAATAGGATTAAAGTGACTTGAAATAGGGACTCCGTGGACCACATGTCCGCTTCGTTAGCCAATGAGGGCTGTTGTGCAAACCTAATCTACATTTATATATGTGTGCGCCTGTGCACATTTCATAAAAATATTAAACAATTGTATATTGAGTGTTGCTATGGTACATTTTTCAATGCTGACCGTTTAAATTAACAGTACCTATTCAAAGATATAAATTCTAAAAATTAAGACACATTATAGTAGCGATTTTCAAACATTACAAAGCCGCGAACTCTTCAACTAAGAAAACTAACCTTCGCTCCCTCTAGACCAGGGTTTTTCAAACTTTTTTATCCACAGCGAAATAATAATAGAAAATACGTTATTCGACCCATCAAAATTATACCTCATAAAATATTATTAAGAATTTCTAAGGATGTATTTAAAATCTAAACGGTACAATTTAATAACCTATAAATCCCATTAGTTGATTTTGGTTATATTGGCAACAATTTAGCCTAAATTTTGGGTCAAAATATCCTGCATCGACCCTTCGTTGAGGCCCTTATCGAACTTTTGCGTCCCATCGTTGGGCCGCGGCCTATACTTTGAAAGACCCTGCTCTAGACAATATTCAGTCACAGATCACAGACGATACTTACTGAACATACAATTGCCACTTGAGGGCTACAATTTGACTGCTGCACATTTTAGATCTCAATATTAGGATGGTTAAACAGACAGTAAATAGATGTGAAATCTTTTGCGCTCCACTGTATGGAAACCACTGGATTAATCTTTCGCGATATTCATAAAATACTTCCCTAATTTCAATAACATTGATGCATAAATTATAGAAAATTTTTTTGAAAAGTATAAAATATCCTAATATCGTACTGTTTTACGACAATAGGTACAGCACGTTTTTCAAATTAACAACTTATCTGTCATCTGTGACGATACTTTTCTCAACCTGATTTCCTAACTCTGCTTCTTAGTAATGTCAACAACCGCATTATGTTAATCTTGCTTTAGTTTCCCCATAAGAACCGGACATTGTTTTACAAACAGTAGTTTTCACAAGACACCATAATAGAAGCCCATGGGGATAGGTCATGTGCCCGACAAGCAACCGGTCCGCATTTCTGGGAAGTCATCTTATTATATATTTTTGTGTGTGGTGCTGCGTCCGTCCGTCAGTAAGCGCGTATGAAGCATCCGTGCATTTTTATGGGAGCTACGTATACGAGAAGCAACGCATCATAATTTTGGTCGAATTTTTAAATTACTTAGATTCCTGACGAATATGGGACTTGAACTAAACAACGCCCAAAAGAAAGAAAATTCATTTTCTTACCGTTGATTTTCGAATACAGGTCTACGCTATCAGTCTCCCTACAGTCAAATTTTCGAACTAATACTATATCGCTGTTAATCGACGTTGTTAATTATTGATACTGATGTTAACAAACTGTTTACATGTTACGCTGCTCTCGGGTTTGAATCCCGGTGAGGACATAAGATGTTTGTATTCGTCATGGTGGGTGAATCGACCAGATGGTCTAAATCTCCCCGTTAAATAAAGATGCATTTTTATTATTATTATTACTATTACAACCTGAGGACATTTTTCTCAGCGAATGGATCGCATTCCTTCCACTTCTACTACATGGTAAATTCAAACGACAAATTAATTGCAAGCTTAGTTGCAACGGGCATAGTAGTCATTCAGAAACTCGCGCCATTCATATGGATACACAAAAAGAAATTAAATCTTAAAATGACGCGAAGATTGCTGAGCGTTTTAGGCTTAACAGTTCATTAGTAGATACTTAAAATTATGAATTGCAATCATCGTATCCTACAATCAAACTCGTCTCGTGTGTCACCTAGGGCAGTAGGTTGACTCCCCTTACATATATCGAGGGCGAGGACGAGAGAGCATTTTGCAACATGAGGAAGCCTCTGTACCGAGGCGGATAGGAGGGGGGGAGAGGAGGGGTCGGAAGCGTTCGAGACGACCTCTCGACACACACCCACGTACTGGCGCTCACGAACGCACACGCACACACACATATCGACAGACAGAACGCGCACGTACGCATCTGTGTACGTAGCCATTTTGCTGCGCCGTTCTTTCTCTTCCTGACGCCAGCGCTAGAGAGGAAGAGGAGGAGAAGGCAGAAGAGCTTTGTACGAGAGAAAGAGAGAGAGGGAGAGAATGAGGGATTCGTGAGAGAAGGAAAAAGGGCGAACAAAAAAAGGTTTCTTTTTCATTGTGAGAGGAGAGAGAAGGGAAGGAAGGACAGAGGAGGAGAGGCAAAAAAAAACAAGCGCTGGCGGAATCTGAATGTGTATGAAGTGTGTGTATGCGTGCGTGTGTCGGGATGGTTTCGAGATGAGCCTCTCCCTTTTTTTTCCTCTCTCTCTCCCCTTCTACGTATCTCCCCTTTTAGTCATAATGCATGGCGCTGCAGGATGTGTTCTTTCTACCTCTTCCTTTTTCTAACCTTCGCCCGTGTTTCTGCATCTGTTTCGCTTTACATATGCTTTATCTCTATCTCGTCATTCGTTTTTACTTTAAAGTGCTTGAAGCATGCGGAGAAGTATTTCCCGACCTGGGTGCCGAGGAGGTTTCTGAAGGGTGCCCCAAAAAGTATTCTGCTTTCCCATTTTTAGCCTCATTTTGCGTCGTCGGCTTTCAAAAATCCAAATCAAAGATAAGACGAGCTTCATTTCGTCGCAAAGGCACTTCGAAATGAAAGGAGCTACGGAGAAAGGGGTTAGAGGTTCAACTTGACTGTTGTTTTTAACCATAGAAGATTTTCTCCTTCGTTAGCATTTCTTGAGAGCTTGCGAGAGGGTGAGAAAATGCCTATGACAGCGAGTCATCACAGTATACGCAACATCTTAGGTATTTTTACAAAACAATAAAATAAATAAATAAAACCTTGATTTTATGATTTATATGTGATAATAAAAAAAAACGATTATAACTGATGGTGGATGGGGAGAGGTGCCGCCAAATTCTGAAAAGTCACTTAAGGGTGTCGCGACTCTAAAAAGAGTCGGGAAATACTGATGTAGAGAAAGGATCGTGAAAAATCTACTTTGAGATTTCGGTGAATATGAACGTTTTAGGCACCAGTTTCCGATAGTCTTTTTTGTGGTTACGTCTGTCTGTAGCGCGGATTTTGGGACTGTACATTTTGACGGAATCTGACTAAATTACGTATTTGTGCATAATATCTTGCGAAGGTTAACAATACGAAGAAATAATAAAGGGTACATCTACATAATACCCTTCAAGTCACCTTATTGGTGGATGGCAGGAGGTGCAGTGCACCAAGGTTCCCTAGTTTACATAAGTTCCCGTATCGTCCTAGGGGAAAAACGATCCTCTGTATCGCTCCGTTCTACAATCGATCTCGCGGATGTTATCTTCGTTGTCCGATATAAAATGTCGGACTTCTTATAAGATCTACTATCTCATCCGCTAATCCCTCCGACATATATTTTTGTACCAGTTTAACTCTTATCCTGCATTCTATCCTATAACGAGGCCCATTTCATATTTTCTATTAATGTCGTTACGCTTTGTTTACAATCGTAATTTCTCTTTACGAAGATAATAGTAGTAGTGGATAATAATACTTCATTCTTGTCACCATTAAAAAATAGTCCATTAACACAAAAACTGCTGAAAGGATTTTAATTAATATTCATCTACCTATAGATTTTTCGGATGGATGCTGGGATGTTAAAAAAATAATTATATGTAGTGTCCGGTGACATTATAGTAATAATAATGATAATCATTTATTTAACACAAACAGGTTACCCCAATTACATGTGTTTTAATAGGTACATTTCTATGACAAGCACAAACGACCATGCCCTCGGCAGGATTCGAACCCGCGACCCTTGCAGTGGGAGTTAGACAGGCTAACCACCCCTCTACCAAGGCCGGCGTAACTACCGAAAAATTCCATGCAATAATGTAACTTATGAAGCCATTGTGTGGGCTATAAAGTAAAGATATGAGAAAGTTTACGCAATTTATGTCGCAACGACATTCTCTATTTTCTTAAATCTTCTTCCCTATTGTTATCTATTTCTCTATATGTAATTTCTTTCTGTTTGTACCTCTCTCTCTCTCTATATGTAATTTCTTTCTGTTTATACCTCTCTCTCTCTCTGTACCCCTTTTTAGCTCTTTTCTTTTCCTTTGGTCATAACATCTCCAATCGTAGGATAATACTGTGTCCTTATCATCTCCTCTCTCCGTCTATTTTCGGCTATTTCTCTCTCGTTCTCTTACAAACTTTTCTTTCACACTCTCCCCTTCGCTTTCGTTTCTTCTCTCTATCGCTCTATTCTCTCTATTCAACGTGTGTATGAATAGGCAATGAATGCCCGCTCATTCTTTTCGACACGTCATCGAAGACGCGTTGGAGCACGAGGTCCTAATTTTGACAGTACAGTAGGATTAATTTAATGGAGGTATGATTTACTACATGTATATGATGACCGTTGACAGTTCTGTGACGGCATGTGGCAGAGGGTCTTTATCCCCAGCATCCATCCGTACGTTGTAACGGCGTATTTGTTCCTCGAGAGCATTCCAAAAATTGATTTATGTATATTCTTTTCTATTTATTAAACGTGCCTATTGAAGCAGTTTGTGTAAAAAGCGCACAGTAGGACGGGAAATGTATTTCTCTTTAAAAATTATTAAGCGAAATCGTTGATAACTCATCAATTACGACGTAACATCATGAAAATTCATTCCTTTTTATGATAATCTTGTTGAAATTAAGAATATCGAAATTAATTATTTTTAGTATTGGAGTAAGCGAGATCAATTGGAAACTATATTCTCCAAAAATTATTTATGTTTCTCTGGGTAGTTTGATGGACTGATTCCTATACATAAGTTTTCCATTCTCTTCCTCTCGAAGAAAGTTTTTGACTAAATTCGACTTTTTGCATAATTTTTCAAAATTCTTCATTTTGCAGTTAGATCTTTACATTAATAATTACATTTATCAGCTGCACACTCCTATCTAAATTTAACTTTTTTATAATCAGCTGTAGACAATTTCCCCTCAATTTTATCGGACCAGCTCTTCCGCAGGAAACACGCAGTCTTAACGGAGAAAAAATAAAATCGAATTCGAGTAATATAAAGAAATTTCATGAGATGGTAAACCATGCACTCAACATAAAAAGCTCTTTGAAGCTTCTTTCGCAATAGCATTCATAATATCTTCTCAGATCAATGCCACAATAAGCATAAGAAGCAAATTGGTAAAATAATTAAAAAATAAATAGAATAAAATAATGTACAATCCACATCTTCATTTGAATTATACATTGTTTTAGTATTACGGTTGTTAACCATGGAATCGTTCAACAAAATAACGCTTAATACAATTAATTTGACGGTGAAATAATACTTTTAATGGAACTTGTACAAGAAAGAATTAAATACATAATAAATAATAAAAACTGAATTCACTTTTAAATTATACCATCCTGATGAATCGAGCAATCTTTGCGTTAGGATATCTACATATTAAACGGAGGAAATCGATCGCATTACGGTTACCAAGAATCGGAACATCTGAGAAATAATCTAATCTCGCACGATCTTGTCCTCCGTATCGCAGGGGCAGTATTATCCAGAGTTATAACGCAGAATATCTTCTTAGAGAACGTGAGAATATGATTTTCTGCCGGTGAATTTTAACTCAAAACTTATGCCTCCAACTCGAAGGCGAAAAAACGCATCGCGTAGTGCAGCCGAGACAAAGAGATTTTTCTCTCGAGCTCAGCTGCTCGCACCCTCCTCCTCTGCATCATATCTGCCCTCCTCTCAAGTCCAACCACCGATCCATGGCGGAGAAGCACGAACACGTAAAAGCGCAGAGACGAGGAAAAGTTTACGGCGAGGAGAAAGAGAGAGGGCGAAGAGGGGTGGTGTAAAAAGGGGAGGTACACGAAAGAGGAGGTGCCGGAGGAATTTTAGTGCACCAACTTCCGGAGAGAGGAAGCAGAGAGAGAGAAAGAGAGGGATTGAACGGGACGAGAGTTAGAGGGAAGCGGCACCGGCAGATGTCTCTGCAATAGAAGCCCAGAAGAGAGAAAAAAAGGAAAAAACGGGCGGAAATTCCTGGGAGGGATTGAAGAGGAAAAGAAGTCTCGATAGATAAGAGTGTAAGAGAGAGAAAGAGAGAGAGTAAAGATAAATCACGGTTGAAAGGAAGTGACTAAAGAGACCTCTTGTTTTTTTTTAAAGGAACAACCCCTTTCCTTCCTCGTGTGCGGAAGTTGCCGATAACGAGGAAATAAAACGGATGGGACCGCGTCACTCTTTTATCTCTCCTCGATGCTTCGCTCGCCTGCTCTCTCCTGCTCTCTCTCTCTGAAAACATCACATTTCCGATCCTTTGCAATTCGACAGAGTGGTTTTTTTTTTTTGGAAGAGACCGCTTTTCATTAACAACCTCCTCCTCAGGGAGTTGTTGTTTCTCTTCCATCTCCTCCTTTCTTCGATATGCAAAAAGACAAAAAAAAACCGAAACACAAGGATTTCGCACCACCCTTGAAAATTATTTTTCGTCTGCGTCACCGTTTCAAAAGAACGCGCCGAAGAAGAGGAGGAGAAGTCGACCGCGAAGGCGTTGAAAAACGGCACAAAAACGAGAAGTGGCCGAGAGGATGGCAGGCAACAGCGCCACATGAGCGAGGACGAACTTACGCTACAACCGCAAGGGGCTAACCATGCACAAAGAAAGTGAACGCCCGAAAAAGCGGTAGACGTGGAAGTAGTTTGTTTCCTTTTTATACATTGGACGGGACACGCCTTTCCTGCGCCTTGTGCACAGCTCGGTGAGGGGAGATAAGGGAGCGTGTGACAGCAGATGACGAAGGCTGATTTTTTTCCCTCTTTGATAGACGCGCGAGTGTTGAAGTCGTTATAAACGCCACGTCCGAGAGAGAGGTGGACGACCAAAACCAGCCGCCGCTGTCTTGTTTTTCACGGAGAGTGGAGGGACTTGGCAAGGGACCCGAGAGAGCGGGGCGGCGAATCGACGGCCAAGGTGAACGCAGGTGAGTGTGCGAGGCCGAAAGGGAAAGTGAAGAGAGAAAGAGAGGGGTTAAGAGAGAGAGGAGAGAAACGCACCACAGCGGAATGTGAGCAAGAGACTACGAGGAACGAGTCGCATCGTTTCAAAACGTCCGCGTGTAACCGCGAGAAAGTGAAAAAACACACCAAGAGGCATAGTACGCTGTATAACAAAAAGAAAGCTAAAGAGTGCCGACTGCTTTGGCGCTTGTGAAAAATAAAAGAGAGGTCCGGAGTTCGCGTGTTTCTTCGGCATCCTAAGGTTAAAAAGGAAACGAAGAGGGAAATATATTATCGCTCAGAATCTCGCATTCTTTCCCTCCGTCTTATTCTCTGGAGGGAGGACGTCCCAAGCATTTCAATTCTGCACGGTGTCGGATAGCACCAAGGAGGTGACCGGCCGTCATAAAAAAAGAATACGAAACAAAAGGGTTATTATATTGCTGGAACCCTTGTGCGAGGATCCGCTTCGGAGTGCGAGCTTTGGAAAGGGTCGAAAGGAGACGCCATCTGCGAAGGAGTGAGAGAGAGAGGGGGGGAAGTGAGAGAGGAAGATTCCCAGAGGGGGGGACTCGGCGCCAGCGCATTGACTTTCCCCATTCATCGAGAGAGCTTTGGCGGGACGGAGTTTTCCTCCTGCGCGGGGAAATCCCGCCCCACGTGCAGGGGCTCTCTGCCTACCCCACTTGCCGGAGCCTCGCTACCCTCCTCCTTGTGAGCCGTCCCACCTCAACGGCATTCCGGTGAGACCTTGACTCCCCACCGAAAGAACAAAACCACCTTCGTCTCACGGGACGGTCGGTGGTAATAAAAAAAAACCATCGCTTACCTCCCTCACTTAACCCATTCCCTTTACGATCCCAGGAAAACTTCCATCTTCTCCCGTCCCTCTTCAGAGAGGAGATGCCCGCGGAATGCTCCCCTTTATTGGTCGGCGCGGAGCGATATCGCGGCGCAGTGGCGGCGGCGGCGGTGGGCGTCGGAACCAGCGGATCGGAGCGGGGGCTGCCCTCCGGTTCGATGGTGGGAGAGGTTGAGGAGATAGGAGTAGGAGGTTTCGAGGAAGGAGAGGGAGAAGAGAACGCGATCCTGAATCGAGAGAGTCGGCCTCCCAGCATAACAGTGCAGAATCCGATGCCGTCCGAGAAGGACACTGGCCATGAGGCCCCGACCTCGCTCAAGCTCTACGGCAGGAGATGGTTCATCCTGGCCATCTTCGTCGCCTTCTCGGCCTCCAATGCCATGCAGTGGATCCAGTACGCCATCGTCAGCAACGTGATCACCAAATACTACGGGGTGGAGTCGATAGCCGTCGATTGGACTTCGATGATCTACATGATCACCTACATCCCTTTCATCTTTCCGGCTTCCTGGCTCATCGAAAAGCAGGTGAGTGCGTGCATGCGCGCGCGTGCGGGGACCCTTTTTCTTTTTTTTCCGAATCCCGCCGGAAAAAAAAACTTTTGAGTGGCGCGCCACGAGGGAGAAAGCGAGGGAGAGAGAAATCGCGTTTTGTTTACTTCCGCCATCCCCCTCTCTCACCTCTCTCTCTCTGTCTCCCACGGCTGCGTCACGCGGGAAGTTGTCGCTCCCTCTGTTGTAACACTAGTCTCCTTTGTCGAGTATTCGGTACATAAAGTTGAACGGGATGCGATGTGCAACATGTAAAACAGAGGGCGGGAAACAAGGTTAAAAGGGAAATGATCGGTTCGAAGCCAAAATTTCCGCGACTTTCTGCCATTCCCGAGAAACATTCCTGGAGGGGTCAACGTATCAATTTTCCGCTTCGGATTTTTGAATTTTCGGGGCGTCTTTCCTCAATCAGACTTTAACCGCCGCAAGGATTACTTGACATTTGTTCCGATTCGTCCTTTACAGAGGCGACCATGGCCGAGACGTTAATGTCATTCGCTGTGAATTACGCAGATCGCTTTAAGAATTTGGCTTGTGCCAAATAAAAGAAGTAAATCCCACGGTGATAAAAATGACGAGTAAACAAATACAAATTTACCGATATTTAATGAAAGTTTCTTATATCACTTTGCAGCTGTAGAATTACGGTATGTCTTTTTACAACTGCCTACTTGTGTTAATTTGTTATCCTAATTTCCGTAAGTTTTATCTTCTGAGAGATGCCGCTACGTGGTCCATATTTTGCGAGTTGCGGACAAATTTCCGAGGCGACCAGGAGGAAGGAATTTTGCATCAGCGGTCCGTAGAAAGTTCGCTCTCAGCAACGGGACAAGTAGTTGGGAATTCTCAACATTCCCGCAGGCCTGCAACCGGTGAGGCGCACCCTCCTGAGCGATAGGTCGCTCAATTTCTCGGAACCCGTCACCCGTCTCGTTACTGTTAGCAACTACGATTGTAAATATTGTGAATCGAGCACTCATTCTTATCACGTACTTAATTCGAGATTTTTACTGGACCGATATAAACGGTTTCCCCGACAGTCTTGAGATTTTTAAAACGCGTCAATTTTTATCTTTGGGCATCGTCGATTCTTTATTTTTAATCATAATCACTATAATTCGCGTTAATGAAAGCACGGACGAAGTTCAATTCACATAAAGATTGCCGAATTGATAATAGACATAAACTCCGCCTAAACAGGACGACGCTAAGAAATGTTATAAAATTTGCGAGCTCGAAGTAGCGCAAGGAAAAACATGGTATGCGAATATTTTCTTTTACAAAATAATCATCTTCGTACGTAACGGAATTTATGCGCTAATTTCGTACAATCATGTATGTTGCATTGTTGCTTATGAAAAGTATCTGTTTACACAATATGTTTCCTTTTTATATATTTATGGTTTGACCTATATTCTACTTCGGTTAAAAAAATAATACCTTATATATACTAGTCAGAGTGATCAAAAGAATATGCCTATTTCTTATATAACGGTGATAATGTCAAAAACTGAAGTATCCACCCCAGTGAATAATTTAATTCCAAGTGATTTAGAATACTGAATTTGTACAAGTAAAGAATTAATGTTAATCATATTCCTACTTTAGATCCAAATTTATTTTTAAGGCGCACAATACTCTTTTTTTAAGCTTCAGAAAGAGGGAATGGTATGCCAAAGTGAGAAAATAATAGGATTGAGGAGATCGAAGAGTTGGCTACTATTAAAGTTCCGGGAATCGACTATCCTGAAATCGAATTTGGTTTTCCCTTGGAAAATCATTGAATATTCCACGCCTTATAAATTTCACGAATTGGAATACCAATAAAATATATGCATGGACATGGACTGAAAATTTTATCCATGAATCATCAGCCTCCGACATATTATTAAATAAATTGCAAAAATATACAAGATGAAGATAAAACAAAGTTTTCCATGACTTTATTTACGCGTTAAAATTGTGAATTAAACAGACTTCTTGTCCACCAAAATTTCGAATTATTTATTTCTTTAGGTGATCCAAAAATACACGCTAATATCCAACGTTGTAACTTATATTTTATAAAGTATTCTAAATCTTGAAAGGCTCTTGTTCCACTTCTCTCATCCGCCAAAATCTCTTCCTTTCATATCCTCATATGCAACCCCCTCCTAATTCTTCGACTCTTTGCTAGTATTTGACTCACCCATTTCTTATTATTATTCTAACTACCGACAGTTTACCCGGCGTTGCCCGGGATTCAGAAGTGTAAAAATGACCTAATTAAAAAAACACGAAAATCTATATTAATTTATTTTTATTACGTTTACAGTAATTAATTTTTGAAACATCTATAATTTTTATTCGTATTGAGCTTCAGGATATACAATATTGATCGTTTTTTTTTATTTGGGGCCAAAACTAATTTACGGAGAGAGTTTTAAAAACGACAGCAAGAAAATGAATTTTTACTCTTAACGCATATTTTCTTTTATTTATATGATAAATCAAAATGTACAACTTTATCTGCGTAAATGTAGCTACGAAGAGAAAAGAACTATGTAACTTTCAATATTTTTTTTAAATAACGTACGTCCTTATTCTCATCTAATTTTAAATTTATGCGTCAGCCTATTTGCGTTAGTAAACAGTACAGATGTATAATATAATAGTTTTACTTACAAAAAATAAATATTCCAGCATAAAATTAATGATGAAACGCGCGTCCCAGACGCAGTCAACAGTATAATTATCTTTAAATATTTATGTTGCTATGCGTCATTGATTTCGATGCTTAAACAAAAGTTCTAAGCAAACAACGCCTTTCTTTCGTCGATTTGAATGTTCAATTGTCACTAATTGAATCGGAGACAAGAATGATGGTAGCCTTGGTAACGTCCGGAATGAGTACGAAAAATCCGCAAAATTTCGAAAAAGAATGCGTATTTCTGAAAACTTCGATCGTGTAACATGTAAACATTGCAAGAATAAGATAGTATAGAGTTTTTTTAGTCGTCGAATAAAGCAAAAATAATGAAAATCGGTCCATATTTACGTATTTTGATGAACGAAGGAAGAAAACCTTACAGTCTGAATAATCGAAAATCCCACAGTCTGAATAATCGAAAATCCCGTGTAAACTTACGGAAAAATATAATTGTCTCCTGGTGCCGTTCCAAGCCAAAAATTAAAAAAAATATAAGCCCGAGGTGCACATCCTCGGGGTGCTCTTAGTATGTATGCCAAGTTTCAGCTTTCTATGTTTATTGGTTTTGAAGTTACAGCGTTAACACACAAACAGACACACATTCTATTTTATTTATATGATTCATGCGTCTCTTACTCTAACTAATCCCCTCTCCATTGTTCCTTTCCCAGCCAAATCAATTTTCTGTACCTACTCTGTGCCAAACCCAAATCTCATAACTTCTAATCTGCTTTCATCATCTTTTGTCGGACCCATATATACTCTCTCAACATCAAAGTGTTCCACCAATCTATTTTTAAGATCTGTATTCAAAACTCTCTATTCTCGTCCGGATCTCTTTGTTAACCATACCATCATGAGTCAAAATACTACCTCAACAATTAAAACGTTCCACCTTTTCTAGTTTTTTTATTTGCAATTAATTACTTGTTTTTTCAGTATTAGAAACATTTTTTCTTTTTTCTTTTTCGATTTTAATTATCTGTCGCTAGCAAATCTGCAGCCGCAACAAATAGAATTTCAAATTACGAGCTGCGATAGTTATACGAATTCAAATGAGTTTCACAAACATTTAGCACTATCTCCGGTTTGTTCATAAATTTTAAAAAAATATGATATCTACAATGATGAAGCCTCAATACAGTAAGTGAACCGTGTAGACTAGTTACGCAACATCTCCCGTCACTAATACCTTAATTTCTCTTTACTGTTACTGATAAGGATAATTTATTTCACGTCTTTAGTTCCATGTGCGCGACTCGTGACAGAACTTATTCACCTTGCTTATTAGCTTTTGATGGGTGCAAAGGATTGATGCTATTAATTCCAATGTCTGTAAATATATTTTAAGCTTAAAATCCATCTATAAATTTATATATACACTTTTAATATTATAATAATTATAAATAAAACAATATTCTAGTACAGTGGTTCTCAAACATTTCGTTGCAGCGGCATCCTCTCACAGATAAACACGATTTCCATGGCGGTCCAGCTTTGAAATAATGTTTTATATCTATACATACGAGCATTACAACCTTTGGACGCTTCCATTTTCGGTACTACGCAATAATAAATTTAATATAACAAGTTATTTCCCTAATTATCTACCAAAATTTCCAAATCGATGGCTTATTTACTCAAGTTTTTTGCGAATTCGCTAAAATTGAGCTGCGGCACCGACTTTGCGAAACGCACCTATAATAGATGCACAAGCGGAAGCAAATATTATCTGTCGGCCATTAAGCCTCATTCTTTACTATTTCATTAGCTTCATTTGGAGATTTTTGCTTTAATGTGGACTATAAGAAAATCTCCCTCTGTTCCGATGCCCCAATAGTATTAGGTGCATGCCAAAAATTATAAGACTTTCAAACTTACATGAGAGAGTCGTAGAATTTTTGGCATTAACCTTGCAATAATTTAAATAAACGAAGCCTATTAAGCTTAGAAAATCAATTGCGCATTTATAAAATTAGGGTTCTGGTCCACTTCAGGAGAGCACAAGTTCCTGGAGTATCTTTCCTCGTAAGACACAGTGAAATCTCATTATTCCAAACGATAATTATAATTCCGTCCACTCTTAATTTTTAACAAACCGTTATACCTACCTGGACGGGCGCCTTTGGGTAGCCTTCACAGCGGGGCATTTACGAATCTCAAATAAAGAAAAAAATACAATTTACTTGAATGTTTATTGAATCGCAGTATATAAGTACGTTCATAATGTTGTCCTGAACAGTCAACTATTAAAATAAAGAGTAACCAATGCCATTAATTCCGTATTACTTTAGCGCGATAACTATTTTAGATGAAATATTACGAGGAATAATAGTTTTCCGGTTATGAAAACAGCAATGCCTCAAATACGTAAGTAAAAATCTATGTGAATAATGCGCTAAATAGGATCTTCACTCAGTTACCGTATCGTTGCTATCGTATCGATTGAAACTCGTCTACAGCTCATTTTCGTGCCATTTTGGAGCGAAATACATTTCAGAATATTTATAACCTCGTGAATTTGCCCTTGCGAATAAATCGACGAACAAGAAAATCCATCAAAACATCCAAGTGACATCGAAACGGTGACTTCGCACGCTGAAACATCACTTCTCGCCGATATAAACGGACGTTAAGGTACGTCGCGCAATTTTACGACATCAGAGGTGCGCGGTAGCAGCTTGTTTTATGCACGTTTAGCACTTACATTGAGATAGGATTAAAAATCGTTCATTAGGTGTCGCGATGTTTAGGTCGTTGCCTTCGGTAATTTATCCCTCGCTCTAGAATACCCACCTTTGAAAATTCGTCGTTCCCGCATTGAGAGCCGGGTCCTCGGCGGTATTTTTAGGGTCAGCCGTGACGCCATCCACCGGCACCGCAAAAAAAAAGAGAGATGCGATGAAGAATGTCCGAGGAACGACCGTTGCTTTAAACGAATGATAAAAAAAACACGGGAGAGACAACGACCCTTCCTCTCCGAATAAATTTGTGTCAAAACTCGTCAACTTTCAACTTTTTTTGCTCGTCGTGCAACCATCACCAACATACCAAACGGCCAGAGGTAAATTTTCCCCATCGCTTCTATTTTTTTTACCGATCTCCGCCTTATCAATTTTATCTCGTGTTTTTTTTTTAATTTTAAATTTCCTCGCAAAAAATTCGCCTGGAATCTGGTTCTATTTTTTCGTGAAGATAAATCTCGAATCATATCTGTTTTCCGCGGTTGTTTTCGTCACGTCAATGCCGTTAAGACTGGTTGGAGGTTAAACAACAAGTTGGAGATTTCACGCGAGAAACTTAGCATATATTGGCGTTTCTCTCGGGAGAATCTGGAATTGAAATTTAGATTTTTTGTTTTCAGCAAAGTACCTATCCCGATATAGCGATACAATAGATGTTCTGTGTTTTCCCATTCTAGTTGGATTTTTTTTCAATGCAGAGGTTGTATTAAGTTTTAACGTAGGATTACCGAGAAAAAATTTGAAATGTTATTTCCGGTAGTATGGTGGGGCATGCTATTTTCACTCGTGTTTTATCATAAATTTAAACTGATAGCCCTGAACGATTTATATGACCCAGAATCGATATTTTTAACTTGCATTTCAAATAAACAACGCGTAAATCTATATGAAAATGTATTTTGAAGTTGTTTTGCGCTACAATTTCTTTTGAAACTATCATTTTATGGAGAGTGTATTTTAACAGTTAAAGGAAAAAGTTAATTATTCACAATAAAGTGAAAATCTTGATTGGGTGATAACCTTCTTCTTTAGTATTACCTACCTAATTTACTATAAATCCGCACAGCGGTATAGCATACGATACACGCGTACAAGAAGTCGGCCAAATGAAGTAGAATAGGCAGTTTTTTCTTTTAAAAATAAATGTGCCCAAAAGGTAGTAAAAGGTTAGTATACATAATTTTAAACGAAATTTAAAAAAAAGACCATGTGTGTCACAATTCCTATGGCGAGAGAAAATTCGGAGCGGGTTTCACCTCACTAAGAACCGACAGATGAAGGTAACAGAAGATAAAATATCCATGACTAGCTAATGTCTAGGTTATTGTTAAGTGTTTACGTATTCAATAACATGAATACAAATTAATCTAAGATATCTTAGCAGCATGCAAGATGTAAAAGCAACTGGCACAAGGCAAACAAGAGACCTCGGAAAGAAGACGTTCTCTAGAAGGCTATATAGTCAGACACCAGAGATTATTTGAAAGGTTTTGACTAGGGGTGTGCGAGACTCGAATTTTCGAGATCGAATCGAGAAAAAATTATTTCTCGATCTCGATTCGAAAGAAATATTTCTCGAGTTAATTTAAGAGAAACTCTTCAACTTAATGCGTACTACGCATGATATTTAATACATATAGGTAATATAGGTATTAAATACGTAAAATAATTTTCAGGTTTATGTTTGAGCGCATGGGTACATCCATCATTAGCTTTTTTATTTGACGAGCTTTTTTTGTAGTCGTATATGTTCTTCACTCGACCTCGCAAACTGACACTACGAGATAAGTCATTTTGATAATCAAGTAGTTTCCCAAAATCTTCAGAAGAGTTAAGTGTTTATTCGCGAGTAAAACAAGTTTATGTGCGTACAATTCATCTTAACATTGAATTTTTTCTTTTACTTATTGTTAGATTTATAATCGAGCACCGTGAGGTAGTCGGCGGACCCGCAGCAGGTGTACCAACTACTTTAATGTCATTCTATCACGAGCACACGATCGATTTTAATATTTAGTATATTTTGCGTTGCAAAGGGCGGGGTTTTTCTATATA
The DNA here is from genome assembly GCA_036926305.1 of Uropetala carovei. Classification (NCBI taxonomy): domain Eukaryota; kingdom Metazoa; phylum Arthropoda; class Insecta; order Odonata; family Petaluridae; genus Uropetala; species Uropetala carovei. The sequence goes on from JAXCHB010000022.1 coordinate 1,219,370, forward strand.
TTATAATATATGCACAGGCACCGATTATACCGTTCCGTTTCGTCAGAATCTAGAAATAACAAGGGTTCCGTTTCCTAAAAATTTCCGTTCCGCTACTAATACAAGCGTTCCGTTTAGTAACATTTTCCATTTCGAGCACTGCATTTTTTTTGTTATTTCTGCAGCAAATAGTTCGTCTTTTTGCCCCCGTTCTGACTTTCTTCCGGTGAGGTTGAGCGTCTTCAATGCTTTTAAACTCAGATTTCAAGAGAATTACTGTTTGGCGTAAATCATGGGAATTTTTTGCGAGAATCTTACTATTAGGTAAGTTACAAAAAATTTTAAAATAATACTTCCTGATCGCTGATTTAATTATTTTTATTGTTTTGAATGGCATGGTAATTTTAAGATTTTTAGATATCCATCTCTTAACTGTTTTGCACAACTCTATCCAGAAACGAAACCATCTGGTACATATTACTCATTGGCTCCAACATCGCTGAGGTTTTAATTGTAAATCACATTTCCATATTTGAAATTCATCTTGGGATAACCCCTGTAAAATGTCAGAAAGTGAGTCAGAAGAAGTTACCAGAACAACAGATTCAGAAAAACATGAAGTTACTGGAACAAGGAGAGCATTAGTGTGGAGGTATTTTAACAGAAAGAATTCTGCAGAAGGTCAGTGTAAAGTGTGTTCATCAAAAATCAAAACGCCAACTAGCTAGGCGAGTGGTCTTTTATACCACTTACAGAAACATCCTTCTTCTGAAGTAGAATATAGGAAATTAAAGAAAGAAAACAAAGAAAGGAACATCAAGTAAGGGATATCAATCAACCCTTGGAGATAATTTTTTTAAACAAAAGGGTACTTTAAATGATCCTAGAGCCAAAGTAATTAACAGAAAAATAGCCATGATTATGGCCATAGACTATCAGCCTTTCAGCAATGTGGAAGATAAGAGGATTTAAGGGATTGCTTGAAAAGTTAGAGCCTAAATATATCTTGCCAAGTCGAACCACATTTTATCGAAGTATCCTACCACAGATGTATATGGAAGAAAAGAAAAAAACTCTATCTATTGATCTATGTGAAGGCTTGCAATTTCTATCACAGACTACTGATATGTGGACATCAAAAGGACACCAAAGTTATATTTCCTTAACATGTCACTATGTGAACGATAAGTTTTGTATAAAAAGTCATCTGCTCGGGAATTTACATTTCTCAGGAAATCATACTGCACCTTCTGTATGTGAAAAGATTGAATCAATGGTAAAAGATTGGCATCTGCTGGACCACAATATTCCTGTGTATGTCATAACAGATAATGATAGAAATTTTACTGCAGCATTCAAAGAAACCTCTTGGAAACATATCCAATGTTTTGCCCATACTCTCCAACTTGCTGTTAATGCTGCTAAAAGGGAAAATGATATTGATAAATTGCTTGCAAAGGGACGTGCAATTGTAGGTTATTGTTATCTATTCTTATTGAACATAACCTGTGATATTTAATTTGTGCAATAAAACTTGTTAGCAGACCATGTTGAAGAACATGAAAGATGTAAGAATAATTTTGGAATTACAACATAATATGGATGAAGGTTTTATTATTATGTTATCCAGTCTTATTAAACATAACTTGTGATAACTCATATGTGTAATAAAATGTGTTCACAGTAAAACTACCTTAAAAGTTGATTTATTTAAGAAAATTATCGATCTCGTCTCGATTCTCGGGAAATTTATGAATTCTCGTCTCGATCTCGCTCGAGCTGAAAAAACCTGTTCTCGCACAACTCTAGTTTTGGCCTTTTTCTCCAGCAAAGTATTATAAGAACTCAATGTAGTCTTTTTGTTAACGATATAGCCTTGACATACTGTCGCATGTGGTAAACTCCGTTGTATTGACATTTTAGAATATACTGCGCGATGCCTTTGCCTATGAGCTAGAGCGAAGAAGAATTTACGCGAACTGTTGCATCGACATTTATGGATAACGCTGGATCCGATAGCACTTCTGCTCGGACTAATTCGACATACACTCGCATTAACTCGTTAACGATCGTGAGTTGCGCATTCCGGTTTCGCGATCGATCCAGATTCGAGTGCGATTTTACTCCCGCCATGAATAAAAAGTAGAGTAAATTGAAACCCATATAAATAAATATGCGCGTTTCATATGCGGTTCCAACTAAAGAAATCGGCGTGACGGAGAAATTCGAGCGATATTCAACTATAATCAGTGGTCTTCAACCTTTTTTGAGTCACCGCCCACTTTTACCATATGTTGTCCTTTGAAATAAGTTCACCGCCCACCCAGTGGCGTAGTGAGGGTTTCTGGCACCCGGGGAAAAGAAGAATTTTGCGCCCCCAGTAGCAAAGTGATTTACGGAGGTATGGTAACCATAATGCTAGTGGGATTGACGTTAGATGAGATTACCGAATACGGTCTCAGTGGTAATAACGGTGTTTAAAAATTTATGATTTTATATATTTGATAAAATTAAACTTAAACGCTTCGCTGCTTCTGCGAGAGATTCCGACCACCCTCATGGGCCTTTCGATTTTACCGCAGCATGGATACATTGTCTCTAGTATAGTATGATATGATACTATAGTTAATAACAAATGAACTGTAATAGTTGTACATAAAATAGTTGTACATAAAATAGTTGTACATAAAATAGTTGTACAGAATATGTGGGCGTATCATGAAGCTTTTTTATAGAATTTTATTTTTCAGTGTAAAAATTAGAATAGCATTTGGTGATGAATAAAATTGGAAATATTAACTCCAATTCACCGTAAAGGCGGTACTTACGTGGCAAGGCACAGAAGACTCGCAGGATCAATCAGGACGCGCGTTTCGACAGCAACGCTGTCTTATTCAGCAATGTCAAGGTGTGTAAGGTTGGAAGGAGTATTTATACTATTGTTGACTATTAGAGAAGTAGGGGAGGGGAAAGGAAAAGGTGTATCGATCGTTAACTGAAGTAAAGGGGAGTGGGGGATAGGGCCAGGGTCGTGCCTTGCCACATAAGTACCGCCTTTACGGTGAACTGGAGTTAATATTTCCAATTTTATTCATCTTGTCTTCAGCGTGTTTCTTGAGTTCTTTATTTTATTTAAGCATTTGGTGAGTTCTTTAACGCCCACCAAAAATCCAAAAACGCCCACTGGTGGGCGCTATCGCCCACCTTGAAGAACACTGAACTATATCAATCGGAGGTATCGAATTAGGTTACACGTAACATAGGACATATGATAGGTTTCCACAAAAAATGAAATTTGAATTTTTTGAAGGTGCGAAAAACATGCTTTTTAGGCGCGTTTCGCTTCCAGCGTGAGCGCCTAATATCGTCGGTCTGTCCGTCCGCCCGTCCGCGTGTTCGTTCTCAGCTTCTACGGAACGGATTTTCATGAAATTTGATATTAAGGACGTACAATCAAATATAATAAGAAAATCGCAAAAATGAATCACGTACGCCAATCAGGGGTACCACTTTACTGCTGACAAAAAATTAAATTTTCGTCATATCTAGTAAAGTATTGCTCACACCAAAATATTTTTCAAATAAAAGTTGTAGAACTAGTAAAGAAGAGTATTTTATTTTCTATACATTTTTATCGTAGGAGTAGCCGTTATCGATAAAATCAAATGAGAATGTCTTAATTCGAGTTGAACTTGAAAATTTCCTGCATGGTTAAAATCAAACAAAAACGTTTTAAATCGAGTTGAACTTAGAAAATTTCTTGCATGGTTACTTCTTCATTGTTGCTATCATAAACAATCTCACAAACAAACGTTTAATTTCCTTACGCGTGCATGCAATATTATTAAATAGGAAGAAAATGGTTTATTTTTGAAGAATATAAGAACTTTAAAACGCTATTTCCCTCACGTACAGGTATATAATTTCTTTCTAATACTCCACTGCACGAAACGCGCCCATTTGTGATACGTTGTGCACTTTCCTAACTTGTTTCATATTACGATATGTGAAATTTTTGACTCGTTCGGAACGCATATGATTATCTTCGCCACAATAATAACCCTCATTGTTTTGAACGAGCGTCAGTTTCAGTACCGAGTTTACATCACATCCTTAATTAGTACATATAACACTCTATCATGCATTGTATTCACAAATAAATTCACCTCTAAAATAAACGAGTGACTAGCTTTGCGAGCAGCAATTATGAAAGAGATAGACTCTTACTTGCTTTCTTTCCTTTTCCTCTATTTTTCACCATTATAAAATCCCCATTAGAAGAATCCTTCGAAATTACATCATTCGACTTATCCAGCGTAATATCTGATTGGATTTTTATTTTTATGACAGCCGAGGGCTTGGTATCGCCGCTCTTTCTTTTTCACCTTGAATTATTCGGATGAGATGACGTAAACATGTAGTATCTCGTAAAATGTTTGAACATATAAGGGCGTAGATTTAGTTAACTGCCTATAAATTTGAAGCTTAGCTTTTCGCAACGGATCTTGAAATTCTTATGGTGGTCTTCCGGTATTATGTGCAGCGTTTGTTTTATTTTGTAATGACGTTCGCTGTAACGTGAGCCCAACGTCGGCCACAATATACACGGTATCCTACGTTAAATTCCGGAAGGCCGTCAACATAAACGTCCATCAGTACCCTAAGTAAAAGAAAATACTATTCAAATTCGCTCGTATAACTGAAAATAATATATTTTTACGGGCAAGTCCAAAGGAAATTCGGTGAATTTGATAAAACGGCTGTCGGAGTAAGAGGCGGAAATAAAAATGATAGAAGTGCACATAAATCGTCGACTCCATATGACGGAGCCGAAATACACATAGTCTGACTTAGGGTCTTAGGTACATAATGTCGGTCCACGGCAGACCTGCCGCTTGCAATATTTTCTTCGTGCGAGCGTTTATGGGGAAACTTTCACGTGCATATTGTGGATCTTACGTTTCGCCATGGCACTTTCGTTTTAGGGCACGGAAGGAAAACTTATTTGAAACGTATGTCATAAAGACATCTAAACGTTGTACTAAATGAAAAAAAGAACGATTTCAATGTTAAATACAATTCTGCTGCGGCTTGAAATGGAATTTTCGCTGCCCGGCGAATAATTATTAGCGATTCAATCCGTTCGTGGGTGTAGATTTCCAGTAATTTCCTTGTTCGTATTCTTTTTATTAGGACATTACTCGTTGCTATCAATAGCTTTTCTAATACGAGTGCCTTTATATATTGCATAGCAAATCGACAAAGTACTAAAATTATAATAACCGGTCGTATATGTGAAGAAAATTCATTTTTATCTAGAAAGAGAAACGGCAATGGAGACAAAAAAGTCCTTTTCGGTCCAAAACTTCTCTAGCATACTTTTGAACACGGACGCTACCAATTTTATATTCTGGACGTTTCTAACCAAATACACTTATTTAACTGCGGAAAAAACAAGTTCTATTGTCAAAAATTATATCAATACAAAAGTAATATATTAATGACATAGCAGCTGGACACGCCCAAATGAAATGTTTGGTTACACACGCGACATCAGAATTCTCAAACATCTGCAGCAGGGGTGGGCAAACTTTTTACGAGGCGGGTCACATTAGCAGTTGTGGGTGGTTAGGTGGGCCACATTAGGTCTCACACAGGAAGTTATTTGAGAGAATGCGAAAGGTCCTATTAGTGAAAATCAATTACTAATACATTTTTAATACAATAGCTTCGCTATATAAGGTTTTCCGACCATAATTTTAACCACCAAATGTGAAATTTACTGTTTCACATTTCACGGTTCTCTTTTATAAAGGAATCGCGGGCCACATAAGGTGCTCTCGCGGGCCAGACGTGGCCCGCGGGCCGTAGTTTGCCCGCCCCTGATCTAGAGGGACTCGCATATCATGTTGGCAGCGAAAGGGTTAAACTTGAATTAGGCTTGACTTCGATGAAGCCGCAAACTCCTCATTAGTGCTTTCTTCGAATCGCATTCGGCTACACTTAAAAAGAGGAGCACCTGCAAGCCTCGCTCTCCTTTTATTGCGAGCCAATACCGTGCGTTCTATCGGTGGTTCGAAACGATAAACAATGAGAACCCATTTGCAGCGGTACTGAATGATTCCCGATAAAGAAAAGTCGTGCGAACGACTCGCTCGTGAAACTTCTTTTTTTTGTAAGTGCGTTCCTTTCCTCATTCCGATGTTCCGGCGAAGGACGAGGAGAGGTCGTTTCGGAAGCAGAGGCGTAGCAGGGAGGGCGATTTAAAAAAAGATTCCGGAGGAATTTTAAATGCGACTCGAATGAGAAAGGAACTTCAGAAGGAATGAATTTTCAGACTGTTGGGATATTTAAAATCGTAGGAAGAGACAAGGGAAAATTAGCGTTGGAGGAAGGCTATCACACTGTGGAACGACTGAAGGTGAGTAGGGGGTGGTACAGAGAGAGTGAGAGAGAGTTCATCTTTTGGGAAGACCAATTTAAAAAGTCTCTCGCCTATATATTTGCGTATGCACACACAAACGTAAACACACAGAAATATATAGTGTTCTCTCTGTCACTAACGAACGGCTGTGTCAGATAAGCCTCCAACTCACCTCTAGCCCAATGATTCTCCTGCTAGGTTCCAATGTCGTACATACATATCAGGAGGAAAAAATTAAAACGTATAATTACCGACATTTCCGTCCGTTATCTATGCAAGAAATTGAAGTTATATTTAATCCGTTAAATTACATCGCATGCTTTTTTTAATTTCTTACATTCACCAAGGATTTAAAATATTACACAAATATTTCGCTTGTATTCGTTCGTTTAACTCCGACCTTCTTATCTCGAGGCTTTTGAAATTATTTCGTCAGAAATTTCTCTTATTTATTCGAATGAAACGGAAGGAAAACGACCGAAAAAAAACCTTATGCATAAACACGCACCGTTATAGTTAAAATCCTGGAGAAGAGATAATTTTCCGGCACGCTTTTCTCGCCCTCTTAATTAAATCTCCGGCATATTCATAGCGCCGCACAGTGGGCTAGGGTAGGATTTTAGCGGGACAAAAAGCAAATTTCTTAATGTTATGAAACTGTTGATTACTTTTAAATTCTTGTTATTGCATATCCATATGAAATATATTTGCGCTCAAAACATGACTTACCGATAATAATACGATGTGGACACCTTGTAATTCCGCTGGACTTAATAGCGGGAGGCATAACTGCGCGTCAGTGTTGTTCGTGTGCCCACTTTAAACAGACGTACGTGCAGTGTTTTGAAGTTATAAATATTCACTTTACAATGAATATTGTAGAGCCAGGTATGCACTTTATTTATGTAATACAAACTCATATCGGTAAATTTTTTGCATATAATTAATGACACTAAAATAATGTAGGGTTTTTTAGTTTTATTCTTTTTGGCATAAGACTTTTAAAACGCATCTTACGTCTCTGCACAGAGATATCATTTTATGCATGCCCCGTTGTGCTTCCTCCTTAAGTTTCCATATGATTTAACTGCGTCCGAGTGCGTCTGTAATAATAATATATTTTTTTCAGAACGTCGGCGACCCATCACTCGGAAGGAACTGTACGAGTTGTTGCGTGAAAAATGTAACACAAGTTTATTAAGCGGTGACTGTGAACAAATTCTATTATGTTACGTCAAAGAACAGATGAATTTCGTGCAGACGATATTTCACAAATAAGGAGGGCTTTTACAAGTGAAGAAGCTCTATCTTTTATAGTTAATAGAGCAGGACACACGCGAAAGTCATCTCTAAAAAATCTAATGTGGCCAACCCATGACTTTCTCCATATTTGGGGTATAAATATTTAAATTATTATAAATAGCATTATGAGGCAAAATTATTATTTCGTATCGAAAAAGAATACAGTCATTCTTATTTCCGTAAATTATATTTTGAATGTGTTTACAGAATTCACCGCTACATGGTGGTGGCGCTGATTACTAGAAATTAAGAAAAAGCAGAATATCTCCGAAATGGATGGTTCTACGAAAATTTGTTTCAAACAAAACTTGGAAGATATATTATTCTCTACAACTTTGGTCCTCACGAAGATTACCAATAACGACGTTTTTAAGGAGATATTTGACGGAAACCGAAAAAACCGATTATTTATAAATAATTCCTAAACAATAACTGCTATGGAAAATTGTTTCAAATGAAAGTTGTACGTCATTCTCTATAACCTTTGCATAGAATTGTTTATACAATAATGATGTTTTAACGGAGAAATATCGCAAAAACCGAATCGGGTTTCGAATAAACCTCGACTTTCGGTTAACCGTTATTGTTCAAAAACTAATTAGTTCTTTGTACTCATGCTAAAGTGTTATAGTATATGAAATTTGGTAGCGGTATGGCAAGTACTTTTTGAGTTAGAGCGCCCACAATCACACACACAGACATCATTCCGAAAATAATCTAAACGTGTTCTAGGGACCTCAAAACGTGTATTTCCGTTGAAATCTCGAAGTCGATTTTTTTCGTGATCACAATACTTTCCCATTATGGAGAAAGTAAAAATACAAACTATGGCCTGTTGCATATATTACTAGTCTCTTCCGATCCAGTTATTTCGAGCCTTGGTCCACTTCCTAGAAAGAAAACTCGCAAATATTATAAAGTTTTGTCTTTATTGTCCGCACCCAATGTAACGCCAATATAATGCCTTCTCCAGGTTTCTACAGCGATACTACAAGCGATTGTGAATAGAATTGTATTGTAATACCCACTTAATTATATTATTGTTATTAATTTCCACAGAATTTGATTTAATTTGCTTTGTTAATATTCATTGTTAATACAATTATTGGTTATAGTATTAATATCGTTAATAAGTATGGAAGCGTATGGAAATGAAGTCGATAATAATGAATTAATGTAAGTAAAGTTGTTTTCTTTCCAAAAATATATATAAAATATTGTTAATTTCACTTTTAGTTTGTAATAAAATATATTCCTATTGTTTAAAATGAAATATTTATCTTTTAAAACTTATGTCCCGCTAAAATCCCACCCTGGCCCACTGTGCGCCGGTGTAGCAGGCAAGGATCACTCCCGGCAGGGGTAGGGTAGAGGGGTACGGAACGACAAGACTTTTCCCATTAAAATCTCGTTTTAGTTTCCGGGGTGTGAAGACATTGGTCTCCTCGGACGCCGTATACAGACGTGCCTTTATCCCGGGAGTTGCATCATTTATCCGCGGCCGTTACTATAGGGTTCCTAACATTCCACGACGCGTTGCGTCCGGGAAAGCAACTCGATCAAACGGCGGCTCACAGAGAGTTTCTTCTTTTTTTAACGGCACCCAGGTTCGAACCATCGTCCCCTCTCGCTCGCTGACGTATTGCGGAGGATCGTTTTAGGATGGGGATCGCGTTCAAATATTTTGCCCGGGCCACGAATGGCCGACCACCTGGGAAAACAAACTCCGGTTTCGGCTCAGGAAAATCCACGCGGGAAAGTTTTATCCAGGGTGAATCCATCTCTCTCTCTCTGTTTAGTGCGATTCCTTTATGTTCTCCGTTGCGTCCGGTCATGGTTAGAGGGCTATGGGGTATTTCGGGACGGAGGAAATCGACTCGAAAAGAGTGATTTCGAAGGGTTTTGTTATTTTTTCGCGACGGAAATGTGATTCATTTCCGCCGAAAAGGGGACGCATTTTGAAAGACGTGGTTTTGTTACACTACGTTCCATCGACTGCTAAAATGTAGTCATTTTTTTGTTTTGATACTTTCGCTCGCAGTTGTTGTGAATCTTGTCCAAGAAAACTGTTTGGGTTGATGTATGTACGATCCTCGTGCCTTTTCCAACATTTTGCGCCGAAAAGCTACATGACGTGCGGTAAATTTCATCGTAAATCATTGAATTGAAAATGTACTCCAACCAGGGTTCCCTGGTATTGTATTAAATTATTTATTTAAACATATCTCCATTATATTTTTTACAACAACCTTGCTTGAGGTGAATATATAACCTCTGCATTAAATTAAATTAAAAGTATCCCGAATAAAACTTCAAACAAGTTCGGAAAGTGTACAACGTATCACAAATGGGCGCGTTTCGTGCAATGGAGTATTAGAAAGAAATTATATACCTACCTGTACGTAAGGGAAATAGCGTTTTCAAGTTCTTTTCTTCTCACAAATAATCCATTTTCTTCCTATTTAATAATATTACATGCACACGTAAGGAAATTAAACGTTTGTTTGTGAGGTTGTTTATGTTAGCAACAATAAAGTAGTAACCATGCAAGAAATTTTCTAAGTTCAACTCGATTTAAGACTTTTTTGTTTGATTTTCTCGATAACGGCTACTCCTGATATGAGCAATACTTTACGAGATGTGACGAAAATTTAATTTTTTGTCACCAGTAAAGTGGTACCCCTGATTGGCGTACGAGATTCATTTTTTCGATTTTCTTCTTATATTTGATTGAAAGTCTTTAATATCAAATTTCATGAAAATCCGTTCCGTAGAAGCCGAGAACGAACATGCGGACGGACGGACGGTAATAGGCGCTCACGCTGTAAGCGAAACGCGCCTAAAAAGTAATGGCAAAAGCAGAAATTTGCCCAGTATTTCCACAGTGGGAAGTCGGCCGAGACTTAAAAATGTTTTCGTTGCAGTTCAAAATTCGATATAAGTTTCGTAATAAATATCCTTTTTAGCAAGATTTTAGTGTGAGGAGGGCACACGTATTTAATCGTGGTAGAAAAGTTGGTAGGGCGGAAGAAAGTCACCTTGAAGACAACGCAACAGGGAGTCACTCATTTAGTTTATAGGCATGAAAATACAATAGTATGATATTTCTCTGGAAACGCGGAATATTGGGTAATCTAGGTAATCTTTCTTACAGAATACACTTTTGCAATCACGCGAGCTCGGATATTCTGAAAGGAAAAACATGTATTTTTTTCTTTCTACGATTGGGGATTATAAATTTTATCATGTATGAAGGATCCCTTTACTGACCAAAACATTCATTACAGCCGGTAATAATAGATTTTAATACAACGAAATAATATTTTAGAGATCTCATCTCATGAGAATTTTTAGTAATCGCGTTTAATCTTTGCTAGGAAAAAGAAATTTTAATTTGATATTATACTCCCAAGCCAATTTTCCAGTTGGTAATAATGTTGAAAACTAAAATATTGTCGTGATGCTCAGCAATTATTTTCAATTGAATGGCTGCCTTTTAATGAATCGTTTTAAATTTCTCACGTTTCATATGACAAAGTGACTAAAAAAATCTACCCTAAAAAATTAAGTCCATTTTGTCAATGATAAATTTTCATTATCCTTACCAACGAAACACCAATATAATAATAAGTTACTTGTATAAGTATAAAACACTTTCTCATCGTAAAAACGGTTCATTGTGCACTTCAAAGCGACTTTGCAGTGTCGAACATCGTACTGGCATCTTGAGAAAATAAACTTGAAGTGATGACGCATATTACATCCTACGTTTATGTTTTAGCGTGTACAAAATATGCTTCTAAAAATCCTGCAATAATCATAACCGCGAAGACGGGAATCTCGACGGAGCTTCACCTTGACTTTATCTTACGTATATCTCGATTTCATTGGCACTGCGTAAAAGGATCCTTCTGTTGCTTCTAGAAAGAATCGTGTCAGGGTCGTTTCTGTCCTTGTCAAGTTCCGAAGTAGCAGCAGTATTTTTAAATGACAAATCAGCCCTACCTGAACTGAGAAAGTACTTCAAGAATTCGAGAAATTGAGACTTATTTTAATTTATAAAACAAGCGAAAAGATTGAAATTACGTAATTCATAAACTGAGCCCAACCAAGAAAGGAGAATTAATTGCGGAAATCACACTTATAATCTGAAAAGAATATTATCACCATACTTCCTAATTTTTTTCCTTTCCGCCTCATTTCCTTACGAAAATTCATTCGAATTCATTTCTGGCATATCTCATATATTTCCACCGATGTCCTCACCTTCCCCCAAGGACTTTTTTGTCCGCTATCTCCTCAGGTGTCCTCGTTATTCTTTCGGAATTCGAATTTTGTACACGGATCAGCTCGACCTTGCTTTCCTTTCTCTTATCCTCAATAATTTTTATTTAGGGTCTCACGTATATAAGGTCGGTGGTCCACGGCAGACCTTCCGCTTGCAATATTTTCTTCGTGCGAGCGTGTATGGGGAAGCTTCCATGCGCATATTGTTGATCTTACGTTTCGCCGCGGCACTTTCGTTTTAGGGCACGGAAAAAAAACTTATTTGAAACGTGCGCCATAAAGACATCCCAAAATCACGCGCCGAACTGTCCTAAACACGAAAACGTGCAAGCGAATACGTGAATAAATTTTGACGCAAAGTGTGCGGGAAAAGTTCCGAATATTACGTAATCGCGACGAACTTGGCTCATCCGATTATAACTCGCTTTTCACATCGAAAATCGTGTCTTTACTTATAAACGCCACGTTTCATCCGAGGCGCTGTGTTAGTTTTAGGAATTAGATAAAAAAGAACCGCTTGAATGATAAATGAATTCATAAAATAATTAATCCTTCCCAAGAAATGCAATCAATTCAATTGGCGTATCTATAAAAATACAGGCTCTTGCCGTTCTCCCGTTTTTGGGATTCTACATATTTACCAGACGACAGAGGAGATTTTTCTCGAGTCTGACAATGAGACTATAAGAAATTTCGGACCCGAGATGTTTCTTCTTTATTCACCCGAGATTAGACGAGACTTGTTTTGTTTCAGGTCAGTTGACACGTCACCAAGGTTAGGACTAAGTGCGATTCTTTATCCAGTTCGTTCGTACTCGCGGGACAACTGAAAAAATAACCCATCCGGCGGCCGTATTTTGGAACTCGTCCATATGGAATAATCTTTTTCAAGAAGACTTGAAAATAACCTCCTCTGAGTCAAATACTCCGATTTTCCTGCGTTGCTAATCCAGTCATACGGAAGGGAAAATGTCCCTATAAAAAGGTTTCTGGTTCAACGCCCGATGCGAGTATAGCCTCGATAATCGTATCAGACTTTAATTAATTGAACTTTGAGCATGCATATACTCGGGAGCGAACAAATAAGCTCGTCTGCTCGTCCGTTGCGAGTAAAAAGTTAATGTTGACGTGTGGAAAGATGATCCTTTCTCCTCATTCGTTCTCTTTTTAACGTCACAATACGTATTTTTTATTTAAGGATACTCTGTGGTAATTCTAATTTCATTGGCAATAAAAGCCCGAACGATTACGATTTCGTGCGTCGAGTAATATTTTTGTTTTTTAATTTTTTATTAGTCTATATATTATATATACAGTGATATCCGATAATAACGCCATCACTTATACCGCAGGTCTTTTTCACTCCACCTACATTCTAAACTGAAATGTGATAAATTATACTTTACTGACAATGGATATGTCGGTCTTAATTCAATGTGTATTATAGTAATCATAAAAGATAAAAAATTTTAATTGTACTTACATTATTGTCCTCGGTTTTACGGCAAGAGGCGTTGTAACATGAGTAGCCGCGTCTCCTCCGAAATCTTCGGCATAACCGGGGTGCACCGATTGAAAGAGTTAGGATCTTCCTAGAAGACACACAATAGAACCTCCCATTTGTCCGTTCCTATTCAGCAGCAGGAATTAAATTGCGTCGATAGAAGAAGAATACGGCTGAAAATTAAAAAAGAAAAATAAATCTCGACGAAAAATTCTGCGATTGAAAAAGTATGCAAACATTTTAAATCGGTATAGTAGATCACGGTAGCGAGTGGCGAAAGCTTTCCCTTGATTAGTTTATCAAAAGTTTTTTTTGTTCTTCGGGGACGGGTGCCTACGTAAAAAGGGGAAACTGGGAAAACGTCACCTTTCACATGATGCTTACGTAAACTTACATCAACTGCTAATGTGTTTGCTTTAAGGAGAAGCTCCACTTTGGAGGGGAAGAAACAGATATATATATAACTGTTTACGAGTCGATGCGGAAGTCAACGAAACGGATTTGGTAGGCATCGAATAACGCAAGTAGTAAAGTAACTGGGACGACCGCGGAAACGAGGTCATGAATTTCTGGATAAAGATACGTTTCGCAGTCATTATTCGGAATGAGCTAGTAAAGGAATTCCAGTAAAAGAATAAACGTAGAGCGTTTTTTTTATAACCACGGAGGAGGTGGATATAGTGAACGCCTGTCAAGTTCATATGGAAATAGTTACGGAAATCCCGGGATACAAGTTTTAAATGACTGATGATGAATTTTGGAGAAATGTTTTTAATGCAAATTTTAATTGAATATTAACATGTGAAATTACAAGCGAATGTTAAGGACTTTCCTTTACATCTACATCAGAGCAAGTGTTCGAAATGACCTTTGCGCAGCAATACACGCCTCAGAGGTTTTCTGATGGATTGTCGAACACTTTCGAAAATTCCGGGAGTGTTCCGAATTCCTTGAAAGCCATCCACAATACGGTCTCGGAGAACTTGTGCATTAGGAACTGGGTTGGCATAAACAAGAGGCTTGAGGTGTCCCCATATGAAGAAATCCAGGGGATTTAAATCAGGAGAGCGTGCAGGCCATACAGTTGGTCCTCCTCTACCAATCCAACGGTCATGATACGTATTGTCGAGACATTCTCGAGCAGTGAGGCGGAAACGTGCTGGAGCTCCATCATGCATGGACCACATTTAACGGTGTGTTTTCAATGGAATGCAATGCAGGTAACCCCTCCTCCAAGAAACGTCTGTAATTTTGGCCATTGAGCGTAGGTGGCAGGAAAAATAGTCCAGTCGGGTAATCTCCAATGACACCGGCCCACACGTTTCAAGAAAACTGAACTTGACAGGCGTTTTTACCTTCGCTCATAGAATCATAGAACATTCACCGTCGAAGCATCTTTCTCTAACCGAACGTCACGATCGTAGTAATCGTCTGGTAGCGAACGAACAAGATAAACGGGGTGTTTTTTTCCACCCATAGAAGATTTTTCGCTTATCTCCTCCTATATCTTCGCGTCGAGAGAAGCGAGGCCGCTGAAGGTCGAAGTCCAGGGCGAACGAAACGCTCGCGCAGCATACAAACCTTTCGACAAAGCCCCGACGGAACATGAAACTGACCCTCTCAATCCCCTTGGAGACAGAGCGGACGAGGGGACGGTGATGGGTGGGAGGTGCCAAAAAGAAGAAAAGAGACGAAGGTGAAGGCCGGAACTTATAAAAGGGCATCATACCAACAAAAAAAAACCTGCAGCTAACTATATATAGCGGTGAAAATCTGAAACCGAAAATTACGTAAGGAAAAAAAATTTAAAAAATTGACGCCTATTCATCCGAAGACGACGCTTATCGCGCGATCGAATGGGTTAAGATCATCGATAGATTTCTGAGTCTATCGAAATTTTTAATACTCCAAGATCGTCGATAGATTTCGGAGAGTATTATTGACATTTTCAAAAGTGCCTACAACGATAGAAAAAAAATTATCGATCATTTCGTTTTTTGTTTGTCGGAGCACCGATGAAATATTATCGAGGATAATGGCCTTTTATTTTTTTCTCTAAGTGAGACTAGCGACAATGGATTTTCGTGATAATTCAAAATGAATTCGATGGAAGACAAGGTCACGCGTTGTCGTGGAAAAATCCCAACACCCCTGTGAATGCTTTTTTTTTGTCGCACTAGGTGGAAAACTCTCTCACGAATTAATGCTTCTGAATGAATATACAGAGGTACTTAACCAATTAAAGGATTAGTATGTGCACCAATGAATGCGACAGACATTTTGAGAGTGAGAGGACGTAATGAGGATTTTAGCCAATCGGATAAACGCCATTTTTGAAGTGAATCTCCATAAAATAACGCTTCGGTAAATACTTATTCGGGATAATTGAAGTGGTTCCTAATGAACTTATGAATGCAATTAACCCGTTAATCTCTTTTGTTCGGCTTTTTATTAACGCGGCCGAAATTTAAACCTCGAGCGATATGTTGTCGAGTTTCACAGGGCGCTCGATGACATGTAAAAGCGTTGAATAACATATTTGAAAAAAGTCCATTTTCCATTTACGGCGCGGATAAGCCAGCATTATAGAGAATGACGCTATAATACAAAAAAATTGACTTCAAACCGAACTCTGCTAGAACTACGGGAAATAAATGACCACGTTTTTTTCATTTAATATCTTTCGATTCGATCTCTGCTGAGGATTAACGCGACCAAAATCGGATCTGACTCTTCCCTTGTCCTCTCCGAAAAAATATCAAAAACCGTTCGACCGGCCGTCAATTGTTCCCAAAAAAAAAAAGGAACCCATCACATCTCGCTCTTTGTCGGAGGTTTGTACGGAAGGCGAAAACACTGCCGCCCGGAGACATTTTTTTTGAAAAAATAAACCCTCTCCCATCGACGAGAGAAATACATGGAGAGAGAGAGAGAGAGGAATGGAATCTAAATTAATCCCCGTCCCACGATGAAAAAACGATACGAATGCTGCTTTTTTTTTCGAACGAACAGCTGCCGATCGCGCGGCGGCGCGGAAATACCGAACAGGGAGCTCCATCGAATCCCAGGAAGGCGAAATGTTCTTTTTTTTTAGGAAAACGTGGAATGCGAGAAAGACGATCGGTTCGGACACCTGGAGCGGCCGCAAATAAATCGCGTCCCTTTTCGTATACTATCTGCACGTCTAAGCGCGCGTGTGCGAGAGAGTCTTGTTGCGCGAGCGCGAGCGTTTGGCCTAAGGGGCGTCGACACCGCCGTTGCATTTCCGGCCGATGCGGAGGGGAAGGAGAGAAAAGGGGGAAGAAAAAGAGGGTAGGAGGCATTGCACACTCGTTTCAACACCGGCCAAAATACACGCGAGTGAAAGAGAGAGAGAAGAGATCCCATTTTTCACGTTAAACTCGGCTTCTCCGTCATTACGGAAAAATAGGAAGCCGGGAAAGATCGGCGATGTTCGTTCCCGGTTGAAAGGGAAACAGAGGAGAGGATGAGGAAAGCGCGTGGGAGGGAGTGGGACGTCGAATTGTAATCAATCTGTGTGTGTGTGTGCGTGTGCCTGCGTGTGTTGTGCATTCGTTTGACGATAAGAGTGGAAGTATCCGCTTTCGAGCCAAAAGGATTGCCTCACGGCACGAGCTTACGCACCCTCTCTCTGTCTCCCTCACACACGCCCGCGTAATCGCGCTATTTTCCTGTAGCCCCAAACACAATTTCCATTGAGAGAGAGGGACAAAGAGAGAGAGGTATGTATATATGCAAGCCAGTCAAGTGGGAAGCGTCGGCTTTTGCGCCGCGACCTATTTAATCGTGTCTCCATCCTTTTTTTTTTATAGCCCAGTTGCACGAGATGACATATGACCACCGAACGTGCTCTTCCTTCGAAATCCCACACAATCAAGTAAATGTTACCGTAGACTACGAAAAATCAGGGTTCGCTTGTTTTTTTCTCTCTCCCACAAACAAAATTATCCCCTCCTTTACTCCTTGGTAATGTTGAGGCGTGCGTTAAAAATTCGTCGTTCGCGCATTGTTTCGCTGTTCGTTGTCGTAAACGCATAAATTCTAACTTTTTTGAGATTTTATCGAAGATATAAGGGACGAATAACTTGATAAAATTAAACCAGAACAGCATTTTAAAATATATTCCTTAATTTTCGGGTAAGTCGTCATTCACCCGTTAAAAAAACGCCCTATTTTGTGTGCGCAATCGACGGAAGTGGTTCAGCCGACGAAAAATAATTACGGACGATTTACGGGCGAGAGGTATTTAACCGAACTAGCATTTTTATTTGCATCTTACGGAAGCAATTAGGTGAAAGAGGAAAAAAATTGAAGCCACATAACTGGCTGGAAACCGTGGGCGATTATAAAACACGCCGCCACTTTGCGGCGAGCGTAACGTTGTCCAGGAATGATTGCCTTTCGGCCATTATTTTATCACTATTCGTTTCCTCTTTCCCCACAGTGGCAGAGATCGGTAATAAACAGTCCGTCGGTCCCACTATACAGCTCGTATATAAATCGCTCGAATGAATTAGGAATGTAGGAGAAATGACCCAGAGTTTTGCTGAATCCTCCCAAAGGATTGCTTTATTAATGTAATTCAGATGATAAGCTGCTTTCAGTACGAATATTACCCAAGATATTTTATCTCTTGATAGAGACACAAAATGAAGAAATAACGACGTGTTATTCATAATTACCTCTCAACTTTTCGCATGAAATTATTGCTGTAAACTTTATAAACTCGTAATGAAAACAAACTATCCCTTCTGATAAGGAAAACGAAAACTTCCAGGGCCGGGACGAGGGTGGGGCGAGCGGGGCTCTTGCCCCGGGCGCATCATTCTAGGGGGCGCCAAAATTGTGATTATATGTATATGTATTTTATGTAAACGTATATATTTAAAACAATAAAATTTACTGAAATGACGTGATAAAGTGAGATTGGTGGCGAGGGGTAGACAGAAATTAGAATTATTATTTTTTACGTGTCGTGAAATACAGGGGCGCGATTCACGTTCTTTGCCGCGGGCGCAAAAATACCTATTCCCGGATCTGGATGCTTATAACAACCTTTCCTTTTCATTAGAAATGCACCGAAGTTCGGCTTCGGCCTCGGTATTCGGCCAAAATCTACTATTCGGCTTTGGCCTCGGCCTTTAGAAAGGCCGAATGGCCGAATATTTTCTAAATTGAAATTTTAATTATATTTTTAAATTTTTGTTTATAATGAAAGGAAAAATCTGGATTATAAATTATTTATATTACAAGATATAATGTTTATAAAGTGCTTGTATAAATTTAAACCTAAAAAGTTTGCATAAAAACTTGATAAAGGAAACTGAAAATGGCAAATAAAAGCATAATTCTTTGAATTTTTGCCAATTCAATTCCAAATACCTTGGATTCAGCATAACTGACATAATTTACGACATACTGTTCCAACTAGTTCTCAACTTGTTTAGTGATTTTATTTTTTATCCTGATCTAAAGTTCATCCAAAGTATGTGGTACCTGTAAGTGGACAACAAATGTTATTGTACTTTTTTTCTTTCACCATTTTTAATCAGTTTTAGGATAAGAAATAAAATAAAAAGGTCTCAAAATACGTTTATATAAATTTTAAAAGTAGTTCATTTAAGATCTCATTTTACCTCAATTTATTACAAATTTAGAGCAACAATTGTGAAAACTCTGATTTCTGTAACTTTTCTCAAACTGTATTCCACATGGATCCATTTATGAATTACCTTCTACAATTTTTAAATCTATTAGTAATTTTCCAAAGAATATACAGTAAAACCTCACTACTTGGACCCTCTATAATTCAGACTGGCTTTTTTTTCAATTACATATTTTTTTTAATCACGCAAAAGAAGATATTTTCTTGACAAGAATTGTATAATGCAATTTTCTACATGATGTTGGCTTATTGTTAGATAAATATCGGAATAATATTAATCAAATTAATAAAAGCAATACAACTTTCCATTTTTAAAAAGAACACTTCCAACATAAATTAATAAAGATTTAGTAACGAAGAACGTTGTTATTCAAAGGCAATACAATAGGACCTTTACTCAATAGAAAATTTTCCATTTCTTCCTTTAAAAAAAAGACAATGCGACTGACTACATCTGATTAAATTTTTAGTTGTTAATGTTTAACTCATTAATTTGTTTGTTGTTTAAAGAAATCGTATTCCGTGTTTTTTTACTTGAATTCTTAGTATTCAATTTAGTTTTTGCTATCAAGTAACTCATTACTATTAGAAACAGTAAGGTAATGTAACAGTTGTTTGTGATAATGAATCAAATATGATGTGAATAATCTTTATATAAAAAAATGTGATTATATTAATACGTTGCTGGATTGTGAATAAATTACCTTGTTTTTATGACCTACGACTTGATAATATATAAGCATGTTCCATTATTTAGACTTTTCACTAATTCAGACTACCCCTTCTCTCTATTACTTTAAATCTGCGAGGCTTTACCGTATTGCTTAAGTAGGAGATAGCTTTTAAAAATACATTTTGCGTAAAACGTTTCTTTGCATGACGTGTGGACAGTAGTGCCATCATGCCAAAACCAAATTGCGCCATATCGATATGTAATTGCCGAGCTTTGTTTTCAATTTTAAATTTCATAAATACAATGTGTATATTAAACAGCATAAATGACAAAATTAACAAGACTGATTGTGTGTATTTATCTTTATATAAACGAAGAACTTAAATTTATGTCTATCAAGAATATTAGTATTCATTGGTTGGTATTTGACCAAAAATCGTTTCTCCGAAAATTACTCTGGGAGATTCCCGAGATTAGCAACAACTTATACAGACAGCATTGTGGAAGTGTGCAGTGTCTCCATCAAACCCAGAACTTATTATTAGTAATATTAAATTTAGTAGGTGACGTTAAGGCTATACATCCTCTTCAGTTGCCTGTTTTAATTACACAAAGAGATTTCATACAAAGTGAAAAGTGACGCAAGGTAAGGATATAAATTTTTACTGTAATAAAAATCTGCAAAATATAAATATTAAGCTTAAGCCAAAAATAATATTTAAGTTAAAATTTCCTTAGTATTGTCCTCGTCACTCCCTCATATTTATTACTCATAACGGAGTAATCGCTTTTATTTATGTCGTGCATTTGAGATTGTTGTCTAGACGTAAACTGAGGCGAACATTTTTATTATGTGCTATAATATGTTTAAATTATACAAGTTCGTTGAAATTTAATTATTGTATATTTATTAGTATGAGTAGTAGTAGTAGTAGTAATTTATAACCACTCCTCTAAAGGCTGTTTGTTTTATTTGTAAAATATAATTATTAAGAATTATCAAATGGTTAAAGAAACAAAGAAGGAAATCAATTTACGGTTAACAGAGTTTTCTAAAATTTAAACAAGTAATATATTATAGAATAATAGATATTAGATTATATGTATCACCATTCCAATCTTTATGGAAATATGTGGTATATTAGTATTAGTAATATTCTTAAATAATCTTTTAATAATTTTATTTTCGTTTTTTTTATAATTTCAATCAAATTTAGGCCATGAGTTCATCAAAACGAAGTCCTAATCGGAAATTCTTCTTATCTTGCAAAGATGAATTAAAAGCAGAATGTCTAGTTTGCAACCTAAGAATTTCACGTGGAGGAAAAACGCAAAAATCTTGAACAACGTCATCTATGACAAATCATCTTCTAACCAGGCATAAGAAAGAATATAATGAGGATGAAGAAAAGAAGAAAGTATTAGAGAAAAATGAGGTACCTAAAACACATTGTATTCTCACTAATCAAACTTCAAAACAGCAGACATTACAAGAATGATTTAAGAGGGGAAACCCTTATAATCCTGAATCTATAAAGACTAAAACTTTAAACAGGAAGATTGTCGAAAGTATTGCAATAGATTGCCAGCCATTTTCAGTTGTTGAAAATGAAGGCTTTCTGAGATTTGCACAAGCCATGAATCCTAGATTCAAAGTCTAGAAACCATGTTACAGAAAAAAATTTTCCCAATGTACATTCTGCTGTGCACAAAAAGGTTGACGATAATATTAAATGTGCTACTTCTGTATCTTGCACATCGGACATTTGAACATGCAGAAACAACCAGAAGTTATTTGTAAGTTTGACAGCACGTTGGATTAATGACGACTTCAACTACGCTTCTGCTTTACTTTCTGGATCTCACGCAGCTAACAACATAGCAAAAAAAATTGAAGAAATTTTTATAGAATGGAAAATCAGTAAAGAAAAGCGTCGCACAATTGTCATTGACAATGGAAAAAACATGGTGAAGGCTATGAGTGATCTAGGAATCACAAGCATAAGATGTTTTGTTCACACACTTCAGTTGTGTGTTCAGAAAACAATTGTAGCACAGCGCGATGTAACAGAATTACTGGCTGTAAGTAGAAAGATTGTTGGCCACTTCCATCATTCTTGTTCTTCCAAAGACAAATTGCGTGAGATACAAGAGATTTTGGAATTACCGTATATACTCGTGTATAACGCGAAGTTTGAAGACCAAATATCAGGTCATAAAGTAGGAGTGCGCGTTATACACGGGTCACACCTTTGGGCACTTAAAATCGGAAATTAAAATGAACCTACCTCGCAGCAGATTCTCGCTTTTTTGGGTAAATTAAGGGGAAAACCACAATAATTATCGATAATACAGGTTATACATATATTAATTATGCGTATAGAACACCTAATTACTTCTATACAGTTATAATTCCATCCCCTCCAAATAGTCCGCGTTTCACTAGCTGATTGTTGTAATTTTTGTTAACTCGTCAGATAGAATTCCCGCAAAACACGCATCGAAACCAAAAAAAACATCAAATAAGTAAATTGAAATAATTCTATTTAGTTAAAGATTCTAGTTTGTACAGGCGTCCCTCGATATTCGTCCTTAATTGGTTCCGCGGAAACTGGACGATAAGCGAAAAGACGAACATCGAGGATTATTTCCCTTAGACGCAATGTTATAAATGTATAATTCATTCCTGAAAACCCTAAAAGAAGACCTAAATATTGATATTACCTTATTTTATGGAGTTATTGGTACTATAAGCACAATCTATAGGAACCTACGGCCCGCGGGAGCATTTTATGCGGCCCGCGAAGGCGAGATGTAAACGCAAATACAAATGCGGCCACCACGTAATTGATTGATTTAATCAAAAACACAGAACTCCAATTCGCACCCAACAATATAAAATTGCGCCGAAACGCAAACTAAGGAAGAACAAACAACAACACGGAGCGAGGCCAAGTAGCCGAGACCAGTGGAGTCGGTGGTTGAATGAATACTAAAAAATCTGATGTGGCCAACACATGACTTTCTCCATATTTGGGGTATAGATATTTAAATTATTATGAATAATATTACTAGGCAAAATTATTATTTCGTATCGTAAAAGAAGACACGTCCTTGCCGTAAATTACGTATATTTTGAATGTTTACAGAATTCACCGCTACATGGTGTTGGCGCTGTAGGCTGGTATTAAGATAAAGCGAAATATATCCGAAATGGATGGTTCTACGAAAATTAGTTACAAACAAAACTTGGAAGAAATAATATTCTCTACAACTTTGGTCCTTACGAAGATTACCAATAACGATGTTTTTAAGGAGATATTTAACGGAAACCGAAAAACCGGTTATTTATAAATAACTCCTAAACAATAACTCCTATAGAAAATTGTTTCAAATTAAAACTGTACGAAATTACATTCTCTATAACTTTTGTTTAGAATTGTATATAGAATAATGATGTTTTAACAAAGAAATATCGCAAAAACCGAATCGGGTTTCGAATAAACCGCGACTTCCGATTATCCGTTATTGTCCAAAAACTAATCAGTTCTTTGTGCTCATGTAAGAGTGTTAGATATGAAGTTTGGTAACGAAATGGCATGTACATTTTGAGTTAGAGCGCCCACAATAACATACACACACAGACATCATTCCGAAAATAGTCTAAACGTGTTCTAGGGACCTCAACACATGTATTTCCGTTGAAATCTCGAAGTCGATTTTTTTCATGAATACAATACTTTCCCATTACTACGTATGAGAAAGTAAAAAGATCACACAAAACTACTCCTAAACTCAACGTGATGATGAAATCATCTCAGTGGTGTGCTTTAATTTGCTGTTAGCTGCAGTCACAAGGGGAAGACAGACATCCTACGCGATGTTTCCATTTCTCGATCGTAAGGTTATATGTTTATACTGCTGAGAACGATAAATCCTTAGCGTCTCATCGTTTGATGAGTAAACGTCTGAGAGTCCCTCTTCATAGGTCCCAGCTATTTCGATGGACGAATAAGCGATGGAATGGACGAATAAATGGGGGTTTGGTTATAACTGGTTATGGACGTATAAGCGAAAAGTCGAAAATCGGGGGGACGAATAGCGAGGGACGCCAGTACAATTAAAAATGTAAGTAATTTAAAACCCGTAGAATGACGTGTATAAACTTAATCTTAACTGTCTCGTTTCCTGTATCCAGATTTGTTAAATTTTCTCGTTATTCCTTCTATTAAACAGTTTTGGAATGAGATAGGTAAGAGAGAACCAAAATCCACTATAAATCAAAACTTTCTGTTTTATAGATCCCCTTTTATCTTATTTAAAAAGATTGGCAGCTGTGACGCTGCAGTTTTCTACGCGCCATCAGTTTGGCCAACTTACTGTATAAAGTTGCCGCCATCTCAACTCATTCGCTTTCATTACTGATGATGTCTCTCTAAGATGTAATGTGGAGCTTATTGAACGTAATACATATGGGCAACTCTAAGCGTTCTAAAATTGTTAACTGGCAATAATTTAATGCTTTAACGTATTTATTTACGGTACTCTAGTTAATACTTAACACGACGATATAATTTTGTTCTTATACCCCACAAAAATCAAGGGTGCGCGTTATACACGGGGTATAAGAAAATGTCGGGATTTTTTTGGCAAAAAGTACGGGTGCGCGCTATACACGAGGGCGCGTTATACAAGATTATATACGGTACCTCATCATGTACTTATACAAGACGTTCAAACAAGATGGAATAGCAGATATTACATGTTAAAAAGGCTGCTTGAACAAAAGAAAGCCATAATCCCGCTCTTTGCAGATAATAATATCAGCATAGCAGGACTTACTAACAATCAATGGTTGCTTGCAGAGAAAGCAACTCGTTTGCTGGAACCTGCTGAAGAAGTTACAAAACTAATATTCCTTTAGAGTGCAAGTACGTATTTCTTACATGATACCTGCTGTAAAGAGCCTTCTGTCATTCTACTCCAGGGAAGATGCTAAAATTTGTGTGCATGCAATGAAAGCTGAGATGCAGAAGGAAATTCAGAGAAGATTTTGTTATCTTGAAAGTCAGTTACATTGTTCCATTGCCACTTTTCTAGACCTTAGGTTTAAGAACAAATTCTTCTCAAGTGATGATGTGAAGGAGCAAGTGCATGCAAAAGTATTAGAACTAAAGAGTATAAATGAGGGTGCCAGTGTTAAGTCTGCCTCTGAAAACATGCAAAAAGCAACTCCATCAAGCAGTGCACAAGGTTTCAGTTCATGGGATTGCTTCAGTGAAATAGCATGTTCGTCAGAATATAACAAACTACCAAGTCCTTTGGGAGATGAACAGGAGATAACTCAATACGTTGGTGAGGCACTGTTAGGAAGAAAAGAATGTCCAACAACTTGGTGGCAAAAAAGAAAACAGCAGTACTCTACACCGGCAAAGCTTGCACAAATGCATCTTGCTCCCCCTCCAACCTCTGCTGAAAGCGAGCGGCCTTTTAGTATTGCGAATGTTCAGTACAGTGACCGCAGGAGTAACTTAGCTGCTGACCATGCTGAAAAGTTATTGTTCCTGTACCATAATTTAAAACTTCTTAAATTTGACTATTAATACTTGAATAATATAACTGTAATAAAAATTTAATAAATAAAAGGGCTCTTTGATAAAATTTCAGTTTCATTCTTGCATTCTTGAAGTTAATTCTATGATGGTGATATTCGGCTTCGGTCTCGGACGAATATTGATTTTAACTTTCGTCTATTCGGCATTCGGCCAAAATGTATATTCGGTGCACCTCTACTTTTCACCATCCCTTTATCCGTAAAGATAAAGCTAGAAAATGTAATACCACCTGCATTTCTGGATCTTTATGCAAACACGCTTCAGAATATCATTTATGTATTCTGTCTCCTCTCGTTAAATTGCGATTGTAAAACCAATCTTAAATTTAAAAAAAATGGACGATTTGTATCGGAGCAATCAAAATATAAAAATATGGAAAACTAAATTTTGAAATGGAATACAAACTGATAAAAATTTCCATTTCGTGATCATAGTTATTATTGATATTTATTAAAAATTAGACAAAAAATTGTTTAAAGGAGAATCTGATTTTCTTTAATAAGAGATATTAAATGTTTTTTTCTAAAAGTTTATTATTTCATCATTAAGTTCAGTGACACAACGTCATCGTAACGGGCTAATTGTACAAAAGAAGACAATTCGATTAAGATAACGAAGCTTCGAGGTTACTGGAGTTTCAAGTCATTGACCGATATGTCTTAAAAATCTTTTTAAAACAAAAAAAAAACGTTCTGTTAACTAGTACAGTATAATCTTTTGGCAACCATTCAGAAAAATTCAGAAAGTAAAATTTAAGCTCTTGCTTCTTTTCTTTTTCAAAAACTTAGCCTCTTTTTTCGCGTTTAAGAATAACATAAGCATTTTGAGGCCAATCCCAGGACGACCGTTGCATTTTCTTGCGCTATCGAAAGTCCTACGCATGTCTGCGCAAGAGATTTTGGCTCAGACGGAGAAAAAGGAAATATAGTCGACATCCAAGGTAGTTTCAACTTATTTTGATGCAGATGACGAAGTGAAATCCTTTTAACATTTCGAAAATAGAATTCAGCAAATTTTTTTTTTTTTGCAATCCACCAGCCTAATTTTCTTGTCACGAGTGTGCATGTGATATCATCTCAGCGATTGATTTTGTTTATCGTTTATTACTATGATTTCTATACTAAATACTTTTCACTCCGAAAAGTTACATAAAAAATTTACTTTTCACACAATAACATTTCGGTTTTATTTGAATTCTCTACGGCAGAATTATGATGCAACGATAACTTCAAACCATTTATAATGAAAAATTACTTATTTCAACATAGCTTGCCATGCTCTGACCGTCTTTTCTAGATGATAATTATTCATAATATCAAAACGTCAGTTTTATTGATTGATGATGTTGATGCCAATCTGCGATAATGCTGTGTCTAACATCAACGTTTGTAACGCACAAATTTAATCACTGGGAGAGCTGTCAACTGCTTGAATTTAGCTATAAAATATTCTCATTTTTTCACTCGTTTATGGTCGAATTAATTCATAAAAACCCCGCGCTTTCGAACTTTAGACGGCAGAGTTTTATGGCATATTTTTTCCCTTTAGGACACCAGCACTTCTTTTATGTATTCACGCCCTCGTCAATGCCATTTCGTCATCCTTTACCCGTACCCTGGAAAGTGACGCAAAGCAAAAATAATTAATCATTAATTCATGAAGGCTCCATCGTTAGTTATTATATAGAGTCAGGCATCCCCCGAGGATTCGCGACCACCAATTACGTACTTGAAAGCATTAAAATCCCCAATGACGTTTACAAAGTCCCTGGTACCGACGAGACAGATGCTTTATAGATTTGAACCATTTTGATACTTTAAAAAAATATAAATAAATTTTGCCGACGTCAAAGAGCTTCGTCACCTATATAGACTACGAGCGGCACTTTTCAAAGGCTTCGACGCGATTGCGAGCGGTCCTGGGACTTAATAGGGATGCCATGAAAAGTGGAATGGGATCTCGGGGTCTCCGGATGGGAGCAATTCGGGGAGAGTGAGGGAGAGTCCGCGGTCGCCTCCGCGCCCTCCGTATTATTATTCCACACGCCACTTCCCCTCTCAAACCCTCTCTCGCTCCTTTCCTGAGCCGACCGGGTTAGACTGGTAGGCAGTGCGCCTGCCTTCTAACCCAGTGGTCGCGGGTTCGAATCCCGCTTCGGGATTGGATGTTGTGATGTATGTTGATTTTCTCTAAGAGAATTTGACGGTGCAAAATAACCTTAGCTGTTGACGCACCTAAAAACCTAATTACTACTACTACTACTCCTTTCCTGAGCACGCACATGTACTATCTCCCGCCTTTCCTCATCCTGGATGATGCCTCTCTCTCTCTCCCCTTCCTCACCTCTCCTCTTTCACCCTTCCCACCCTCCTTCACCCACCTTCTCCATTCACCCTCTTTTCCTCTTCTCTCCCTTTTGCACGCCCTCCCACGCGCGCCCTTCACTCTCGAAGCCTCTTCATCACGCTCCAATGACGCCCGCCGTCGTAAATCACGACCCTAATTTATTTATTTATTTTTATTTATTTTTATTTTTCAATCCCGACACTGTCAAAGGAAAGTGGGCGAGTGAGCGACAGGTTGAGGAATAGAGCGAGTAGGACGGGGACGGTCTCGTCGCTTAGGTTACTAAGGCCGTTCCTTCTCCTCCACACGCCTCCCTTTTTACTCTATACCGCCATCGAACCCTTCCCAGCTTCTCCACCCACACCCCGAGTCCGGTGGCAAGTGATAGATGAGCAGCCTTAAAAAAAAAAAAAAAAAAATGTAAATAGGTTCCGATAGTATTCGCTTTAATCTTGTTTTTACGTATTTCCGAAACGGAGTTCGCAAAGAGTTTGGAAGGAAGGACCTTCACACAGTCGTAACGTTACAAGAGGATGAGGATATTTGCACAACTGAATTGGATAAACACTCATTTCTTCCCTATTCTTTCGAACGTTAGGAACGACATAATTCCCAAATTTCTGCGCGGAGGAACTTTTTAGATATACGTAGCAAAGGATAAACTCGTAAGGAGAGGAAACTCAATTCGTAAACGAAACGACGAAAATGTTACCGAAAATGACTTTTTTTGCGTATAATGCTTTAGTTATAAATCAGTTAATGCAATGAAGATTGTGCTTGGAATTTAATAAATACGGACAATTTATTATCAGGCCGTTTTGTGAATTATTTTACTCTGGCACAAGCGAGAACGAAAAACACAGGGTTATTCTGCGAAATCACCGAAAAGTTCTTACAACCTCAAATGTTTACAAATATTACCAACCGCTTCCTCTATGTACACACTAAGAAAAAACACTGCGTACCTGCTCTTGTTAGAATTTATGATCGGAGAATTACCACTGCGGTCGGCTGTTTGGTGGATAAAATATGCATACGGTTTAGTCAACCGCTATAGAAATAACCTTGACCTTCAACTGGATTAATACATATAAGCTCGAAAATTCTTATTTGAGTTGATACGTAAATGCCTATCCTCTGTTTATCGCGCGAATTTTAGCCAATTAGTAATGGTTAATCAACTTAAGATTCGCATTTTAACATCATCATAAATAGGGACACTCTTACGATTAAAAACTGCCATTACAGAAGGTGCCCAACGGCGGACTCGAACGAAAGGCATCGTGACTGAAAGACATTAACTTAACCTATCCCTTAAACATGGCGGGCCTATTTGATTCGAGCACGAAGAAAAAATCGCGAAAATCTTCGCCTCGACTTAATTAATCTCCCACTCCCACGTCACAACAGCAAAACTAAACAAAGTTCTTAAGACAATTCAAGTTGCTCTCCTTCCGGATCATCCAGAAAATCCGAAAGAAGAAAAAAAGATGCAAAAGAAAGGAGCCGAAGGATTCGCAAAATTGGAGTTTATCGGAAGAGAGAGGGATGGGATGTTCTCTCGAGCGCCTTCCGCGTCCGTCCATTTATATGGGAGCTCATTAAAAAATTTTTAATTCCCCGCTCTATTCTTACTCCATCTTTTGATCCGTTTGAGAACCTTTCTTTCTTCAGAACGTTTCCTTATCCTTGCTCCAAATATGAGAGGAGGAACCTCTCTTTCACTCTCCCTTTGTACCCCGGAGGGTCCCCTAGCTCTTCACGATCCAACTACTCCCGGCGCCCTGAACAGGTACTCGTTTATTTGTAAAGGGCGCCCGCCATCAAATGAAGACAGCTTCGAGGTGTAGTCTACCCTCAAGGCGTACGGCGGGATAGAGAGGTGGCGTCTAAAGTAGCATACGTTGGCGTTGAGAAGGGGAAGGAGCTTTAGGGATAAAATTCATGGAAAGCTCCGTACGTGATGTAACCGAATCTAAGACCATTCTTTCTCTTTACACCTCTAACTAAAGGATTTCTTTCCGCTCCAAAATATTGACGCGAATCTCAGAGAACAGAGAAATTAAGAAATGGTTGAATGAATATAAATTTCGTAGTAATTAGCTTGAAATGAATTTATTTGAGGAAGTATTCGAGAAAACACGAAGTGCTTTTTGGTTAGTTTATCTCAGGACAATTATTTAAGTTCACTTTTATTTCTTCAAGCAATGTTTTGTTATCGAATAAAGCGTGGAAATCACGCCTCCGTTACCCTTATAAGAAATTGTGGACACAGAAACTAAATTTGCGACAAATAATGAATAATTTCATTGAATATCTAAAATTTACTCTTTACAAACAGTTCGGCGATGAAATTCCCTGCGTATAATGTTTCCTAAATGAGAAGCGTAGGACAACTTGTAATTCTAAAAATCTACAAAGATTCCGACAGCGCCATATAAACACAGATCACAGCAAATTTTCATTTTCTTGTCATCATTAGTTGGCAACTAACTTTAACTAACGGCAAATCTTAGAATACATTAATGTAATTATATAAATTAATATAATTGAAGAACTTAACTCTATTGTATTGAATTCATATTAACACCTGTCGAGTTTTCGTGCTTATTTTTTTCTTACGAAGCGGCAGGACTGAGTGATCGCTTTACTGCAGGGGTTTCAAACTGGCATCGGTGCGCGAGCCACATGAAGGCCCTCCACCAAATCCGCGACCCGAATTTCAAACTTTCCTAGTCTTCACACACATTCACTCTACTCTTCCACAAGGGGGCGCAGAGGAAGGATGAACGCCCCAACCCAAAATGCGCTCTGAAATTCGTTCATTATACAAATACTTGATTCGGCATCGAGGATTTGGTCCTTCGAAAACCCAAGAAACACGCAGCGGAAAGAAGATTCCTCTTTACCCCAGCTGTGCAAGGGTTTTATAAATGGAAAATGGCTAATAAACCGGGTATATTTAAAAATCGCAGATTCAATTTACTATATTATTTGCAAAGTTTCGTGTGAAATATTTTATAAGAAATACATTTTAGTTTGAGTCGAAAATATAATATCAGAGAAACTTTCAGTTTAAAAATAAACCTTTTTAAGTGATGAGTCATCCCTGTTTTCTGTCGAAATTTTATCAAATTTTGTCATAGTCACAGTGAGGAAAAAGTTGGTTTAATTGTTTTCGGTAATATGTCAGTCATAAACGAAGGACGTTCCGAAAGTGAGGACTTTCGTCCACTGTAATTTCCGCTCATGATGCTAACTAAATTTCATGTAAAACTGTCGAAGACTTGCCCTTAATGCGATTTTTAATTTTGCTTCCAATAATGTGGCAGCGCCGATTATTATACGCCATAATCGCAACCTGTTTGAATACAGGTTATAAATGCCTGATTTCACGAAATGAATTTTGAAGACAGTAAAGACGAAAAGGGAGACACGGCTATTGCGAAAGTAAGGAAACGGATACTTCAAATGGTGTTTTACTTCGCTCCGAATGATAAACTCGACAGATAGAGTGACATTTGTTTAATTTCAGCCCACCTTTTACTTCAACCTTAGCAATTCCTCTTATCATCTTTCTTCCCACAGCTCCCCACGAGTATTAAACCTCTAGTTTTACGATTTGGACTACTTACAAAGATTTACCGCCACTACCAACGTCATAAGAAAACTCAACTTTAAGATAAGGTCGCTGATCTTTACTCATCAATTTCTTGTGCTCTAATTCCCACGTTACATTCGAAAGTACTAGTGCCACTTACCAATCGCTGCTTAGCTCTACGCCAACGCAAGCTATCAAGTGAAATGTAAACTTTTGCGATTTTTTTCGGAATTTTTTTTAAGATTTATTTAATTTTCAGATTGTATGTACCAAACTGAAATCCTTGGAAAAAATACTAGATGAATCACTTATCGAGTAAAAAAATAAGTCGCCATAACGACCTAACTCTTCAACTCTGAAAGGGGGCCTCGTTAACCGTGCATTACATTTTTCCAAAAAAAAACTTTCCATCAAAACATTCCCGCGATCCAAACGCAGTCAACCATAAATGCCGATAAAAGTCTCGCGGAAGAATCTCGCCGACCACACGCAGCGGCGTTCCTAGCGCGGATATATAAATTTTATTTTAATCTTATCAGCCAGCCATTCCCAGGCCGTGATATCTCTCAAGGAAAGGGATCTCCCCGAAACTTCTTTTTAACGAGTCACTCTTTGCATCAACCCTCTTTCTTCACGAACGAATAGTTTCTTTTATATTATCCAGAGCAGCGGAGCGCGTGTATTCCCGGGCAAGGAATTTTCAACGCTCCGCGCGATAAAAAAAAAAAGGAATTGAAATTCTTCCGCTTCGCATCCTTTGAGGACAAGGCGGATTCCTCCCTTCTCCACTCCCTTCCCTCTCCTTGCGCTCGCTATCCTCCTCCTCTTTATCCCAACTCCGCTCGAAGGAGGCACGCTAAAGAGGCCCGAAGGGAGACTCACGCAACCATACGGCGTCCCGGCCAACCGCACGCCATTTCATCCCTCGAGGATCTAAAAGGGACGAAGCGGTCCATCTCGTAATCCCTCCCGCCCACCCTCCTGCCTCCCCATAACAACCCATCCGGAATTTCATACCGATTAATTTCATCCGGTATGTGAGACGCATGCACTTTCGTAAAGATGCCTCCAAGTGCTTAACGTTGATTTTTTCAGAAATATTTACTCTACTCCGATTGCTTAAGATTTTCGACGGTCTTATTTTTTTGCGTATTTTAATTAATCATTGCGAAATTTTTGGCACATGGACTGTTAAAGATACCTCGATGGGCTGTCGTTGCCTCACAAGGAGGGCAAGAACGAAACTACTACCAGTGAGAATAAAAACTGTAGGGCCTTTTTATTTTAACTTTTTAAGTCTAGGCTAATTATTTGTACGTCAATTAATTTTCACTTTGACGCTTAATAATTAAACTTAAAGTTAATAGAACGTCTTCGATCTTTTTTCTGGCTAACGTCTGTTCCCTCCCATCGGACAAAATTTGGAGGCACCTATATTTTCTGGGGAAAGAGCTCTCTTTCTTCAAAGCCACACTCTCAAGTAATATGTATCCTTTTCTTATTGCTAAATAATTTACACCGAGATTACGCCGCGGATTCTAATCGCTTCCTTTAAATTTTTTGACAAATGTAAATTAGTAATCAAGCTAAGGTGGTAGACGATTGGTATCTATTGTAAGTGCACAAAATTAAATGCTTGTTTTTATTTTCCATTTAATGAATAATAAGTTAATTAATATTCGACCGAAATACTCTCCGTGTGCTGCTACATAATTAAAAACGGTTCTCGCTCAAAGTTTGGGGATTTCATGCAAATTATCTCACGTTGAAAGCATTTCAAAATTTTCTGGGAAATAAAAATCCTCCGAAATATGATCTTTTAAATTTGGCATCATTATTACACGTGGCTATCTTATCGAATTCTGGAATTTGTATGAAGCCAAAAATAATCTTCCATGATTGACTGCCGTCCTTATTCCATTGATTTGTATTTTTTATCATAACATTTCACGAATTATCTGTATTTTTCGATTTTTATCATGAATTAGCGATCACAGCAATATGCAGACTAGATTAGTATCAATTTTCCATATATAACTGTTTCGCACAAAAAAAAACTAATTTTAGTGTATTGAAAATTTTAAACGCCCTAGAAATTCATTACCGACAGATTCAGGTAACACTGATTTCTTTAAACACAACTTAAATAAATGTTTGGAAAATGTACTTTTCATCCACATCACCTTTGTCTGACCCGCAACACTTCAGCCTCAGAAATATGTCCTAAAACCTTCGCCCAAGATAAAATAATCTAAATCCGATTTTTTCATTACACAAAATGGCGAGATAAAACATGATTGCGATGGAGGACGTGAATGGAAAGCATCCACGCGTCCGGTGTCCTCTCAACGACACTCCGCTTAGCTTAGGTTACGTCCACAAAAGGATACCGTTATTTAAAGTTAAGGGAATGGCGGAACCGAATAGCTCCCTAATCGTCGTTTCCGGCGCATCTATTCGCTTCCGGAATGTGCCCAACCCTATTCGCCAGTCTTCTGAAATCGGTTCCCATGTGATGCGGTGACAGGAGTGGTAATGGAACCCAAGCGAAATGAGATCCTGATGTTTTCGGATATCATCGCCAAAAACGTGACGCCCTTATCGGCACCGCGTTTGCGTCACGCCTGGTGGACCCATTAGCAACAAATGGCGCATGTGACTCCCTTGAGCTGTTTTAAGGGGCTTACTGGGAATTTGCGTCCCTAGATGCATGCGTTTTCGGCTCAAATCAAACGTTTAACTTCCATTCAATTATGAGTGGACAGATTGCGGTGTGGCGATGAAGATACCGTATCTTCCGTAAGGCAGCTGTGCTACATATGTTGCGGCTTTTCTGTGATTAAGTCGCTCGTGACATTCTTCGTGTAATATAATCACGCATTTTGTTTGAAATAAAATTATTTAAGAGTTTGAAAATGTTTCTCTGTTGTAAAACAGCTAGTAAGGGTCATTGAAAGAGGAAATAATTTAGAACAAATACGAACAAAATATTTTCATTACGAATCAAAGTAAATCTTTAGGAGCCTAGAATTCCGTAAGTAGTTAAGGGAAGAAACGATGAAGTGAAAATAGCCTGCACGTTAGCTTGCGATTCCCATACACTGGAAGAGAGGATTCTCGAGGGTACGTGCTCATGAATCCAGATTAGATTAGTAGAAAAAATATTAAAGAAAAATTACAATAGACCCTTATTGTTCATGATGACTCATAACATCACTTTGCTATATTTAAAAAATATAGAAATTAGATTCAACCTTTACGTAATTTTCAACGATAAATTTGTATATATGTATGGCTGTAATGGAGTATCTATCTTTCCTAGGACAAGCCGGTGATTAAAGGTTAAGGCGAGTCATCGTCGCAACCTTCCTCATTATACACACGAATATAGGTTAACGCTTACTGGTTTATTATCCCCCTCTATAATCTCGTTGTCGGCTGAGTTTATATAAGTTTTTTTGCAAAATTTATATAAAGTCCCATTGCCGGGAAACATCTGCATAAATCTGAAAAATCCTCTTCGTAGAATTTTTGAAGTTAACTTTTAAACAAGATCACCAAGAAAGTTCGCAATAATATAACTGGAAAATTAAATTCTCACATGTTCGTACAAGTCGTAATGACTTTTTAGAAAGAATAATCGTGCTCAAAAATTTCGAAAAATTACCAACCTGAACAGATAAAAAGCGAATACAGGAAATGGTGGCCGAGAAATAAAATGCGTTGCGTAAAATCAAAAAGAAAATACGACTATAAACTGCGCACAAGTTGAAACTCATATTTTAGCTCTGTCGATGAAGGTAGTATTACTGGCAACAAGAGATGAAAAAGAAAATTATTCACCCTACGCATTAGAAAAAGTGTTGTAAGGCACTTACGTCTTTCATTTGACAGGTTACCGAGAAACGCAGCATAAAATTGAAAATAGTAGAATTATTTCTAACATAGAAAGCATGGCAAGACTCGTTTGAAGTGTGTGTGTGTGTGTGTGTATGTATGTATATATATATGTATATATATATATATGTGTTTTTCATCGATGAAAATTTTTAAAACTATATAATTATGGATAGTACAGGACAATGCAGCTCTCTAGAGGATTTGAGTCGTTAAAAACTTTGAGAAAAGCGAGCTAGGAGCAAGTAAACTGATGTGAATTCCAAATGGGTTGGGAGAAAAATTAGTCCTAAAAAATAATTACGTATTCAAAATATTTGTTCTCTTTACTATATGCTGCAAATTATATCATACTTTGACGCATTCCTCTTCAATGTTTTGTTCTGAGTAATTTTTATAGTCATTCCGCACCACTCATTTTTTTCTTGGCTGCCCGCTACCCCCTTTTTTTTAATTATACCGCCGAATGACGGAGATTTATTCCGTTGCGCCCTTGCACAACCAGGAAAATGAGCACCGCCAAGATTATCATTAATCGCCCACACCTGACATCCGCCCATATATTCGTCTTATCCTTGGTCCATCTCGGCGTCTTGAGTTATGCAACGCTCTTTGCGGCCAACTTCTTCTTTTAAAATTCCAAGGCGCTGACGCAAATTCTTACCCTCAAAACGGCACATTTTTCGTCCTACAAATCCACCTTTTAGATAAAATAATAATTTTTTTCAAAAATTTTTAATTTAACTCATAAAAATATACACAAACTTCCAACCAGCTCAGAACTCGCATATCCTCTTCGACCTTGGGCGAGAAAAATGCATCCATTTCACCTTTCCACTCCCTCCCACCTAACGCTCTCCCACCGCGCTCCAACCTGACTCCAAACTCTAACTCTCCAGCTTCCGACCACGAGCAACGAAGAAAAAAAAAAGAAAGAAACGAGTCCCACGGATATCCAACTTCCTCTCCCGCATTTCTGGGAGTGTTGCAAGTTGATCGATGCACTACAGGAATGCTATACATGTGTTTGCGAGAGGTTTTCTTTTTTTTTTTTTTGCATCGAAAAGAGGGAACAGAGGGGAGGACACGTTTCTGCCCTTTCCATCAACAACCCCGTAACCTTTTCATCCTCTCATCCATCTACAACACCCGACTTCACCAAATCCCCACCACCACCCAACATTTCTCCTTCTCTCCTTGCCCCGAATCACACAAACACACCTATTACCCTCCGCCTCCCATTCACACACACACACCACATATCTTCCCCCGTAATCTCCTCCACCTCCTCCCTAACCCATTACACCCAGTCCCTTCCACTATACAACCCATTTTTAGGCGCGTTTCGCTTCCAGCATGAGCGCCTATTATCGTCGGTCTGTTCGTCCGTCCGTCCGCATGTTCGTTCTCGGCTTCTACCTAACGGATTTTCGTGAAATTTAATATTAAGGACGTACAATCAAATATAATAAGAAAATCGCAAAAATGAATCACGTGCGCCAATCAGGGGTACCACTTTACTGCTGACAAAAAATTAAATTTTCGTCATAGTTCGTAAAGTATTGCTCATATCAAAATATTTTTCAAATAAAAGTTGCAGAACTAGTAAAGTAGAGTATTTTATTTCCTACACATTTTTGTCGTAGGAGTAGCCGTTATCGAGAAAATCAAATGAGAATGTCTTAATTCGAGTTGAACTTGAAAATTTCCTGCATGGTTACTTCTTCGTTGTTGCTACCATAAACAATCTCACAAACAAACGTTTAATTTCCTTACGCGTGCATGCAATATTATTAAATAGGAAGAAAATGGTTTATTTTTGAAGAATATAAGAACTTTAAAGCGCTATTTCCCTCACGTACAGGTATATAATTTCTTTCTAATACTCCATTGCACGAAATGCGCCCATTCGTGATACGCTGTACACTTTCCTAACTTGTTCCTTCCTCTCTCCTCCTACCCCATTCCGTCCCCACCACCCTTCTCAACACCCATCATTCCATCCATCTCCAATCATCATCACCCTTTCCCTCTATTCGTTTGTCTGTCTGTCTGTCTGTTCCCTTAGGGTTAAGGCGAGACCAACCTAACCGCTTAATAAAAACAATTTTCTCTCCTCAAATCTTCCCGTCAATAATCACCTCCAATCATCTCTCTTCCACAATTCACTCCCCCGTTCTGTCTCTTATTCTCTCCAACGCCCTCTCTCCCCCATGGGATGTGTGTAGTGTAGCCGTCCTTCCCGGCCTTTTTCTCTCCCTCTCTTTCCTGACCCGACGGGATCCAATCTCGAACGTGAGACCCCTTGCGGCGACATCTCTCCACTCCGTTGTTAGCTCCTCTTGTTCCATTCTTCTGAGTTGTATTCTCCTCGCTCCCCATTCTTTCTTTTTTCGTTTCCTAGTTTCCTTTTTCCGTCGCCCTGGGAGTTTATAAAAATACTCTCACTCTCTCTCTCTCCTCGGACCAACCTCGCAGTCCCTTTCCGTTACCCACTTCACAACTTCTGCCAGTGAGACTGAGACATTTTTCATTTTTTTTTTCGACTTTACTATTTATTTCTTCTCGCCTTCATAGCCGAATGGTAACCATCCCCTCTCTTTCACTTTCCCCCTTCCTTTCTTTCTCCAAAGCTTCAATTGGTGAGCGACGTGGTCTCAGGACGTGATTGTAGGTTAACGCGTGTGTTTTCGCCCGTGTGGATAGCCAGAGGAAAAGGCGTGGGGGAGGCGCGACCTTCTCTCTGGGAAAAGGAGGACGTGCGATGACGTTCGTCCGCTCCCTGGTTAACTTTATTTCCACGACGGTGCGAGATAGAGATAGAGAGAGTAGTAAAGTGAGTCATTTAACGGATTAAAGAATAAACTGCCAGGACGTAAGGGTAACTGTATAATTGATTTTATTCTTCTGATGGTTACGTCGTATAATCGAGGAAAACGTAGTGTACACACATAGTGCATAAGAGTAAAACGAGAAACAAATATGCGGACTGGCGTGATTACAAACCCAGAAATCTTCGAGTTCCGAATGGGGTCTAAAATAAACTCGATCAGAGAATAAAAAAAACTAAAAACTAGGCTAGAATTTTGTACGACAACATAGTAAACTACGGTACAAAAATCCAAAATTATCAATACGCAGAATCAGTCGTATTTGTTAACGATTCCATGTGGGCTAAATTAAAGAAGTAAGGAGCGAGTGATAAATACGAAACTGGATTAGTATGCGTGACATGAGATAAATATGAACAACCGAAGAAAACCCTGCGAGTAGAGAAAATTTCAACCGATTCAAATTTTGGGCCTTAAAAAAAAAACACGATCTTCAAATCCGATGTAATCGCTGTCATTTCCATATAGCACAAATCACGGAACGCGCCGCTGCTTTTGACAACGACGCCTGCGCCTAACGATCCAGCACCTCTTTGGCTTTTGGCCCGTTAAAACGACTGCGAGTTTGATTAATTAAGAGCCATAAGTCCACTCCATTTGTGGGAGATGTTTCGAGAGGGCTTACTATTGCTAATTAATTCTCGCCAGAGGAAACGTAAGATTTTCAACGCTGAGGTACAGTACCAAAGGGACAATACAATCCGCCTGAACTGAAACGACGGTTCCTTGATCATTCCTCATAGTAT
Source organism: Uropetala carovei (assembly GCA_036926305.1). NCBI lineage: Eukaryota > Metazoa > Arthropoda > Insecta > Odonata > Petaluridae > Uropetala > Uropetala carovei. Next base: position 1,258,321 of record JAXCHB010000022.1, read on the forward strand.
TTCCCTTTTGACTTAAATTTTGCGTCGTTTGTGCCAATCTGGATGGAGTGGTGCTTTTAAAAATACCTGCGAGCCGAAGAAGAAAAAATAACCTTTTCCCTAATTACGCTCGTTTCGCGGGTTTCCTCACCTTAGTTCACTAGTGACACAAAGTTGAAGCGATAAGGTTACTAAGAAAGTGGGTGCTTGAGCGAATTCCGCAGTTTTTATGCAAATTAATTGAAATTGCAACTAAGGAACTAAAGGAATGAGTACTCGAGAATTTCTTCACAAAAGGCATGGTTATCACCACCAACACATGATGAATCGCTGACTGGCAAAACTTTCATCCTTCCCTAAACTTCTTCCTTTTTCGCAACTTAAAGACGAACTTTTCCTTAACAAGCACGTATATATAAACGAGAGCGTGTCGTAATTACTATCGAAACCGGTGGCAATTTCATCACAATTTTCCTTCCTTTACCGCAACTGCATTATATAGCCAAATCACTATATATTTACACATCATGTTGCAACATAAAATATAGCATCGCGTATCAGAGGAAGAATCAAAGAAACATTATATGCTAACTTTATTTTTATCATATCCTTATATTACTTATTGCATGATTAGAAGTAGCGCATCGACGCTTTGGCACCGGAAAAATAGCATGCGATAGGTAAATGTTGGGCAATACCTACTGGTCTACACCTTTCTCTGTTAACACTCGCTGATCTTTAACGACTGCAATTTTTCGCATGCCCAAGAATTTTATTTTTTCGACCGGACTTCTTTGTTTTAGTAATAATTTAGCAGCAGAAAATAACCTTCCTGCATTGATTATAAAGAAGAGTTCGCGAGGACGAGAGCTTGTTGAAGCATGCACCTCTTTAGGTGCTGACTTGAAGCTTAAAAACTATCAGAGAGTCTTCAGATTGATAAGTGATGTCATTTTCTTATATATATTTTTTTTTTTTGTGTTTTTCGTGTGTTCTCAGCACCCCCCGCGGCTCTTCAATCTAGGTAAGTGTCCACTGGGCTTCCTCCAACACCTTGTTGCCACCTTTATTATTACCTTTCCTTTTCCTTAAGCATTTATATATATAGGATATATATATATATATATATATATATATATATTCCTTTTCCTTAAACATTTATATATATATATATATATATATATATAAATACTTAAGGAAAAGGAAAGGTAATAATAAAGGTAGCAACAAGGTGTTGGAGGAAGCCCAGTGGACACTTACCTAGAATGAAGAGCCGCTGGGGGTGCTGAGGACAATATATATATATAATCATGCCTCTGATAATTTTACGTAAATTTTAAATAAAATCCTTCGGGTAAATTGCGAAATTCAGCTTCTCAGAAAACCGTCATTACAGAACGAACTTGGTCCTGACCCTTACCGCAAAAACATGAATTTACTGTACATCGTTTAAGCTCATTATTAGCAGGACATGTTCGAAAGATTTAGTAAGTCGACGAAAGAGGAGAGAGAGAAAAGAAAAGAGTGGCGCATTTTATTACGAACTAGTAGTGCGGTATCTAAAGGTAAAATACTTCGACTGGGTACTCGTAATTTATTTTACATCTCATACATACATTTTACTTCTCATACGCTAAAACTCGTACCTCGTAAATAACGAGGCAGAAATTTCTACAGGAACTCTAAAAACAAGCGTCCGACAAAGCAACAAGATTTGACGTCATAATGCAACGTTGTTTCAGTTGTTTTTTGCATAATTCCCTTAAAAATGTTTCTTTGCTGTTCCAGTTTACAAACGCCAAAATGCGGAAAATGAGGTTTTTTTACGCATCCAATTAATCTTTACATTCGGTATTTGAAACATTTCGCACGGAAGTTTTGAAATAGGGAAGGGATACCCATTTATTTCCGCCTATCAGCGACTGCGTATAAAAAGCCATAAATTGCATATCTCCTGACCCCAGACAACTTCGTGGATAATTAAAAGCTGCGAGATTGCGAGTTACAATTTCGGTTCTCCATGTCAACAAAGAACTCGCGTTGAATTTTTATTCCATGTTTACGAAAATCTGTTTCGATGGAAATGGCCAAAAGAAGAAATTCCAAAAACAAAACAAGATTTAGATCCATACATCGCGTGCCTAAATAAGTTAATTGGATTGTTTTCACTCGAATTCAAATAATATTTGATGTTTTAATTAAAGGAACTACGTCATCGGTTCCCAAAGTTTATGTATCAGCGACCCCCTCTTAAGGCAGCCGACCTTATCGCGACCCCCTTAACCCCCATCCATCAACCGATAAATATAAAGTCTATCTACACAGGCACTACAGACCATAGAAGTCTAGGTTCGCCCTCTTTCATAAAGTATTTCTTAGTAATTCCACAGTTTTGAGCAGATAAGTTGCTAGTCGATCATGGAGCTAGCTTTCACAATGGGAATCGCGTTACACACACGCGCGGAAACAGAAGACAGTTAATTAAAATATATACGTATATAATGTAATTACAAAATATCATAAATACAGTGACAACCGGTTAACACGAATCGCTGGGGACAGGCACAATCATTTCATGTTATCTGAATTTTGAGTTAACCGACTTTCATGTTCACTGATTTAATGGTAAAATTTCCATTTTTCAAATATGGAATTAGGCTCGTAGGCAGATCCATGATACATATCAATAATAGGATGTAATACACAGCCGAAGATATTACCACAATCATGGGGAAACCTTACATCAAATGCCATTTCGCGTTATCCGAAGAATATTGCATACATTTATTTTCGTGGGACCGAAAAATATTTTCGTGTTAAGCGATATTTCGCGTAAACCGTTTCGCGTTAGCGAATGAATATATACTGAAAGGTATAGGCACTGGAACGGACCGAGCACGCGTTTCGTGTTAACCGATATTTCGTGTTAAGCGTTTTTTTCCACTGTAGTTATTTTATTTGCGCAAAAGTCAGTTTTGTTCCGTGTTCATATATAAATTTTGAAAAAATAAACCAACAACACTCCGTCTTCGCGACACTCTGAAATCATTACGCGACCCCCTTTTTGGGAACCTCTGACCTTTTAAATTTTATGATTTTTAAACTCCAAAATCAAATCAAAAGAAATAATTGACACTTTTCAGATAATATAACACGTCTGACTGACATTTCACGAATTTTCGCGAAAATGACATTTTAGCTCATAATAGTGCAAGAAGAGGTTTCATCATACTTGCGTACAAACGGGTGAGAACATTGCAGCTTATCTGTCTATCTTTCTTTAATTTGTCAGAAGTGGAATAAATTTATGTAGATGTAGCTAAACGATAATACAACAAGCACTTAAAACGAATTTCTGTCCCAATGCTCGAAACCACTTCACGTTAAAAGTTATATATATATATATATATATATATATATATTATACCACTAAACTTCCATCCGAAATTATCGATCCGTATTCATTACCGGTGAATTACCGGCCAAACCGGCCAATTCCGTATAATTTCTCGTGCGTCAATTTCCTGATATTTCCCACGCCCTCCTTTATCAAAATCTTTTTCAGAGCGGGACATCATCTGTAGTGGTCCCGGGTTATCGGGGTTTTTCCAACCTCGAGTGATCACTATGTAAAGGAGGAAGCTAATAACAAGCGAGGGCGGAGGGGAAGCGCCCCGGAGAGTCCGTAGTCCACGACGAGGAAGGACGAGATTAAAAGGGAGCCCCCTTAGGGACGTCATCTCTTAACACCACTTCACGGGAGATTCATGGCCAAGGAGATGGGAAAAATACATTGGTCGCCCGTAAAGCTGCGATAAAATTCTCCTCCGTCCGATGAAAATTTAAAAAAATCGGAATTTATCTAGGCGATGTGTGAAGAAGAAGCGATCAATCGATTGAATTACGTATTTACGTCATGGAAAATTTTTTCTCCTTCCCTGTTCAATTTTTCGCTGAGTTAACATCGAGTATCATAGGGACGTGGATGCATTTATCGCCATTCATAATCTTAAATCACTTTTTCCCGATACTTCCCTGTCTTATGCAACTTTTGGTGGTAACCTCTACTGGTAATTGAACGAATATAATTTTGTTCCGTTGCATTACACCGTATTTTAATGTAGAATTAGAGTTTTAGTTTCCAAGGGAAGAAATCATTCCTGTGTGTATATTAACTGGCGTTTTAAAGAAATATTTATATTTTAGTCTAAAAAAATCTTTACTTGCGAAAATATTAGGCTAGGTATCGCTGCCATTCTTGTTCAGTGACGAATATTTTCTACATTTTATATTTCTACAATCTTCCACATACAAAGAAAATTAAACATATTTTCGTAATTATTGCAGATTATTTACTTCAGTTAAAACGAAGACTGTCTTCTTTGACAAGAACAGAATAATCTTACACGACTATTTCGAAGTTCAAAGTGATTTATGAGTTTCTTGTTTGATTTTCTTGAAAACAGTTACACCTACGATGAGAATGTATTTGGAAAGAAATACTTTATTTGGTTAACTGATAACCTTTTCGGTATGACTAATATTTTACGAGATATGAAGGAAACTTCGCTTTTTGTTTTCATTAAAGAGGCACCCCTGCTTGGGTTACGTGGACCATTTATGCCATTTCCTTATTGTAATTTCCTAAATTTCATATAAATCCGTTCAGTAGAAGCCGAGAACGAACATGCGTACGGACTGACGCATGACGGTGAGAACGAAGCTAATAGGCGCTCAAGTTGGAAACGAAATGCGCCTAAAAAGAAAATAGGTAGAATATTGTGGAAAATTAAATAAATACAGAAAAAACGTTTTATGTTATATGCTATTTTTTATTATTTTTTTGTTCTGAAATTTTGGGGAGGGAGTAATTATCCCCCTTAACCCAGTCCTCCCTCATATCCGCCCTTGTTACAATAAAGGAAAATTTTCATACGACTAAAAATTATTTTTAGATTTGAAACTCCGTTAATTAGCATAATTCTTTAGATTACTGAGGGCTGAGTCGACCGCGTTTACCATATCGCCTAAGCTAAAAACAAAAGTAGCGAAAAAGTAACTCCATGAGAATTGATTCATCGCGCTGAAGGATTAAACTACCATTCATGAACTTGGCCTATGCGAAATATAAATCCCCTTATCATCGCTATCCAATAACGACAAACGCTTGTTTCTGACGGCAGTTAAGTTCAAAAAGCGTCTTTTTTTGGGCCTTTTCGATGGGCTATTTTTTCTTCGCCTCCTCATCCTCCTGTGGCTCTTATCTGTTGCTTCACCATGCAGAAACCTGAGGAACCCATTATAGGATTATCGATTTCGTCTTCCCCCCCCTAAATCTCGATTTAAAAGGCTCGGATATATGGCAAGAGAAAATACTCCAAAGATGAGGAATATCATCGACTTTCATTGTTTCCTTGTTGAAGTCAAGGTCCTTCCCTTTATTCTTTGGAAGAATAAAAAAAACGGATATCTGCCAAAGCTGAAGTTGGTTTGCTGGACTTCGTTCGGTTTAGATTTCTATGACTTTAATTCTGGTTGATAAAGGGCGAAGAGCATTACATCACTAAGTTCTGGAGTCCGTGTTATCTCCTCGCGCATTTTATGACCGCCGACATCGCTGGCGCTTGTAACTTACGAGTTTAGGCTTTAAAATCGAATATTAAAGCGAATGTTTGGAGAGCACAGCGCCTCATTCATGGCTTTCAAACGTCAAAGGCGTTTTTAGTTAATGAAAATACTCGAATCCATATTAAATAGCCTGGTTTGTTGTATAATAAAGACTACCTCTTCGGGGAAAATCCGAAATTTTCGGTTATAACAGATGCAATTAAAAAAGTTTATTATGATATGTTTATATCATGATTTCCCTTATGGTTTCATTGTGGAATGAAGTTTTTTTCAATATCACGCATGCGCATTTAATAAAGAACAGTCTAAGCAAAAATTCTAAACTTGATTAGCTATAAAAATTTCAGTTCGATGAACAAGTAGGAAACGCTACATGGAAATTAAGTCTTAAAGTTTTACAAAACGCTGCTTCGAGTCCTATCATTAATTACCACGTTTTTTTAAAAAAAATATTCAACGTAATAAATCCCTCGTAATCATCACTTGACATGTTTGAAAAAAAAGGAACGCAATAATGCTGTGAAAAAAGTCAGTTTCTTCCCTTTAAATATATTGGCTCATTTATCGAAATCCCCAAAGTGACTTAAGTATTCCCAAAGGTTGTTCGTAATGGAAGTGTGACCTATTGGAAATCCTCTCCTAATCCACGTGATGAGGTCTATTCGCTCGAATGGGTAGGAGAAGGTGCGAATGGGTTAGATAACTTTAGTTTATGTGCGTGTGAGGGTGTTGAAGCGAGTCCCGGCGGTTAAGAGGGAGGGAGAAGGGGGAGGGAGAAGGGGGAGGGAGAAGGGGAGAGAGAAGTGGAAGGGAGAAGGGGGAGGGAGAAGGGGGAGGAAGAGTGAGATTGGCGAGTGATGTTTCACACGGCTGAGATTTAAATGGCACCCAAAAATTGAATTCCAATGATTAATTCATTCGATCAGTCACGGATGGCAATCCACTTCGAGTCAGATCGATCGGCAAAAACCATTCGGCTGCAGGAAACCGAGATGGATGGTTCAATTCTCGCCCAAAGCGGACTTTATGGACTTGACGGGAAGTTTCGATTTGAGTTTTAAAAAAAACATGCCGCGAATACGAATGTGTTTTTTATAGAGTTTAACGATAGCGAAAGGAATTTTTAAAAACGACTTGTCTCTAGTGCCGCCTTATTACAGCTATTTACCCTAGCAGAATTTTTGAAGAAATACGGTTAAATTTACATTTGAAGAAATTCTTCCATGCGAATTAAAAATCACTGGAGAATATTTTTCGCCTCTACTATTACTGTTCCATGAGAATTATTTTTTTTAAGAAATTCAATTTTATAACGACTATTATATTTTTATTATTCGAAATAAAAACAGAAACCCTTAATAAGGTTTACTTTTAAAGAGCCGGAAATCTGTAATTTATTGTAATTTTTCTTTTATGGATCCCTTATCGTGTATTAAGACATATTCTGCATAACTTTCATTCACTTTTGCCAATAAATAAAACGTGAAAGACAAATTTCCAGATGAACGCTCAATGAAAATCACTCATCGCTAGTTTTTTCAGAGGAATATATGGCAAATAATTTCTTTGGTAACTTCTCACGAGAAATATTTAACAATGGCGTACAATAAATACTATAATAGTGCATTATTGAATGAACGAATATATAATTGAGGATGTTTATGGATAAAGAATTGAATGGACGGTCGGAATTTCATCCATTTCACACTGCCTTGACTGCCAAGTCTAAAATTATTTCTGTGGAAGCTTAACCGGTATTTTCTTAAAAAGTAAACCATAAAAACGTTCTGAATATCAAAAGGGATATTACAGATGTACGATGAATGCTTCCTTCTCCAAACGTAACCAGTAGATGTGAATGATACCGTTAATTGGAAAATAACATTATGGAAACCCTAGATTAATCATATATTCGAATGGCTGGAAGAACCTTAATCATTCTTAGTAACCGTGATTGCATTAAAAATTAAAAGATGAATAGATAATGAATTACCTCCCGACAGTTTTAGAAGCCTCCGGTCCTTTCAGATGAGACATTCCGTGACGGCCGGGAAGATTGAAGGGGAATTCTGTCGTAAGACTTATGTCCAAAAAAGAAAAAAGCCGTCCCGGAACTTTTTTTTGGTAAAATGGTTTTTCAGGAAGACGAAACTCCTTCGGTTATTTTTTGTTTGAAAACGGAAATAAAAGATTAAACGCATTCAAAATTAGAAAAGTTTGCCAGCTGACTTTTCGCAAGGAAAAACTTGTAGGTTAAGTTATAAACTTCCTGAGGGTCTCTGCGAGCATTCAAGCGATGGCCGAAATTAAATGTGGACGAGAGAACTGAAATGCTTTTTTCTAGGTGGTAGGAAGTTAAAAAGCACACAAAAAATCTTTTTTTTTAAATAAATTCTTTTTTTGCGGTCACATTCTATCAAATCTGAAATACTATTAATTACCGAATTCTTCTTTTTTTTTATTTCGCCTGTAAGCAGTCCCTTTATTGGAGTGGAAAGACCTGATTTAAGGTAGAATCGCTTGGATGGATGACGCTGCTTACTGAAGTGTGCGAAAAAATACCCTAAAAAAGGAATTTTGACGATCCAAAAAGTTTCCGGCGGGAGGTTTTTTTCCGAAAATGTCTCGTTTTTACAAAGCCGTAAAGCTTACGTCGGCGAATTTTACACTTTTGAGTCGTACTTTTTTTATTAATACAATTTTACGAAAGCTCGCGAAAGGTCAAAATAATGAATGATTAAAATGTCAGAAGAAAATGTCGACGATTCTTATTTGAGCTAAAATTTTATCGATTTCAACATCGACATTGGATCCATGGATGTCCCAGTGTCGAAAAATAGATGAGAAATAAACAGTATGTTTCAAATACATTTTTAAAACAAGTTGTACATACATTAATTTCATTTTATAAGATTTGTTTTTAAGTTTCTGAACAATTAAAGTTTTCGTAATTCAAATACATTTTCGTGAAATTTAAACACAGCAGTGTTGTAATGAACCGAGGAGAAAACTTTAGAAGAAAAGTTTTCATGGCACTTGTTATAAATGTAATACTAACTGATCCTCATTGTGCGCATAAAATAATCTCTTGTAGAGAATTACTTTTCTGTCCGGGTTTTAGTAAAAGAGTTTAGTAAAAAAGTTTGAAAGAACCGAAATCAAAATCCGTTTCCTTAGCTTAGTAATAATATCGTTGAGATGTAAATTCTAACCAAACCTGCTTTCAGACGACCGAGGAAAACAAGAAATAATTTCTGGTCAGTTTTGTGAGATTATCGCTCGATATCCATAAATTATCTTTTGATATCGTATGATGGCCTTTGAAAAGCAATGAGAGAAGCCGTGCTGAAGTATCGTAAATCAATTTAGCAGATGTTGTCTGTCATTTATTGTCAATCACCTTTCACAGCCGTCCAGCAACGCTACGGGACGAAAATACGATGATAGAAAAGCAAGTTGGCGTAGCAAAACTTTCTCGTTTCTTAAAAAATACACTTATGTATTCGGTTTGTCCGTCCATCTGTACGGGAAATATCTCTGGAATCCTGCAACTTGCATACGCCAATTTTTCAGGACATATTGCGCTATATAAGGACCATACATGAAAACACTGGTGGATCTAGGATCAGCTACTGGAGAGTAATCGGGAAAAAAATTTCTAAGTAAAGCCTGCTATAAATGAAGGTAATCAGTATCTGCAACGCATCTGCTAATCTTTACTCCGCTGGAAAGATAGCAGTCGGTGAAAAGAAGCGCCTTATGTAATTTACTCTACAATTTTTCCTTCACTTGTTTTTATAAACAGTCCATTTTAAAATGTCCGGAATGCGCTATACCTTCTCTGAAAATGATTAATTAATCAAAAGATAAGGTTATTGAAACCAAACTCCTGACTGAAGTGTTAAACAATTTGACAGAATAAAAGCGATCGAGCACGCTAAAAGAGACAGACTCCGAGAAGTATTTGAAGAAGAAGAGATGTATTTGCCGATTCAAGTTGATGGCAAACATTACTAAATAATGACGTATTAATGGTGTCTTATTTTCATTTAGTGAGCAGCATATGTTATCTATGGCGGGGTTCGGGAATCTACCGCCGGCGAGCCGCATGCGGTTCTCGAGAGCATTTTTATACGGCTCTCAGAAGCTATGATGGTAAATCGACTCATAATAATCTCATAATATTTCTTAATCGGTATTATAGTCGCAAAAAACCTTTAATGTTTAAATTATAATATTAATATTATAGCACAGATTCTCTTGGTAACTTCCGATGGAACCTGTCATGCGGCCCGCCAAAGCAGTAGCACCTACCAATGCGGCCCTCTTAAATATTCGCAACATCCAGTGCGAGCCATCATATAGAAGAGTTTGTCGAAATTTGGTTTAGGGTCTACAAAAGGGCGAAGTAAATCTCACTATGTGGAAAGTGGTTCGCTTTAAACGGTTTAGATCTAAACGACATTCCTTAGCGATTCCCTCGGTTTTTTTAGGCGCGGGTATTTATCTTTTAAACAAAAGTTTTACCCTTGCTAAACATTTACTTTATAATTATTTTACATGTGAAGTTTTATTTATTTAAATTATTCTCCTAAATGGTAATAATTTTATTAGGAGTCAGTATTTGTATTTGTACGCTACATTCCTCGCGTGCCTACCGGAGGAAAAAAATTCCTCTACCGATCCCTACCCCCATTCTTCACCGACACAATTTTCCCATTACGCGCCCCGACCCCTACAACCATACCTTACCTTCTCCTAGCTCCATATTTCAGACCGTATCTCGGTATCCCGTCGACAAACTCGCGCATATTTCGAGAGGATCTCTAGAGACTTTATTTCCTAGCCCGAGTCTGAAGTGACAACACAGACAACGAATCGCCCGCGCATCCCTTGAGGAAGGGGTTTTTCTTTTTTCCCTTTCTAGTACATATCTCCCACCGAAACCCGCCAAAACGCCTCCGAGGTTAAATATCTCGCAGAAAAAAAGCGGTTCCGAGGAAGAGTGGTAAGGTGTTTATATGGAATATATATGGGAGGTCATAAAATGTAATGTGAGAAATGAAAAATAAAGAATTTGCGCCCCTCCCCTTTTACGAAATTGGCAAATACGGACCACGGAAAGGTTTTCGTCGCACTCTTTTTCGTAAAAGTCGGAGGGGAAATATGGGCAGTAGAAAATGGAAAAACCGACGAATTTAAGAGGATTGACCTAAGGATCTTTTATTCTTCTCCGCTTCATTTCTCTCTTTCTCTCTCTCTCTCTCCCTCCCCCTCTCCCTCTCTCTCGGGAGGTAAAAATAAACCTTCCGCTGAATTGATGTTACGAAGGTCGGGAGATGATATGGAAAGAGAAAACGAGGGGAGGAGATGGAGAGAAAAAGAGAAAGAGAGAGAGAAAGAGAAAGCGAGAGAGAAAGAGAGAGAGAAAGAGAGAGAGAAAGAGAGAGAGAAAGAGAGAGAGAAAGCGAGAAAGACAGAGAAAGAGAGAGGGAAAAGGGTACGAGGTGGATGAAAGCAAAGGGAAAGAGAAAGGTAAAGCGTGAGGGAGGAGTGAATGGAGGGAAAAGTGTACGAGGTGGATGAAAGCAAAGGGAAAGAGAAAGGAAAAGCGTGAGGGGGGAGTGAATGGAGGAAAAAGGTGTGGGTGCGAGAAAATGTAATGGAATGAGGTCCTTGAACAGTAGTCACACCAGAGCGTGCGAAAAGGAAAGGAAATATATATAACGGCCAGGCAGGTTGGAAGGGAGAGAAAATGTGATGATGGGTAATTTTTTTAAAAGCCAGGTATAGAGAAAGATGAAGGAAGAAGAGAGGAAAATTTTTCCCGCGTCGTTTATTTCCCATCACATTCCAGGGGATTTTTTTATTTGCCCAGTTTTTTCGGAGCGATGGCGCTGGGTGGGCGGCAGGCAGCCCGTCACCGTCGTAATTCTCGTCTTTCCCCAACCTCTTTTCCCGGAAGGCGCGTTTATTTTTTTTATCGAATTAAATGAGATTCCTCGGAACCAAACATGAAAATTGCGACGAAACACCCATTTTGAAATTTTTTTTCTCTGTTTAATGGTCCGGGATTTTCCGCGCCCTCGGCGCCAAAATCTGAACGAATTTGTTTTAGTAAAATAGTTTTCTAAAAGCATAATTACCCCACCCAAGGAAATGTAATTTTACAACGCGAAACGATATTACATCACGTTGGGGGATACGAATGCTTTCCTCGGCGCTGCAATTGAGAGGAAAGTGGAATGCCGATGGACATTGGACGTTTCCGTGATCCGTTCTAAAAGTTCTCTCGACGTGAGAGCTGATTTATCTTAAAATGAAATTATAACGCAAATTTAAAGATCTTGTTTTATTTGCCTGTTTTCGCAGTTCGAGTGTTTTGACAATTTTCAACGAGCAATCATCGTCGACTCAAATTCAATTATCACCAGTAGACGATTTTGACGCGATGCTATCTATCTCTGATATATTCATAAAAAGTAATACCACAGGCGCAAGATATCCAGTCAAAATTTAAAAAAAAACAAAAACCAGAAAATTAAAATCACTGAGACGACAGACTGAACGCAGGAGATAAAGCCGAGGATATTGTGATTTAATATACCCCATATCCGCGACAGATGTTGGTGGTGATAACATATTGATTTATTTGTCCCATACAGCGCGAAACGAAGCGGAAAATAACAAGATTAAAAACTGACAGAGCAAAAATAATTAATTTATTTTATTCGGATATTTCAATAAACTGAGAGGAGAATTTCAATTGCACCGAATGCCGTAAGTATTATCGTTCCGGATGCAGATTTTGAATGATATTGACGAGGACTTATTTTTTCAAAAAGCTGTGTCAGGAAAAAACTGGCCGATTCCAATTCGAGATATAATGCAATTTTTTTCTCGCCGTGAACTTTATATGAAATAAAGCATTTTTTACAAATCGGTAACTTGACAAATATGATTATGTACTTCGCGGAGGCATTATGAACGACTCCCTAAAAATGCCTTTTTATTCCATACATAATTTATACCTAATAATCAGACAACAATCCAAAATACTTGTGGAGATTCCATTACGTTAATAAATATGCACAAAAATCATTCGCTATAAATTTTTAAAAAGTGGCGCTACAAGCCAGTTCCACATACTTTTACGCGAGGACCGTAGGAAATACATTGTCACATCCAGAAGTTTTGATTAAGAAATATGACTGTAAAAGAAGTTCTAGGACTGAAGTAAAATATACGTAAAATAGACTCAATTGAAGTTCTACAAAAAAATGTCTCGTGGACGAGTGAAGGCTTAGCGCCATTGATGCATGAAAAAGCGCTAGGACTCTCTTCTTTCCCTTTTCTCCAAAATGGGGAGCGAATTAATCGACACAGAGAATGATAATAACGCCGTCAACAACTGCCTGCACGCAATGTCCAATATCACCGCTGATACTTCCCTACTCTCACACAATTGAACACAGCGGTTTCCTTTATTCGCTGAGCGTTTCACGGCAGAACATAAAGAAAATGAAAGCTTCTACTGAAAAATCTAAACGGATGAATCTTTTATTTTCAGACAATTTACCTCCGAAAATTACCGTGCATTTGGAATCTTTGTTATAGAGAAGGGTCTTTGAGAGAAATTTCTCTGTGCTATCTAAAGGGTTTCTGAAAAGTCTGGAATCGATGGCAAAATAATTTATTTACAGTGCATATTCCATCTACATCAAGGTATATTTTCAGACGAAAAACAGGTTATGAAATTTTCTCAGCATATCTGCATTGATTGATTCCGCAGACTTATTCAGTTTGATGCAGGAGATGAGCTGTATTATCAATTTGTCAACACCCTGTATATAACGTACTTATGAATGCAAGAAAACATATGGTAGATAAAATATTAATATAATAAACATGGAGGCGCATAACAGAGATGGGCAAACTAAGGTACGCGGGCAATATGTGGCCCGTGAGAGCATGATGATGAGAAGATCAATGAAATATAACAATGAGAACTTAGAACATGTTAGTTAATTAAAATAGTGGCCATAGAAATTTCTGGTGAGATTTTTACACGAAAAAATTAGTCGGACTTGATTTTTCACTGATATAAAATCACAGAATCTGCAGAGAAATTCCGATCCGTTTAATCATTTTCATTGCGGAAGAGCTTACAGTCTCCAAATAAGCAAATACGAATGCGGCCCATCACGTAGGAAAGATTACCGACCCCTGTACCAAAGGACAAAATCCATCGAAAAGGGAAGAAAGATTATGACCATAATCGGGTATTCAACACCCCTGCTGGATTTTTTATAATACTCCTGTTATTATTTCATTTACATAGATTTACTTCGACTCTACCAGGGCTTCGACGGTCTAACATGAAGTCATACAACCGAATGGCTGGTTGGACGTCATGAATTTTAACATGGAAACCTAACAACAGCCGGATTACATATTCCTAAGTTATGCTGGGAATAATTACTAAAACACTCCACCTCCCATTTAGCAATTTATATTTCTGCTAATGAATATTATTAAGAATTTTATTACGACAGTCCAAAAAGCTTGATGCGGCGTTCGCGATGTGATCTTTTCTTAAAGTAATACTATTAGTCGACTAATACGATTGATTATTCATCAAACGCAACTAAATAAACCCCTATTTATAAATATTTATAACCCCCTTACATTAATGAAGGCATAATCTTTGCAATGGATTTATTCCGGGGAGCGTTTCCTTAGTGACTGAATTACTTCCAAGGTACAAAATAAATATTAATGACATTCACTCAGCTTAAATTCGAAGGTTCGGCTTGGGAAACGCATACATAAGTAACATATATTTAACACGAAGCGTATACGGTTTTTTTATTATCCTATTCCGCACCTGCAAAATTATATTTATAAATCCGTACATTGACTCATTTCAAACGGCGGCTATACACTCCAAAATCGATGAAAAGATAAAAAGTACAAATAAATGGACAAAAATTTTATTTTTCCCGGCAAGAGGACCTTCCGACGAACGGACAAACACGGCATTTTCGTATTTATAGAAAAATACATCGATATCAACGAAATTTTTCATAAAGAACCGGTCGCGAAAAAACCCCTAAGACCTTTCGATACCCTTGCTCGATAAGGGCACAACACGATTTTTTTTCGACGAGTTACGAAAATTAGAAAGAAAGAAAATTTCCACTCCAACAAACTTCTCCCTCGTCTCCCGGGGTCGAAAGGAGGTCCTCTCGAACGGGAAGGAGCGTCCTCGATCGCCTATTTCTCCCCCCCCCCCCCCACTCCCACGATTTACACCCTTCGTTTCATCAGCGAAGAAAAAATTATAAAATCAATGGCGTAGCGAGGAGCTTTCGTTTTTGCGATTTTTTAAATACAAATCGCTTATGTATTCAGTTTGTCTGTCTGTCCATCCGACTCTGGAGACGATATCTCTGAAAAGGTTTAACTTAGAGAAACCAAATTTTCAGGATGTTACTACATATGAGAGTTACATGTGGCGAGAATTTGGTGTAATGGGATGAGCTGCTGGGGGATAATTTTTCCCCATAAGAAAAGCACGTAAATCGGTGATGAGATTTATATATTTGCTTTTTTAAATTATTTCCCGTCAAGATTCGAACTCGGGACTTGAACCGTCGGAAAGTTTAGAAATTGTAGTTTCTTACTTTTGAAGACGGAATTCAAATCCCTATAGATGTAGCGTACATTTTTAATAGTCATGGCAACGAGCGGGTAAGCCTTTAATGGGAACCAGAGGGCTATATTATAATGTCATTAATATTAAACAACAACCAATGGAAGAAATTTATTGTTTTGTAAAAAAAATCGCCTTATAATATCTGCTTTCGCAGTATCTTCCTAACTTGTTTTTTTTTTTGGTCAATACGCTCTGGCATGGAGGGTGAGAGAGATAACCGGATAGGGAAGAGTGGGAGAGAAAAGGGAGATTGGCGAGAGACGTGCGGCACGTGAAGGTAGAACGCGGAACGGCGTGAGAGGGTCATGCGCCACGCGACACGGGCGTGCCCTTGAAAGAGGGAGAGCGAGAGAGAGAGGGAGAGGTGTAAAAAGTCACTCTTTTCACCAGCCAATCCTGCGAAGGAGATAAAGCAAACCAAAAGAGAAAGGGCAGAAAAAAAGGGTATCAAATCATCCTTAGGATATCGAGAAAGAGATAAGAGAGGAATGGAGAAAAAGGAAGATGGAGTTGAATCCGACCACGTCGACCTCAATATTCCCCCATGCTCTCTCTACACGCCTACCCCAAACCGGCCCATCTCCCTTCCACGCCCCTTCTTCCCCCTTTACACACACCCGCCAATCGATAGCAGCGGCAGCTAGAGCTCCAGCACGGCGAGGGTACTAGGGGCAAGGATGTCGAGGAAACGAAAGGGCGTTGGGGAAGAGAGAGAGAGAGCGGGAGGGAGAGAGAGAGCGGAGAGAGAGAGAGAGGATTTTAGTGAATGGGAAGCGCGTAGGCAGGACGGCGAAGAGGGGGGTTCGAGGAGGATCGGGGAAAAGGACGGGTGAGAGGAAAGGGAGAGAGAGAGAGAGGTGGATGTACAAAAAATGAGAGGAAATAAAAGGAGAGTAGAGGTAAAAACGAGGGGAAAGGAGGAAGCGAGGAAAGGATGCGAGTCCCTTAAGACGACGGGTGAGTGATCGCTTTTCCACTACCCGTGAGAATCCTCACTCTCCCTCGTTACTTTTTTTAAAGGTACGTGCATTAAAAAAATACTTTTTTAAAAAAGGGGGAAGCGAGTTCCCTTTTTAAGGAAAAGAGGTGTCGAGTAATTTTCGTCGCCACGCTTGTCCCCCATTTTTTTTATCACTTTCGATTACAAAGTGTTATTTTTTAATCTTCGAGAGGTCGAAGATTTTAGGCTGATGAAGCGAGGTTAATCCATTCTGAAAGGAAGTTCCGAAACGCTTTCCGGCTTCGCTGAGTGTTTTTTTTTTGTCGATACTTTAACAAAAGCTATTAATGTAAAAAAAAACGTAAGGAGATGGAAATTTCGCTTCGGCGTTCCAATTATTTGTTTTATTCAAGTTTTATCGAAAACTTAATTCTGATTATGGAGATAAGCCTAAGTCAAAAAACAACTCACCAAGAGAAACCATCAAAAACCTAATGACTAAAAGAATGGCTCAAAAACGTTTACAAGAAATCGGCGGTATCAATTCATGATGAATATAAACCCGAACGTAATTTATCATTCTCAAGCACGTAGTGCGAAAGCTTAAAAGACGTTGCAATGACTACAATAATAATTAGTCTTTAAGCTTTGTCATCTGGCAGTAATCTTAATGAATTTTACTTGCACAACGTCTTCTTCTCATTAGCTGGCTGCGCTAATCCTATCTCAGACTCGGAAAAGAGAGAGAGAGAGAGTGGAGCCGAGGCATTCCGCTCCTTCCGAATTGTCTTGAATTTCGGATGTCGTATGCTAAGATTTTAAGAAAACAGTAGTAGCACTAATCAACTGTACTCGAAATTATGAATATAAATAATATGATCAACCTTTCAATTGAGTAATTTCAATATTGTATTATAAAAAGCCGAAAATACACTATCGGCTTAATGACCTAAGCAATAAGCGATCTGCGTAATTCAGGGATATCTCCTATTGGTAATTATATTAATTTTCGATTATATACCACTACTGAATATTAAATGGCCGCATGCCTTGCCCCTATCAAGTATTCCATACAATCCATTAACTAATTGTAAGACCCGCAATTCAGTTTTTGGAACTCCCCACTGATGGAATAATTTCTTATCCTTTATTTTATGCAGCCCTCACAACACCCTGTGCTGTCTCGACGGCAAATATTTCGACTGACGAAAATGGACTACATATCATCATAGCTTATCCATTCCAGTATTAATTCTGTTTAATGAATATAATATATTTGCCACCTGCATAGAATGTTCATTTTAGACATTTATATGTAAATGTAAATTAATATCAACGACGACAGGTGAATTATCAATTTTTTCTAAATTTCTCGCCTTATGGACACAACAATTTTACGACTGAATGAGATACCTACACATATATATTATCGATAATCGCATTTTAGAATGTACTACCTATTTGATTTCTTCATTTCTAGAAAATTTTTAATACTCGAAAGCACCTATGATAGTGATTTGGAGTGGTTACGACAATGCGCATCTCTTACCTTGCAATTTTTCCTAATCCTCTCGCGACGAAGAAATTAGGCCTGCATGTGCCCTGACCTTTCGTTTTTAAGCCTTCCGAGGACCGGCGAATCGCTGAGCTTCGCGAAACAGAGCTTATTATCGCCGGAATTCCATCTCTCGCCTTCTCTCCCCGAAAACAATCCCACCCGTGCCCGTACGGGCGACACATTCGCGAATTGTCAAATGGAGCAACGTTGACACGATGAGAGTCAAACGCTTCGCTTCGAAAAAGTAGGGCGCCACTTAAACGGCGAAGCATGCGCCCCTCCCGCAACCACTCGCGAGTTGAATTTTTCACGAAAAACAGCTGGAGTGCATAGGAAAAAACGATTCTTCAAGAGAGCGAAAAAAAGAGTGGAATGGAGGAAAACCAAAAAGCGTATGCAATCCACGTCCTTATATCTCTCTCACTTCTGTCTAAACTGCTGGCTTTGAAAGACGAGCATGTGGGTGGACTGAGAGGGATGATGAAAAAAAATACTCGAAAAATATGAATATATTCCCTCGAGATGGATTGAGCCTAAAGCCCTCTTTCTGTCTACCTCAAAGCTGTGGGACGAGCCCAGCATGGAATATATCCGACGGAGCGGAAAAAAGGGACCGGTTGGGGATTTTTTTTGCGGTTTAATGTAGAAAAGGATGGCAGAAGAAAGTGAAGAGGGGTTCCTAGATCCATTGCGATGGGCCAAACCCTTTCTCTACCGCAAGAAAGGGAACGAGACCATCACGGGGCGTCCTACACCTCGGGTTAGAGGGATGATGTACTTGGGTAAGAAATCTGCGGTCCCTCCCCTTATCCACAAGAGTTAAGGTTGGAGATTACGTCAAGCTACGAGTAGGGGGAGAAAGAGCATGGAAAAGACTGGAAGAGAGAGAGAGATGAAGGGTGGGAGACAGAAAATGAAAACGAAGAGAAATAGGTAAAGTATGAGAGATAGGGTGGAAGAGAAAAAGAAAGAAAAATGTCTTTATCGACGATTTACAGCATTAAATTGGCAATAATAATAACGATTACAAAGTTTACGTTTATGAAAAAGAAAATATATAGATCTAACAGATTACATAAAATAAATTTACAATAAGTTGGTAGAATTAAATTTACAATAAAATATTTGTTGCAGAAGTAACGAAAAAAATTTGGGGGTGCATAATACATGCAAAAAGTTGTTTAAAATTTGCATTATCAATTGAAAGCATAACACTTCTTATAAAAATCGTTACAGAAATAGAATAGATTTTAAATAATTATAAACCAACATTTAGGGAATACGGTAAGTATATAAAAAAAATCGTTCAAATGAGAAATGACAAAGAGAAGCAGGACGGGAGAGAAGAAAGAGGAGA